>JAODJX010000119.1:1895277-1912944 GCA_026776945.1 Isichthys henryi | reverse complement strand
CCCAGGCGGAGACTCGAACCCAGGTCCCAGAGGTGTGAGGCAACAGTGCTAACCACTGCACCACCATGCCGCCCCTGACAGACAAACATAAAACAGCTAAAATAGTTAACAGACAGACACTGACAAAGACAGACCAACAAACAAGGACAAACTAATAGACAGACAAAAGCAGTGATAAACAAACAGACAAAGAAACAGTCAATGTCCTGATGCCATAATTACCCGTTGCTTTGATATTAACATGGCAAAATTAATGTCTGCTGTTGTTTACAGAAATTCATGTTATTATGCAAGTGGATCTCCAGCTCCAAAATGAACAAACAACAAAAAGGTTTAAAATAAAAACGTATCTGTTACTGCATTTAGAAACTGCAGAAACCCAGGCAGCGAGCGCAGACCTGTCTCCATTCACCGGAGTCTCAAACAAGGGCTGAATGCCTGAGACAGCAGAGCCAAGGCTGCATGCACTGGCAGTGATGGGCAGCATCCATGGTTCCTCTGCTTTCAGCTTCCACACTAATACTTGAACTTAAGATCAGTTTTCTGCCATGTAGTGCATTTTTACATTTAGTCACATGAAACATTTACTCAACTCAGTCAAATCAATAGTGCTTAGACATTTAGAAAAGGAAAAATTTAAAAATAGCTAGTCTTGCTGCCAGTGCTTGCAAATTAAATTAAAGTGTGCGCTGTTATTAATTTAAGAAGTGCTGTAAAATGGGTTTCGTATCTTGCAAACGCAGAGACCACTGCAGGGTTTAAAAACAAGGATGTTTCAAACACCAGCAGCTATTTGGGGAGAGTCCAGACTCTCGTGCTTCTGTCTCCCCCGATCCGCTCTATGCCAGGATTGCGGCTGCAAGCACAAGCAAGAGCGGATGGGACCCAAGTCAGCACCTATTTATAGGTTGGCATCCAGAATCTTCTTCATATAAGGCGTTAAAGCATGGCTCCGCTGTAATGCAGCCTGAACAAAGAGCTCCTGCAAAATATTCTGCTAGGCCTATATAAATTGGCAAAAAATTAAATGCATGTAGGTAAGGCTAACTCATGTCCCACATATTGACATTTGTGTCAAGCAGCAGGAAAACACTCTACCGTCCATCTTTAGTTTGAGGGAAATGTCACAATCAAATCCAGCTGGATTTTTTTTTTTTACCATGTTTGTGCTATTTAATTAAAACTCGGTGAAGTTTTCCTTCTCCTGGCAAACGGGATTATCAGCATGGGGATTAGAAATTAAACGTCTCCGCTACCACCACCGCCTGTTTTAAAATCGTCCGATTTAAGGGGAACATCATCTCTGCCCTGCCTGGGATCAGACGAACACGTGACGTGTAATTTTGCACTTTGGGTAAACACCCTAAGATGATGTAACTATCATTTTGCGCCCTTTGAAGAATCTCCCTCCTGACCCCCCCCGCCCCCGTTGCCCCGGTTCACCCCCCTGGTGGCCGGCTTTTCAAACGCTAAGAAAAATAAATTTGGGAAGTGTTCTGAAATCTTGCGTCAGGGGCAGTGCACAGGGGCGCGCAGTGGTAGGGATTTGGCCGGTCGTGTGGTGGTCGTGTGGTCGGGGCGTATTTTCGATAAGTGTAAACTGAGCTGTAGGGTAGAGCCATAATCATCTACCATAAATATGGGGCGGTGTGGGGAAAGGGGGGGTCATCACCGAGGCTGTTATCAGATGCTGCTTGGGCTCCTGGCGTGTGGCTTTTCTGCTCAGCCACAGGCTCGCCTTTGAACTGTCACGTCTCATAAAGGCCTTAATTTGGAATACAAATATGTACTGTGCTCCGATTGGCCTCGTCATCACCACCTGAGTGGGTGGGCGTGGCCCCGCACTGGTGATGACAGAAGGACAGAGCGCTGACACTGAGCTCAGTGCAATGCTCAATACTTATGCGAATACAGCTTTAAGGAGGTATGGCCTTTTAATTGACTCATACTCAATATGGTAGCAACAAATTCACATTTCCAGTGGTTGTAGAATGTATAGCAGTCTTTACAATAAAACATAAAATAATTTTTTTTTATTGTATTTAATCTTCAACATTTATTGAACATGCTGTTGTCAAGTAATGTTTTAAATATTGTATCTTGCAGTGTTCTTAAGTCGTCATTCCTCATTTTAACGGTATACGCAAGTACAAAGAACTAGGTAGGATGCTGGGAGTTCGCACGCTACGCTGCTGTGCAGTGGGAGTAGCGGCCAGAAGTCGTACTAGGCGGAATTGGCCTACAGGAAAAAAAATGATGTTGCAGACAGGAAACGGGAGCCCAATGAACAGATCAGATACGGTATATAGAATCATTATGAGGTATTGGTTGGAAAATTATAGTTTTGAGTTCCTTCGCAATACTTTTTTGTTCCCTCTTGATATACTTTTCTGTTACTAATAATGACTGTACTGTATCCGTCAAACCAGCGATTCTGAAACTTATTTGTCCCGGGGACCAGTCATGTCAGGCTTTGGGGCTGCAGGGCCCTGCATAAACGACTTCCCCCCTTGCGGCTGGATGTATGGATGGATGGATGGATAGATAGATATTATAATTATTATTATTATAATACTGAATTTTGATTGGTGCAGAAGCGAGGCTCCGCGGGCCAGCAGGAACCCTCTCACGGACCGGCACTGGTCCGCGGCCCATAGTTTGAGAAACGCTGCGTTAAACCTCGCAATCCTTTTCCGTTACTAATATTAACTGTACTGTGTCCATTTAAAGTACAAAAGAGAAAATTATTGGACTAGTAAGTGTACTTTGTCCCCCATAGTTTAATGCTTAAAGCACACTTTACAAGACATGTCTGTATTAGTTTTATCCATGCCACCGCGTTGCAGAAAATGGCAAGTGGGTAAATGTGGTAGGATTGCAGAACTATTTCACAAAACTATTAAAAAAGCATTACCAGTCAGACTTCCATCGTGGTAGAAACTGGAGAAAAATCTGAAAATCAAAAGGAGGGAAATCACAAATAATGCGATCCACAAATAGACAGGACGTGATCCGCAAATGTGCAAAACACGTTTCACATGTATAAATCGCTCCATAATTTTGTGTATATGATTTTACACAAAAAAATTCATATTTGTCGATGGTTAAATATTTGTGGATCTTGGCACATATTTGTCATTGTCTTCTGTTGGCCACAAATAACAAAGTCCAATAAAAACTCCCATACAAATGCCACATCCCACATTCCTTTGCGAACTGTCATCCAAATGATGAAAAAATGTTGCCATAAACAGTGTATTTTGCGACACCACGGAATAAACGATTGAGCACAATATGGAACAAAAGACGTTTTTATTTCGTCATCCGAAATATATTAGCATATCGCAAAACATAACAGAACTATTTTTGTTTTTAATGTGATGTTATTTGCCTTTAAGTTTGTTTGCCATGGATACCTGAATCATCGCATTATGGAAAAGAGGCTCTTTCCTAAGACCACCGCAGTGTCCATAATTTGCCAGGGAAATGTGCCCCAGGCCCATTACGGAATCATGGGCACGATACCACCGGAGCTGGGCCCCAGGGGGGCGGGGGGCATGCCGACTGCTTCATATCCGTCCAGGGCGTTGCATTGCTTCCAGCTCCAGGGTCATTCCTTTTCATGTTTGTTCAGCATAATTATAATATTTCAGTTCCCTTTAGTGCTGCTTTTGTATCCAACACATTTAGTATTTATTTCCGTGATCCAGTTCATTATTTTTACATTGGATACCTCCAAATAAACTAATAAGTCTGCACTACCTGTTACATTGTGTAGCAGTTATATTTATAACATAATACAAATTAATGCTGAAGAAAACTAAATTGGATAAAGGTCATGTTAACTAGTTAACTAGTTTATATGATTCCCCTAGTTAACTCTGGTTTATAGGCTAAGCATTGTATGTGTTATATTAGCAAGAATTTTATGCATCATTATATGTATACTTGTGCAAACATGCGCCTAATTAAGCTTGTTGTTCATTTGAGGGGCTTGTGGCAGTCGAATGTCTCGCCTGTCTGTCCCCATACATGTGTTCTTTCTTGGACGGAATGCTCGAGACCGCTCATCGCACATGAGACGGGAGACGGGCTTGCAGATAGGCATCTGTCTTCCTGCTCCGCATAAGGACCTTGTTCTCATGTGGTCAGGCAGCAAGAATTTTTGGTGTTTGGTCGCTACATGCGGCTTGAGGTAGAGGCAACCTCATTCCCCCTTACACTCACCCTTAAACATTTTAGCATGTTTATTGGCCGGGTCGCGTTTGTTTGCTATGAAACTTTTGCAGACAAAACATTGTTTTCCGTTGCAGTCTTTGTATTCAACGTCAGTTCAAGAGAAAGAATGTCAGTGATTTATAATTAAAATGAAGATGTGCAGCGACAGGCGAGTCAAGTCTGAATATAAAAATACAAATATAAAAGTTTAATTGTAAACTTTTTTTATATTCTCTTTGTTGTAGGTATATATAACAAAAGGAAAATTGAACTTTAGTTTATAAATGTTTATTGTAAAATGTTGAAAGGCTGGGAGAGAGATTTTTAACAAGCAATCATCTCAATTTTTTTGTTTAATGTCTTAATGACTTGTTTTGTCTGCTTACCCATTATGTGCTACATTGCCAGCAATGTTACCTCTCCTGCTTCCCCCCTCCATCCCCCAACTCAGGATGGTCCATGTGCTCCATTTTGACGAGCACAGCAGAAAAGTGAAGGATGCCAATGTGCAGGATGAGGATACCTTCGAGATCTACGATCCACGCAACCCCGTGAACAAGCGGAGGCGGGAGGAGAGTAAGAAGCTGATGAAGGAGAAGAAGGCGCGGAGGTGAGCGGAGGCGCGGATCAGAACCGCCTGGCCTCCCATCAAAGTGATCTGGGCCTTTTCCCTTCCTTGGGCGCTTAGCCGTGCAGTAGGCCAGATCCATGCACCTGGAACTTTCTAGAATGTAGTTTTTTATGCTTGAGGAGCAGAGGAACACATACATGAATAGTAATGGACCCATATGCTGAATGGCACTGGTCTGAGCCTTTTTCCAGTTTAATACCCAGCTGTACCACCTCGTAGAAACAGCAGAATTCCCACTGTGTCGTGTCCGTCAGCGAGGCCATATGTTCAGTGGCCTCTGCTTGACCGCTTTCCCATCAACGCTTGTCAGCTGTACCTGTGGTTTGCAGAAGTTTGGCAACTTACATGTGTATGCTCTTTCTGCGAGTGCATTTCGGTTTTAACGCACGTGTTTTGGGTCGAGTCCCAAGGACAGTTCCAGGGAAAAGACAGTGATGTAATGCAGCTTTGCCTCTGAGCCCGTTTCTGGTAATCACCACCCTACAGCTACCAAAACGGCTGTTTCCTTTAAGGTTATTAACCCATTATGCCATTGAGTTGTTTCTGTTGTTTGGTTGTGTGGATGAGAATCACTGAATAAAATCGACTAAATGCGACTTTGTATTTTTTTTTCTTATGACCTATATTTTTATATTGACTGTGGTGCTCCTTTGAATGTAAACTTGTAAATATGTTTGTATGATCTCACTACTATTATGGGGAAGAGCAGCAACTTTGCAATATTGCAATATTTTTATGTGTGGACGGGTCTCTGAAACACGTTACTCCTTTCTGCTGTAGGTAGAAGGAGAATGAGCCATTTACAAGAGTAAAGGATTGAGGTGGTGGTGTGTGGATCAGCGTAAGATCAGGGTAAGATCAGAAGGTCACTGGTTCAGATCCCATGATCAGCAGAGTGAAATCACTGTTGGGCTCTTGTGCTGGGCCCTTAACCCCAGTTGCTCCAGGGACTGCTTTGTTTAAAAGCAACTGCTAAATAAATAAAACAAATAAAGATAATACATCCGATCTTGAGGTATTGGGCCTATTTTCTTCTAGCAAACACTGCTAAATTATCATTTGAGAAGTTTGATTAATTTTAAAATTTGATTAATTAATACATTTAATTGACATAAATATTACTGGTATGTGTTTCTTTAAATGCCCCTTAAGAAAGATAATTGGTAGCTGATTGTGAATTACACCTTTTACCAGCTACAGCTATGATCTTGGTTGCAGTAAACATCTGAATGGCTGTTTGTCAGCGCTGTGTTTTCAATTATCGTTACCCAGGGCATAAATCATAAATCCCAGGGCATTCCAGCCTATACCTGGCAGGTGTCTATCAGCCGGGTTATTTAGCCGAAGATAGACTTTCTTTGGTTTGCAGATCAATATGGGGGGAGACAGAAAAAACCAACGACTGTCGTCCTGCACCGGGAGAGAAGAGCAGAATCACAGTCATGCCTTTTTTGATGCCAGGACCGACTGTGGTCTACGTGAATGATCTACCACCAGCATGTGTAACCAGGAGCACGCCCTGGCTGGGGTCCCGGCTTTCACTGCCCCTCTGGGATCACGCTTACATTTTCATACGGAAAAGGAAGGAGGGCTTATGTTACAGCGGCCGGCCAGTACGGCCAAGCTGATGCAAATCTAAAACAGGTGAGATACCCACCGCCTTCCACCGTTCCACATGCTGTTGCTTAGCGGTTGCTGTGGTGTGAGGACTATTCAGGGCATTACTTTTCGATATTCTGTTTCACCATTTTAATATCTTTTATCGTAGTAACCTTGGTAAGTCATTGTCATTTTTTATTCATAAACACTGTTCACACATTTTAAACTGCCCCCATTCACCCATTATACACAAGAATTCCCTTACAGTCATCCATTCTCCATCAGCAGAGTCCATGTGTTCGCGATTATTTCTGTATGTTTTCGTAATATCTATACGTAGGTGTGAGCTTGATGTGTCACCCTGCTGTAGGCCTTAGGATGACGGCTTTGAAATGTCAGATCACTCAGCCCTTTTATATTCAGTATCGATGGACTATTTTCTGTCTTCTGTTTTCTGTCTGTTTTAATCCCATGAGCTTGTGGACAAACTAAACAGACAGCATCTCCATAGATAAGGGCTGCAGGATGTCACCATGTCTTTAAAGAACCAGCGTCCGCTTGGACTCTGGTACAGGGGATGTCTCTCTGGTACAGGGGATGTTACAAAGAGCAACAATTGAACACGCTCCTGCCAGTGTTTTGATGTTTAACTAACATAAATTGCACCGATGTCTATTCCTCCTGTCCCTTAACCCTGGCTTGCTCGCTCCTGACTTCCATCACCCTGAACTCTACCCCACTAGGGCTTGAGAGTTCCTGTCAATCACAGCATGACTCTGGGCCGCATTACCAGCCTGCACACATCAAGGAGTTTGAGTGCATGAAATCGCTTATTTAATTTACTTTAATTTATTTAATTAGTTACCATTGACCAGAGAGGTGACAGAGTCCTGCTTTATGACGAGGGACATGCTTCAGGGGGCAGTACAGGTCCCCTCGTTCTTCCAAATGGCATTAAGCCATTTATTTTTCTCTGATTGTCATTCACTTCTGTCGTGCAGAATGTCACTAGTGAACACTAGTGACACGAGTACACTGGCTGTGTGGCTCTATTAGGACTCCCACGCGAGTTCATCAGAGCATGCATATGCATTCAGTATGTACCTGCAGGCCACGTTGCATTATAGCAAGTCTGGCGTATGCATACCTGCAGGCCATGTTGCATTACAGAGAGTCTGGCATATGCATACCTGCAGGCCATGTTGCATTACAGAGAGTCTGGCATATGCATGCATTCAGTATGTACCTGTAAGGCCATGTTGCATTATAGCGAGCTTGGCTTTTGCCTCATGGGTTAAGCTCCCATGCTTGCCTGCTGTAGACAAAGTTCACCATGACAAATAAGTTCCAGAGATGCCCCCCTCTCCCCCCTTTGTGGGGGCACCAGACGCGGCCTGTCTGCTTTCCTCTCTCCCGTTTGATAATCACAGTTTCCCCAAGGATGAGTGCAGCCATGATTATGCACAGCAGCAGAGCTACTTAAGGGCTCTCTCTCTCCCTCTCCCACTTTCTCATTCTCCCTCCCTCTCTTCTTCTGTCCCTCTCTCTGCCAGTACTTCTCCCTCTACCTTTCTTTTTACCTCTCTTTCTACTTCTATCTCTCCATTAATCTTTTCTCTCCCTTCCGCTCTCTACCTCTCTCTTTCCCTCTTACGTCTATCCCTCCTTCTACCTCTCCATCTTCGTCTACCTCTCTCCCTCCCTCCCTCTACTACTCTCTCTATCCCTCCTTCTCTTTCCCTCTCTCTGGCCTGGGCCATTCCTGCTTCAGTCTCGCCACACAACTGAAAATTTCTGGATGGCGGGAAAATGATTCTACATCAGCTGGCACCCATTTATATGGTCTGTGGGGCGTTTGATACAAGCAGGTCATGTGCATCTCGCCCCTTAGCTTACCAGAGCCCAGCTGTTTGGAATAAGCTCGCCTGTAAATGGAATGGTGCTAAAAGTCCAGATTGTATCTGAAGATGTAGGATTAAAGCAGCCAAACATTTGCTACCCGGTATATATAGTATTTATCAAGATGGATGACCATGTAGGAAAAGTATTAGACAGCATCCTAGTGTCCAGAATCTTTGTATAACAAATTTACTCACACTGGTGTGTTTTCCAGCTTTGTTTACTTTTGCTGTGTTTGTTTAGCTTTTACAAAAGCTATTTAAATGAATGATTTACTTGTTTTATTAGTCTATGTCCCCTTAATGTGTCAATTAATAGGCCATCACCGTTCAGTCCTTGGAATAAAATCAAGACACATATGAATACTGATGAATACTATGATGGATGGGTGGGTGGGTGGATGAATGGATGGAAGCTTGAAAAATACAATGGTAGAGACAATAATACATGCTGATAAAATAAAACACACCAATGTAGAAAGTGAAGGAACTGTTTGTGAAGATCAAATTGACTATGTGGATGGACAAGAATTGCTGCTACCAAGCATTGTATATGTGATAGAATAAGTAAATAATAAAAAATATATCATTTAAAAGAATAGCATATATATGAAATATATATTTATACTGTAGGCATATTTGTTAATAGTGACACAATCAGAAAATAATGATGTGAGTGCAATTGAATGCTCTATTGGTGTGTATATATATACATTTTCTGAAACCACTCATCCTGTTCAAGGTTGCAGCCGGTCTAGAACCAACAGACATAAGGCAGGGAACAACCCGGGATGGGGTGCCAACCCATTGCAGAGCAAATTCACACATCATTCACACCTATGGGCAATTTGGTATCTCCTATTAGCCTCATGTTTTTGGTCTGTGGGGGGAAACCTGACAATGACACAAGGAGAACATGCAAACTCCACACACATGGAACTCCAGCGGAGACTTGAACCCAAGTCCCAGAGGTGTGAGGCAACTAACCATTGCGCTACCATGCCACCCCTATATGCAGCTTCAGGATATTACAGTAATTATATAGCTCATTGTGCCGCATCAGTAGCTGTATTCATAAATGTGACCCGTGCTGGCAAAATGACTCAGAATGCGCACAGGCTAATTATGAGCTAGAGTCAAAAATGTCAAAGTTAATTTTCGTTGAAATTGAGATTTTCCCAAAAATGAGTCCATTAAGTCATCATCTATCGATCCCAATAATGAAAATAGCAAATAAATACCTTGAACCATCATTTACATTTACATTTACAGCATTTGGCAGACACCCTTAGCCAGAGCGGCTTACATAAGTGCTTTAAGACTCTACAATGAATTCTTCGGATACTAGCATAATTTGAATGTTTCGTATGGGCTTTGTCTTCAGAAATTAGTCCTTTATCTTAAATTTTCTTAGAAAATCCGTGTGTTATTTCACTCACTCACGGCATGACTGGGAATCTCCCCACCGATTGTTTGGTATCAGCGTAAAGCGAGGCTCGCCTACTTTCTAAAAATTTGCATAGAATTTCCAATGACATCACTCTGAACCAATGGAACTCGATTTTATAAAGCCCTGTTGACGTAAGCAACTTCTAACGGATGTAACTCAGTCAT
This sequence comes from Isichthys henryi, assembly GCA_026776945.1. Taxonomy (NCBI): domain Eukaryota; kingdom Metazoa; phylum Chordata; class Actinopteri; order Osteoglossiformes; family Mormyridae; genus Isichthys; species Isichthys henryi. Next base: position 1,902,984 of record JAODJX010000119.1, on the reverse strand, counting down.
TTTTTGTCCAATTCCAACGAACCATACATCATTTTGAAGGTTTTAAAAAGGAGAATCTAAAAATGATAATAACGCCATTTTGAAAATTTCCTCATTCCGACTCATTTTGCCAGCACGGGTCACAAATGAGAAAATTCTCAATTATTTGTTAATGATGAATGCCAAAACTTAACTGCAGTTATTAATTGTTAAATTTACCTCCCCGATAGTCGGAATAAAAATATCTCTGGATAAAGATCCCGCTGTTAAAATCTCCTTTAGGTCTCCTGATGATCTCAAGGTGAAATTACACTTAAGTGGAGGTAACCCTTTTTTCCTATTATCCTAATGTGTTTTGGGAACATTCCAACTTTGGAAGTAAAAAGGGCCAAAGCTGTCCACAGGCTATCCGCGGACCCTACGGATAAACTGCAGAATTATGTTATAACTTAATCTTGTCAATCGCTTGGAAGCTTTGAGTTACACTGAATTATTGTAAGTGCTCTGTCATCTAATATTCCCCTGTTATAGAGGACGCCATCGTTCTTGTCTCAGCACAAAGGGGTTCAGACTGAAAGAGATGCGTTTGTGGTCCCTCCGGTCTTCTGTCTTTGATTAAGTGGTCTCTGTGGTGAAAGGGTTGGTGAAACACACTGCGCACGCACAGACGTTTTCTGCTCTAAGGACCATTACCTAAACCTAATGCTAAATGTTGCCATGTACGAACGGCACATTTTCACCTCAAAGTACAATGCTTTTGGCCATGTGCAGTGTAGTTTTCAACAAGTGCAGTTTTAACAGTGAAAAATTCACAGGTCGAAACAGGTTTACGGGGCCCCTGGAGTAAGCTAATCTTGCAGGGCTGCCGCTAAAATCCCCTCATTATTGTCAGTGTTCTGGAGTATCCTCTTCTAGGACTTTGTCTAAAATCCCTTGATATTTTGACCTTCTGGGAGCCCCCTGTTCTTGTGTGGTTCATAGCTGAGCATCCACAGCCTCTGTGTTTAACAGCTGATGGCTGCTATATCTTGTCAGTCATTGTAACTATGATGAATTGATTTTACTTTGTGTTTTTAATAATAATACTCTGCCAAACCATTTTTCATCCTGCTAATTATATCATGTGCAGAGGTCACATATGAGGACTCAGCCAGGTTGTTGACGCTTAGTTAGCTGATATGTGACACATGCTCCAGTTTTCCCACCCCCACCCCTGACCCTCGCACCTTTTCCCCATTTGATTGCAAGCCCGTGTCCTGGGGATAATGCATGACAATCTTGGTTTCTTCCAAGCTTCCATTGATGGTGAGCTTCTGGATGCATTAACGATTCTGCGAGAGTTCTTCAAACGAGCTTCAAAACACAGGAGAGGCATTTAAAATGAAGGCAGAGAGTCAAAATTCCTCCTCTCACGATATATGCATCTCGCTGGGCCGCTAAGCATCCAGGGTTTGCTTTGGAAATGTTGTAAAAATATTTCAGCACTCGCTAGCGCCTCCGTAGGATCCCCACCGTCTTTAGCCAATCAATTAGCTGCATTTTCGGAGACCTAATAAAAAGCTTTTAACCAGCATGTGTGTCTTCCAACTTGCGCGCATTCCTGCCCATTCTTTTAAATGAAGAACACACTGATTTTATTTGTATTATTTATTTGCTTGCTTTACCCGAAGGAACTCATATGGATTAGATCCTGGACATCAACTGATGCAATTCGCATCCAACGGTTGTTTTTCTTGCGGTGATTTAATCAAAACCCCCTCAAATTATAATTCTTATACTTTAACCCAGTGGTTGCCAATGCATTGATTATGAGCTACTATCAGCCCTCAGGGAGCCAATGGGTAACTCACATAACACGTATTAGAAATCATATTAATTTTATGGTCGCCATTCAACCCCAGTCACCAGCTTTAACCACTCCCACCATCGGTTGATATAATCTTTGTATGAAACACAAACCTGCCCAGATTTTCATCTTTGTAGAAGTAGCCTTCACTGTAAATAAGGTTTTAATCTCTACCAGGCGTGCTGGACTAGCCTGGATAAGCACTACCCCCAAGCCACTGAAAATAGCTGGATTGTTCCAAAAGAAAGAGGTGATAAGCAGCAGTGGACAGATTTCCTCTCATTCAGAATATCCCTGCTGTTTCATGTGCTAAATGAGTGCATCACGGGAGCCATGAGATTGGGCGGAAGCTTTGTGTCCATTTGAGGAAACTAGTACATATGTGTTAATTAGGGGAAGTTCATAGCCAACCGTCAGCAGCGTGAGCCAGATATGTTGAAATGGAGCTGTTTTTCTGTTAATTCTGCCACCGAGTTGGTGAGGTTTACAGAGCAACACAAAGTCTTTGGTGTGACCAGAGTGCATCCTGGGTAAGAGCCACACTGGGACTGGGCGCATTATAAGGATAAATGGTTGAATGTATTATGAATCAGTCATGATTCCCAGCTACCCATCAGAATGTCTTTATATCATGCCAGTCATTTTATCCACCAATACCCTTGATAAATGAAGCATATTTTTGTTTGTGGTGAAACAGCTAGACTGCAGCCAGTACTTTCTTCCCAAGTCAGCATTTTTATGGAGGATTGTCTCCAAAAGCGGATGCAGCGAGGTCCCCGTCGCCAATGGCACTGTAAAATTACTTGACCTTGCGCCGGCATCCTTGCCTCGTCTGCTCGGACTTTCAGATATATGATAATGTAATTAGCTCTGACCCCTGCCTGCTAAATTTGAAGGTTTTATTGCTTCTACTTGAGTGGGCCGCCGTGACCCGTACTGTCGTGACATTCGAGATGGGCACCGCCGGTGCGAGAGGCTTTTTTCTTATTTATTTGTCGTTTTATATTCTAATGCTTGGACCATGAAGAAAGAAAGCTACTATTAAATCAAGATTCTCAAGTGAAATGCCTCTGAAGCTGGGATGGGGCCCTCTTTGAAAGTCTTTAATGGGGTTAACCTGCATAAATGTCCTCGTGTCGTGGATCATATTTCACTGCTACTTTATGAGATTTATTCTTCAGGAGGCACATCTTCCCCTCTCCTCTCTGTTCTCTCTCTCTCTCTTTCTTCTTGAGCTCTATTTGTCAAAATTTGTGGCTGGCAGCAGAGTTGGAACTATAACCGGGCATGCCCCAGAGATATGAGTCTGTGCATGACGGATTAAAAATATCAAGGAAGGATCTGTAAGGCCGACCCTTTGACATTAATTTACTTTATTTTGTTGACTGACCCAAGTACAGGCAACTGATGCAAATGAGCCTCTGAGGCCGTTGGAGAAGCGGCAGTCAAAAGCCAATTGCCGGCAAGCAGGCAGGGAGAGATAGACAAGGCAATGTAGTTCAATGCAATGGTTTTGTTTGTGTATGTGGATTGGATTTGGGGGTAGGATGCGGGGTAGCGACCGGACCATTAAAAATAACACAGAACCATTCCTCTAACCTTTGCCAGACTTGGAATCCAAGGTAGACTACGCATGAAAAGAGTTGTACCAGAGGAATTGGACGAGACTGATCAGGAATGATTTCTGTTTCCCAAAAATTTTAAAGCATTGAAAGGAACCAGTCAAAACAATAAATTTAGCCCGAGTCTACAACCAAGACCAAGGTTAAACTCTAAGAAGGAAACCTCAGAAATATTTTACCTCAGACTGAATGAACATTTTGCATTAAATTACACTCTGGATGGTTGTTATCTAACCTTCCAGTTGAAGACTGTAAAAATATTTCCATTTAAGGCCTGCCTGAGTTTATTCCATATTTTCGGAGACAAAAATGTGGAAGAGCAAAGGGGAGCTATTTAAAACCCTGCAGAGCGTGATAGGTAAGCTTTCTGCTGGATGCTGAAGGATGTCTTCTAGGACTAAATCAAACCGGTTTGCTTGTAACTTGTGGGAGCCTGGCCCAAATGCTTTCTTTATGGCATTGCTCATTTGCTTTTTCATTTAACATATGTTTTTGAATGATCTATATATATAGAGAGAGATATTTTATTTATCCAGAAGGAAATTTAGGTGTCCAGTAGCTTATACACAATATACATACACATAGGCCCACAGACCTATGACATTCACACATATACATACTGCAACAATACAAAGGAAAATAACAGGAGGGCAATGTGTTATACAAGCCTAAACACTTAAGTCCATCGCACTCCATGTGACGTTGAAGAGCTGTATGACCCTAGGGACAAAGGACCTTCTGAGCTTGTCTGTTCTGCATGACAGAGACTGGAGCCTATCACTGAATATGCTCTTCTGTTTGGAGAAAGTGGTGTGCAGAGGGTGATGATCATTGTCCAGTATTGAGAGCAGTCTGCTCAGGGTCCTCGTATCTGCAACTGATGTCAGTGACTCCAGCTCCATGCCCACCACAGAGCTAGCTTTTCTCACCAGCCTGTCCAGTCATCCAGCATTCCTCGTCCTAATGCTGCCTCCCCAACATACCACAGCATAGAAAAGGACACTGGCCATGACAGACTGGTAGAACATAAGCAGGAGTTTGCTGCAGACATTGAAGAACCCCAGCCTCCTAAGGAAGTAGGGGCCTAAGGGCCTACTCTGCCCTTTCTTGTATAGTACTTCAGTATTAGCAGAGCAGTCTAGTTTATTGTCAAGGTGGACCCCCAGGTATGTGTATGTACTGACAGTCTCCGCATTCACCCCGTCGATGGTGAAAGAAGGCAATGGAGGGGCAAACCTCCTGAAGTCCACTACCATTTCCTTCGTCTTGGTGATGTTCAGCTGCAGCAGGTTGGTTCTACACCATTCCACAAAGTCCTCCACAAGGCTCCTATACTCAGCCTCCTGCCCATCCATACAGCTTACAATTGCAGTTTCATCAGAGAACTTCTGCATATGGCACTACTCAGAGTTGTGCTTGAAGTCCGTGGTGTACAAGGTGAACAGTACAGGAGAGAGAACAGTTCCCTGTGGCACCCCAGTGCTGCTGACCGCAGCCCCAGATATGATGTGCCCCCGGTCGAACAAACTGGGGCCGCTCAGTGAGGTAATCAGTAATCCAAGTCACCAGGTTTGGGTCCACTGTCATCTGCAGCAGTTTGTCTCTCAACAGAAGGGGCTGGATGGTGTTGAAAGTGCTGGAGAAATCAAAAAATGATTCTCACAACACTGCCTCCATTGTCCAAGTGAGAGTACACCCTGTTTAGCAGATAGAGGATGGCATCCTCCACTCCCACATTCTCCTGGTAAGCAAACTGTAGGGGGTCAAGCGCATGGTGAACCTGGGGTCTTAGTAGGAGGTGGAGCAGCAACCGCTCAAGGGTCTTCATTACATGTGAGGTGAGGGCAACAGGCCTAAAATTGTTGAGTTCTTTGGGGTGTTGCTTCTTGGGACTTTTTTTTTTAGGACAGTATTTGCCATCTTGCTTATAGGATTGCTTGAGCTCGTCTAGATTTACCTGCAGTTCTGCCTGCATGGACCGACTGCTCTAGGTCTTATTGTTTGCCTGTCCTACACACAATTCCATTTTGTCACCACAGTGTTTCTGAAGCCAGTCCTCGTGAACTCCGAGACGGTCCGCTTTTTTGCTCCCTCCCTGTTCCCAGCACACCTGCACTAGGTATTCCCTCTTCCTCATTGTTTGGTTCATATGTGCAGGGAGTTGGGAGGGAGCCCCCGAGGGCTGGCTTCAGAAACACTGTGTAGTTAGTTAGTTAGGTAGTTAGTTCCTGAATATGTAGAATTGTCATTTCCATTTTGAAAACAACTTCAAGTCATGAAGAGTCTGTGATGTTTCTTCTACCTCTTCTTCTTATTGTTATTTTTCTTACTATTTTGTGCCCTTGTATTGCCCCCCCCCACTATTTCGGCCATAGCTGCTGCTGTTGTGGATGAGCGTGAAAAGTCCAATTTCCCAAAAATGTCTTTGATCATGCTACTCTTTCAAAAAGTCTAAATGCTTGTAGCGTTGATTGGAAGCATCCCATGAATGCCATTGCTACCAACATGGACATCAGCTGCAGCAAGGCAGGTCTGCAGTTCCTTGCTTCTTTTGGACTTCCTGTCTGATGCTCTCTGAAATAATTTTTGAAGGAAAACCACATCCTTATAGTCACCAGCAAATAGTTTTCTCCACCATTTGTCTTACAGTGGACTGACAAACTCCAAAATATTATGCAATGCTTTTATAACTATATCCAGGCTACTGGACGCTTACAACACTATCCCTAAGGTCTTTTGTGGTCTCCTCAGACTATGACATAGTGTTATATTAACACCAAACTAACCTACATTTTTATTTATTTAGCAGAGGGCAAAGCATACTGTATACTGATGATTTACTTTAACCCTTCACCTGGCTACACTTACCTTGTTGACTCACTTAATGAACATTTTTAAAACTCTTTCTGTTATTAATGGGTCTGTTCCTGTAAACAACACATATAATTTGCCACCATGATCCTATTCTGGATAAGTGGTTAGAAGATAGATGGGCAGATGGATATAATTTCTGGTTTAAATCCATTCCATTTAGTTAATGAGTTGGTGAAGAATACTGTAATAGCATTTTCAGAAACATTGCATGTGTTTCACAATGTTGCATGTTTGTCAAAATGGCAAAATGTATTTCTACAGTGTTTTCAAGTATATATCATATTGGTCCTTGCTTGTATTGCATTTTATCATGATACAAAGATGAATATAACTGTTCACATATAAATACATGCATGACTGTATGTATGTATGTGTGCACAAAATCTGGTTTTACTTTACAGAAAGGAAATTCTGGGGTTCCCCAAGGTTCTGTCTTCAGACCGATTCTTTGTATTAACGCAGGATTCATTAAAAGATAAATACTTCACGCTTCACTGTAATGTTGTTTGTCCTCTATACACTTTGTGATGCCGGTTATTTTATTTGTTAGATTGATTGAGGTGTCTTAAGTGTGTTGAAAACACCATGTAGATTATATTAGCGGTTTTGTTTTTATTAATCGGCAGAAATGATTAGAACATAGCTTACCAGGCATAGTAGCAATTGTCCGGCGCTGGTGGGAGAGACAGCTGTGGAAGCCATCCCCGGTTTTCTGCTGTTTTTCCGATATCGCGTAAAAACACATGCCTTTCCACCACTTCTGTAGAAATGTTTGTAGCAGCCCTGGTTTCAGATCAATTAGCTGGACTGCTGTCTGATCCTATTCAGGAATGGGATTTTTTTTTTTAAACATCTGATACGGAGAAGTTGCTGAGTGGAGCCATGGATAGGTTTGGATGGGAGTCAGATTCGAGGTGGCTTTCCAGGAAGGTGCCCATCATGTGGAGCCCTTTGGACAGAATGTTCCGGGTGATGGGGAGGGAGAGCTGGGGGAGCTGGTCAGCAGATGTCTGTTTTTGTTAAATGACAGGAAGTAAGAATGCGCAAACTGCACAAACAGGCAGAAGCTCCTAAATCACTAGGCAGATTATCCAGAGAGACAGTCGGGTAGGTGTGCATGGAGGGACTGTGGAAGCAGGCCGAAGAGGCAGGAGGCACTGCGTCAGGAACGACCGCCTCTGCTCCCTCTCTGTCCCTCTCTCTCATTTGGTTTTTTTTTTTATGTTGTTTTCCGTAAAGCCGTCTACTATACTCCCTCTTCTTTCCCATGAGGATTTTTTTAAAAGGAAATTAACGACTGAACCCTGAATGATGAAATCCAACATCATCTTTTTTTCCCAGTCACTTATTAGAAGAGAGGAAGAATGAGTTGTGAAATTTAGTGGA
>JAODJX010000119.1:1875457-1888281 GCA_026776945.1 Isichthys henryi | reverse complement strand
TTTATTTTTATAAAAATAACTATATCTTCTTCACCCCTCAACTTTTCTTGGTTTGTTCGTGTTTTTGTCGGGGTGGGGGGGGGGGGGGGCAAGGCAGGTATGATAGGACAAAACAGTGCAAACAGGACACCCAACCTGCAGCTAACACTGCTTGGACCCCTAATAAATATATTGAACACGCATAAGTTTGTGCAAGTTTGACAAAGTGCACTGAAAAAAGTGCAAACAAATAGGTAAACTGAACACACAAGTGTGTGAACTCTATCTTGTAAAGGAACCAGGTTCTTGTGGGAGTAACGGAGGTTCTCTGAGAGAGGTTGGCCTAGTGAGTAATGACAACACAACGGCAAATAAATCGATCAGCGCCATCTAAAATACTAATGCTGCATTCCATTTACCTCAGAGATCGGAACTCGGAATGACATCACACCTGTGTAATCTGAGTTCCAGTAAAACAAGCTGGAAAGCCATGCAGCAATACCAGGATCCATTTCAAATAGCAAGATTTCCTGCTAAGATGGATAATTTAGCCCAGACTACCCTAAATCCAGCATATTATCTGATTAAACAAGAAATCCTGCTTTGTAATAGAGCCTGGTTAATTGTTAGCCATTGTTAGCAATATCAGTTCATAGCAACACACTACCTGGTATTTTGCATACAAAAACGCCATAGCAACACGTCCACAGATAGCGGTTGGACAGTATTATATATATGGCAATGGGTTTAAGCCGAGGCACAGCCATCTTGAATTGTGAGGTCAGGGTTGTGTACATTCCTCCGACTGCACGAATCAGAATTTCTATGATATTCCATTTCCAAGATATAAGCATTTTCTCAGAGAAGCCCTATTTCGCAACTGGCTCATGCTGATATTTTACACTTAGCGAAGACACTTGGGGACTACAAACATGGCACCGTTTGCCCGGGACTAGGAAGGAGGGTGTCAGTTCTTTATTGGTGTATAGCTCTGCCAATCAAAACCTGAAAAATACAACCGGGGACCTGTATCACAAAGCTGGATTTCTTGTCTAGCTAGATAACTTGTTGGATTTAAGGTAGTCTGGGCTAAATGTAAGTGAATGAAGATAAAGTCCATTTAAATGAACATTTAACTAAACTGGAATGAAACCATGTCTTGCTGCCTGGAACACCCCGACTCCACCTGCAAATAGTGAAGGGTGGGGAAGGATCTTATTCCACATATCCTTTAACAAACCCATTCACATCATGGCTGTTATGTTGAAATAGAGATCCTGTTTGGCCAGGAGCTAAAATCTCAAAGTTCCCTTTTTTGTTTAATTTAAGTGGTGAGGAATTAATGTAAGCAAACATAATGTTGGGCCGCAGGAATTTGCATAGTATTTTAAACTGATGTGTCATCACTGGGAGCACACTGGTTTTTGGTTGCGCTTCAGACCAGGGGACTGTGGGTAGGTAGGCCCACGAGCTGATGCTCTCTCTCAGTGACCATCTGTATGTACAGCTGCAGGCTATCTTGGGGCATTATTTTCAGGTCACTATACGCTTAGATGTGAAATATTAAAGCGTGGTCCAGAGAAACAGACTAGCAGAATAACTGGAGAGGATTGAAATATCTTCTATGATAAGTAATCCAAGAAAAAAAAACCACGCAGAGAACCTCTTACTGCAAATTTACATGAGATACTCCTCTGCACACCGCAGTGCCCTGGTCAGGCATTCCCGAAATACTTCAGATTAAATCATTAAATGCATTTTTGGAGAATGTGAAATCTCCAATGATTACCTGTTAAGTATTTCACAGTGATTCAAGAGGCGTTGCTTAGATATTATCATTTTTATTGACTTGATAAAACCATTTTGATTTGTTTGTTTTGAATATGCATTTTTAGGAAGCTGTTCTCGACTGTAGCCCTTAACCCGGAAAATTAGATTGCAGGTAGATGGAATGGGGGTGTGTGTATGTATGCGTGTGTCACTGTAGGATCCTTGTAGATCCTTGTAGAAATCTGCTGGAGGTTAAGCAAAGACAGCCCCTGACTGTGCCTTGAACCTGTGCATTTTTGGACACAATCCAGGTCCTGAACCAACATTCTGACTTTTGCCATGGAAGACATAACATTTCATTCCCGATATGTCACTCTTACAGACAAAATGTAAATTGTTTTTAACAATGTTGTATAATCGTGTGGACTGTTAGAGTTTTATCAATGTGACAGATGTTGCCATAAATTTGCTTCTAGAAATTCAGATTCTATAAAAATGTGTCACAGAATAGGATTATTTAGATATGACAAATATGGTATGGCCTACTTCGTGTGCTTGGATAAAGTGAAATTCGAAAGTAATTAAACAAAGTTAGAGGGGCATTAAATACTAATTGCTATCTAATGTTATGCGTTAAATGTGCAATGCATGTGCTCATTCATGTCTGAAGTGCATTGCTACGGGAAACAGGTAATGCCTGTGAATCAAAGTACAAATTTATATGACCTTTACATTAACATTTGAAAAGTGATCAATGAAAGAGGCTTGAAGATACATATTAATAACCAAAAGCTATTCAACCCATGACAAAGATGAAAATAGAAGAGTAGAAATTCTGCTGTGTGTAGATCATAAACACTTGTTGGCCAGTGGCCAGTAGGACCCCAAGCTGGTTCCTTGACAGCCTGAATTCTTTGATCACGGGCAGATTGTAGAGACACATTTTACTAAGTTGTGGCTTTCCTGTTAGACTTAACAATCCTGGCCATTCACCTCTGAATGTCACCACCTTTGCTCAGTAACCATGACCTGTACATTCTGAGATGCAGAAATCACTAGGCCCTAAACATCATGTTTAGAGTCACTCAGGAGACCTATTTCCAGCGTTTAGTCAAATGGTAACTGAACGTCCTCACCCTATCTGTACTGAGATGCGATTACGTGGCTTGTTATTTGGTTGATCAAGCTGTTTGCATTAACCAGCAAGAGTACAATAATACAGTGGCTACTGAGTGTGTGTATATCTGACATCAGCAAAAAAGCAATTTAGATGGACAGGAGACACCCATATGACACCCATATGACACCCATGTGACACCCATGTCATCCATGTCTTATTTCAGAAAGAACACAATGTCAGTCACAGATAGACCAGGCTGCATTCCAGCAATACACAATCAAAACATTATTTTGAGACATTATTTTGAGTGAATTCCTACTAAGAGCTAGATTAAACCTGAATGTCTTCATGATCAGAAGTGACTAACATGGGAAATACAGCAGCAAAAAGCAAACCTCGTTTAAGCAAAACCACTGGGTATGGAGGTATGGTCAAAGATTTTACTAAATGGTTTTATAACGTTTCTCATTTGTTAGAATGGAATCATTTTACCCATTCTTCTTCTAACCACTTAGCCCGGACAGAGTCTCGGGCCTGGAAACTACCCCTAGTACTACAGGGTTAGGGTACACCCTGGATGCCAGTCCATCAGAGGGCAGGGGCACACCCTGGAGAGGATGCCAGTCCATCAGAGGGCAGGGGTACACCGTGGACAGGATGCCAGTCCATCAGAGAGTAAGGGTACAACCTGGATGTCAGTCCATCAGAGGGCAGGGGTACACCCTGGATATCAGTCCATCAGAGAGCAAGGGTACACCCTGGATGCCAGTCCATCAGAGGGTAGGTGTACACCTTGGAAGTATGGGATGCCAGTCCATCAGAGGACAGTCTGAACCAATGGGGAGTTAAAAGACACCAGTTACCCTAACTGAATGTCTGCATGTCATGCAAACCACACACACATACACACACAAACACTCTGCAGAGGCAGGATTCCATACCCCGACCACGGTTGTGTGAGACAACAGCTACCCACTGAGCCACCATGACATCCTAGAAGCTTTTTAATTTTTTGTCAATTCCCAACAACCTCAAGCCTCTTAACTTGCTGGAAATCCTTCAAAGGAAGGTTTCAGCGTTGTCTGGATCTAACATCTGTGTGTTGGTTACCCTCCTTGGTGCCTTTTAAAACTTCAGTATACTTACTGCCCACTGCACAGATGTAAATCTTATAACCTACCCAAGGCAGGACAAAGGAATACCTTAAACACAGCTGACCACATCCTTTTACATACAGCTGGAGTGAAAATACTGCTTAACACACGGGTCTTTCAGATCAGCTTTTTTATTGTCCTTACATTAAAGCAGGTTGCCAGGGAACGGATTTCACTGCATATATTTTTATTCTACTAATTTTTTTTAATTGCATGCAGTGAAATAAATGTGACGCGAGTGCAACAATGTAATAAATTAGCATATAATTTACTTGTAATAAAAACATTAGTAACAGTGTACCAACATTAATACTGCATACAAAATACAAGCAACTAAACCAGCGTTTATGGGGTAAGTGACATGACATCCAGAGTTCACAGCTATGAGTGCCAGTTTTGTTGAGTCTTGGGAAGCTCCATGATCCCACACCTGTAAACTTACACAAGAATCTGCCAGACAATGTAATTTTAACAATCAATCTTTAGCATGTCTTGTCCACTGTTTTTTTCTTTCTCTTTTTTTCTGTCCTTGTTATTAAGTTTATTTCAAAATGATCTGTGTTTATCTTGTAGAGAGTACAGCGGAAGAACAAGTAACGTGATATATTGGGGATATTTAATGATAAGAGAATCTGTCATGATTCATAGATATTCCGTGTAACTGTTTTTTGCCATTTTTATTTCTTTCTATCTAATCCGCATTTTACAAGTTGAGGTTTACGTTCTGTTCTGTTTCAGTCTCAGTGTTTATCTCTTGTGTTTTGTAGCCTTTTCAAACCCCAGTTGCATACAAGAGAGAGAGCTTCCTCACCAGCTCCTGGGGTGTCCAAACACCGTCTGACTAGAGTAAATGAAGGAAGAGCAGCACAGGCCAGAGATGCGTTGAGAAGTCCATTATCCGCAGAAAAAGGCCTCCTTCCGAATAACCAAACTGAGATAAAAGTCACATTAAACCCCACCCCCAAAAAGGGTAAAATCCATGCACCAACACGTATACCAATGGCCCACAATAAATCTAGTCACTGTCAAGTGAGCTGGGGCAGCATTGTGCAGAAGTGCATCACAGATTACTGGGGGTGGGGGCTTGGAAGCACCAAAAACAGAGTCCTCCACCTGTGGAAGAGCGGGATAGGGGGAAGCTTCCCAGGTACCTGGAATACTCCGGAGAAAGGTGCTACAGCTCACACCTTCCCTTTGAGACAGCTCCAAGTGCAAGCTGAGTAATCAGGCGGTGGTGGATGATCGCATAGTCTGGAGGTAGCCAATCAGAGATCAGCAAAGATCTGGTTTGTCATGATCCATCTGTCCATCCATGTCCATGGGAGATTGGCCTAGGATGTGCCTGAACCCATTCCAGGCCAGGTAGGTCACATGACACCGCCATGGAGATGCAGTTGCCTGGCTATAGCCCGTATGCTGTGGTGAGCGTGTGTGTGTCGGGGATCTCCATCTCAACATGAGGGGGAAGGGACACACATAAAGCACTTGTTTCTCGTAGCAATGCACTTCAGACATGAATGAGCACATGCATTGCACGCCGAGGTCCGAAACAGCACCGCTCACTGGCGTACACCCTTCTTACATGCAATAGTTTTCATATGCACGGCAGGTTAATTTCACTGTTTGATCCCAGGAACCTGAGGTTGTGACATGAGATCCAGTGGTGGCTCAGGGGCCCAGCCACCAAGTCTATTCATTAAGACATTATTCCCCTTTCACCATCTGGGAGGACACCCCCTCCCACCCAATCAGGTTACATTTAACAACTTCGGTCTCCCATTAGATCCTGAACCCCCACCATAGCGTAAAGACAAGCCTCTCAATATCACTGAACACCTTTTCTCTCTCTCTCTGTAATTTTCTGAGGGACCCCCTTCAGGCTGGAGGTCCTGCACTGGGCCATGTGTCTGCAGGACAGCATGTATGGTCCAGCCAGTGAGCCTCTGACACTGACAGAAGTGGCAACGAACAGCAAAGACGCAGCCTCATTATTTGTTTTCTTAGAGAGAGGAAGAGGAGAAGGGAAAGAGGGAGGGGGAAAAAGCAAAAAAAGCTACAAAAAGTAATACCTTATCACAATATCTTTCTGCCCACTCTGAAGTTGTTCAGGTTTCTTAAGGCGGCATGCTCTTAAGGTGGTATGCCTTTAAAGTGGCATGCCCGTTAAACTGCCAAACTTTATATAAAGATCTTATTTTTTAAAAAATGACAAGATTTAATCAGGAGTGTATGCAAAAAAAGGAGTACTAACCGATTCACTTTATTAGATAATAACAGAAACGTCGAGGCCAATAGGGGGCGGTGTATTTACAAGGCCGGGGAGTCAAAGCGAGGCAGAATCACAATTACAGGCCACTGTGACTTTGTGGTCCCAAGAGGGGGGAGGGGGGATCCCAGGCATTTCCACAGACACCCCCACCTTCGAGGAAAGCCTAACCCCATCTGCATCTGCAGTACGGTGCATCTTTTTGCGTGTGATGTGTCCAGCACTTTGGATTACAAACAAACGAACACAATCATAATAGTAATAATAATAATAATTGTCGTCATTATTATTATAATAAAAATAACATTAACAGCAACAATCACGTAAGTTCCCACTTCACAGAAGTGACAGGTAAACTGAGATGTGTCAGCCCAGGCTGAGCAGTGGTTTGGGTTTCCACAGGATAATGAAAAAACAAAAAAACACATGCGGGTGCCAGACACGGGCCCCTGCTCCCCACGGCCCTCCTCCTCTTCCTCCTCCTCCTCCTCCTCGTCCGGCCGTCCTCTTCCCGGCGCTAGTCCCTCTCCCACACGGGTCAGTGTCCTTGGCATGTTTTGCAGCACATCTGCCTGAAGTATGCGCGGCTGCAGAACTTGAACTTCAACACCAGTGGGCAGTAGGCCACCTTGTTTACATCTCTGCATTCTGCAAGATGGTGGAGGGGGGGGGGGGGGTGAGATGGATACGAGGTAAGATGTCCCGTTAAGAGCCTGAGCCCCCACACCAAACTACAGCTTCTAGGGACCACGTCGTCAGCCTGCCCTCAGCGTGGTGTTCGTCTCGCTTTAATGTCTTCCTGGAAAGGGTCCGGGGTAACAATGTTTCCACTTTTAACTTGGGGCATTGCTAGGGCTGGTCTTTATCCCCCTCAAATAACAACACTAATTGATTTAAATAGTGTGTTCTCATTCATTTTCATTTAAATGCATCAAAACGTGACATCCTGCCCTCTTAGAGGACACTAGGACCCAGGGGGAAGGTAGCAGTAATAGGTCACGATGACTCTGTATATGTCACTGGGGGCTGAGCCCTTCCATAATGGTCCGCCCTAGCCCTAAATGCTCATTCGGCTGGTCACTGTCACTGTTGCGATTCGGCCTCCAATATCATCATCAACGGCAAAGTGAGCTCAACCAGAGCTAGCCCTACTGATCACGGCCTGTTTCTTTTTAATTAAATATATACACTGAAAGAACCAAAAGATTATGATGCACCCCCACCTCCATGAAGCGAATACTGTTGCATGTCAAGTTCCGGGATATACTAGACGGTTAGATAATACTTGGTACTCATAGTCAACATGCTGAATGCAAAAGAGATCATAAAGTCCTAAATGACTGACAGGACCCATATCGTTATGGCAAGACAACAGAGTAAGAGCATTTCTGAAACGGTAAGGCATGTGCGATGCTCACGGTCAGCTGTGGTGAGTATCTAATGAGAGTGATCTGAGGAGGGAAAAAACCACAATCCACCAACAGGGTGTTAGGTAGCCAAGACCCCCCCCTCCCCCACCACAGTGGGAGAATGGTATGCTCTTAACTCGGTAACTTTGAAACCTTTTCCATCTTTGGGTGGTCCCACTCGCTGATGTGATGTTGGGCTGCCGGGAGAGACAGCCTCGGTGGCCTAGAAAGTCTAACGTCCTCAGGGGGCACCCCACTCACACGTCACGTGCCAGCACGAACAAGGCCACGCCAGATGCACACAAAGCCCCCCCCCCCAGATAAGCTGTGTGCTTTCAGGCCTCGCATCCTAATCACGCTGTCTCCAAGGAGATGCTTCCTGGCGTGGTTCGTAGGCCAGGCAGGCCGCTATGTCGGCCTGTAGCTTAACAGTCGGGGATTAATGGCTTTATCGTGATTGGGGGGGGGGGGGTCTTCCCTTATTAGGCCATCTGAACAGCCCGGAGAGCATGAGATGGAAATAGATGGTCCTCTCATCTCTGGCTATCGCCCCCAGGGTAATCCTATGAGGGTGTCACAAACTTAAGCACCCTGGTACAACATCCAGAAGATAATCCTACAGATTTCCTGCCCGCTTCCCTGTAGCTGAACAGACACACAGGCATCTGATCCGACTGCAGGCCATGTTCAGATAATTTGAGTGGGTGACTAGCACCAAGCCCCTGTCTCCATTACATTCAAAATGGGTCAGTATCTGGCTTGGGCGGTATTACAGCAATATGGAATTAGATATACACACTACTGAAACATGGGAAGTCCTTCTCAATAAAATTTGTCATTCGGTGAAAAATATTGTAGGGGGTTACCCACTTGAATTTTATCCCGAAGATTTCAAAATACCAGAAAATGCCAAGGTACAAAGGGCAGTATGACGGTATGAAAATTAAGATACTGCCCAAGCATAGTCTGCCAACCTTAAGGTGGAGCTTTTTAATCTTATTTTGTGTCTTGGACTCCGGTGGCTGTCTGCTGAAGCCCATGCCCCCCACCGTAAATTTCAATAGGAAGTTTACTGAGAATAAAGACGTAGATTTTTTCCCATCCAAGATTATGGACCCTATGAAATCCCACCCCCCCGGGTTAAGATCCTCTGACAATGCAATTCAGTATCTCTTAAGTATATATGCTAAAGATTTAATATTTAAACAAAGATTTAACAGTTATTGAATGTAATTTAGTTTTTTTGTCATGGCTTAAGTGGTTAAATATACAGAAACACTCTTACTCATCAGCACAATGTTCACATGCTAATATGTTAGTAGTGGTCGCTGCCGTGGGAGATGGCGCACTCACCGTCACCGTTGGAGATGGGGGTGGCATCGCATTTACTCTCACATTGCTGCATGGCGGGGGGCCTCAGGGACTCGGGACACTCGCTAGAGGGCTGCCCCGTGTAGGAGAGGCACTGCACGGTGCGCATTTGCTGCCCGAGGCCGCACTGCGCCGAGCACTGGGAGAGGGGACACACGGGTAACACTTGTTCATTAATTAGCCATTAACTGGACAAGCTGGAGGAAATGCAGCTGTTGCCGGGGTGGCACTTGTACATCTATGGTTCCACTTGGTATACAAGATTATCCAAAAACGCCATGGTTTGACATGACATCAAAGCTCCCAGGCTGGACCCTAGTGACCCCTGTCCTGAGGTGATTAACCCGAGCCCGTCCACGTGTGGCGCTACCGAGGAGGTCTGCATTCCAGGAGGTTTTATTAGCAATGATCTGTCGTGGCCTGATTACGCCGACTTTCATTCTGCTGGGGTTAAACTTTCAGCGACTCCTGTCAGGTGGCTGCAAGACCGCTGAGGGTGTCTGACTCAGGGATTCCCTGGCAGACGTCTTGAATATCCTACATACATGCTGTCACACTGTATCCTGCAAAGAACAAAGAATTTCTCCGAACTAAACCCCAGGGAAGTTTAGTCAATCTTTAGTCAATCAATTCATTTCCATTCCTTTCCATGCTGGTCTGAAGGAGCCATGATGGTGACAGTCAACTGAAGGATGAACCAGTGCTGGAGACCCAGCCACCGTGCTAACAAGCCACTAATGAGGCACTCCCGTTCGCTGATGGCCGTTTCTAATCAGCTTCCCTTACTACCAGATCAGCATCCCGTCCTTCTTCGGGTGAAGATGCCTTGAATACTGTGGTTCTTCCAAGCCGCCACAGGTGGGCCTTGTCAGCACCGGGGGCCTTAAAGGAGATTATATCCCACTGATCTTTTGGCCCTACAGGTCCAGGGAGTCTGGCCATGTAAGAAACCCCCCTGGAATCTGGCTGCAACAAGGTAATTAGCCTAGCAAGGGAGAGCTGTCTTCAAGAGTACCAAACCAAAAATAGACCCAATGCATGCTGCATAAGGGATATCACTGCTGTCACGATACTGGTGCGAGAACCCTAGAATGTGTGCAGGTTCTAATCCCAACAGAGCAGATCCAATCAATTATCAGCCCAGGAGAAATAACTTACAGCTTCCTCTTACTTTGCTGCGGTATTAAGAAGTCAAAGCTGTTCAAAGACAGCCAGTAAAGCACACAGTGCACTTTTCTGGGAGTGGGGAGGGGGAGGTCAGGGGTCAGGGGCCCCCTGGTTTAAGGGGATTAACAGGTCATAGGTCAAAGGAAGATCATCCGGACTGTTTATTTGCAGAGATCCCATAGATCCTCCGTGTTTAAGCTCCCCGAGACGGCAAAGCCTCGCATCTCAACACAAACAATGTGGAGAGAAGAAGCTGAGCAAGGGGATCCAACGGCACTAAATAATGGGATGTGACATCTGCAAACAGGAGATCTCAGCAACAGCATCTGTGTGCTTCTTAAAGGCTGTGAGCTCGTTATGTCCAGTTAAATACTGACTTTTCTTTTCAAAAGCTAATTGGCTTTTTCCGGAGTCTGGTAACAAGACCCGCACATCAAATGGAGGCCTGCCTTTGCAACACCCGCCAGAATCTGTTTGATCTGTTTAAGCTGCATTGTGATTTAGGAATATTGCTCGAGTTTTTTCTGTCTCTCTTTCTCTCTCTCCCTCTCTTTTGTGACTGGGGTGTAACTCAGGAGCATCTCCAGCAAGGCCGGGATCTTCCTGTCGCCGCCGACATGCTCCTGACGCGCTCCGCCGCATGCGGACGTCAGCGGATCCCTGAACACCAGCATTAATCACCACAATGTAAATTACACTGACCGCTGACCAAAACACAGGGAATGCGAGGGATAAATATGTAGCTTCAGGTCTCTCGCCTCGTGGAGGCAGGTTCAGACAGGAGTCTCATGCAGGGGAGACCATGTAATTTGGGAGAAACAGCTTACTGTGAAGTCTGTCGGAAAAACAGGAACAAGCCATGAAGTTTGTATTAAATTAATAGAAAAATATAATAATTCTACTGTTGGATTGCATTCGCAATCACTGATGGCCTTTTCACACGTGTGTGGGTCTGCTCTGTGTCTGTAAAATGGTCTTGCAAGGGCTTGGTGATTAAACAATGTTGACACTCTAAGGGCAATTTAGAGCTGGGGGGGGGGGCAAGAGTACTCCCCACTAAGCCAACGTGTCTCCTCCTCCCTAGGTTTGGATACTGTCTCTAATCAAAATAATGACTTCAATTAAGCCGTACAGCCAAGGAGGACAAAAGTCAAAATAGCCTGCGGAGTGTGAAGGCTTGGGTTCTGGTGTTACGAGAGCATGCAGAATGGAGGTTGGTTGCCGAAGGGAGTGGGAGGGAATGGTACCTGTCCCCACTCTCCAGGGATCCAGCGGGGGGGCGGGCAGCGGCCCAGGCTGCAGCGGATGCGCACCGGGGGCTTGTTGTGGTCAGGGCAGTGGGCGGGGGGGAAGGTCTTGGCCAGATCGCTGCTCTTGCAAAGAACAATACGGTGCTTGAAGCCAGGGCCGCACTTGGGGGTGCACTAGGATTGTGGGGGGGGGAACAACTCATCAGACGACAGGGTGACAACCTCATACTACCCATCCCTTAACAGACTTAACAGAAGGTGGGAAATTTCTGGAAACTGCAGCAATACCTCTGACCAGTCCAGGGTGACCCACTGCGGGGGACATGACTGGTTATTGCAAGACTCTCTCTCAATGGGCCGATGGGTCAGACAGTCACTGTCCTCCAGTGTCTCCTCCTCAGCAAGCCGGATGCGGCGTATGCACAGTACCATCCGTGCCCGGCTGCCCCCGTCACATGTCTTACTGCATTCAGACCAGTCACCAATGAACCACCTGGAACCAAAACAGGATGGTAAAACACCAGTGTTTGTGGTGTCAGGAGAGTCCGGAAGACGCAATTCTTTGTGGCCTTCATCATGGAAGGTGGGCCCGCATACTCACTCAGGGGGGCAGGGCTCTGTGTTGCAGTCCCTCTGGTTCTCCGGCGGCTTGCTGTCTGGGTCGCAGTAGCTGTTCTGTACAACGGAACTGTCGTCCACCCTTTTGCACACTACTTCCTGCTTCTGGGAACCTATTGGATTGACCAGACATGTCATGTTGCCTGTGTCACAGATACGCCGTCAGCAGGTCCGCTTCTCAGCCTCCCAGGATGTCGAGGAAACCCTTTACTGTATGCCTCTCTGGGGCTCGTCCCATGCTAAAAAGTCACTCAGCAAGGATGCAGGTCTATCCATTTATCTAGTGTGACAGGGAGCTAGCCACAGTAACCAACACAAAGAATCTTGCTTAGAAAAACACTCCAACACATCCAGATAAATACTTTACACCTCTGCTCAGGCAACTCTACAACAGTCCATATTATCTGGACGGAAATGCATGAGGAAAATATCTAAGAAGAGAGTACTTATTTCAAAATGGATGGTTGTAAGGGTCATAGAGTTAGCATAGCCACCAGGGGGTTGGGTATCTGTCAAGGGTTTAGGGTCACTATGTTAGGACATGCTGCCCTGGTTAATGTCACACACATGCCGACTCTGACACCTGCTCATGAGCCAGACTCTGGGACCCTCGTTTCCCCCATCCACGCAGCCTGGGCACTAGTATTCAATTCAATTCAATTTATTTTTATATAGCGCTTTTCACAACAAGGTTGCCCCAATGCGCTTTACAGGAGTGTG
>JAODJX010000119.1:1848869-1875357 GCA_026776945.1 Isichthys henryi | reverse complement strand
AACCATGATCCAGTCCTAGTTAAAGTCCATCAGTGAGACAATCCTCCACATCGGCCTGTGTCGGGTGGCAGGATGGAGGCTGCTCTAATAGTATGCTGTCCAAAGACAGCACAAAGAGTAACGAGGTGCCAGGATGTTAACCACTTCAGGAAGGAGAGGATACAAGAAGGCTATCCTTGTCATTGGCCAATGATATGTTTTCAATTGGTGAGTGACGAGGGAGGGGGGGCACTCCAGGGGGCAATCAGTTGGGGCCAGCACCCCAGTGGCCCCACCCCTGTATTCACCAGTACATTTCTGCCAGGTATTTTCAACTTCCTGATTGCCGTGGTACCACACGCCATCAAACAATTCAAACACAAGAGCCAGAACTGGTAGCTAATGATAACTAGCAGGTTTGTTGAGGCACTGTATGCACTTAATGTTTCTCCTGCTTTATTTACATGAAAGTGATGTAATGACCTTGACCTTTGACACCAGAGTGTTATCAAAACAGACATGAATCACATGACATACCCCTGGGATTTTACAAATTGCTATTTATTGGAGCAGTTTGATCTTGTATTAGTAAAGGCTCCAGAACTTTAATAAAGTCACATTTAACAGCAATAAAATATCCAGGAGGCAGCTTCAGGCAACATTTCCTGGAAGGCTGTACTTTAAATTTTTTAGTGGTTTAGTAACAAAAATTCCCAAGACCGTGCCAGCGATGTTTGTATTTAAAATTTAGCAAATTCTTTGGATGCTTTTAAATAGTCACGTATAAAGCTCGCAAAGAACAGCACAGGCCTGCAATTTCTGGGCAAACGAAATAGGTTCATCATTTTTTGCAATGGCCCACATTTAACTGTGGTGGGGATGTTAGGAGATTTAATTATATAGAGGGACAACTTTGGGATATCTTTCATCTGTAAAACAGTTGTACTGGTAAACCAACCAAAGTGCTTAGGAGTACATTCATACAAATTATACAATAATCCTGTACTCAAACTCACTGAAATATGGAAAGTATAGGTTTCAGTCCTTAATTCTGAGAGAGGGTTGAAATACTTAAGAAACCTGGCAGCTAAATCAAATAATTTCATGTCAGTCGCCAAATGTCTTGAACCCATTACTGGCTTGCGTTTTCAAAATGCCTTATGATCCTATTTGTCGCAAATGCACAGCTGACAGATGGGTGAGTATATCTGAAAACATGAACTGCAAGTCAAGCCTTGTGATACCTTATAAATGTCTATGGTTTTATCTTTTAAATACATAATTCTGTTCATACATCTAGATGTGCCCAGAGGCAGGTCAACACAAGTGAGGTTTGGCTTTCCATTTAGCGATGACTGACGAATCGTCTGGTGTATCAAAGTAGCTGCAGCATGCGGTGAGATTTTCACGTTTAAATGGCCACTTATCATGTTGCTGTGAGACTCTTACCCCCAGCACAGGTGGTGGAGCACTCAGACCAGGGCAGGTGGTGCCAGGAGAAGCCGGCCTCGTTATCCCCACTTCCTGTCCGCGCGATGGGTACGTTGAACCTGTAGCTGATGCCCAGGTTCTGCTCCTGCAGGAGGACCTGCGCAGCAAAGAGGCCTTCAAATGAGACTGATGCACAGCTGTAGGTTTGCACAGAAATGGGGAAAATGGAAATATTGCGGATTACCTTATATATTCCTGTGATAATAGCAGGAATCGGGAATATCTTTACCGTATTCCCATGAGGATGGTAATAAAATTTATGGTAACACTGTGGTAATGGAGATGAAAATGCTTGTACCTGCATGTTCTTATATCTGCTATATTAATTACAAGTCCTGTTGTTCTCTTAAATAATTTGTTCTCACCCCAACACCATGTGGAGGCAGTGTCAAGTGATTTAATAATTAAGATATTTAAAGGCAAATATTGACATTTCAGACTGTACCGTTGGTGTGCTGGTGAACGTGGGGAGGGGGAGGGGATGAGGATAGATATCCCCGTGTAGCTCTCTACACACAAACCCCCAGCAATCGAGCGGCCTGCCTTGCCCACGTCCCTTGGTACCGTGCCCGCCGATATATATTTAGCAAGCTCGGCTGCGGTCCTGCCGTGTTTATGTTTGAGTTTGAGAGGCAGAAAAGGATTATGGGTATGAGGGGCAGCTCTTGAGCCACAAGGAAATTACTTGTGGTGGATTGGCTGGCCTTTTCTATTCCAGTACTCCTGTGAGGTCTGGTATTTTCAGCCTTAAATTTCAGCCGAAAGCCAGCATGGTCGAGGAAACCACAGGCCAGACAAAGATATAAATATTATAAACATACACACGTATATAAATATCTGTCTGTGTGTGTGAGCATCTGTCTGTGAGTGTGTCTGTGTGTGAGCATCTGTCTGTGAGTTATCCAAGCAGTTATTTTTTAAATATCAGTTAATATAAGTGAAGAACATATAATGCTGTCATTTTGGATTCCCAATGTAATACCGCTTCTACATTAAGGAGAAGTTTTTAATATATTTTAAATCCTATTATTTACAGTGAAAACACAATGTTAAATTGGCCATACTGAGACCCTTTATAACAGCATGCCAAATCATGCCACGTCAACTATTAAGCATGCAAACAACAAAAGATACATTTTCATGAGGGTTTCCTTATTTTGTGTTGTTTTATTAGTTTTTTCCCACCACAGTAATGTAAACAGCTAGGAAAGCTGGCTTGAAATCTGTATTTTGGTTTAGGATTCACATTATCACCACTGACGTTACTCTTTCAGTGTTCCGTATTATTCAAGCCATCCTACACGTGAAGCTCATGTTGGCCAAACTGCACCTATATTGATACACAGACATATCATTTCACAATAAGGAGGCACCGTGATGCTGTGGTGGTGTTACCATGACGACAAGGTTTTCTGTGGTGATCCCCAGGGCTTCCAGTGACTCGGGTTCATCTGTTGGCCTTTTGTAGTGGAACGCCGTTCCGGCAATGTCGAACTTCCGGGGCCAGTCGATGGTCCACGCCCCGTTGATGTAGTATTCATCTCCCTCAGACTTCAGTGCTGAAAGACATGAAATAAAGGCATCCTGACATCACCTACAGCGATTTTCGCCCCATTGCCACTGAAGGCCAGCCTCCTTGGAGCTACACCTTGAACAACAACCTCCTCAGGTAAAAACGGCGCTCCGTTCCGCCTGTCGTCAAAACAAAGGTCCCGTCTCCAGCCACAACAAATCTCCCGAATCTCCACTTTCTCACAACTGAGCAGCAGCCAAGCCGCAAATCACGGCCGATCCTCCCGCTCTCGACATCCCTCCAAGGTTATCATTAGGAGCTGGCCGTAATCTCCTACGTTATCAGGGAGCAGTGAGCATGACTCATCAGCTTTGCTTTTCGTTACTAATTACACCGGCTTCCTTTTTCCACATATTCTGCATCCTTTCATGGAAAAACTCAGCACAAAAGCGACGTTCTTCACAGACAGATGCCCCATTGGCAGAGAATCTAAAAACCATGTGCAGACTCTCACTTGGCAGGAGACCTGCTTCTTAAATTCTAAACTACAGGATCATTCCAGTGGACAATTTAATAAAGGCGAGTAAATCCACGTCGCATTCGCCATCTCTATGCAACTCTTTTTCTTTCCAAATAATCGCACCAAGCAGGGATCCTGTGTTCCCATCACAGACGGGCATCAGATCTACTCCATGAATCTGACATTGGACGAAACGACATATTACATGCTGTCCTTCAGCCTTAATAAATCAAACCACTTTTGGCATATTGTTTCAGATGCTTCGCTAATATCTCACCAGAGCCAAATTTGGAACGTGTCATCGTTTCAGAGAGTTGAGCCGACGCTGGGCCTGCCAGCATCTATGTTTGAGTTACGATTACTCTAACCAAATCCACTTGTCTGACTGTTTAATTTACGGAGACTGTGACTTCTCTGCATCTGTAATTCAAAAAAAAAACAATCTCTCTCCTTCATCTTGTCCACTAAAATCAGTTGCTCAGAACGAAAGCATTGGCTGTCACAGTAAAGCAGATTTATAGCTGTGCAATATACAGACCCG
This sequence comes from Isichthys henryi, assembly GCA_026776945.1. NCBI lineage: Eukaryota > Metazoa > Chordata > Actinopteri > Osteoglossiformes > Mormyridae > Isichthys > Isichthys henryi. The sequence goes on along the minus strand of JAODJX010000119.1, from coordinate 1,871,313 downwards.
GTCTGCCGATTCACAAACCACATCTGCAGCTGACTGTCTCCCCCGTGGCGCTGACTGACGTGATGGAGGAAGCAGGTAAGAAAAAGCAGCAGTAACTAAAAGTCTATCATGTGGACTTGGCTGGCAAACAATACTCAAGAAGGATAAACAGCCTGGGAGAATTTCTCAAGTCGAAAGTATTGTTACTCCCTCTGAGTGTGAAATTCCTACGAGCAAGAAACAGATGCCAGTACCAGTGCAAGAAAATGTGAATAAAAACGGTTCCTGGTCACAACAAAACAGGTTAGCCATCAATACAACTACATTCTTCCATCCATTTTCCAAACCGCTTATCCTACTGGGTCGCGGGGGGTCCGGAGCCTATCCCGGAAGCAATGGGCACGAGGCAGGGAACAACCCAGGATGGGAGGCCAGCCCATCACAGACAACTACATTCTTACTGTCACAAAATACTATACATTTTTAACATTTACTTTTAATTTGGACTCATCAGTTGTGGTCCCATGCGACCGCTTACCGATGTAATTCTTCGAGACGGCTACCTCTTTGATCTCGATGTGGACTGATCCACGTGGGATCAGAGTGACCTCCATGTAGCCTGGAAGAGAACGAGAAAATGGAGTAGAGCTACAGTAAAGATTACAGTGATATGTCCTTATTCTTCAAGGTGGTACAGGACAAAAAAAATAAATATGTGCCATACCAGGATTCCTGCATGAAAAACTAAGGGTATTCCTTAGTAGTATGACACCTATGACACATTTGTAGGCATGCACGTCTGATTAAATGCATCTCAACTGAGGAGATTGAGAAATTCAGTTTATCACCAACGTCACACAAACAAGCAAATATTTACATGAAGGATCAAGTGCCTTGCAAAAGCTCTGCTCCTGGAAGAGCAAAAACACCCATTTGTCATAAATTGCAATTTCTATAAGATAAGAGGACATATCTTCATGGCGTGATTTTGGACCTGTCAAAGCTGGCAGGGTAGCCAAAACAGGGGTTGTTCTGGTCCAGTCAGGAATACGGGATAAGCTTCGGTGATCATACACCTTACACTGGCACCCTTCCCAGTGGAAGTTCACACCCATAATGCACCCCCCCCCAAAAAAAAATAGATATCCTGTTGTCATCCACAATACCTCCTCTTGGGAGAGAGTCATTGAAAAGTCCTTCTGTGACCTCACACGTGCTGCCAACCCCTCCACACACACGGCACCGGTCTTCCTTGGCATCTGAACCGAGTATGTTGTCACATCCCACGTGCTATGGGTGCAAAGACAAACCCAGTGTCCACAGCTGGCTGAATGGAGGGATGTGATCGAGCAGTTACAACACTCATTCTACAGCATTCTGGGAGTCACCTGACAAGTATATGCTGTCATTCTTACTGAATAACAGGGGTCTCCAATTCCGGTCCTAGAGGGCTACCGTCCAGTAGGTTTTCTATCCGCCCTGGCTTCTGAGGCGCTCCCCTGGTTCCGGGTATTTACCTGCGAACAGGTGTGACTCATCAGAAGCCAAGTAGGATAGAAAACCTACTGGATGGTAGCCCTCCAGGACCGGAGTTGGAGACCCCTGCTGTATAATGTTATTCTGTATTATTTGATTTCCGTAAAATACTTTCAGTCGCATCCGTGTGAAATATTCTGCACAAATAACCATATCTGTTCTTTGTGATTTAAGTAATAAAGTTTCAAAGTAGACAGTGACTAAACAAAATATAAAGTATCTTCCTGTTCATATTATTTTAACAGATTTTTTTTTTCAATTTAAGTTATTGCATTTCATGTTTGACCTTTGTAATATGCCTACGCTTATATTTTACAGTAAAAAAAACCTACTTAATTACAATGACAAAGTATTTGTTCTTTATTACTTTTAGACCTTTAAAGTGTTGGCAATATTCTTTTAGCCTAGGCCATCTTTATGTAGGGCAACAATTCTTTTTTTCAGATCTTCAGAGATTTCTTTGCCATGAGATGCCATGTTGAACTTCCAGTGACCAGTATGAGAAAGTGTGAGAGTGATAACACCAAGTTTAACACACCTGCTCCCCATTCACACCTGAGACCTTGTAACACTAACAAGTCGCGTGACACCGGGGAGGGAAAATTGCTAATTGGGCACAATTTGGACATTTTCACATAGGGCTGTACTCGCTTTTGTTGCCAGTGGTTTAGACCTTAATGATTGTGTGTTTAGTTATTTTGAGGGGACAGCAAATTTACACGGTTACACAAGCTGTACACTGACTACTTTACGTCATATCAAAGTATCATATGTTCAATGTTGTTCTACGAAAAGCTATAATAAAATATTCACAATGATGTGAGTGGTGTACTCACTTTTGCGAGATACTGTAAGTATGAATATTGAGTACTTTTCCCACCATTGGTTATACTTATTAGTTTTGTTCACTAAATGCAACTCAGATGATGACCAGCACTGTTTAGTTCTGGTGCTGCTCACATACACCAACAAATGCTGATTGTTACTCAAGAAGAGAGCAGTACTTGTTTGAAAAGCAGGAAGATTCCCAACAAGTATCACCTTGTACTAGAGTAAAACACACAAAAATCTTAATTTCTTCTAGTTTCGGAACAATGACATGCATAGGTTTTCTGCCTTGTCGTTCCATATATGTCAATATGGATTTTATGTTCTATTCACAAAGGACCAGTGAAAAGGTTACAGTTCAGTACAGATTCTCCACAGAGAATGTCTACACTAATGGGCTACACTGCTTTAAAATCTGCTTTAAACCACCTTATTTTATAAGAGAACTGAAGCATCTGAAATAGGTTTTGGCAAAAACCTTTTGAAAAAAACGGTGGCAACATCGTCCTCACGCTTCTGAAGAAACGTCCACTTGAAAAGGAGCCCGACAGGGGCGAGTGTGCCTCTGCAAGACAGGCAGTAAAAAATGACTCACATTCACAGTGTAACAAAGTCACTTGGGAGAGTTGCTGATACCATGATTTTGAGCTTTAAGGGGGGAGAAACACCAGCTTTCATCAGGGATTGTCTGGTGAATCACATATTTATGACCTTCGAAAGAGCAGCCCTGCAATCTAAAAAGTGATCCCAGTGCATACCTTCTGCTCAGAAAAACAGCAAACAAGCTGTATCCAGGCTATGCCACACACACTCGCAGACACACTCGCAGACACACACACACGGGTTTGAAATTATATATTTGTCGGGACTCTCCATTCATTTCTATGGGGAAAATCTAATGCCAACATGAAGACCATAACCCCTAACCGGCCCTAACCTTAACCATAAGTAACCAAACAAAATATGAGACTTTTGGCATTTTTACGTTTTTGATTACATTCATAGATCTTTGTGAGGACCTGAAAAATGATCCCCACAACATCAAAAAAACAGGCCTTTATTACATTGTGGGGGACATTTGGTCTCCCCAAATAAACATTTATTTAAAGTAAAAGTTATTATTTTTTGGTAAACTAAAATGGCAACAGGTATTGCCATAACAGCCTGAACACAAACTGGAATCTTTGATCCCTTCAAACTAAAATTCAGAATTCCACTGCAACTTCCCAAATACAAACAGTTTAAAAGCTGATAAAAATAATGTTTGACCACTACACAAAATAAATAAGCAATAAAATATGATGCATTTTGCAGTCCAAGCAACGGCAGGCATATTGTGGTTCAAAATAAAATTCTGCATGCCACTGCAACTTCCCAAATACAAACAATTAAGAATTCTAGGCCTACAGTATGTTGCATATGACAAACAGCACTTGACTCGTCATGGTTAACTATTCCACTAAATCACTCCCACACATAACTGTTCTGCCCTTCCTATTTATTTGTTTTTAATTCTTCTTATTTGATTTTCACTCGGATCTTTTTTGTCTCTATCGCTGCTTAAGAAAAATGGAGCCCACAATGAGAGTCTAGTCTGCTAATTCGTACCGGATATAAAATGAAGTTTAAAATTTGTTACAATTTTAGATAAATTAGGAAAATAGAAATTACATTATGATACATATCACCCACCTACAGCCCATTCGGAAAACATTTGATAAATTTGAAGTAAAGTTTGACAGAATTTGGCAAAAAACTATTTTGAAATAAAATGTGTGCTAATGTATGAAATCAGGTTTGATGGTCTTGCATTTTACTGCCCGTTTGTGTTTCACAAGTAAGAAGTAGACTTATAATTTAATTTATATAATTTCCTATCAAATGTTTGGCCACAAAGAGAATGAATGAATGACATTATGCACACAATCACAGCTATCATGTTGGAATGGCAGTACAGACGCTCCTCTACTTACAAACTTTCAACTTAAGAACTTTCAGACATTTGAACGAAGAGGACTGTAAGTTCAAATTGTGTTCGTTGGGCTCCCATTTCCTGTCTGCAACATCAATTTTGCAATAGTACGCCTAGTACGATTTCTGGCCGATACTCCCAGCGTCCTAGTTCTTTGTACTTGCGTATGCCCTTAAAATGATGTTGAATAATGACTTACGAACATTTCAAGTTACAAACGGCCATTTGGAACGTATCTCAGTTGTAAGTAGAGGAGCGTCTGTATGTTTAAAAGTCATACCATACAGCAAACTATAACAGCTATACCTCATGAACTGGTATGCGACCAGTGCCATTCCGAAGATTGCAAAATGAATATTTGTAGGGGACTATCACACGGCTGTCAATACAAAAATATGCAATGTTCAGTAAGCACACTAATTGGTGGAAGGTTATACAGTATCACTGGAGCTGGATCCACGCCTGTTTCTGCAGCCAAAAGTTGCACAGTGTGAAGGATTGCCTCGTCTTCTCCAATACGGCGATCAAATCGTTGCACTTGCAGTCACGTGATAGCAGGTTTAGCAAATTTACATCACTGATCAAAGCACTTTTGTTCCCTTCTGCGGCCTTGCATTTGGGCCCACCAACACTCTAGTGTCTGTCTGCACTCTTGCAGCCCACAGGGATCGCTGTATTCTAGGTATAAATCCGAAAACCAGGTCAGAGGAAACCTCTGTACAGGATCCTTGTGCTCTAGGAGTCCAGCCCTGCCACCCTTTCTCACTCAAATTTTGCTCATTAATCTTCCACTCATGTTACTCGCTTGCTTGCAGAAGAATAGCAAAGACCCTCTACAAGTCTAAACAACCCTTTATTTCCAATTACCTGACTGATGTAACCTGACAACTTAATCAGTACATGATAAATTTGGTCTCCAACTAAGTGATTTTCCAACTAACCTCTTACGTGCCTTGTAGCTCAGTAACTACCTAATTACGTGTTTTGTGCTACAATATGCTTAGGTTATTTGCTGATGGAAAAACTCCAATGAAAATCAAACAATCTTAATTACAGTTTACTTTTCATTGACAGAATGAGCAGCCAAAATATGTGTTGCAAATTACTTGCATATTCCATCAGTAGAATTTTCCTGTCATTAAAGCAATGATTCAGCTGTAAATACAATTTTATTAGCTATAACACTGTGTATTGATGTCGAAGTCTCCCTAAAGTGTCTCTAAAGCTTTTTTTTGCATGCGATTCATATTTTTATGGTGATGTAGGAAGCCAAAGGGAAACACATGACCATGCTGGGTGGTGTGGGTGAAGTCTACAGAAGGCTCCATAAGTCAGTCAGGACGGTCAGTCCCCACCTTGCACTCCCCATTGATGCAGATGTCCAGGGAGTCAGCTTGGCAGCGGGTGCCATCGATTACAGCCGGAGAACGCTCGGTGTAGAAGTTGTATCCCTCCGCCAGGCAATTAAGGGCACATGGTTTCACTCCACCTGATGCACACCAAACATGGACAAGAGTGAAAAGTCAAACTCGACAAACAGGGCACCTTGGTCATCAGTGTTAAGATGACATCATTGTGTTGGGGTAAGGGGGGTCAGTTTCACATCAGAATAAGTCTCTTGTGCTTTTGTAAAATGCTGAATAAGAGATATTAAACACTGTTGCTCACCTCTAACAAGGCTTACGAGGGTAAAACAGGTCAAAGACATGCCTCAGCACAAGGAAGTCTGAGTCACAACCTGGCAGAACGCCAATATGGGCCCGTGAGAGCTGAGATAGTACATCGGATCCCTGTCACTATTACCGCTTCTACCAAAGACGTGTTCTCTGGCTTGGCTCTGAGTCTTACGATCCGTGGGTTCTCTCGAGGCCAAGCACACTTAGTTATTATAGCTTTTTGCAGAACATTTGTTAAGTTTAAATGGGACTTACTATTAGGTCAGACATAAATCTCTTTGAGAAGGTCTTGGAATGGGGTCTTGTCATTGTCATTTGGTTTGGCCTTGGTGAAGTAGACATATTTTTATTTCCGGTAGGTTCACCATAAACACCCCATGGACATTTATGACCAAAGCAAGAAGTCGGCTAGCAGCAGTGAAGACATGGGAAGGAATGATCAACAACCACTGACGACTCTTGTCTTCATCCTCCAACATTGACTGGAAAGCTGTAGCCAGATAACTCCAGATCCTACTGGCAAGGGTGGGTTTGTTGTTTTTCAAACCCCACTCAAAAAGTCACTTTGGGGGCCCCTGTCCCACTCTTCAGATGTTTCAAAACTCAATAAATAGCTAGTGAGTCAAAAGATCATAGCTAGCTAGCTAGCTGGTTAGCAGAAGATGCTGAATCAGCATTTCCTAAATAAGGAATGCCTGTATTTAATGTGCATTTGTGGCCAATTGGAGACCTCCCAAGCTCTAGGGTCCCATGCAAATGCTTGGTTTTTGTCCCTCAGAGCGACATCTGTTTTCATAGCAACGGCCCTCAGACCAAACACCCCAAGAGGAAACAATGTTTCGGCGGAGCAGAAAACCCTAAAACGCATCAGGGTCCTGGAATTCCTGGAATTCTCCAGGTACCAAAAGGACATTCACTCTATTTTTGTGAAGGGGATATACCGTCATCGGTGGATAGAGTGAACCAATGTCCCAGCTTCCTGTGCACAAATCAGAAAAAGGGGGGTGTGGCTACTGCTAGAACTCACCTCCAGTATACGGTTTCCAATTGTAGTACTTTCCCCGGAATGGTAGGCTATCGAAGTCGGCACACTGTTTCTCCCGGAAATCCCGAGATCCCACCGGACAGGCCTGTTACAGAGAGGGGACAGACCACCAGTCTTTCACAATAGAGAACCGGGTACAAACACAGAGATGACACAAGCTCAAGTTTCAGGTCGGCTTCTGGACACAACCATGCCAGCAATGCTAAGGGGAAAAGAATGTGTTTGTCTTCGGAGGGGGCCCTGTTTGGATGGGGTGGAGGGCAGTGGTAGGGGAGTTCATGCAAATGTTTAAGCCTGTAATTAGAAAAACAAACTGTGCTATTCCTCTTTGCTGTTTTGGAATGGTATTTCTTACTTGGATGTTGTTCCAGCGACAGACGGAGGGGGGCAATGTTAAGGGTGTCTGAGCTCCTCTAAAACCTAACTACATGCTCCCCCCGGACACATAAAAGCTTTACAAACTGCAGTTCACTGCCATATTTTATAGACCATAAGTGTCTAACCACACTCAGAGCAAATGAGACATAGCTGAATCCCATTAACGCACCAAAGCACATAACACGGCCCCGGCCTAAGTGCGTAACCTGGAAAACTTCTTACAGGCCGGACCTCAAGCGGACTCGAGGATGTCTCTCGTTACCGGGGGGCGATTAAATTTAACGCGGTGACAAGTTTTTTCCCCGCTAATGAAAATTGTACTTCTTTCGATGAATGTTACAAGAGAGGCTACTCGGTTAATGGGCCGGGGTGATAACAGACCGGGTCTACTTACATGCTCACAGTATTATGCTGGAACGGAGTTACGAGCGAACTCCTATTGCTGGGACTACAGTTAGACCAGTCTGATGTTCACACGACAAGAGGAACGGAACACGTTTAGCTATCAGTTAAACCCTGGGTTGGAAGGTCACAGCTACTTAATATATCCTCATAAAGGCTGGACGGTAAGCTCAGTGGCGAGCATTCATACTCCCCAGGCTTTATGATGAACTCAGCGGCGTCCCTGGTCCCCGCCTTTGTTACCACGCATTCAATTACAGGTGACATTTAGCTACACAAAGGGGAGCCTCCATTGAGCTCCAAACACCAGCTGCGGCTCTGATGTTAAATGCCCACCCTCTTATGAAGGGACGATGGGGGCCCAGGGTGGGGGTGGATTAGCTCATTGGTGAGAGACCTGAGGCCTAATAGCCTAATAGCACCATACAGAAGCTGCCCCCACATGAAAGGGCATGGAAAAGCACCTCTTGCTGAGATTCTCCTGGACTGGACTGCCCCACTTTGGCTGCTCAAAAGCATTTACCTTAACTGGGGCTTACGCTCGGACCCGTGTCCTGCCAGCACCACTCCCCCAGGCACTGGTCAGGTCACCCCCAGGATCGGTGAGCCACGCAGGACCCGTTTGTGTTGGACGCCCGATGCGGAGAGCAATCAAATGTTGGTACATCTTTGTTTTCCAAGATAAACTTTCTTATGCTTGCTCAAGCTGGTTATTTTTAAGTTTGGTGAAGGCAGACCCACGCACCCACCGAAGGAGCACAAGCCACCTAGAGACATGGAGGTACAAATTGAGAGCAGTCAGCAACACTGAAATATTTGTTCTCAGCAAACATTGGAAACCTAGGCTCCTGTTTGAGGCCTGTGGCAGTAAGCATAGCTTGGCCCATTCACAAGGATGCTGGACGTTTTCCCTGCCTAGGTGAACGTGTATCTTGTGTGTAACCATTTAACCAATACACGCCAGTCCTCTTACCCTCCTGAAGTACGACGGAAACCATGCATTTGGAAGCAGTACAGCAAGCACGCAGAACCCTAAATGAATGCAACCATCTATTGACATCTCTTGATGGTGCCTTAATTAATGCATGTCTCTGGATTCGACGGCATCATGGTGATACCGCATATCTTTCTCATGTATTTCATTTTCATAACTCGCTGAAATCTTTTCATGTTATAGAAACATGAGAAAAATGCTGAATAAATCCGTGATCTGTCTTTTCAAAACGGCAATTGTCGAACGTATTAAAGTTTATAAAATTAGTTTAAACTGGCAAAAAAGTAAACCATGTCACCTTACTTTGTTTTACCTGCATTGGAGGCGTATAGTGCCGCCCTCATCTGAAAATCAGTATTTGCAGTGTAAACAGCCAAATTTACACATATTCAAATCGCATTCACATGGTTATTTGATGAACAATGCAACAGTGAAACATGATCCAGACACATCCCCATCAGCGCCATAAATGGGGGGGGGTGTGGCCAGGTGTGAATGGCTCATGCATACACATGAAAGTTGCTACATATTCAATGAAAGGAGCCAGAAACAATGACATGAGTTAGCTTTTTCTTATTTAAAGAACACTAAGATTAAGATGAATTTAATGCCAAAACAAATATATAAGAAATAATTTACTTGCCATGAATTAAGTTTATGATATTGAATGAAATGTGTGACCATGCCCCAGTCAGTAAAAGTGTGTTCCCTACACCTAGACCCCAGAGGGTTAAGCTGACCCTGAGATCGCAAATTCAAAAGTAAATTCAGTACAGATTATTTCTGCAAGGATGGTTTCAGGTCAATTTCAAGCATAACTCTACATCCCTTTGACCTGAGAATGGCTTTCTGAGTACCATTCCAAGTACCAATTTTCTGTCCTAAAGGGATGTCTGGTTAATTTTCAGCTTCATTTGACTGATTTTGAAAAAAATGATCAGTCTCAGTAGGTCATCCAATCTCTGTTATTGTGTATTATACGTGACTGTCAGGGACCCATCAATGACAAGATGATTCAAAGCTGCTCATTGGGACTTTGGATCAACCCCCTAGAGATCATTCCTCATCTGTGAAGAACCATGCTTGGGCCTGATGAAGTATATGCCCAACAACTTACCAACCCCACAAAGAAAAGGCAGAAATGGGAGGAGTGAAGGGGGTAGAACAAAGACAGAGATAAAAAGTACACTCACATCCGTATTGCATGACCTGTACCTCTTCCTCTCCCCAAGACAGTACTTTCCTCCACCTGAGGGTCTGGAACAAACAAGAACAGCAAAGGTGAGTTAGGTATCAACCCACCTTCAGCCACACAGGAAGATTAATCATAACTGCGCTGACCCTCATCCGCGTGGGTCTGGATCGCCCAGAGTCTGGTAGGACCAGCTCCTCTCCAAGGGATGGTTGGTTCTTTTATGGTTTAGCTACTTTGTGGTAGATTGCCAAATGTAAAAAAAAATTAGGTGAAGGACATGACAGACAAAGACCATTCACATGACCATCTCCCATACCAAATACCCTAGTTCTCTGTGTTTGAGGCTAATGTACTGATACTGATCCTAAAAGCATGTGGGTAGGACACAAGTATAGGTCAAAAGGTTACATATTTAAAAGGCAAACATTTTCTCAAAAATCTTCATCGATCCTAAAATGTGCACTGTTGGCTGACACTCCAGAAGAGCCAGAGCAGATTCACAGAAGTATCTTTCTTGGGTTTTAAAGACTACACATGTATTGTTTTTGTTGGTCACCCGTTTGGTATTTCAGTGGATCAGATAACGTTTTCAGGGTGAGTGGGGCCAGCAAGGTCAAAGGTTACTGTCCCAAATACATTCAACCCAGAGTTTACGCAAGTGATTACCACCTTGCTCATAAACCTGATAGTCATTTATGGCACACAATGATGTTCTGTCTGATTCCATGGTTTCTCAGGGGGTCATATATGTCGGCAAGCAACATCTTTCCTTAAAATGGGCATTTGATTACTGACCTGGGGTACAGCTCACTAAGAAGTTTTGATAATCGCTAATCCACTAATTTTAAAGTTAAATTTGATAACGCTAAATGATAAACCATAAAAAAAAAAAAAAATTAGCGGAAGCTAAAGATAAACACTGCTAACTTTTGTTATATGAATTTAGCTTTGTTTTGGTTTTGGGCTCTGAAACCCTTAAAAACATACCTGAAATCCTTACCCATTTAGCAATATAGTTCTGCAGGGCTGGAGTGATTACATGGGGTTATTTAGGTCTTCTGGGGAATCATTGGATTCTGTAGATTCTTTGAAATAATTTTTCTTTCAATGATATTCTGTTTGTGAGATATACATGCTTTTGTCCGAGGTGTCCTATTCCATGACTGGCTCATGCTGACATTTTTCCCTCAGTGAAACTGCCTAGGGACTACAAACATGGCACCATTTACCCAGAACTAGGATGGAGGGTCTCAGCTCTTTATTGGTCTACAGATCTGTCTAAACTAAAAGTAGAAACTAAAGTAGAATAACCAGGGACTGAGACAGGATTTCTTGCCTAGTATAGGATAATTTGTCATATTTTAACCCTCTGGGGTCGACGGCATTGTCAGTGATTTCACGTATCTTTCTCGTGTATTTCATTTCATAACTCACTGAAATCTTATTGCAGAACATGAAAAAAAATGCTGACTAAATCCGTAATCTGTCTTCTTTTCAAAGCGTCCATTGTCGATAGTATTAAAGTGAAGATCGTTTTTTGCATTATAAATAGCCACATCACCATATATTCAAATTGCATTCACATGATAATATGATGAACAATGAAATGGTGAAACGCGATCCAGATACATCTCCTTCAGCGCCATTAAAGGGGGTGGGGATGTGGCCAGATGTGAATGTGTATATGCATACACATAAGAGCTCCTACATATTCAATGGAAGGAGACCAGAAATTTGCTAATGAAAAAGCTAGCTTCACTAAATAGCGGTTAGTGGACTAGCAGAACCTTGTCTAATGGCGTTAATTATTTGAAATGATCGAATTTATGAGTGTTGTGCATCTTCACTCACTCCAATGGGAGCATATTACACGATTACTGGACTTGTAGCTGTGATTCAGCTTCCTCGTTGTCCCTTAGATTGTGGTGGTTAGATTGTTTGTTTAAAGTCTCACGCGCAAAGTTCATCACTATCATACAGTAGTATGTACTGGACATAACTAGTTATTTCTTTTTATTAAACAGTAGACCTGCAATGTAACTCCCCTTGGCCATTTTGAGAATCCAGCCACAGTCCACGCTCGTTGTTGTGCTGTTTCTGAATTAAAGGCAGAACGTCTACATTTAGCGTTATTATGATTTTTTGAAAAACGAACAACGATCCTGCAGAATGAGCCGCTGGAAACATCACCGGCCTCTTTTTACACCCTGGCGTGTTTGGCACGATGAGCACCCACTGATGGTGTCCTGCGGTGTCTGTCGACATCGTGCCTCAAAATAAAAACTCAATGTCCGTTAGTGAACGGGGACCATTCAACAAGCGGCAGAGACACGGGCAGCCCAACCAAAGTGAGGGATCTCTTTGCTAACAGCCTGGCTGCCTGGTCCATTTCGGTGTTGTGGTGGGGGGGTACGACGAGGTGGGGGTAGGTGGCTGGAGACAGAAACCCCAGCACTTGGGAGTACAGCTGCTCAGCCCCCCCCCCCCCACTGTCTAATGAATGTTTTCCAGGCCTGCCTGGCTGAAGAAGTCTGGTTTCCTCCGCACATGCTTGGTGCCCTGCCTGGGAGGGGCGATCGCCTTTCCACAGGTGTTATGCATTACGTCGGCCACACTTTCTCCACTGTCGGAGGGCACGGCGCGAGGACAGACGTTTCCGCAGCCGCCGGAGCTGAAATCCTAACTCTATTGGGAGGTGCCCCCCCCGTTCCCAGCAACTGCCGGGTGCCCAGCCAAGAGAGTCTGCGGCTACACTGGAACTCTTCTCCAGTTTTCTCAAGTTGGCCACATTCGTTTATGTGTACTGAGCCGCACGGGTGGATGACAGTGCAGCATTAATGACAGTGCGGTGGCGTCAACTCAGTGTTCAGCTGCACAAATCAGGAGCGGGAACAACTCTCTATCGATGGCTGGAGGTGGGGGTAAAATCTATCCCAGGCAGCACACAGCACAAGGCAGGAATACACCCTGGTTCCCCCCTGATCAGGCTAGGCAGTTAGAAGACGGATAGACGGGTGACTGGAGGGATGGTTAGGATATGCAAATCAGACAGGCCACTCCGAGAATCCTAAAAAATTAATCCATCACAGGCAAGCCCCGAATTCAAAAACACCTTCTGCATTCTGCAATACTGGGCACTTCCTTATTACCATCTTTGTTTGGGCAGCTTAAATTAACATGGTGCCGTCTCATTAAATTAGTATGGCAACCGTCTCTGTGCTCTGACTGCACCTCCACCCTGGAACCATCCATCATGAAACAACTGGGTGGCTTGGCTTGTAGCTCGAATCCATGCCAGGTCTGTGCCAAACATGAACGCCAAGTAAAACGGACCATCAAACCAAGCATTTATTTGGCCTTAACGACGGGAATTATGGTATCGCATTAATTAGTTCAATAGACACATAGCCACAACTTCAACAAAACCTCAGAAATTACCCTGAAATTACCCCGAAATTACAGCAGCGAGACAGCAAAAAGCCAAATGAGAAATTTTCATGGATAAACAAAGTAAAATTTGAATGGATCAAAAGAACGTTGATTACACACAGATAAAGGAATCTTGGGTAAACATCTGCACATGACATATATTCTCCAGAAGAGTGAAACCTTCTTTTCAATATGTGAAAAGCTACCCTGAGTGTATGTCTTTTTCCTCCTGAACCTGCAGACTTTAACTGTATCACATTCCCCACCTGCACAGCTAGTTTTGGTAATGGTGTTAATTAATTAACGTGAAATGCAATCTAATTGGACGCTTGTCTAATTCAGGTTTCGTAGAGGTCCGGAGCCTATCCTGAAAGCTACGGGTGCAATGCAGCGAATAACCCAGGATGGGGCGCCAACCCATCACAAGGCACACAGCATTAACACACACATGCTCATCCATGGACAATTTAGCAACTCCAATTCACATTTTTGGATCATGGTTGGGAACCAGAGTACCTAGAGGAAACCCCATGATGACACAGGGAGAACAAGCCAACTCTACACAGGTGGAGCCAGGGTACAGACTCGAACCAAGGTCCCAGGGGTGTGAGGCAACGTTGCTATCTGTGGTGTGGGGAGGGGGTACAACATATGCAAGCGATCGGCTAGCGGCGTAGCGAGAGGCAAAGAACCTGTTCAGGAGGCAGGACCCATGGTCTGGCAGAATCCAGCCGGGTCTGATTTCCTTTGGCTACTTACACTGGACTGTCGCAGTGCCGTACAGACGAGGATACGCCACCACCGCAGGTCCGGCTGCACTCGCCCCACATGGACCAGGGCCCCCAGCCGCCATCCACGCTCTGGGGCCATGTCCCAAATGACACGCATTCTCCCTGGTAACACCACTGGGGGGGAGAGACAGGGGGTGATGATTTATCGCAATCATCGCCGTTGTTTCTGTTACTCTGCTGTGGAACTCACCTAGAAGTGGATGTTTCACAATCCCCACAATCTGCTAAATGCAACATTTACACCCCAACAGAATTTTCAAGCTTCAGCTATCATCTGTAGCAATGCTACGTTCACTGATTAGCAGATGGTAGCTTCTGTTATCGAGAGCTAGCATCAAATCATTAGCGAACTGTTACTGAAGCTAGCTACAAAAGGAGTAATGGGCAAGCCCTCTCAAACAACTGGTTTTGAATGTTTTTAATACTGTACTTTCTAGACAGAGCCTCTTTCTAAACAGGCCTTAGTGAGCTTCAGTTCTGAAAACTGCAGTGGTACCAAGAATTTTAGGATTGCAAAAGTCCTCATGAAAACTGTAAATAAAATGTCAAAGAGCAATAGAGGCATTACGCCTAACATCAGATAACAGTAATGTGTGCTTCAAGATATTTAATACAATATACTTTATGAATAATGAATGTAAACTAAATGACAACAACAGAGTAATGGTGTTCACATGATTGCTCATTCACAGTCACTGAAATCCACCAAAAAGCTGAATAAAACCTAATTAAATGCAGCTTAACCTCTGATCTGTTTTATCTTTTGCGGTCTCAGACAGGTTTATATGAAACACAGGTCAGCCCAACATCTTCAGACTGTAGCCAGAGAACATGGAACAGAAAACAGACAATTATAATGGAGAGCAGATCCTGATCGACATCTGGATGCTTCATGTCTCTCCGTGTTTTCAGACGTCAGTAACAGTGCTTGGATACTCACACCTCAAAGAGTATTACACACATTTCTGTCATTAATTTTCTGGATTAACTATGACGAAAAGCCTGTTATTACTTAAATTAAGTCCACCCTCACCGAGTATTTACTTCTGATGCCCTTCCTGGTGCTTTGAGAAAAATCTTCACAGGCAAACTATCAGCAAACCCCTGGGTAAGCCGGTTTAGCTTCACCCCTCCCAGAGATGGATTAATAACTGGTGTGTCCACTAGTTGGCGTCACTTGTTGACATGATAGGTTGGGGACAATTTATAAACAGGATTAACACGTCTGGGCCAGGGTGACAGCAAGGGAGGGAGGATAAGAGGCTGGAAGGGTGAGGCCGCTGTGTGACAGGCCCAAAATAGCCCACAGGCATGCCTTATCAGAGAGAGAGGGTCAGGAATCAGTGCCAGGCACTACCTGTGTCTCCCATTCACCAACGCGGAGGCCGTTTCTGTCTTATTGCACGCTTTTGCCTGGCCTTAAGAAGCCTCTCTCTACCCCCATTCCCGTCCCAGCACCATCCCAAACACGTCGAGCGATTAGGGCAAGATGCCGCTGCCAAGGAATATTGGTGACAGACGACAGGGTGACGTTTTTAATGAGAGCCAGCGCAGGGAGATGATCTGCAACATCTCCATACAAATTAGGCCTTGCGAGCATTTCCAATTTGGAACGAGAAGCTACGATCCATCCTTTGTTCAGCTCTTAAATGGTTTCATCCCGCCAAGCGTGTCTGCAGTTGTTTTCCATAAATGATCCCTATGATGCAGATACGGCAATTAAAATGTCCGTCCCAGCCGTATGGAAAAAACTTTGTCATTTAAATTATTGGGGCAAAACACACACACACATTGGCAAGGTTAAACCAGCAGTGCATTACGTAGGCAATTCATTTTCATCATGCATTTCGACCTTTTGACTTTGACCATAACACTCAGAGCTATAATGATCACTGCAACTAGACGACTAGGCTGGTGAAATAAACCGTGCTCACAATAAGACAATTATTTCTCGTCGTCTGCGAACAGCTGGGACAAATTAGTGGTCAACGGAAAGCCCTGCAAACCATGAGACCCTGAAGGCAATTCAGAGTCACAGATTCGCCCCCAAACGTCGCATCTCTGGTTGGTGGGAGGAAACTTTAAACCACAGGAAGAGAAAGAGAACATGCCAACTCCATACACGCGGGGCCAGGGCCAAACTTTATAACCACAAGCCTGGAAACACACTAAACCCTGAACCACCACATGGCTGCGTTTACTATCTGACATGTGACGTTACTAATTACAGACCCATTATAAAAGCAAACTGTGATTCTGTAAAGAATCCTGACCACCTGTAACGGCCAAGCTGCTATTCGGGGCTGGATTCTGAGGATGCCTGATGCGGATGTTTGCTAAGGCCCCCTAGAAATACTCTCTCAGACCTGGAGTGATTCTTTCTTGCATATAATGACACATCAGAAGGCAACGGCCCATTTCGTATCCGCTGTTTGGTTTCCAAGGCACCAAGGGAAGACAGGACCATTCTGAGGATGACACATTGCCGAACACAGGGTGTCTGCGGTTTGAGTAAAATTTTATCCCCAATGTGTCACTGTATGTAGCCAGGCACCCTGTCCCCCCACCTCACAACGGTGGAGGTTTGATACGTCATGTGGGACTTAGATAATAAAGCTGTGATACATCCTGAGCACAGGACAGACTCTCTGAGAAATAGAAATGGGGGAAAAAAAGCTTAAAACATTAATTAATCTATCCAGGATGGTGCGGAGGCTCAGAGGCGAGCGCAGCCACCTCACACCTCCAGTGCTGAGGTTTTGGATGCTGACTCCGCTCTTCGTGTGTGGCCATGTATGTATTACATTGCAGGGACCAAATGTCCCAACAGTGTGATAAAAACCTATTTTTGGCTGGAAAACCAAATTTAACAAAAATCTGAATGCAATCAAAAAACTAAAAATGCAGAGTCTTGTATTCTCTTTGGTTACTTATGGTTAAGGTTAGGTAGGGTAGGGGTTAATTAAGGCTGTCATAGCTGGGATTAGGGTTATGGCCTGTGTGTGTGTGTGGTAGGAGTTTGCATGTTCTTCCCATGTCCTGTGGATTTCCTGTGGACACACGCTATCTGGTGTCCCCGAATCGTTGTTACTCGTACACTTATTTAGCAAATGCTTTTATATAAGTGACACGCAACAAGTGACAGTCCCAGAGGCAATTAGAGGTTAAGGGTCATGTTCAAGGACCCAATGGTAAGATCACTCTGCCAACCCTGGGATCTGAAACAGCAACCTTCCGATCACAAGCACAGCTCCCTAACCTGCTGAGCCCAAGAGTCACCCCGGTGTGTGTGAATTAACGTGTGTGTGCCCTGTGATGGACTGGCATCCCATCCAGGGTGTACCCTTGCCTTGTGCCCTATGCTGGTGTATCTAAATTACCGGGACAGGTTCTGTACCACCCTTACTACCCCTGATCAGGATAAATAAGTAAATGAATGAATAAATCTACCGGAGCCACGATGCACTAATCCTAGGGCCTGAGTGTTGCCCAGGAGTCTAAACAAGGGACAGGCCCCTGAATGGCTACATCAGGCCAAGTATTAATGAGGGCTGATGGCCCATAAAACATGGCCATTCTGCCCCATTAAGACGTAGCGTGAGTAACAACAATGTTGCCATAATGCCCATTAAAGTCATCTTTCTGGGCAAGCCTACCCGAAACACAAACTGATGACCCGATCTCATTGTGTGCCCTAATCCCTCCTGCGAGAGTGGGTGCTGGGAAAGGGGCTTCTTGTCCCCACAATGCATTGCGGCCGCCAGCCGTCTAGCCATTGCCGATCATTCCAGGTCACTTCTGCAGTGCCTATGTGGCACTGCCAGGCTCCTGCGAATGACATTTAAGGACAGTTCTACAAAAACCAGAACCCTCTTTATGGCATTAATTTAAAAGTAGCTGCTGCTAACTGACTAAATTACAAGCAAGGTGACGGAATATAGATTAATGGCGCAGCTTTGCAGTTAAATAGGAATGTGGTCTGTCTTTCTTTTGGATCTGGTATTATACTGCAATATAATAATAGTTCAGAGCCACCCCCCCCATTAATTTTTTTTATTTAGCAGACACTTTCATCCAAAGTGACGTACAATTGAGAAAGCAGAGTCAGACAGTCCCTGGAGTGACTGGGGTGTAAGGGTCTCGCCCAGGGGCCCAACGGTGACATCACTCTGCCGACACTGAGATTCAAACCAGCCACCTTCCGATTACAGGCACAGTGTCCTAACCCTCTGAGCTGCACAAACTAAAACTACAGAAGGGATGCAGGCTTGAACCCAGGTCCTTCAGCAAAACAACAATGATAATAATCAACGGAGGTTTGGCCCATTCACCCCAAAAAGTCCCTGTGATTTGTCTTCCAACAGGGTGATTTCAAAGGGCCTGCTGAGGGTCTTGCCGCCACCATCACAGCTGACTTACCCCTTTCTCGATGCTGCCCGTCTGGCACAGGGTTCCTTCAGCTGCGGGGATGCTGTTGGTGACACAGCGGTTACTCTTGCTGAGGCACCAGAGCTCTCTACACACTTCCTAGGAAAGAAGGCGAAAGTGAGTTGGTCAGAAGATATGATGAGGAGTAGCCTGGCATTGCTCAGCGCAAATGGGCTGGGATCACAGGCACGTCTCCATGCTGATGAAAGATTACCTCATCGCTTCGTCACAGTGTCCTTGAGAACAAGTACTCTACCTCAATTGCCTAAATAGCAATAAAATAAACACTGGCGGGTTTTGCTGCGCACATTAATTCAGGAAAAGGATTAAGCAGAATTCTTATGCAGATCTTAAAGGGGCTTAGTGCTGCTATCTCTGCCAATCTTTGCATGGAAGGACCTGCTTCCCTGGGCCTGCATATTCTAGCTTATCCAACACCAACACGGATAACCGCTCAACACCACTGATTACCGTCTGAGGCATCAGCATTGGGGAATCAAAACAACCTGAAGTCCTTGTTTAGTCAGACTGAATCATATGATTGTGGAGCAAAGAGCTGTAATTAGATTTTAAAGGTGGCTATGCATAGATTTTGGCTGATTGTAGCCAGGGGGGAGGATGGCATTTGGCTTGATCAGTGTAATCAGGTCTGGTACTTGCAGCAGGGACTTAACCGGCACCTTTGACTAGTGCCGATCAACCCCTTAGTTTGCGGGATGGGGGCACCAACAATGAGGTTTGCCTATGGTGCCACATGGGCTTTGACTAGTGTCAAATCCCGTGCCTTCACAGCAAAGTACTGGATACAGAGAGGAGGTGATGACAAGCTGGGGGTGTGTGTGGGGGATGGTGAATAGCCACTGAGGAGACAGCAAGAGAAGGAGACACCCTCCCTCCCCGTGCTGCTGGGCCCAGTAGGATTAAATAAAGTGGTTAACTGGGGAGGCGATCCAGCCTCCCAGCACAGCTGTTTCCAATAAGACCTCCAGGATACCAGTGGAATGCCAGGGCCAGGCTGGGTCGGGCCGCGAGGAGCACAGACAGGGTAGCAGCACTGATGAATGTGCGTGGTGGACGGGGGCTGTGGCAGATTCCTTCCTGAGGCCCCCCGCAGCTTGGGCTGTTCTTCCGAGGAACCCTAAAAGAACGCTGATTCTGCCCATCGGCCCATCTGCCTTCTGTTCTGCCGCGGAATCTTAATGGAACTTCAAGTCTGCCCATTGGCCTGTCTACTTTCTGTTCTACTAAGGAATCCTAACGGAACCTTGACTCTGCCCATCGGCCCATCTGCTTTCTGTTCTGGTGAAAAACCCTAATGGAACTGACTCTACCCATCAGCTTGTCTGCTTTCTGTTCTGCCAAGGAACCCTAACGGAACACTGCTTTTGCCCATCGTCCTGTCAGCCTTTTGTTCTGCCGAGGAACCCTAATGGAACCCTAACTCCGTCTATTGGCCCATTTGTCTTCTGTTTTGCTAAGGAACCCTAACAGAATGCTGACTCAGCCCATTGGCCCATCTGCTTACTGATCTGCCAAGGAACCCTAATGGAACTCTGACCCTGTCCATCAGACTGTCTGCTTTGTGTTCTGCCGAGGAACCCTAATATAATTCTCACTGTGTCCCATTGGCCTGTCTGCTTTCTGTTCTGTTGTTTTTTTCTGCTGCTGCATTTAGGATGTGTTTACATGCCCAGTTTTGCCTTCAACAAAACATAATGCCGTTTATTTACAGGTCTCGCAGGCTGCGGTGGTCTGAGATTTGCCTTAATGAATGTTCTGTGATGTTCTTCTTCTTCACTGATGCTACTATTAGGAGTGTTTTTCATTCTATGTACGATCGAGGAATGAAGAAGAATTCTGATTCTGACACCAGAACATCAGCTGATGTTTAGTGTCAAGCCTCCTATGTTGCCTGCCGTTTACATTCCCAAGTTATTTTACATTCATCTTTGATAAATTTTTTCTGGCTACAATATGGCCTCCCCAACCTATCTTTCTTACCACAAACTGACCCACTTCTACACTTCCAAAACATAGTCAGACATATATCATATATTGTTAGAACCCATGCCCCTCTGCAATCCACCAGTAAATGTTCTTTAAATGCTTTTCATTGCCAGGCTTCTAAGGGTCAAAGCAGGTGTCATAATTTCTTACAATGGCTGGTATAAACTGTCGTGATCTGTTATGACGTTCTGTTTAGGTGAATGTTTACGGAGGTGTCACATCGAGTACCGCAAGCAAAGATTTGGCCGCTTTGCTTTATACAGTCTCATGGATCAGTTCATGCAAGATGTCTTGCACTTCATTAGATATTCTCTGGAAGAGAAGACATCTTCAGGAATGCAGGAGGGCCTCAGAGAGGCCCTGGCATTCTAACTTGGCCCAGGATGCTAAACGGCAACACATCAATAACGTTATGGAAAGTTCTGGAACGTGAGAGAGTGGCCTAAAGTTTATGCCTCAAGTCATAGTTTTGAGGACTTGTCCCACTCAGCGATGTCATTACAATAGTATCTAGCTCTCCAAAAGAAAGATCATTTTCAGTGTTTGGCCCAGTTCTGCTCAGACCAACATGGAAACCAACATGATGAAATGGCCATGAAGACAGGACACCGTGGAGATCACTCTTCTCTGCACTGCAGCACCCCTCAGCCTACACTTTCTGTCTAGACCTACTGCTTTAACAGCCACAAAAGTCACAGGGTGGGGGTATTTTTAAGTAATACTGTCATTTCATCGTCTCCACATAAATTATGTCACAGGCGTACAATTTACTCCTCTTGTCACAACAGGATGTTCAGAAATGATGCAAGACTGCTGTTTTATTATTTAGATTCTCCCGATGAGTCTTCCAGTTTCGAGGACAAACAAAACATCAAAACAGCTGTATGACTGAATGGTCTGCTAACATCTACAGGTTGGAATTGAATAGGCTGAAGCATCACAATCCACCAATGTGGACCCATACATCCCCAATTTTTAAGGACTGAACTGCTTTAATCATTGGTGGGTTTAATGTCATGGTCAATTTCATAGTAACGTGGCAGTCACATTAAAAAAGGAACTGGTCTATGTCTGGATCATTACGAATACATTGGATATCCCTTAAAATCATGTCACATCTGAAACTACCAATATAATTCCATTTTTGTGCACATTGCAGGCCAAAACATTTGCTAAAATGTAACAGAATATGCCACAGTGTTCATCACTGCCTGCGGCTTTACTCGAGCTCTCCAGCTTTTGTGGTTTTTCCCATTGTCTGTTTGTTTATCTTGGGTTATTCAGGGGGAAAAAACCAACACATAGCATGAAAGCAGAAACTGGTAGAGACCAAAATTCTTCGGTATCTAAATTTACTCATACAAAGCATGTTTCAAGTACTAATAAAACATTCAGCTCTTACTGGGACAAAGCAGACTGTGGGTTTGATCAACAGGCAAGGTCAACCTGCCTGATTTTCTTACTTACAACATAATTAATATTCAAAGACTAGTAACTTTATTCTGAATTAATGCACTAGCAGACATGGGAAAAAATGTCTTCTTGTGACATTTTATTGACCTTATTATAAGATTGTTATTGATCTTATTATTAACCTGGAAACCTGGATGCTCAGTATGGCTTGAAATGGGTTTTCGTTTTTTCATAAAGAGCTCAATGTTCCCTTTATCTTTCTCACTCTTGATTTACTTTAATAAGAGCAGGTTGGGGGGGCGGCATGGTGGTGCAGTGGTTAGCACTGTTGCCTCACACCTCTGGGACCCAGGTTCGAGTCTCCGCCTGGG
>JAODJX010000119.1:1821668-1838603 GCA_026776945.1 Isichthys henryi | reverse complement strand
TCGCATTTTCCCTACCCCCCCCCCACCACAAACACACACGGACGTGTCAATGCCCCCCCCCTGCCCCCAAAGCCTGGGGTTTCTGAGGCAGGGGGTGGGGAACTGGTATGTCTGGGACCTAGCGGTGCCAGGTGAGGCCCTGTTGCCCCAAAAGGAGGCAGAAAGAGCCCCCAACCCCCCACTAGTACAGGAAGGTATCAGCTGTGAGCTGTTTATCTGCAGGTGGATAAATATCAGCCGTAACTAGAGAAAGAGGCGCTGAGTGGGGGCAGTCAGCAGCGGCCTGCAGCCCAAGCAGATCTCAGAGCTTACAAGAGAATTCCATTCACTTCACCACTGTCACCAAAGGCTCCTGTATCGACCAGGGAGATAAACCTAAAACAGAGAGCCTGATAGGTCGTGCTCCTGAGAATGTTGTGCTTGCCTCGTCCAGACTCACTCCTTATCAGTTTGAACTGGGAAAATGGTGGACATTTAAAATATGGAAGAAAAAAATTAAGCCTCTTTCTGAGTTTCATCATCAAAAAGCTCAAATGAGTTGCAGGATGTAACTGATATGTTCAGTATGGTTTTGTATTCCAATCCAAGCACATAAACACTCATTAAATGTCACTTCATTGCAAATTGCACATTATTTATGGATATTTATGATTATTCTTTAAAGTTTAATGTTTTGTTTCCTGTTTCAGAGTCTTGAAGCTTGGCAGCCAAACATTTCACTGCACATTATACTGAGTATAACGGTTTATGTGACAAATAAAACTCTGATCAGCTGATAAATATATGCAAGTTAAACAGAAGTTAAAGAATCTGAGGTCACTCACCCAGCGTTCCACACGGTTTGTTCTTATACGTGCAGATATCGTACCTACAAGGAGAAAAGACGTCTCTGTAAGAACATATAACATCACTAAGAAGCTTTCAGATTATTAAAGTGAAGTGAAACTCCCATGTGCTGCTGTATCCAGGTACTGCTACAAGTTTGTCGTGTAAATGGCAGACAATGAACTGCCTGATGGTTCACTCCCCAGACAATACAAAAGTCATTTAAACACATATCAAGAAAATGGAAGAGGAGCTTTTGAGAGAAAAGGGAGGGGGAAAAAAACTACATACCAGTTTCTGTAGAACTGGCCTAGAGACAGGGATAAAAGCAGGAGGAAAACTCAGGAAGAAGTCTGACTGCGTGCCAGAGTCGAGGAGGAGTTAGCCTAGGCTAGCCAGCAGAGCTGTGGAGGTGCTAGCCAAGGATAGCCGGCAGAGCCGGGGCGGCGTTAGCCAAGGCTAGCTGGCAGAGTTGTGGAGGTGCTAGCCAAGGGTAGCCGGCAGGACCGAGGCAATGCTTTAGCCAAGCCCAGCCGGCAGATCAGGGTAGCATGTTAGCCAAGGCTTGCTGGCAGAGCCGGGGTGACGCATTAGCCAAGGCTCGAGGAGGAGTTGGCCAAGGCTAGCGAGCAGAGCTGAGCAGGTGCTAGCCAAGGCTAGACAGCAGAGCCATGGAGGTGTTAGCCAAGGCAAGCCTGCAGAGCTGGGGCAGCGTTAGCCAAGGCTAGCCGGCAGAGCCGGGCTGGCACAATATCCATGGCTAGCCAGTAGAGCAGGGGAGGTGCTAGCCACAGCTAAACAGCAGAGCCGAGGAGGTGGTAGCCAAGGCTAGCCAGCAGAGTTGGGGTTAGGGTTAGCCGAGGCTAGCCAGCAGAGTTGGGGCAGCGTTAGCCGAGGCTAGCCAGCAGAGTCGAGATGGCTTTAGCCAATGCTTGCTAGCAGATACCGCTACAGGTGCCTCACTTTAACAAGCCTATCTGGCGCAACCTGCCAACATGAGGCCCGATTCACTTTACGGGGCTAAAGGCCGAGGCATGGAGCACAGCGTGATTAATCAAAATTCCCCCATAGGGGTTTACAGTGACTGTACGCGGTAGAATCATATGCCAAGCTCAGTTTTAATTTTTATTCACCCATAAAGGCGGATTGGAAGCAGATCCACCAGGAATACATCTGAGGAGCCGCGTGGTCCTCGCCGTAGAACTGTAATGTATTTTTAATCGTGGACCTCGACAGGCCGGCATAAACGAGCGCGCCTTTGGAGAGCTGTGTCCCATCTGCGTTTTTACGCTCTCTCTCATTCACGTTACTTCTTCAGCTAGGAAAGGGGGTAAAAAAAGTCCATGAATTGAAGCATTACGCAGCACATTCCGAGACTCGGATTTTTTCTCAGAACAGCCAGATTTAAAATTTGTATTTTTTTAATACTTGGACCCGTTGCTCAACTGCATTTAAGAAAAAAGAGATGGACTTGGAGAGAGAGAAAGCAAAGAGGGGGGAAAGAGGAATGAAGATTCATAGCCCACACGAGAACCATCCCACATAAAAGAGCAGTGCTCTGGGTCGGCAGAGGAAAGGCCAAATCGACACTTGTGTCAGCGTGCACCGCGCCGTGAGATGATGCAGGGCGCTTACGTGCGTCACCGGCATTGAGACATCATTAATATCAGGATTGGGCGCCTGTCCAAGGTAACCTTATTTCTGGCTCTGTGAGGCTTTCGTTAGATGCCGGAGGGGGTTCAGAATGCCCCAGACCAGCGGAGGTGCCCTGAAGGGGCAGGACAGGAAGTCAGCAGCCGCTGGGAGTGCCCCACTAGCCTGGCAACACGCATGGTTATTCCCCGTACCGTGAAGGGACTCTGCGGCCTTCAAAAGCTCTCTATCAGCAGGTGCTGGGAAGCTTTACTATCTTTTCAGTCCAAAACAGGACTTTCAACATCCCTTTGAAAAAAATAGGACCCCCTGACAGTGTCCCAGGTTAATAGAGGAGCTGAACCAGTCTGTGTTTTGCATTATCGGTCCTATTAAGAAACCAAAATTGATCTTTGTTATTGGTATTATTATTACTGCTTTTCCTACCTGTGGAAAAATAATTTATTGTCGCAGAATAGGTTGCGTGGCTGCCATAAATATTTCTATAAGTGAAGCAGCACTCCAGAGTAGAGGGTTCAAATGTTTGTGTGGGCTTCGTCCAGATACTCTGGTTTCCTCCCAGAGACATAATGTTTTCGGTGGACTGGTTTCGCTATATTGCTGTAGACCGTATGTGCCCCGCACCCCGTGCTTCCTGGGATGCGATCCAGGCTCAGTGTGACCCTGTGCTGGGTAAGCAGTTATGGAAAATAGATGGATGCATTTTTACAGCTTTTAGGTTTTGTCCATTTAATTCCCATCAGTTCTAAAGCAGTCTAATAGTCTATACAGAATATTACGGTGATATGCCCAATCCATATCAGGTGTGAGGTCAGCCTACTGCACATGGTAACATAAGTAGATGCAAATACAGAAAAAGAAAGAAAAGGCTTTGAAGAACATAAAATATGAGCAGCTCCCTGCTCTGACTTATGGAGACTTTTCTGCTGCTCCCCGTAAATGTAATCAATCAATCAGTGGAGAGATACTGAGGGTTTGTGTGCTTTCAAAATGCATCATCTATATCCCCTAAAAATGGGTAATGAAATCATCTCCAGGCTTTTAACTTAGAAAAAAAAGCAAGGACAGAGAAAATTACATCTAAGAACCTGGCTGAGGTCCAGAAGTGAGACACGGGGTCTGATATCTAACTGGGCTCGTCGTCCGAGATCCTGTTATTTTTATCTAGTTATTTCAGTTTCAGGCTTGGGGCTTTGCAGTTTGCTCCTGCTCTGTGAGTCTGAAGATTGCATGTTCTCCTATGGGGTTCTCCTGCAGTCCAAAAAGTAGAAAGAATGACCTGGAGCTCTTGGGACCAGGTAGCTTGGTGGTCAAAGACCCAGCAACTCTTTACATTCTGTAATCAGAGTGTTTAAGTCAAACTATTCCCACAAAGCATCCAGCTACAGATGCTGCTAATCCGAGAAATACTTCCATGCAGCTTAGTCATCAATGTAAGAACATTAGATAATGTAAACAAATTCACCTAAAATGTAGCAAGAGTGGCTTCTTGCTGGTGCTTGTGTTAGAAAATCTATCTACTTCAAGAAACAGTTGGTTACTCCTTTGCTTCATGTAGTGGATGCTATTTTATGTGTAGCCTTTTAACAAAATATGAGCAATTTTCATCAAAAATACTTAAGTAGCACTGTTGCTCACACCTCCAGTGTTGAGGGTTCGAATTCCACCCCTGCTCTAGGTGCGTGTGGGGTTTGCCTGTTCTGAACATGTCATTTGGGTTTCCTTCAAGCCTCTGCCTGCCTGTGGTGTGTGATTGCAAACGTGACCATGAGGGTGTTTGTGTCCTGCTGAGGAACGCCATCTTGTCCATGCTGGTCCCCTGCCTTATGCCCTATGCCGCCTAGAACTGGCTTCAGGCCTCACCTGCATTGGATGTTGCTGTGAGAATGCTGCTGTCCATGCATGTCCTACACTCTGGGCATTAACAACATCACAGTTTTACTAATCTGCTCTAGTTTGGACTCCAGTAACATCAAAGGTTAACTTGATGGACCAGGATGACCTCAACTACTGAACCAGAAGGTTCTAAAGATTAACTTCTGAACCAGTCTTACCCCAGGCACGATGTACCACAAGCTTCTGCCATCTGAGTAAACAGGTAAATAGGTTTAGAATGAGGATGAGACTTGTCCTGCGTGTCCCACACTGCCCATACCGCCATCCCGCATATTACTGTCAGCCATAACCAGCCCATCAATAGGAACTCTTATAAGGCCTAAGTCATTGTTGTTCTGTTTTTTTTGCTTTTCACACATATCAAAACCAGCAAGACACAGTATGGGGATATGTAATAGGCAAGTGACTGAAATATTGTGGTTTCATAAGCAATAAATCCTCAGAGGGTGTGCATATTCCCATATTACTTAATGCCACACAATAACAGCATTGCTCCAAGATGAAACTGAAACAGTCATTTAAAGGTAACACTATATTTGCTGACATTCTTCTTGCTGTGCAAATTCAAGGCTGTGTCATCCAAACTTCTTATTTCTGAGCCATTATTTTAGAATTCCATGCAATACTTGGAATGTAATTCTTTGCACTGTTACTATTTATAAGTATTGAAATGTATTTTCAATATGTGTTGTGATTCTACTGTAAACCTGCAGTTTCCTTAGTTTCCTTCAGGATTAATAAAGCATCCATCTATCTGTCTATCAATGTTTCTTTCTCTCTGTCTTTGTATCTTTCTATCTGTGGCGGCTATAATGGAGCTCAAGATGATGACTTTCTACCCTGACTTGAGTCTCCTTGAAAACTTATACAAAGCAGTACAGATGCATGTTTTTGCCAGAGCACAAACTAACTGGTAATTAAGAACACAACGGC
The DNA here is from genome assembly GCA_026776945.1 of Isichthys henryi. Taxonomy (NCBI): domain Eukaryota; kingdom Metazoa; phylum Chordata; class Actinopteri; order Osteoglossiformes; family Mormyridae; genus Isichthys; species Isichthys henryi. The sequence goes on along the minus strand of JAODJX010000119.1, from coordinate 1,833,296 downwards.
TAGTTGTTTACTACAGGACTTATGTTGGCTTCGTTCCACCTATTTTGAAGCAGTATTTCATGTAGAGCCTAAGAGAACGCTGGCATCAGCCTCTAAAGCATTGTGTTTCTGTCCGGAATTGAATCCAACTACTCCACACGCCATCACTGTTGGCGGCGGCGTAGCCAAACCCACTAAACAAGTGTAAAGAAAACCAGATTGGGACGAATTACAGAAGCTTATACAGAATTCACCATCCGCCATTTGACATAGCATATTATGGAAACTCAACCGGGCCATTCTGCTCTGTCAGTTCCAATACGTGGACCCTTTTGTTCAAACACACAAGTGGCAGGCTTCAGCACACAGCAATTCAAGCTCAGTAAAAACAGGGGTTAGATGTTCTATCATGACACAGCGACTGGAATAAGATGCCGACACAACCTCAGCATGCTGAGGTAACACTGAAACGCAGAAGTCGTCATGAAACTGACAGACCGTATCACCCCAACCACTTTAACGAGAAAACTCAGCGACATCTGACGTTATGTCATGCAGTCACACATGTGTAGATATACTAGTTTTCCAAGTTGAAATGTGGATTCTCTTAGTAATGGTTAGAAAAAGCACAATGCCAACTTCATAATTTTATCTTACATAATCAGATGCTGGTCACTTAAGATTCCAGATTTAAGACTTGGTCTCTCTAGCTTGGCTTGCTGTCAAAGACCATTTCATGTCGTTTAACATTTTAAAACTATGGGGGAATCAATGTCATATACTTTAATGATGCTTCAATGGTACTAATGACACACTTTTAAGGTTTCCAGAATGCTGAACCCAGACATTGTTTATATTCATTATCCCGATGGATTTGCTCATTAAATGCTAACAAGATTAAAGTACCTTCCAAAGCGAAATCGAAAAACAGATATGATTTTGTATTCAGCAAGTAAAAAGCAACGTCTAGGTCATGGCCATTCTATAAGACATCCATTCTTGAGACATGTCTCATGTAGGAAAATGCTTATAGTTGTGAGTTTCTTTCAAAGCAGCTACGCCATTTCAATTATGATGCAGCATTTCAGGTACTGAAATAACAGTGTTTTTGTTACAGGTTACCAGCTAAAAAGGACATATACACTGATGGGCCAAAACATTATGACCACTCCCACATGAAAAGAATAATGTTCACTACCGTGTGTTAAGTACTGGGATAAATTAGATGGTAAGCTAACATTTGGTACTTAATTGTTCAATGTAGAAGAGACAGGCCAGGAAAAAGATCTGAATGACTTTTACAAGGCCCAAATCATGATGGCCAAATGAATGAGTCATAGCATCTCTGACATGGCCAGGTTTGTGGGGCACTCATGGTCATCCATGGTGTTCTACTGAGAGTGATCTGAGGATGGAAAAACCATGATCCACCGACAGGGTGATGGGAGGCGAAGATTCGTCAATGTGGGATATGAATGAAAGTAAACCCAAAGTAAAATAACCGCAAAAGAATACCATGGGCCTTCTGCAGGACATCTCAAGAACGTGACCACGCATCAAACAAGACATGAAATCCCACACTTCCAACACCTACCTGGTGATGAGGACCGCATTGTCGTGATGAGCAATCCCGTTCTCCGGAATGCTGTTCCCATCTCCCTGATGTGACAGGATAGACTTCTGCCACTTGCAAAAACTGTCCAGGGACTTGTCCGCGTGATGGTTAATCTCCAGGTTGGGCTACAACACATAAACCATGCTCAGTCGAAATGAGGCTCCTCCATGATCAGCATCACCTGAACTTCACATCGCAAAACACCCATAACAAAGCAACTAGCATCTGTTGTAATACTCAAATCTCATCTATTCATCTCCAACCGGATATTGTACACAAGGCTGGAGGGGTGCCAATTCATCACAAGACACACACTCACAGAACAGGAAATTCCGCGATACCAAATGAACAAATTGCCTCTTTTTATATTGGAGTAGGAACCCCAGACAACACGGGAAGAATATGCAAATGCCTCACCTACTAGGTAGAGCCCATATGTGAACCGCCAACCCAGGAGGCATGAGGCAGTGGTGCTACCTAATGAGCCACCGGACTTTACTTTGCTTAGCTCATGTCAACCAAAAGAAATGTGTATATTTACAGTCCTATGACCAGCTTATACAGTTGTGTTTATAGCTAGAACTGCAACCAGCAAACAGATCTGCTAATTAAAGTAAATGAATTGTTCAATCTGTACAAAGATCCCCTTAATCTACACATATTTCAGACAAAACATAATAACTAAGCTCCTAAAGGCCTTTAATTCCCCCACAAAAGGTTAACTCTGATTCACATTAAATGCAAAGTGTTCAAAATGCCCGGAACTTCCAACCAATGCTCTGGGAAAAACCTGGAAGCACTACCTACACTAAACACGTCTGTTATGTCTGTTTGATATATACAAATATCTGCTTTCAGCAAACTGCCTTTCACTTCAACAACCTCTGCTATGGCAAGTGGTTGATATCGGCCCATAGATAACAATCAGTTCGCACTACATTCCACCTTAAACAGAAGATCCCCGCAATGGAAATCTCAGTTGGCTTCCGTCTTGTGAAAAAAATGACATGATCCCTGAAACACACACAAAAAACAGGTACTAGAATCCAATCTCTGTTTCTTCCATTAAAGAAAAGAGAAAAAAGATCTTAAAGCTAAGCTTCCCTCGGGAGCAGTGTCGGACCACATCTCTATTTGAGTTCATTTGATCTTTCAGGGCGGTAGCCATACGGCGGGGTGCTTCCCAGCTCCCTCCAGAACGTCCTCGCCAATCGAATAAAACTGTCCCCCAGCCTCGTACGGCCAGCCTCTCACTGCTTAAAATAGGCTTCCTGCCCCCCCCCCCCATCCCCCCTCTTAAACTGAATGAGTCTTCTAGCAAAGGTCGGCCATTGTTTTTGTGAGCTTTCCAAGCCAGACGGCACATGAGTCCACGTGACCCACAGCCGGTACGAGGATCCGAGCGGCCCAGACGGCGAGACCGACAGTTACGTCAACAATGTCTACGTTGGCCTGCAAGCCACTTTATACATCCAGGTGTGCTGCGATTATTTCTATTTTTTTTTTTGGCTGGATACAAGTTCTGCTCGTTAAAAACATGGACTGGAATGAGGGAGATCAAACCGAAGATTTTTTTGACCTCCAAAGAGATGCCAACAACTTCTCTCTGTGCTGGAAGAGGAATCTCCTCCACTAAGGCAATACTCAATGCACAATACACATTTACATTTATTTTGCACACTAAATGTATATCTTAGCAGTAATGTTTTTTTTTAATCTAGTGATGGAGTTTTTCAATATTTGTACATATATATTTTTGTCAACCCTTATGTCTACTTCATATCTATGTGTCTCTGTCATTGACATAAATGGATACTGCAACACAAATACTTCCTCTTGGGGATAAACAGAGTAATTTGAACCTGAATCTGAATTTCTTTTTGCTAAAAAAGCAAAAAGTGCTTGCGAAGTGAGTATTACTCATCACAGCTGAAATGCAATCGAACGCGCCCGTAAACATTTACAGGAAATTGCACTTCTCTCCACGAATAATTGAAGTTATCAGAAATATAATCACTGCTCCGCTACACACGAGAGCATTTGGACGACTTTCATCACTCGCAGAAATGAAAGTGTGTACATCATCGATGAAAAGCCATCGGGCACGACAAAGGATGGTCTCACCTGGTCCTCCGTCAGGACGATGAGTCGAGTCACAACAATGTTCACAACGTTTCCTAGGCTGGCATCACGGTAAAGTTTGGCAACCTGACCTCCAGAAAAGAAAAAAAGACACAAAGTCAGACAAATGGTGTCGCTGCGTGGGCAGCACCACACGCTCACAGCAGATTAGCATCCATACGGTGATGATCCACAAGCAGCCTTGGCTACTGCATTTTACATTGCTGGAAATTTTGCTTCCTATGTGATTCCTCCCAAAATCAGTGCAAGTACTCGTCCAGTCTCACTACAGACATACACTGCTACAAACAGAACTATAAAATCTTAAATCAACGCAAAAAAACCATCAAAGTTAAAAGTGGGGCTTAGTAAACACATGTGGAATTTTAGGACCATATAATCGGTTCTGTTACAAGACTGAGATCTGAAAATGACTCCAGTTATCAGTCATGACGTCAGCGCATCCTGGTGAAAACCGGGATCAAACTTACAATGTTCATCACCGAGAGGATGTAGTGTTCGATGTCCTTGCGGCCGTGGTACCCAACCATCATCTTGTCGGCCACCACGAGGGTCTCGACGAAACGCTCTGAGCTGATGGACCGCTTCTGCCGGTGGACACCACCCGCGCTGCTGTTAATCGGCAGGGGGGGTGGAGGGGCAGATTGGGGGTCCCTAGGCCAACAGGGGACCCCGCTTCTTGTGAGGTCTGTGTGGAAGGAACTATGCTGTGATTCATTCAAGCCAATTCAATTACCATTACAATCACATTAAGTGTGATCTATTCTAAACAGTGTCAGTCTGCATTACCATGGTCCAGACTCTAGCTATCTACCACTGTTTTGTATGCATAAGCACACAGGCTGTATAGTTCAGTTTTCTAACTGTCTATCCACCATTAATCATATTTACTAGATTTTGTTTGTAAAGCAGGTCACTGTAACTGCATCTGTCAAAAAACTGAAGGATAGGGTATGACGTTTTTCTTATAATCTTCCTCTCCTAATTGTAAGAAAGCCCAGAGGAACAGGGGTACACCACATAGTTAAAGGGAGACCCTGCATCTCTTTTGAACCTGACGGTGAAATCCTGCATCTGCATGCAGCTTGTTGCAAAAGTAAAAAAAAGTCATAAGAGAAACCAGTTGCAACACGTCGCAGGTTATGATCAAACTACCATCTTCGCTAGGAGATCGAGGTTAATGTCCTCTTGGGGTTTTCCCTACTACAGGTCCCACTAGAAGCCTTGTTAATTTTTCCCTTCTAAAAATCTCAAAATCACTACTTTTCTAATATGGCAAAAGCCAATAGCTAATTAAGAAAAAGTGCTGGCAAGTGCGCTAAAGTGCGAAAATTGCAAATGCATAAAATGAGTGTGACACCTTTACACAGTGACTCTGACATGAAAGCTCTAGCTATTTCCACTCTCAAGATGTGCCAGAAACCAACATTTCCTCATCTTCTACGTGTAATGGTTCCTTTACGTCAGTTGACCAGATGGCCAGGACGGGAGTCCACCAACCTGAAACACCACAACTGAGCTCGTCGTTGAGGTCTTGCGGCCGAGGGATGGAAGACTTCTTATAAATAACATGCAGTTGTCCTTTTCGGAGGTTAAAATTTATGGAATTTTTGGAGGATATATTCATTAGTGGCTCAATTAAATATTGCTCTTCCTCGGTTGTGATAACACCGTGCTTGTTGGAAAAGAAAAACATTGAGAGAGGGGTTATGGGGCATAAGAGCATGTTTTAATGTATTTGCAGTTCCATCCAAGGTCTTCGCAGAAACAAAGAACTGAATATGACCCACCACCCATGGGGATGGTAACTGATGAATGTATCTAATACCTGGCTGCATGTGCAACACTAATGTATAACACTAATTTATCATTGTGTTTGTTAACTAATAAAACGGCATTACATTCCAGCACAATTAAGTAAGTTCTATGTATGTGTAAGACCTTGGATGGGCAAAACTGCTATCCATTAGACTAGTAGTTTCATCCTAGTCACAGAAAACTGCAGCTACATTCATCACACTTGTTGGAGGTCGCATGACGCGCAGTTCATGGCAGTACACAGGCCCTTTTGTTTGGTTCTGCTCCAAACTGTTCATAATAATTAACTGATAACTGTTTCTTACAGCGGCAGCTTCTGTAATTCACAAAGCGGCTTTCGCTTGTAAAAGATTCTGACCACACACAGGCACGGGTCAATTCCGAGCTAAATTAAAAATGCCGCATCATAATTCAAAACTACTAAAGCTAAAGTCGATTGTAAAAACATCCCACGACGCAAAACAAATTTAAACATTAAGGCTAAAACAGTCAATTATAAATGAACAAACAGCATAGTTGCTGGGACAGAGACCAAAATACACAACTCTGTGCCCTGATACTCAGTCAGCAGTAAAAGTTAGTATTTGTTTATGAAAAAATGCTGGCATATTTTCAGCTGGTAAACCCACAATAAAAACATTTAAAGCAGTTGATATTGTCAAACAAGTACACATAAAAACACTTCATAATGCATTTATAGCACAAAATATGCACATTTGTTTTAGATATGTCTTGCATTTTAAAAGACAATACATACAGCTGGATACACTTCCAAGCTTTTTTTTTATTATTTCTGCTGCATTTCTCAGACTGCTAGCTTGTGGTGCAGGCAAACAATAGTAAAGCAAGTTCTGTTTCTCCATGTTATTGCAGTTGGCAGGACAATAATAGGCCATTTCACTGTATTTTGGGTACTCAAAGAAAAAGGACTCGGTTTTATGGGTGCGTTAAATTCGTCAGTAAATGTGGCAAAGCTGGCCAGTCAGAATGTCTCAGAGCATAACTATCTAGAGATTTATGCCTCCAAGTATTCGAATTAGTTAAATAATAGCCCTCAACTAGTGCATTATCCTTGCAGAAAAGCACTTTCTTTACTGACACTTAGCTCCCTAGAATTTCTGTTATCTGTCCCCCAGTTAGTGTTTTTTATGGACACGATTCTGTTGTTGGGGTCTATAGGAATTCCAGAGGTTAGATCCCAAACAATATTAATACAATGCATGACGTCCACAAGATTAAACATATATATAGCTTAAGAAAATGACTGCAGATGATGGCTTTCACCACTGTAGAACTTATAAGAAATTTGAAACCTTTTCTCTTTCATTAAGACATCTCAGGCTTAGACAAAACAAAAACAAATCTAAGCAACTCTTAGATCTAAAAATCTAAGCTTCATATCTGTATAAAATGCCATCGTTGCTTAATTCTAATACCATTTAAGCCCAGAATCAGTAGTAAAAGAAAGAAAAGCGGGGCTTGTTCGCTCCTGGAGATCCTCTCATCCACAGTGAATGGGACAGAGCAGGTGTGCTGCCCACCACCCCCCAGTGACGCCATCAGGCAGCGCCGAGAGCCATATGCTAATTAGCCACGTGCCACTGGCGGGGGAGAGCCTCTCGTCTTTCAGTTCCACGAGCCACCCGATCGCTTGGCGCCTTTTCTCCCCGCTAACCCGCTGTGCTGACGCCCTTCTATATGACCCCGAGGCCGGCCCAGGGCGGCCGAAGCAGCACGACAGACCCGGAGCTGAAGCAGCAATACCGTTAAAGGACGGATGAAGACAGCCTTGCCGACTCGTCTCTGCTGCACCTCCTCAACAAACCTACAGGTCTGTCAGAAGTTAAACTGTACTCACCAGGCCATTACAGTTGCTTAATGCCACCTTCGTAGTTCTGTACTGATCCTGCAGATATCCAACATAATGGCAATTATCAACATATCCATGCCGCCACTCAGCTCCATCTTTGCCCCAGTATTCTACAGTAAAATGTTTTGACACCAAGTAGTGATTGAGCGTTAGGTTCAAATGAAAGTGCTTTCCGTAGGCTGAGAGTCTGTAGTACAGCCGCGATTCGGGCAGCTCTGGGCTCACCGGGTCCAGCCCTCTTCTCTGCCGTGCCGACTCCAAGTGTCTCACAGTGTAGCTTACAAACTCGCTGTTCTCATTCACTTGCACGGGGACCACCACCTGGTAGTGCTCAAGGTAGGAAAGGTACTCCTCTTCGTTCCCCCGGCGCAAGCCCCCATGGGGCAGCAGGTGAGAAAGCCGGCCAGAGAGAGGAGTGGGTGAAATAGCCAGCCAGAAAAGAATAAAAAAGGGAAAAGAAGTCATTTACAGTGAATAAGGAAACAAATCCACGAAGGAAGAAATTTTGAGTTTCCCTAAGATCTCATGTGGTCAAGCAGTGGTCACTTGTAAATTGAAAAATTTACATTTCTTGATCAACATACAGTATAAGATGTGGGGAGAACAAAAGAATAAGTGATATTACGCATGAAAAACAGGACTAAGTTATATGAGAGGTAGTCACATTATACTAGTATCCAAAGAGTTATAAGTTAAACAGGGCCAATAGCCGCACATTGTTGAGGTTGAGGCTGTGTTCTGCTTTATAGGTTTTTATCATTTACAGCAGTGTATCTTCACCCATTCCTTGAACACCCACAGCGGTCCACGTTTTCGTTTCACCCGAGCTCCCTGCCATATTTTTGCTATCATGTTTTTGAGGGAGCAAAAACATGGACTGTCTGAGGGTCCCCAATTTACAGTATTACTCAGAAACATGCTTAATTAAGGAACACTAGAACTCGTTCTTTAATTAAGAGGCCAGGGGTGTTGCCCCAAGCAGAACTATCACACCAGTGCCACTGAAAGCTACTTCCCCCTGCACATGCAGCCACCCCTTCAGCAGCTTGATTGCACTAATTATCATGAGGAATAACTGAGAGGATCGGTCAGAATGAAAATGCCACAAACGTACTGCCCTCTAAAGACCGAGTTTGAGAGTGCAGCCCCCAAAAACGGAGATTGGAGAATCGCTTCCATGCTTTGTGTAGAACCTGTCTCACTGCCGGCCACATTCAAATTACAGAGTCCTTCACAATGACGGCGATGATGCCGGCAAACAATAATTATTTCAGCCTCTAACAGAAGGCAAAATCCAGGCGATCTAAAAATTCCACATCTTAAAAATGGCCAGACTACTAATATAAGAAAAAAAAACATCAGAAATAACAAGGGAGATCAAAGTATATCCATAATAAGAAAAGTTATACAGAGTCAATGTCCTTAAAAAGAGCCTACCTTGGGAACTGTGTGACATTTTGTTGAAGCTTTGAAATGTAGAAGCAGCCATGGCAAGGCTCAATATCCAAGTCAGCGTCTTCCACAAAATTTCCATAATTTAGAGAAGATCTAACATGGAGCTGGGGTTGGGGGTTACAGATGGGCTATAAAGATCCACTCAATCCAATATCTTGCCATAACAAGTCCATGGTCTATGAATTAAATAGCTTTTTTTCCCTCAGACTGTTGATCCAGGTTTTTTTTTTTTTCGGACAGTGGTGGCTTATAGTCTCTACTCGCATCTGCTCCCACTCTCATCTCACCCAAGCAAGATGCAGGAATCCATTGGTGGATCACTTCAAGTAATTCCGGAACAGCAGCTCTATACTGGAGGTGAATTCTGAACAATCCATCTGTGTACCTGGCAGTAAACATTAATCACTTCAGACATCATGACTGCAAAAATCACGTGATCAGAAGACATTTTTAGAATAAAGTAAACGTATGTTAGAAAAAATAAAGCGAGTATCAAGAGATTAACATTGTTACTTTGCTAAACTACAGTGGCGATACAAAGCCCGTTGGACAGTGTGAAAGTACTCAAGGCCGCATTGTCTTCCTAAAACGGGTTGAAGAGGCAGTGTTTTTGGATATTTGTGTTGCTGGGCAGCTTTCCGAGATTCAAGTACTAGTCAAAATAAATTGATGAAGCAAAAGAAGAAGCTCGCGCTGCAATTTCCGCGAGCGTCTCGAGGCGACGCAACATCTGGCGCTAACAGATTATTTCATTGAAGGATCATTTTACTGCGCTGCGGACGCCAAGCCAGAACTGAAAAGCAAACTGCCACTCTGCAAGCCGATAGCTTACTTACATCCACAGCCACTGCGTATAAACGTGGAGAATTAAGAGAAGTATGGAGGCACAATATCAGTGCAAAGACCAACTCTCTTTCTTCTATGAAACCTGGTTATTAACACAATACCATAATTGGCTAGCTAATATTAATTACTCTGATTTTGTTATTACCATTGATCAGTGTCCACCATGGGAAAGCAATCTAATGCCCATTTAATTATAATCATATATCCACGCAATTGACCATTATAACAGTATTTCAATCGATGTTTAATTGCACGCAACAGCAAATACCATTTTTATATTAGTATAATATTTAAGTACCCGGTCTCGTTGTAGTACAGCAAACTGCAAAACTTTCAGGGCTTCTCTCAACACTTCTAATGTACATGACAAACCACAGCGTCTCCCAAGACGGGGACGTCTGCCAATAGCTCGAATAAGAAATGCATGCGTTTCACATACCGCAAGCAAAGGTTTTTAAATCCTTGTAAAGTTGTCCAGTAATTCGCGTGTCGTCCTGAAGCCAGCCATCTAATTAAACAAGCAGCGGTGAGATACGGTCGGGAAAATCGGTAACTGAGTTATGCATGGGTACCGCTTGTTTGCACAAACAAAATCATTGAGATGTCATACATGAAAAATAGGAAGATATATTGGAACACAATCCAGAACATGCAATCCGTTATACACTTCTCCAAAAAAATTCAGAACTATATACAGCCTATAGATTGTCCGCGATGTGCAATGTTTGCAACAAAAATGTAACAACTTTGGTGCGTTTTAAATGAACTTTTCATAAAACGTCATGCTTGGAATTTCTTGGCAAGCCAGAACTATCATCACGTCCCTGCTGGAGCACCTCTGCAGACTGCCTTGTGCTGATGGGATCCATATCCTTCAAGTAGTGGGGCTGAACTTTTTTTGTCTGGGTTAGTAAAGTTAACATCCAGCAGCACAACCCCAGACAGCACCGCTAAATCTATTTGGCTAAAACGCGTGTGACCCAGACAGTTGGCAAGCAGATCGAATGCATTACACCGGCGTCTCAAATAAAAACAAGCTCATTCCAAAACGAATATTAACTTTACATAACATTTCCCCGCCTTAAGTACCCAAGATAGTTATACATATAGTAAGGTGCTAGGTATGCATTTATACCGTACAAAGGAAGGAATCGTAATAAACTTCAAAAGTCAATGCGTAAACTGCATTCTAAATTTGACGAAAGCTGTAACACTTTTAACTAAATTTTAACCGGGCACAAGAGTTCGCCGGACCTGTACGAGTGTTGCAGTGAGGAAAAGTTGGGAAGCTGCCTTCACTTTCATTTCAAATATAACTGTACATCAGTGATTGAAAAAATATATGTGCATTTTGCAAAAATGTTATCGACATTTCTTCCATCGTCTACACATTTTTTCTAAAAACACATTTACGTTATTTAATCTATTTAATCCTAAATGCATAACATTACAAACACCACAGAAATATAAATATGTCGATGTGATACACAAAAATGATAAAACTCACGCCATAATTAAATCGGTCGTAACGTATGTAACAAAATCAAGATAATATTTCTGCACTAACAAATATAACGTGCTGCCTCAAGTTTGTTTACTGATGTTCTGTAAAGTACCTTTATAGTACCTATATAATACACTTAATCGTCTTCCAGACATCCCAGGGAAATGCATCGTTTAGTTCACTGACTGCACGAACAGATAGGTACAGTATTTACCTTAATTATCAGAGGCAATACCTACTGTTGAGGATACAGACAATAGAACTTGTCTGCACTGAAGTTCCGCACTCAATTCGTCTTTCCCATTCGCTTTAAAACCTTGCCTGCAACTTTCATGTCGAAAAAAAACCTGCAGTACTTCCCCTCCTTTAAAGGAAAAAAGAACGTGAGTTGAGGAGCTT
>JAODJX010000119.1:1805577-1821415 GCA_026776945.1 Isichthys henryi | reverse complement strand
CCGGCCTATGGCCAAGTTCCGAGCAGCTCGGAGTTGGCAGCTTTAGGCTGGGAGGCTGGCTGACGTCATTGCAGATGTCTTAGAGCGAGCTGTGCGCATGCGCCGAGGTAGTATCGCGCGAAGGGTGACGAAGGGGACGGTCCACGTGCACAACAGAATAATCAAGGCTTTACTCTCCTCCAAGTGCTGTCACCTAGACCACCGGAACGATAGTTGTAGAGTTGCAGTTTATTCATTTGACCAACCATTGCCAGGGTTTCTGCAAAATTATAACCCTGATTCCGCTGGTTAATATGTCGAGGTGGTCATGTAATAACAAGTGGTCAGTGTGTTTCTAAAACGTTGAAACAGCATTTAGTCATGGTTTGTAAGCTGGACTTTATAAATGTTGTAAAATAAGTAACGTGTGTTTGGCATTGTGTTCATTATGAATGATAAATGCATTGTACTTGTATAACGTCCATTCCGTGGTATGCACATTGTCTTCTGGATGGCAATATTCATAGCAGGCATTCATTGAATATGTATAACGCTAACAATGATGAATATCTTTATAAGACAATTGAATTAAAATTTCAGTTGTTATACGAGAAACAGTGTGCAGAATTAAAATTAATTACATGTAACACGTAACGCAGATATCTTTCATTTTATAGGCTTTGAATAACTTTACACGTTACCAAGATAGGTCGATAGCAGTGAAACACGAGAACAAGACGCAATAGGAAATATACATTTATTTTCTTTTCCTTTACTTATTGTCGCATTTTAAACATTTGGATATGCGTCATGCACCTTACAGTCGTTTAAATATCTTGTCAGAAATATTTATAGCTTCAGTGTATTAAACGTTTAATTGCACAATATGTATATCACAATCATCATTTTAATGTATTAGTACAAAACTTATCGGTGTATGTAAGTTATTGCTTCGTGTATTAATAAACTGTCACATATTATGCATACTCTTTGCTAGCCCCTGTGACACTGTAACAGCCGCACGATAAGCTGCCTATTAAACATATTTTCAACTGCATTGCTCCACTGATCACCTTATTCGGGTTATGCTGCCGTGTGCTGCAAACTAACCCTTGTACCTGTTAAGCACTTGGAGGATGGAAGTATGGATGAATGAACTTCATCGCAGAATTATTACATTGACTATAGGTATGCACTAAAAGAAGAGTGTACGCGACTATGGTGATAACCGAGTTTTTCACTTTCGTTAGTTTAGTATTAGGCAAAATGGACTGTACTGTATTAATTCACAATTGATATCGCACTCATTAGTAGGGATGCGACTGTTTTAGTAAGTATTGTTTATGCAATTAACTTTCGCCTCATTAATATGAATTCAAATTTAAGCCTTCTATTATTGTCGACTTCAAAATTAAGTGAATTGTACAGCTTTTTTTGTATGTACGATAAATGTAACATCGACAAGTCAGTTTTCGATCGTTTGTTCATAGCGACACCTTGTGGTAAAATGAGTAAATGTAAGTCAAATGTAAGCCTTAAAACTCATGACTGCTTTGACATGGAATTGATTTATACCTCTGTTACTGTATAGTCTGTTGTCCATCTTCCAACTGCTTATTCAGTAGAGGGTTGCGGGGAGTGGGAACACCCTGGAAGGAATGCAAGTTGATTCATACAGCTTACACTTTCATACAAACCTAGTTACTCTTTTATACTATAGCTTTATAACCCCTAAATGGTGTTGAACTGAATCAACACAGACTTAAAAGACAGCAGGATACCTTTCTGGAATTTGAACGTCTTGGCTGCATTTTTTTTTTAACCACTCCTTTTTTACTCTGATGATTACTTGCAACACCATAAAATAACCTCAATGCCAGGAACCTGAAAAACACATTAGCAAGTAATAGTATTTACACTTTAATTCAGTTTAGTCATTTATTTTCTTAACTAGCTGGGGTATACTCTCAAATCTGTTTTATATAATTGAATTCTATGAATCCTAGCCTTAAATATTTTATAGATAAAGGCAAGTAAGAATGGTCAAATGATCAAACACCTGTGAAGCGGTGATACATACACTTAAAAAGATCATGAGGTTATTTATTCTGATCTCTGTAAATGTTTCAGAATCCAAATCCAACATACATGCAGGTAGCTGGTTCACATAAATTGTATTTCCTTCCTTCTACTGTAAGTCATTTTCGATAAAAGTGTCAGATAGATGAGTAAATATGAATGGAATTTAACAAGCAGCTGAATTTATGAGACAGAGATGATGATACTGTTTGGGGTTTTCCAGGAATCCCGGGGAGGCTTAATCTAACAGCTATGCTTCTGCTGCTCAGGAAACAGACTTCCTCACTTCAGTCAGCTATGACGTTGTGGGATTTACAGAAGTTTACGGTTCTATTTTAGGCCATATTGCTATTTTTAATAGGCAATTCAAAGTCTTAAAAGATATTAAACAGATACATATTTGTCTCTGTACATCAGTTTCATTAGGATGGATGCAATTAATGTATTTGACATTAAATATATCAAATTATTACTAACTTTCAAAAATATAAATTGGTTTAAAAAGTCTAGTCCAATACTATGGGCATTTTAAAGTTAATGATTAATGATAGAAGAGGTAGACCATGTAACAGAAATACCACATGAAAAAGGACTTTAACTTTTGTAAACTTACAAACACAGTTGCAAAGGGGATTGATATTAGGTTAAAAGTCAACTGGCAATATGTGTCAGCTGTAAAAAGATCTCACAGTCATTACTTTGGCATGTGAGATTTTACCCCAGTATGAGATAGCTAACAGTTAGAAAGAGGCCAAGGATTCAGTGTGTGAATTTCAGGTACTTCAGCTATAGGAATGGCAAAATCATTTAAGGTGTCACGGGGAACAGTCTGAACAGCACATGTTATATTCATTTGAAAAGGTGGGCTGTGACTGTTGTTGGAGTCAAAAGGTAAATAATTGCTGACTTTTTCAACAGGTGCGGAAGCTGCTCTTAGCACGGAACTTTCACAGAAAGTCACAATGGCACCTCTCCCAATATTTGTCTTGTAGTTAAGAAAAAAAACATCTTACTTCTACAAATGTGTCATACAGAAAACTACACATAGAATATAAATCAGGATATAGATTTAACTTAAAGTTAACCCAAACTAAATTATAAGTACTTCATATAGAATAAAAATGATATAATTCTTAATACTAGCAATAATTTGAAGTGACCTAATATGAGGAACTGCGTAGATCTATAAATGTAAGTTTTACTGTTATTATGTAGGTGTGCACTAGGTGTAATCTGGCATTATGTTTGTTTCCGTGTTATAAAAATGCTGTAGTGGTATCGCCGAGGGCTTGTAAAAGTTAATGATTCAGTGCCAACAAGTGTATAAAAATGACTCCCGTACTTGTAGGTTTCTAAGTTTAATCCACATAGTAAGACATAATTCCAGGTAGGATCAAGTTTTTTTATCGGTGCATGGAATTCAAAGGGTTACAATTATGTGTGTGAAATTTCATATCGTAAAGATGTTATGTTGTGAAGAACATGATGAAATATCTAAAACTTTACTTAATGTTGAATAGTTTGTTACTATAATTACAGTGTGATGTTCTAGTTTGTTTCTGATTAATGTGTTAAATCAAAAATTAACATGAAATTGAAGCTGTTTTAGATCAAATCACAATTAAATGATCTCAGTCCTTCTATTATGTTGAATTTAATTGAGTTATAGATTTACTTCTTGTGTCAAACTACTTAGTAAACTGTCTGCAAATTAGAGGTGTAAAGTAACGAAGTATGCTACAAATACTTTGTTACTGTACTTAAGTCGGAGTTTTCTTCCCAGTTTGTACTTCACTTGAGTAGGCTTATTTTAAATTGTTGCAACTTTTATTCTAACTTCGCTCTTCTGGATGAATGAGCAAATAGTCCCGCAGACACGCTCCAAAATCTCGTGGAAATCCTTCCCAGAAGAGTGGCAGCTGTTATATCTGTAAAGGGGGGACCAACTCCATATCGATGCCTATGGATTCAGAATGGAATGTTATAAATGCTCCTGTAGGTCTAATGGTCAGGTGTCCCAATACTTTTGTCTGTATCGTGTTTATACAAAATTTAGTGTACAAAGTGGAATGACAATTTGCAGACAGTTAACTGGAATTTTACAATACAAATAATACTAAGTATGAAAAACGAACTATTATGAGATAACTAAAACATATATCTAACAACATGTAATGCAAGATAGTAACACGATATGTGGCAGAGCAAAGTAGCAATATGAAGTGGCGTAGTGGGTGAATTTGGAGGATGCTGCAGCAGAATTACAATAGTAGCAATAAAAGTATGTTTATATATATATATATATATATATATATATACAGGGCTTCTTCGGTAGCTTGTGGAGGAAGCGGGTATAAAGCATTTCAGGCCACAATCTTATACAGATACACAAGACTAGAAACAAATTAAAATGTCCTGCAAGTAGTCCATTTGTTTTGCTTTTTCAAAGTAGGTAAGTGTAAACAAGCATATGAAATGTCTTACACTACATGAACAAATAAGAAACAGGCATTTAATTATAAATGTCTGTTAATAATCATTGCCTGACCTGTATGTCTGGTGAATGTCTGGTCTCTTTCTGAAATAATGTCTACTGACAGCATTTTCAGCCAATAGAAATAACCCTTGGACACGCCCACCTTTCGATATGCCCACACCCACTCCATCCTGCATTTTCTCAGAGGCAGAATAATAAACAGGCTTGCCAAGGTCTGGGGGCCCAGAGTGATCAGAGGGCCCCTCTTAGCTGTCTTATTTATTTTCCCTACTATTTTTTAAAGTGATCCTTTATTAATTGCTTATTTGTCTGCAAGTTGATGATTGGTTGAAACTGAATGGGGAGACCAATTCTTAAATGGATCTCTTGTTGGCACTCTTTTTATACCCTATACACGTACGCGTATTCTGTTTCCTGTGTAAAATGGATTTTACAAGCCCGTTCAATGAGTTTTATGCCAGGAAAGTGTGGAGAAAAGCATTTTAATAGTTTTATACTCGGAATTCGCTCTTCTCTGTAAACTTATCGATGGTCTGTGCTGACCATGACACATTGTGGATGCAGTTGACACACACTTAATCAGAGTATAACATTTTAAGGTTACTGCTATTAAGATGCCTTTATTCAGTGAGGTCTGTGTTGAGCTCTTTCTGGTTGCTGCACATGACCGATGTGAGAGTGTAAGCTTGCCGGTTTGTTGCTCTTCTGATGTGATTGCTCTCATTTCATACAGTGTCACATTCTCTTTGACTATAGAAATGATTTTATAGTTACTACTATTTAATAGTTCTAGTGTTAATCATTTTGGGGAGTGGGGGCAGAAGAGGGGCCTATGGAAAGTACAGCCTAGGGGGCCCTGAGATCGTTAATTCGCCACTGTCTGTAGTAGAGGATGACGGTTTTCATTGGCTTGTTCACCACTTATAAGAGGTCTCAAAGTACCAACATATGAAATATTTATGACTCATTACTAAATCTGATCAGTTTTCTATACCATGTTCACTTTTAAATGATCTTCAACTTCACACACATCCAGTGCTGGACTAGGATTTTCCCGGTGGGTTGATGGGTACGTGGGCTGGCAAAATTTACCCCGCAGGGGATCCTGAAGTCCATTTTTAATCCCAATCCAGCCCTGCAGACATCTGCTATCCCGGCATTTTGAGATTTTTAGGCCTACTTACAGTACATTTCACTAAGAGGTCATTTTATAGAATCCCTTCATAATCCCACTGAGTACTGATCATTTTCACAAGTACCTTGAATAAAACTTTGGTGGTTTTTACAATGTAAATCTAAGAATGGGCTTCTTACGTCAGATTTACTTTTAAATAACCTCCAAATCCACTGAGAGACCATACAGTAATTAGACAACAATCTATTTTATTTGGTCTTCAACTACATTAAATTGGATTAAAGTAGTCTTACAGTGTAATATGTTTTCTCCCCTGTTATTGATAGTAATGTTAATTTTCCTCCAGTGATTACGATATGGCAGTAACCAACCAGCCTGGTAGATACGAGCCTTCTGACTTCCAGACTGGTCTGTGCAGTTTCTGCTCTGACTGCGGCACATGTGAGTGCAGCTTTCATGATGGGCACGTCCTTCGCTCTAACTGCAGTGCCGATTGTCACTAGACGGCTCTACTCGTGAATCTGTTTTCGGATCAGGCAGTTAACTAGGTCACCAACCTCTCTCCCTCCTCCTAGGCTGCTATGGCTTCTGGTGCCTTCCCTGCATGGGTTGCTCCATTGCCAGTGACATGGATGAGTGCTGCCTGTGTGGTCTCAGCTTGCCCATGCGGAGTGTTTATAGGACCAAGTACAACATCAAGGTGAGCTCTCCTCCTTCTGCTGCATACTATTCAAAGCATGTCCTTGCACACATTAACAGCAGCAACCGTAATATGTAGAGTGGGCCATCGGATTCTCTAGAGGGGCCAGGGGCAGTGTGTTTGACTGTAAAAGTTCAAAAAGTTTGTGGGAGCCTTTTAAACCTTTCTTTCCTGTACACGATGAGCAAAAACAGTCTGATTGGTTGGCATTTGCTCAGCATTGGAAAGGGCCAAGCTCCTGAGACACACTACTCAGACACACCCACTAAAACTGGTAATTAGCTGATTAAGATGTGTTTGAACATGGAGATCTTCAAACTGAATTCAGGACTGGAACTGGGGAACCCTGCCCTATATTCTGGTGTGCTAATTTGGGCAGGAGGATATTATAAAGCACAAAAATGAACTGTTTGCTATGGCAATGACTGTTATTATATTAGCAGTTATCATTTGGGTAAAACATCATGGACATTCATCCATGTATGAATTGTCGGATGATATCAGAGTACATGCAAACTCCATATACACAGAGTAGAGGACAGGATTCAAATCCCCAAACCAGGTGGTTTGAAGCAATAATTCAGTGTTCTGCCCGGTATTACTGTATAAACAAATGTTCTAAAGCTCTTTTAAAGGCAGAAACTTTTCAAGCATAAATAACTAATAACTTTCTGTGCCATTTTTGGTCTCCAGGGATCCCTGTGCAAGGACTTCCTTGTGCACTTTTGCTGTTTCATCTGTTCAGTCTGCCAGCTGAAGAGAGACATAGAGAAACGAAAGGAGCAAGGCATCTTCTAAAAGAAAGTGTTCAGATCTCCTCCAAGACAATCAAAACAAACACAAACCACCTCAGTGACTGATAGCTCAGGTGCTAAAATGGTATCATGCACCAGAACTAGACAGCCACTGTGCTACATACTTACTACTAAGAGCACTGCCATGTCATTTGCTGTTTCAGTCATGATGCTTTACATGTGTACGCTGAGCATATTGGGATAAAGTTTTTACAAGGAAGAAATCCATGTCCATTATTACATTAATATATTTTTATAACTAACCATTTCCATCTAAAAATTCAATTGAAAAAATTAAGACCCTATGTTCATTACATAAAACTAGAAAAGATAACGTTGAAAAAACAACAATGTATTGCCAGGACAGTCCCATCAACCCCTGCCCCCCACGTACTGCTCCCACACCAAGCCAATGTCTAGAATTACTGGGTGGATCAATGGTAAAAGTGCAGTCACCCTTCCCTTTGCTGCCACTAAGTGGTGGTGCTTAAATTTTGGGGTGATTTGTCACAAAATTTGATCAATTCTAGTTCAAGTTTGCAAAAGATCCATCAAATATTTTTTGACTTACAGGATCATTTTAACCAGATTTAGTCTGCAACAGTGGACAGGTCTCAAAACAATATGCAATCCACATTAGGGAAATACAAATAATCGTACGTAGTAAACAAAATTTCTATTAAAACACTGACTTTCAAAATCTGTGAAAGGTTTGTATACCAAAATTACTTTTATGAATTAGGGTTTTTTTAGACATATCCATCAATCAATTCATTACTGAGAGAAGCCCAGGCTGAAGTGGAAAGGGTAGAAAATTTGGAGAGACATCAACTTGTGCTGAAAATTGCTTTCAGTCATCCAGGATGATCACTAATACCAAGGTAACTATAGCAGGGGCATCAGAAAGAAGCATTTTGAATGTGGGGAGGGGACACACTAGCATAAAACTAATATTTTATGTTAAATGTAGGGTAGGGGGGTCCAAAAGAATAATTATGAAATGCGAGGGGGATACATCCCCCTCAGATTTAATGGCGGCAACACCCATGAACTATGGAGATGACATACCTGGAGGTAGCACCTCAAAGAGATCCACAGGAGTATAAACAAAAAAGTCTCAAACAGCTAGGAAAAACACTGTAAACACTACAGATCTAGTTACTTATTCTGATGCTTCATCTACTCTGCCTATAATACAGAAAAGCTTTATTTTTTAATTTTCAGTACCCCATAGTATGAATAACTTAGTTCTACGCTACTCCAATTTCACCAAGCAGTGAGGCTGACAATATTATCCATCACTGAAGATGCTAAAATTTAAAAGCCAGCTAAACAAAGAAATTAGAAATTTGCTAAAGTAGAAAAAAGGCTTTTATCAATTTAAGAGATTAAACTGCAATATTGATCAGTGTATTTGGCCTATTTAAATGAAAGTGGTAACGCGGTAACCAGCTGTACTAACCACACTAACGCTTTAATTGAGAAATTCTGTAATACACTCTTCTATTTCCAACATTTGTTGATACAGCGACCTTCATGGTGGTCCGGAATCTTTTTAGAGATGATGCGTGCCTAAAGCAAGACAGGCATAATATAGTGCCAATGAGTCTGCTCTAATACAAAACACTTACCATACTCAAACACAAGAATATCTTTCAGCAATGCAAATTACCAGTAACGCATAACCGAAATTGCATCCTTTTCAAAAGGAGCCCCACTTCCAAATACTGGCTAGTTTTCATGTGGCTAACAGGTTTACGGCCTTCAGTGAGCAGCAAAGCTACACCAGTCTGAATCATCCCAGATCCTACTCAACCCACTAAACAACATATAAATACCACAAACTTGTATTTCACATGAGTAAAACATTTGTTGCATAGTAAGGGCAATGCAGAAAAAAACTATGTTTTGATCATCTAACTGATTGGTTTTGGAAAGCTAATGCTAACAGTTCATGGTCATTCCCTTAACACCTTTTCAAGGGTGGAGAATACCAATGGAAGAGATCGTACAGCAGTTCTGTTCACATACATTTATTCAAACGGTACACAGATAGCTCCTTAATAAGCAGGGTCCATCAAGAACACACCGGGTGCAAAGATGCCCATAGGCCCGATCAAACTCTGTGGGGAGGAGAGGGA
Organism: Isichthys henryi; assembly: GCA_026776945.1. Lineage (NCBI taxonomy): Eukaryota > Metazoa > Chordata > Actinopteri > Osteoglossiformes > Mormyridae > Isichthys > Isichthys henryi. The sequence continues at coordinate 1,812,090 of JAODJX010000119.1, read as the reverse complement.
TTCATACTGACCAATACAGATTGGCATTTCTGAAGAGCAACATAAAAATCCTTTAAAAGCAAGCAAAAGAGAGAGAGGGGCCTCTGCTAGCCATGTCTGAGCATGCTCAGTGCCAAAGTGCACAAGCGTCAGCGTGACACACAGCAGCCTCGGAGGGGTTTTCGGATGTCTTACTGGGTTCTCACAAGTTTACTCCCATGAGTGGGAAAAGGCATACCAAATGAGCTACAACGTAAATGAAAGAGTTAATCAGCATTAAAAAGCGCCACACGTGCGTGCACGCACACACACACATAGAGACACATGCACACACGCACACACGCACAGGGCAATGTCTGCTACAGGCAAACAGAATTAAAATAACCTATCTAATGTTCTATCTGAGATGGTAAAAATTAATATAATACTCAAAATTAGCAATTAATCTCTGCCATCGTCCTCTCGACACTGCTGCCAACAGTGGTTAACAATACATCTAACGCTGGAATAAGTCAGTCTCATGTATCGTATCTGCTATATTAAGATAATGCATTGTCTATTTCTCTAACATTTGTTATGTATGAACAAATCTAAGACTATGCTTCTCTTTAACCTGGGACCCTAACCTGATAGGGCACATATTGATCTGTGCCCAATAGTAAGAGGACCTTCACACCTACAGATCCAGAGGCCACACACACTCACATCTTGCCATTATGCAATATCTGGACACATACTTTCAACTTACAATTTATTTAGTGAAACAAGCTAGGCAGATATTACGCCTCGGATTTACATCTTAACACATTACGATGATCAAAATGTTGGAAATTAATCCCCTAGTATGACAGAATAAGCATGTAGGTAAACACCAGATATGAACAAACGAGTCTATTATCCATTTGAAACCAAGAGTCCATTCTTGTTATGTATGAAGGACTAAACATGAACCATTCATAACTATTTTTTCCCTTAATTTCCATATGTAATCTGTCTTCTGTGCAAATTTGGTCATTTGATTCATATCTTCATGCAGTAAGTCTTGATGACGACATTTTCATACGCATTCTGGTTTGGAGTAGGTGTGCCGAGCCCTGGTTCTTGACGGATAGAGCCCAAGCTTAATAATTATGTTTCTATTAGCATGTGAGTGATGCCTGAAACACCAGACAAGGTTACTCTCGATCCAGTTCTTTAATAAAATCAAAAAAAAGACACAAGCCATGTGGGCAAATTTGGAGCAGGACTGGACACCGCCGATTTCACGCTCGAGAGGTCAGAAGCCCAGCCGCGAGATACATCTCAGGGTCGGAGGCCAGCAGATCCACATACCATTTCAGCAGAATAACTGATCACACCTGACCAGCAACCAGCAAGACAGTATGGCGTTTACTGACAGGGCTAAGGCCACAAAGCACACACAGAGGCTATTAGATTTTCACATTCCACATCCAGAGACTGAAGCTGTCTAACAAAGTATTCTTCTTTCGAAGAAGGGGGACAAAAAAAAAAAAAAAACAGGGAAACCGTGAACTCCTTTGATCTAACTTGAGTACTTTGTCAAAAGACTGATTTTCTTTTTGGTTGATACTCAACAGTGCTTCTGTAACCTTTGTCCTACTTGTGGAGCAGAGCAGGCGATCTGGGTCAGAGCATTGTCCGATAAAGGGGGCCAGCCAGGGTGACTACTGGCTCATTTGGGCCTCCATGGCCTGGGCCGTCCACTCCGGGGCTGCTTGGCTTATTTTCTCCAGAAGGTTGTTCACCTGGAAGCACAGCGACTGGATCTGCTTGTCCCAGGTGGGCAGTGGCTCGCGTGCTAATGGGGGAAACAGCCGAAACTCTGTTAGATTTAAGAGCTGTACAAGACGGCAAAGTCACGTAACACAATAACCCAGCACTGTGAGGAAATTAATTTCAAGCATGTTACCTTATTTATGGAGAGGTCAATGGAGTTTACTTATTATCAAAAAAACACATAGTAATACATCCTGATAGATACCAAGGCATCCAGAGGTTAAATTTAACACCTTTTAATACCTTTTTTAATACTTACTCAATATTTTTTAAAAACTCCCACGACATTGAGTTGCATCCGTTTTTAAAAAAGTTTCAAACTGATTCAAAGATTTATAATATTACACAATCTTGGCCTGTACAACAGAATTTAAATAGGGAACATGGGTCAACAAAATAAATTGAGTGACTGATTTTGAAAACATCTTGCATTTGTTAAACTTCTTCAGCCACGAGTCCATATCTTAATCCACTAGGCTACTCATGGCAAGTGCCTTAATTGTTTGCCTTTTTCTTCAATGAGTTTATCGATTTGCACCAGTTGGCTAACTGCTCTCGCCCATGCATTCCTGATTTATGAGTTGTGCATCGCATATGCGACCGGAGAGCGTTACCCCCATCCAGGTGATATTTATGTTTTTTTTGCAAACAGAACAGTAACCCTCCGATATTTTCCTGCTACTAGCCTTAGCCAGTCCTTTATACCTTAAACCTCTGTACCAGGCAAATATCAGCTTCAGTACACAGCAGGTACCCAACTATATAGAAAAAGTGACATTGTACTGGCCCAGATTGATTTACTGCTTTAAAAATCAGATGGAAACAAGGCATGTTATACTATAGTGCACAAAGGTCTGAATGAGAGGACAGATTTCCGTGCCCATTTTAATTAAAGCTTATACATTTATTTATGATTCATGAAGACAGCTTGTTTAAGTGTCTAGGTTTATTAAGATTTATTTGAATCAACTTGTTAACTTTAGTGCTTGAACAATTTAAATTTTGTGAATCTTAATATGCATATTAAATTATTAATATTATTTGTATTTATACAATTTAGTTTGATGGAAATTTATTTCTTATAATTTAATTGTGCAAGTTGAAAAATATGACCCAAATATTTTTTTCTGTGTACAGGGAGTGGATGTAACGAATTAGAACTACTCACATTACTGGAATTAAGCGGTGTTTCAGATACTTGCATTTGAAGTATATTTTTAAGTTGTAATTTAACCTGTTTGAGTAATGTAAGCAATCTATTTCAAAGTTTAGTTAATTTCATTGTCTTAAACAGTAATGTTATAAAAACCATATATGGTACAACTGAATACTCAAATGAAATCTGGAAACCTGGCTTCTCATTCACTCCTTTGTGCACTATAGTATGATATATGCCTTGTTACCATCTGATTTTTAAAGCAGTAAATCAGTCTGGGCCAGGACAATGTCACCTTTTCTATATAGTGGGGTACCTGCTGTGTACTGAGAAGTTGATAATTGCCTGGCACAGAGAGGTTTAAGGTATTAAAATGGTCCCCCTACAGGCACAATCGGGTCATTATATTGGGCTGCGAAGCATTTAAGGTGGACTGGACAATCCGAATAAGGAGCTGTGAATAAGTAGCCAACTTCAGCCTCGTGTTTATATTCCACCCCTGCGGCCGCCGGCAGATCTCGCTTCACGTCACGTCAGCTGCAGCCAGACCTAATCCCAAGTCGAACGCAGCCTGCTTTTCTGAGTGCAAGTAGCCAACATGTACTTCAGCGCGCAAACTGTTTAAGGCGTCGACCACCGAATATGATGTCAGCATCACAGAGATCATCTATGAATGAAGGATTGAGCCTAATCTACATTTAAAATACTTTGCGAGAAATTTAGCAGATAAACTTTAAAACACAAATGGACAATTCGTAGTTTAAAAAAAAATAAAAAATCTAAATTTAATACCTCAGAAATTTGCGTGTAATACCTTTTAATGGCCTTAATTTTTGCTTATGTGATGTACTACCTTTTAATAGTTTTTAAAACCCTGCAGACACCCTGCATACCCTTAACTTTAAGCAGTATGTGAACCAGAAACTGGATTTCGTTAATGAGTCCTATTCAGTTATACTAAACCTCGCCATGAGATGCCATGGAAACCGGCAACATTTCTGAAGACATGTTAAGTAGCATCCAAGAAGATCACATTGCCGACGCTGCCCCAAGAGGAATCATACTCACTCTCAAAGTGGACTATCCCGTCTATCTGATCAATGAAGCCGTTCATTCGGCCCTCCGTGATCATCTGCGAGGCGATCTTCTCTGCCTGTGGACGACGATAGAGGTGGTCACTAATACATCTAGCCACACCCCACAAGACACAGGCACATGGCTGGAAGTGTCACACTCACAACACGCAACAGTGTTTAGACTCACTTCAAGGTTTAGTGTGCTGAGACCACTCACGTGAAACTCCGCTCAATGACAATTATGAATGACATGTTAGAGGTTAGTCTACCTGCAACAGTACATAGCACCACGTTTTTACACTATGAACCAAGAACACGTTAGTGCTCGCAACGCTGGCTGGTTGCATTCTGACTATTACAAAACGACAGCTCACTCCCATTATAATCGGGATCATAAAGGTCCACCGACAGATTTTTATACATATTAAAGTATTAATTTGACTCAATGTATTTCATCAACAAAAAGGTGGTGAAATGATCGCTAAACAGTAACTTACATTAACAGAAATATTTGTAACTGTCTTTAAGGTATTTTACAGGACTACAAAACTAAAGGGAATAATGAAAATAAACATCATATATATTCAGCAGCAAAACGAATTTATACAAGGGGTAAAACCATTTGGGCTATAGAACCAGACAGATATTAGGTGGAACGTCAATCTCTGTTACAGCAGACTAGTGTCTGAAATATAAATATGTATAATTATAAATTCATGTTCTTCTGCAGAACTAGTAATGTGGTTCATTTCAGGTCACTCGGCCCCTGAAAAGCCTCATCTCTTCTCTTGCCAGAAGCCAGTAGAGGCAGATTCAGGTTTTATGTAGCTCTTGAATTTACTTACCTAGAAAAAATGTCACCTTTTCCCCTACACAACCAAAATAACTGCCAAGCTGTTTATCAGCTGTCTGTGTAACTAACCTCAATAAGAGAGATCACGTACACACCAATAAAAGCCTACTTTAGGTCAAACAGCCCTGAATACCACATTAAAAAACAGTCTTCTGCTGGATAAAGGCTAAATATCCCATCGATATGGAATATTTATATTCAACTCCTCTAATTTAAGAAAGAACAAATCAAAATGCTAAAACTACGCTTGGAGCCAATGGTCCCTTTCCATTGAATGTAAAATCTAATAGATCAATAAAATTCCATATTTCAGTAGCAAGGCTATTATAAGGGGAGTGCACTCCACATATTACACACTTGCCTTCGATGGAAGAACTGACAACCACGTTCCGGTTTTTAGTTTGCATTTCGGGTCACACTTGATTTATTAGTAAAGTAGTGTATTTGTTCCCTACCAAGTTGGCTCTGTAACCAGGGGCATCCTCATTGGAACAACCGCCCTGCACAACGACACACATATATTCAAAATACAAGCCACCCGGAGACGGGCACAGCGCTGCTATAAAGCTGGCATTAAAAAAACACAAAAACGTGGACATTTTTTTTTCTTTTAAATTCTCAAACAGGGGTGTCTGACAAAAGGTCAGAGATATGTTAAAATTTCCACCTAAAACGTCTCATATTTCAAAACAACCGACATGCGTTCCGTAATTTGAAATTCCAAAATAAACAGAAGGGTGGGAAAATGGACCAAAGAGTTAATTTTCCCCAGACTGAGGAAAAAATCCACCTTGTCACTCCAACAACTATATGCTATGGAATAACAGAAACAACTTGCCACACCATACAAACATGCAAAAAAAATGCAATGGTGCATCAAACCACTCTTCAACACGATAGTGACCAATTTCTCAGTCTTCTTCAGTTATAAGACAGAACCTGCCATTTCTAGGGCCGAAACTGGAACGGACCATTTGGAAACGGGGCTAAGGTACAGACAGCTTTCCCACAACAGTAGGAGTGCAGGGGCAGAGAAGGCTCCATTTGAACTGCAAGCCCTTACCTTGGCAGGAGGGATTTCCAGCAGGGCGCCTAGCTCTTCAAAGGTGATGTTATTGTAGAGCTTGCTGGCAGACAGCAGGTTGTGCTCAATGACAGCCCTGTCTAATATGCTGGAGCCTGCGGGGGGAAATAGCCATTACAAGATCTACCCCGTTAAGTATATTTGCACTACACTGTTTCTGTTATTTGCAGTTATTATGTATTGTGATGTACTTTTTTTACTTCTAGTTAAAATTTTATTCTTTTGGTTTATTTTATTCTTACCTTATTTTACCTTGCCCCACTATTTACTGTTTAGTGTTCTATCACAACTGTTCCTTATTCTGGATGTATGCTGCTCTACAGAAAGACATCTTCGTTTCCATCCATCCATTTTTCAAACCGCTTATCCTACTGGATATCGCGGGGGGTCCGGAGCCTATCCCGGAAGCAATGGACACAAGGCAGGGAACAACCCAGGATGGGGGGCCAGCCCCTCGCAGGGCACACTCACACACCCTTCACTCACACAGGCATACCTATGGGCAATTTAGCAAGTCCAATTAGCCTCAGCATGTTTTTGGACTGTGGGGGGAAACCGGAGTACCCGG
>JAODJX010000119.1:1779658-1805477 GCA_026776945.1 Isichthys henryi | reverse complement strand
AACCGGAGTACCCGGAGGAAACCCCACGACGACATGGGGAGAACATGCAAACTCCACACACGTGACCCAGGTGGAGATTCGAACCCGGGTCCCAGAGGCGTGAGGCAACAGTGCTAACTACTGCACCACCATGCCACCCCACATCTTCGTTTCATATGTGTGAAATGATAATAGTGACTTCACTTATTAAATATTTCCTTTCAGTGTCAATTAACTCTACTGTAAAAGGAGCAAGGCAGAGCAGTTTTGACTTCGTTGAGTATAAGATGTAGTGGTCCCCCCCAATCCGCAGTTTCCATTACCCGTAGTCAACTGCGGTTCAACAATAATACATGGAAAATTCCAGAAATAATTCACAAGTTTTAAACTGCACTACGTTCTGAGTAGCATGACGAAATCTAGCACCATCCTGATGTGATTGTGTTCAGGTAAACTTTATTTTAAAAATCAATACTGTATTAATTATTGTTAATCTCTTACTGTGCCTAATTTAAAAGAACTAAACTTTTTTTAATTAAAAAAAAATTTAACTTTACCATAGGTATGTATATAAAGGAAAAAACAATATTATGTAAGTATATATGTGTGTGTGTGTGTATGTAATAATATACATATGATTTGGTACTATCCGCAGCTTCAGGCATTCGCGTGATACGTCTGCCACAAAAATGAGGGGACTGCTGTGCCGAATATTATCCTGTGGCTGGGGGGCGTGGGGTGCCTGGAGACTGACCATCCGCTGTAGTGGCCTTCTGGTGTGGCATCAGCATGGCTGCAAACTCCTGCAGCTGGTTCCCCCGGATGATGCGGTCCAGGTACATCTTCTCCAGGATGCCGTACGCGGCAAGCTGCTGGCAGCGCTCGTCCTTGAAGAGGGTGGCAAGCATGCGGGAGCGCTGCTGGCCTGTGCACAGGGAGAGGACGCACCCTGGTGCTCAGCGTGTCAACATGCGCGAAATGCCCATAAATGCCTCACAATAGAATGGTAAAGGAGAGCACCCCCAACAGACTCTTCAGAAGACACCTTCTGAGCTGTCTTTGGAGCCGACAAATCACTTAAACCAAACGTGCATTTGCTCACGATCACTGGCAACACGTGGCCATATCGCCATGGCGTCTGTCTGCTGGTAACACCATTGGCCGACGTGTAGTGAGCGCCAGCCGTACCTGCCGAGGCTAGAATGGTGCAGTGTAGGGCGTGCTTCAGGGCCTCCAGACGCTCGCTCTCGTGCACGATGGACTTGTAGGAGAGCTCGTTGTATCTCTGTGCCGCCTCAATGAACTTCCTCCTGTAATCCAGGACTCTGGCGTAGCACACCTAGGGAGAGGAAACACCATGAGCTTAGCTTGCACTCCGCGGTGCATGATAGGAATTCCCCATGGTTACTAACCACAGGCACTTTCTGGGACTGACATGGTAAGGCGAGTCACACTCAACATTCTCAGTAAATCATTGTATACAGATATCCAACTAAATATGGATTATGCACTGCAGCTTTCTTTCTCAATAAACTAGAAATTCAGGCAATGTTTTACTGCAACAGAAAAAAGCAAATCAATCGTATCGGATGTGAATCAACATGGAGACAATGCCACATCAGGCACCTTATAGTGAATCTGAAGCTGCTCATTGGTAGATTCATTCTGCAGGAGAGAGGCTCGGTTGATGTACGCCTCTGCCTGTACAGGGTCATCATCTTCCAGGTACAGCCGAGCAATCTTCAGGTACGTGTCGAGCTTGTAGTCTACATTATACTGCCTGGGAATGGGGAAACAGTACATTAGTACCATCCATACATTTATAATAAAACAAATTTTGGGATCACTATGCACTAGCCTTACAATTAATATAAGTACAATTAAACTTACCACAGTGCCTCAATTTTAGCTCATAAGACTGGCATTTAGGTTTTTTGTTTGAATAACCAGATGGTAAATGTCAAATGTAAATTAAGATCTGTTGGACACCTTTATAAGTAGCACTGCTGGTTCTTCTTTAAATAAGCAGGTGGTATATGACAATCTAGGATTAAGATCTGCTAGTAATTTATATATACTAGACTTGCATGCAAGATTGAAATCGCTCTTAGGTACTTTGAATGATGCAAGTTCAAAAACCTCCCCAATTTCCTATCACAGCACACAAATCTGAGGGTGAGTTTAGGTGTCCCCAGTGCGAAGTCTACCTAACCGTTGTCCATAAACTTACTTTTGTCCCGTTTCCAGGGGAATGCCCACCAAAACCTGAGCGGCATTCCTCCAGTCTTCTTCCTTCTCATAGATGGTTGCCAAATGCTGTCTGATAGAAGCCACCTGTGAATAAAGAACCATGTAGTGCCGATTTTCAGGCATAACCTCATAAATCTCATCCATTTACTTACTGTTGTTTTCTATTTGTGACAAATAACATTTCATATATCTTATATATGACTCCTTTTAGTTTTGTATATATATCTGTACATGACTACACATTTCCATATATGGTAATCGCTATATACCCTTCTGGTTTCTGTACATGCTCTATACTTCTGCACTTTACTGTAAATTATTACAGTACTTTATATAAATAATGCCATTGCTGCACTTCTGGTCAGATGCTAACTGAATTTCATTGGCATTGTATTTGTACTATGAATAATGAGAAAGTTGAATCTGATTTGATCTGATAGTGGCATGCCCTTCAGCACTTCTTAAATGTGCAAAACTGATACAATAAGAACTGTTGAAATTAAAAGATCCTTTAGATGCAAAGAAATCAGTGACTATCATCAAAAATACAAGTGCAGAGGTATATACACATTTAATTATAAGCGTGCAATGCTGTGAAACTGAACTGGGCCATAAACAGAAAGCTGGATAACAGCGATTGTGACCCTCTGCCCGACACCCTTCCAGATGAGCCCCCTCACCTGCTCTTCAAAAGAAATGACCCTGGGCTGAATCTTCTCCAGGGTGAAGTGATAGACCGCCTTGGCCGTACTGTCAGGGAGATTGGGGAGATGAGTGCAGAAATCCGTCAGCAGCTGTCTGGAAATCACTAAGCTGACATTCTCATTGACCACTAAAAGAAAGGTGGAGGGGGAGAACACAGCTGATGAGTAAACCCTATATGGCAAGACAAAGACATCTGAGAGAAATGCATACAAGTAAAAAAAAAAAAAAAAACATTCAATAACCTTAGAAAGTGCTCAAGTCAGTAGGTTACAGAATCTTCTGGATGTTTTATACACCCATTTAAGAGCAAAAGGCTACTTACTGGCTTCAACGAATGCTTTTAATGCCTCCAGCTGTTCCCCATCGGTAAACTGAATAGCCTTTTCAAGAATCTGTCGGTATCTGCAGGGAAACAAAATGTCTACAGTGTTTAATTCTAGAAGCTGGCATTAACTGCCATTTAATTCCATGCAGAGCACCAAAAGCAATATTTCTTTATATTGCATTTTGCTTTTGTACATTTCTGTATTTTCTAAATAGAACACTCAAACACCAGAAACAAATATCACTACTTCATATAATTCCAGATTCTGCATAGGGAAACCACGAAAAAACAGTGACCTTAAACTGTCATTTAAATTATTTTTCTTTTTAAATTAGCAATATCGTAAAAAATCTGGCAGAAGTAAATGATGCTGCCCAAAAAAGTGTGATATTTACCAATTAAACATACCTAGCAGGATGTCTGCCATGGTCATACTAACGCAAAACATCAATTTCAGTTCACGTTATGAAAGTAATTACAAACATGACCTGACTACCATAATAACAACACCAATTCAACACGAAATATGACATCAATGATTATAGATAAAAAAATTTAATCAAATAAAATAAAAATGTAAATACAACTTAATCACTCAACGATGTTGTTTGTCGACAAATACGATTGAATTGGACAGTGTGAAGTCCCCCTACTGCAACAGCTACAGATGCCCGACTGTGGTCGTCAGATGTTAGCTGACTGTACAGCGAAAACTAGCACCAATCTTCACTTTAACTGTACGTTTAAATCGACAAAACCCACGCTTGCAATAATTCCCATCCGCTTGGCTAGTATCAAGCTAGATAAGTAGCTAACTAACTACCAAATAGCTTCGACATAGTAAATAGCATGATGACATAGCATACAGCTAGGCTAACTGTACGCTACATTCACCTCAAAGTTCATTCAAATTTCAGTACGCTTAATTAATGTCAATACATGACCCCTCCTATGTCTGATTTACAAAGTTTACCTGTTAACAGATGAATGGGTAACAATCTTGTGCCAAATGAAAATGCAATTACTCGGCTATCTAGCTAGCTTACTAGCTGCCTCACTGACTGACTTGACGAGTCTGTGGCCGGCTTACGGTGACTCCTACCAGCACGGTGCTTTTTGCAAATCAGAAATAATTTTCTCAGTCGTAAGTGTTTTAAGCATTTAACATACACATTCTCCAGACTACAGCGGAGTAACGGACCACTTACTTTCCAGCGAGGTCTTTGTGAGACCCGCTTGAGTTCATGAGCTGGGCTAACTCCTGCCTGACTGCGGCCGCCATTTTCTCCAGTGAAGCATCAACAGCGCTCGCGAGGGAGGGAACCATCCATCCGTCAGAGGGGCCACGCGCTGTAAAGAGGCAACCATCCAGCCAGCGAGCGAGCGAGCGAGCGAGCCATCACAGAGGGCGCTGCACCACCCCGCTCCTGCACTTGCGAAGCCCGTGCAGTCACGGGCGAATGTGTTTCGTACCGGCTAATTCTATTAAGTCCTATTATTTCTGTGGCATTGCAGCTGGAAACTGGATTATGCATGAGACAAATGTCACTAACACCAATACAACCTGTAATAACCATTTGATGAAATATAATTGTTCACTTTCCCTGCGTTGTTGTGTTTTAATGTCCACTGAAATAAATTGAACATTACATCAGCGACTATATGATTATTATTCAGGTCATTTGTCATTTTCACTTATATCTAGAAAATCGTTTACTTAATATATATTATTTCTCCATCACAGTAGACATCAAGAAGGAATTATAGTTTTTATGTATTCTGAGATTTAGCTTTAATATGATTGGTACTATTATAGGCTACCCCTGGACGGCGTCATTGGGCTAATAAATAGCTTCTGTGATTCATTGACATATACTCTCCTAATAAATTTGCCGTCCTTTTAAACGTAGTTTGTGAATTGTATGCAATTGAATCGGAGTTATCTTCGAACGTTGTTGCATGCCACATTTTAACTTAAATATGCGTGCGCGATGGAAAGTGCAACAGTACACTAATTTAAGATTCTTACTTCATACAACTTTGAAGCTTTTGCATATACTTATATTGCCGTCCAAAAAAATACTAAAATACTGTGATCTAAATTAAGCATCTTGTACTAAAAGTCATATAGCCCACAATATAATTCCTAATACAGCAGTCTCTATTTTAATATAACACAACAATTGTGAAGAAATGTAACTACCTAGAGCAAAACTGGACTTCGAATTAGTATAGTTAACTTGAATTAAAAACAGCATAAACTTTCAAATGACACCGGATGGGTACCAAGGAAGGGGGTGGGGTCAAGCAGCAGACGTATGCACGCAGTCACGCATGGGCCGAATGATGTGGTACGTCGTTTCCAAGGAGGACATGGCATTATTATGGGATTGCAGAGGTGAAATGGCGCTCGGCGCGTGATTTTGAACAAATCCCTGCTTTTGCGAGTGATCGGGATGTAGTAACAGACAGCTGGGTTGGGCCGAGGAGGATGCAAAAAGAAGGCCGAGGTCGCAAACATCGATTGTAAAAGACACATTCACCGGTGATCCATGTAAGAAGTCCAGAGTTCCGCCGCCTATCAGTCCAACGAGAGATGAACTACTGGGCACTAGCTGCTAGCTAAAAACAGATAAAAATAATCTCTGCCCAGCCTGTCTGGTTATAGTGAGGTAGTTACCAGGATGGAGGAATAGGCTCACTTGCGTAACCTTATTCCGTGCACGGAGCGAAGATGTAAAAACGGGGGCCTTTAAAGTTGATGGGCAATTCAGCAAGCTAGCTTGCTGATCTTGGCATTAAGGCGGTGCCTTGTGTGTCTGGCCAGCTCAGTGAAATATGTTTTCTAATATAATATAACGTTACAGCGAGTACGATTGGTGTGTTTGGCATGGAGCCCTGAGTATGACTGCATTTTACGCTGACCGATTCATGCCAAGATCCTTACTTTATCTAGTGATTATGGCTATGTATCTGGTGACAATTCCAGCACGGTTCATGGCTGGTTTCACATGGGTTTTGAACAGCTGAAGCTGTCTGCGTTACTCACCACTTGACCTTTGTCTTGGGTTAGCAGTAGAGGCTACTGCAAGATGCACTACAAAGCAATGTAGAACAGATTAGTTGACCTAAACCTCATTCACAGTAATTTTCCATTACGCTTCCTCCACACTCTTTTTCTCTGTAATCTAGAAACAGCTGTGGTAATTGGGCCATCTAGGTTGTTCCGTTTCATTTTTTAATATTTATTTTCTTTGATATGTCATATACATACGTCGTGGAGAATCTATTCAAGTTTTGTAACTTGAAACGTTTACGCTTTTTAACAGTGAACATTGTACTTCAGTTATGCATATTCTTAAAACAATTTACCCAAAATTGGACACCGTTCACTTAGCTAGAAATGTGTCTATAATAAACTGTACTTCATAAACAATCTTTACATACTGTCGAACCTATGATGCCTTTTAGGGTTTGACTTTTGGCTGAAAATGGAACTTGATGACGTAGCTATTGACCAATCGTTTTGTTTTTTTCCACGTTAATGGAATGGCATTTTATTTGATCCTTTTGTATATACGTCGAAAGTGTAACGTTAATTTGTTCTCATTTCAGCAGCACGCATGTTAGATATACTGAAATATAAAGTATCCTGAAGTACAACGCCCTGATTGTGTTTTAATAACAAAACTTTCCTTTTTTCCTGTGCATTTAGAAGGGGAATAACTCCCAAGTTTTTTCGCTTCTATGCTTTTGCCGTCATGTTTGATTGTAGATAGACTAACTTTTCGCCGTGTTTTACCCCTTAACTACTGGAAAGTTGTTTGTGAAGCATTTAATCGGACTGACAGCTTGTTTTCGCCGTCCGAGCCGCCCCGCCCCGCCCCGCCCCGCCGCGCCACAGACTCCGCAAAGGGCGTTCGCGGCCTCCCGCTCTCCGGGTCGAGCTGATGACGGGGTGAAAATGGCGGATCTTTCGAAATCCCATCCCGGCCTGAAATAGAACCGCGGCTCAGCGGGGCTCTCTTTTTCTCCCCCCGCGACGCTCCGAACCGATGCCTAGGTCTTTTTGTCCTCTCCCAACCACCCACCCACTTCGTTGGCTTCACACCTGGCGCGCGGAGCCGAAAGCCCGCGACCGGGGAGATGCGAGCCGCTCCGCCGCAGGCAGCGGGAAGATGAAAGGCGCGCTAGCCGGCTAGCAAGCAGCACCTTCTGCTCTTATTTTTGGCGTTTAGGCAAGACAGATATAATTTCTGGAATTCGGCGGCCTGAGACACTTGGGTAGACGGTGCCAGTACCTAGACTTTTTATTTTTTAAACGAACTAGCTTAAGTACTGTGGCGGCGTCCTGTGCGTCGGCCGCCCGTCTTATGTGTGACAACGTCCCGTGGAATCGCCCTCGCCGAGCGCCTCTCCGCGCAGCTCGGCTCCCCTTTGCCGGCTCTCTGTTGGCGGCTGTTTCACTGCCGCCCCGGCGCCCGGCTGTGAGACCGAGGTACGCAGCTGGTTAACTTAAAGCCGAAGACGGAGCCGCCTTGCAGCTTCCATCGTTCTTTTAACCCACACAGATTGGGGATGCTCTGGACTTTCGTGTTGCCCGGTTTGTTGACTTGCCTCTCCGATGAAACATCGGGTTTCTACTTGATGATCTGTCATGTTGTGTTAGAAAATGTCATCATGTTAAGTACACTACGATTGTTTTGAGACATGTACACTTTGCTGTAAACGACTTCACCAAAACCGTTTGAACAGTACCTATTGACAGGTGACCTGCAAACATAGATATTTCACTGTGCTGGATAATCTCTATCAAGACAGTATTTATGACATATTTATTACACTGAGCATCTGCCGCATGCACTCTATATTTTATGAATTTTGACATGGTTCTTGGTAACTTAAACTTATCAACTTGGTACACCTGATCAAATGTGCCTTTGTAGCAGGCTAGCCTTTTGGCCATTTTGTTGTGTTCATCCTTTAAGTTGTGCAAGTGGTATTATACTGATGAGCAACATAGCGCTATATCAATTGATGGCTTACTTGGGGTTGCAGTGAGTGGTATACCTGCTAGCTACAGCCCTACGGCCCCTGTCAGCTGTGATTCAATCACCTGGCTCCTCTTGGGGTCTTCCTGTGGCTGTATCTTAAGGACTCCCAAACCATCTTACTGCCAGTGACGCCACACTTATGGGTCCCTACTGACTGCAGGCATTAGAAACAAGACCACAGGCTGGTCATCATATAGCTGTTTGGCTGTTAGGCTTGGTCACTTTATGATCTGACCGTTTGGCTTTTCATCCATTTCAGTCATGCATCTGAGTGTTTGAGAACAAGAGTTGTATCTGTAAATTTTGTAGCAACAGTCCTTATTTTGCAGGTTGAGATTCTTTATCTGATTGCTTTCAATTAAGTTAGACCCACTGACTTATTTCTGTGAGTGTTTATCCATGACATGTATTACAAAACTGAATTTTAGTTTTTAAAGTTCACAGGGTTTGAATTAAAGAGTGCTTTTCCACTGCATTAGGTACTGAACTTTGGGTACTACAAAATGAGTACTTCTCTCTTTCCCAGTGATTTCTGGTCCAATATTAAACCAGTTGGGGTACTCCTGTGGTACTTTGGTCCTGTAGGGTGGGGTTT
The DNA here is from genome assembly GCA_026776945.1 of Isichthys henryi. NCBI lineage: Eukaryota > Metazoa > Chordata > Actinopteri > Osteoglossiformes > Mormyridae > Isichthys > Isichthys henryi. The sequence continues at coordinate 1,796,569 of JAODJX010000119.1, read as the reverse complement.
ATAGACATGTTCATTTGTTGATTGGTTATGTGAATAACCTGCATCTGAGACACAAAATTCAGCCATCATCTTGAGGAACAAAAGCATAGTTACAAACTCAGAAAATGACGTTAAAGTAAAACAAAAGAAATAAATTGTAGTAATGGATGTGTGGAGAAATGGAGAGCCAAGTCCCCTATTGCTATAATATACTAAAGTAATTTATGTATTGGGTACAAAACACCCTGTCTTGTGTTGTACTGATGTTATTCTCTGTTGGTGCCAGTTTTGTATAACGAACACAAGATGTACCTAAAGTTCAGTGCCTGATGTAGTGGAAAAGTGTCCTTAGATTATTTTGCTGAATGGTTTCAGATGCTAACATAGGAATAATTCTATCTGAGAGTATTGTTTGTAGATACTACAGAACTCTTATAAATTTCTTAAATAACCTCTGTTTTTGTTGTCATGACAGCTAAACTAAATGGGATTGAGCATAAGTGTAGTTACCTCTGGGAATGAGTGACTCTTTCCTGCTATCACTGCAGTGGCTAAGCCAAAGGCTTCTGAAGATGAACGTGGTGTCACCGGAGCTGAACAGCCTCCTTCCTGATGAGATCATGGACACGGAGGCCATTGTGATGGATGAGGAGCTCCCGGCTGAGGGCACTGTGCTCACCGGCCAGGCGGAGGCACCAGCGCCCATGGAAACAGAGTTCCCAGAGATGGTGGCCCTGAATGTGGTTGCCACGCCGACACAGAGGACGCAGGCCCTGACCACGTCCACGGCTACGGACTCCACCCTGGGCAGCATCAGCACCGGGACCCAGCTTCTGCTGACTTCCTCTGGTGCGACAGTGCACAGGCCTGCCACACCGTCTGCTGGCAAGTCTAGCAGCCCTGGGGTCAGCAGCGGGCTGCAGAAACTCAGCGCACCTTTCGCCATCCCTGCCAACCATCAGATAATTCTCAACAAGGTGTCCGCCGACGCCAGGTCGCCCGTTCAGGTGCCCAAGCAGGAGGGACAGAAGCTGGTTGTCACCACCCTGCCCAAGGGGGGGCAGCCCATCATGCTGACACTGTCCCACACAGGGGCCAAGGCTGCTTCTGTGCAGGGCGCTGCCGATGCCAAGGCGCCGCTGCAGCAGTTCAAGGTGGTGACCATTGGCGGCCGTGCCGACCTGAAGCCCGTGATGGGGGTCCAGGCAGTCAGCACGACCAGCCAGCCGCTGGCTCCTTACCAGCAGTCCGCCCTGCAAGCCCAACAGCTGAAGACGGTACAGGTGAGCTTCTCTCCTTCTCTACTTCCATCAGGTCAAGTCAAATTTATCTGTATAGCACATTTTCATATACACAGGTCAGGCGAAATGCTTTCCAGAAAATTAGATAATTAAGTGCCAAAGTTAAAATAAACATAAATAAAAGCACACAAATAAAAATTAAACACATTTAAGAACAGATTAAAAGTGTGAGAGTGCAGTTTTGAAAGCTGTAGAGAATAAAACACTTTTTTTTTTTTCTTCTCAAAATACACCTGAAAAAATAGTCGTCCTGTATTCAGGGTCTAGACAAAAAAGGGAATAGATGGCACCAAATACGATATTTTGTAAGTTTGACTGTTTTGACTTACCGGGTTATGTTTTTTGACTATCGCACTCATGCAAGAAATCTTACGACAAATCCATAAGTTGTCACGCCGAATGTGTTGGCAGCCCCGGCCTTTAGTGTGTGTGCCTGAGTGTCATGTGAATTGTTGGCTTCCTAGGCTGTGCCGCTGCTGCTAGTATTAAACTGCCTGTTAATAAAGATAGTAAAGTTAATTTTATGAGCTGTCATATTTATTAATAAAGCTCAACCTTTCTCCGCAATATATATATATTTTTTTCCCGCATCATATGTGTCTGCTGCATCAAAAACATTCTGCTTCCTCAAGGGTTGTGGACTTCGTAATATTCATTATAATATTCATATAAATACCCCAATAGAATCACATCACTATATTTATAACAATCACAATGCCAGGAAAGCACGCTATATCCTTTCTGTGTTTGTATATGTTTTTATGAAAAAAAAAAATATATATTTTTTTTAACTATCATTTTCTGATTTTGAAACTTTTCAAGCACGGCGTTTGTATTCTGTTTCAGGGGCACGCTATTTGCATGCCCAATTGACAAAGAAAGCAGTTCAAGTCCCACTCAAAGAATTGAAGTACCAAAAAAGTATCCCAGCTGGTTTGGTACTTTCGGTAACTGGTAGGCGATCAGAAGTCAGTGGAAGAGCAAAAGTACCATACTTGGTGTGGAGGGAAAGCGCCCTTTTATTCAGGCCAATATGATAAAAGTAGTAATATTTGTGGCATTTTTTTATGTTCACCGGAAGGAGGTTCCAACATCTTGGAGCTTAATGATTAAATGCCGTTTCAACCTGCTTTGTTTCAACCTCTGGGAACATTCTTCAAACCATCCCAACCCTGATGCATTCTATTAATATGTGTACATGTTCAAGTGGTTGCCAAGAGACGGTTGTACTTAAAACAAAGAACTTTACAAGCCCTGATCGTTGAATAAGAATCGGATTTATCAAGTGTCTTGAAGTCCCCTGAAGGTTGGGTGGGAAGGTGGGAATTTACAAGCTAAGAGTTCGATCCATATGATCGTTTTGTATGGAGGGGACTCTTGTTTTTGATGTGGTTTTAAAATGATGTGCCATTAGCAGATTTTCAGAAATTTGTTCTTTGCTGAAATTCAGGTCTGGGCTCCATCTTGAACCCGGACAGTCGTTCCACCCAATTAAATCATGAAATTTTCATGTATCTATAATTTCTGAACGCCTCGGCTGCTCTTTATGAATTGTTGTGCACCGTGGTATCTAAGCTTCATGACATCAGACTTGCTTTGACTTTACAGATTGCTAAAAAGACTCAAGCATCGCCTTCAGGACAGATGATCACAAAGTTCATAATCACCAAACCACTCAACAGTAAAGGTCTATCGGGTCAGACATCCATGTCGCCAGTAATCCCAGGTAATGTTCACAATGTCACTCAATTTCATTATTGTTACTTTTCTTCTGCAAGACAAGTTACACTTGCACTGCATCCATTTTCAAGGGCTTTTCTAATGCTGCATAATCCATTATGTTGATGTCCCTTTAACTTAAGTAGAGTATTGCATTAACAACTCGAAGGTCATGGGTTCAATTCCCTGGGAGCACACATACATTGTAACCCTTTCGTCTACTGCAAGTTGCTTTGGATAAAAGAAAAAGAAAAAAAAGTAAATTAATGGTAGACAACAAACTTATTCATAATGTATAATGTAAATTGTAATATTTGATTGTATTTTAAAAACTTATATAATTGTGTATATAATTCTTGTTTTTTTTCCCCCCATATTGTTGTAAAATTGTTTAAATTGATCATTGCGGAAAAGTTTAGATGGCTTTGGTGCACCTCTCGCCTTGGACACCCTAATCAGTCTGCTCGTGTTAGTTATAGTGAGATGTATTCATTATCTGCATGGCAGTGCGTTACTGTTCTTTTGCCAAGATTAAGTACCTGTCTTTGTTGATGGTATGTCTTGTGTAAATCTGTGGATATCAATTTCCATTGTGCATTTTATATATATTCTCCGCTGTTGTTTATCATCTCCATTAAATGAGCCAGGTGGTTGAATGAATGCTGTCAAGCATCAGATGGTAGCAGGCAGCCAATAGACGCTTTCACACCGCCGGAACCTTTTTCAAAATCCAGAACCAGGAACTTCTGCCATGTTCATACCCCAGGAACTCAGTCCAGTTATAGTTCCTCGGAGGCAGTTCCAGAATCTTTTTAGTCCCTACTAGAGGTCGACGGATATGGGTTTTTCAATAGCCAATGACGATATTTAGTAGTCAAGGTCAGCTGATGGCCGATATATGCTGCCGGTAATTGGACGTTTTCCCCTCTAATTTCATGGTGAAATATCTCACTAATAATAACAAAAGATACACAAAATTTCTCAACGTAGCATTTATTGAATGCTGACTTGTGTAAATTTGAATATAAACTTAAATAATAATAATAACAAAATACAACTTGCAGCCACCAGCCGCCGAAAGCCATCTGAAAGAACGGTAAATGGCTGGTTGTCTCTGGCAATCATTTCTGTAATTAGTGTCTTTTTTTTTTTTGATCTGTCATCAAAACTCTGCCATTTCCGTTTCTGCTACAGTGGGCTGTGTTAGATTGGCTGTAGAAGCAGCTGCTGCTTTTTCTTTCTGTGCATCTTTATAAGCCTGGAGGTGGTGACACTTCGGGTGACTCCACAAATTTGTGGTGGTTTTTCTTTTTACTTTCTTCAGCTCCCAAGCTCACTGCAAATATTGCACCTGACTTTTCCTGGTGTTGGCTTGGTGAAATGCTGCCATGCAGGATTAGATTTTTGCTCTGCCATCAGACAGCAATTACTAAAACAGAAGAAAAAATGCAAGGTTAGCATTTTTATTATAGTGCCTTCATCTTCAATTCATTCTACAATTCCAGTATTCCATGCACATTAAAACAATTACTCTAATACATTTTGAAACAAAGTTACTAGTGTTTTTTCTAAGTGCATCATGGTATGTTGAGTAGTGTACAAGACCTTTCACTAACTTGTTGTTTATGTTGATAGCAGACAGATAGCTAACAAGCCAAATTCACAATCGGAATCTAGCAATCGCAGAAAATAAAATAACTTTGTTGTATTACACAGCCTTGTATGCAAGGACAACGTAAGCCCCTAGTGATTGTGACATTGTCGACGGATAAGCCTGTATAAAGGATAGACATGTTTTATGAGGAAACTAAGTGCGCAAAGTCGTGCACTTTATCTAAATGTCTGATTAAATTGTTCGAATCTCCGCTCTCAAATGCAAACTAGTTGCACAGAAGGACCATTGTCAGCATCAGCTGAAGTGAATAGTAATCACGCTCTCGAACAAACAGTTTTCTCCGCATGCATTGTTCTTAGCAGCTCTGTCTCCGAGGATGGTGCTGTCTGTGATTGGGGAAGAGTAATGCAACTCTCACACACGCTCCAGTGTATGACAGAGCTGGTTGCTCCGCCCCACACACACAATGAAACTCTCCAACACAAGAAAAAAAACAGAACTGATGTCGGGCTGATATGGTAATAATTAAAATTTTAACAATTTAAAATGATTTTTGACAATTAAAAAAACCTCTGTGAGCCCACCAATAACCGCACAAAACTAACTTTGTCAGAATCAATGGTCCTTAACGTTACCTGTAAGCTACAATTGGTTGAAGGCTTATCATTGCGCCAGTTCCCGACAACATAATTCGCATTTTCTTTTAAAGCAACATTTAATAGCAAACCAGTTAACTACGTCATTGAAAGATCAGAATTTAAGAAGTTAACCTCACCCTTTTCTCCCAGGACTCTTGCAAAACTTCTGGCTGGGGTCCCGCACAAGACAGCATGGGTCACGTGTTCCACAGCAACAATAGCAGTGGGCTGCTCGCAGATGTGCCTGTTTGTAAATCACCGTACAACACTCGGATATCGGTCAATGCTGATAAATTTAAAAATGCCAAATATCAGTCGACCGCTAGTCCCTACTCCAGACTATTTACTTCAAACACGTACTGCTGGGGAGTCACTTACAGTGATAGTTTGCTGATTGGTTGACCACAAACACCGGCACTAACTTGGAAGTTACAAGGAAGTATGGGGGAAAAGAGAGAATTAGTGGAGCAAAAATTAGCGGAAAGAACTACTTTTAAATAGGTGGCTGGAAATTTTATTTTAAATGATTGGTAACAGTTCATAACACTCACAGCAGCATGGTAATAGTGAACTATAGAAATAAAAATATGGAGTGTAAAATTTAACAAATGCATGTAATGGCTGAGGTGCCTGTGAGAAGTTGAGAACCAAAGTGGTGTTCATCTAGCTGTCCAGCAAGATGTATCTAGCATTTTGGAGACTAGAAAATTTTTCATGTCACTGTTAAAATTGAATAGAATATGCTATTATTATTATTATTATTATTATTATTTTTTAAGAAGTTATACACTTACCTAGATAAATAGCTTTAAACCTTTCCTTTGACTGCTGTATATACCCATTCCTGTGTTTCATCCCACAGGACGGGTGCTTCCCCAGAACCCCCCTGGAACCCCACCCCAGACCATTGCCAGCTCCGAGACGGCCATCCCACAGTCCGTGCCCAGCAGCAAGATTGCCATCTCTCCCCTCAAGTCCCCCAGTAAGGTGGGTCATGCTCCACCTCTCTGGCTTTCCCGGCTCCCACTGGATGGACCGGCGGCTCTGATCTGCTTGGGGAACAATGTCATGTAGGGGCAGAATCTTACGAACGTAAGATGAAATGAAGCACTGCATCTGCACTTTTCTGTTTTACTTAAGTGTATTTAACAATCGTCCCTTGGGTACCCTGGTGTATTTTTATATTTCATCTACATTGGTATGTTAAACATGGTGCATTGGAGCTGAAGACACAACTACTAAAATAAAGCAGATGATCCCATTGGATGATCAGTTGTTTTTTTTTGTAGTGGGGAGCAAGGGATTTGGAGAACCTTGCTACAGTCTTCCAAGTCAGTGTTACTTCGTTGTCTCACTGCCTGCATTATATGATGTCATTTCTATACATTTTCAGTTGTCCTCATAACTCCCTTAGGAGTTTTTTCATCAAGCCAGAAGATTTTCTTTTTTTTTTTATTCAAAAGTTAATCTTAAAGGGGCAGTATACTTCAAAACTGGAAAAAAGATACAATCAAATCACTGTGCATAATGAAATTGCCGGGGGGCTCGTGCTTGTGTCTTCTGTGCAATGATGCGATGTGTCTGGAGTTTGGTAGAAATTCGTACGTTGAATTGCTCATTACAAAGTCTGCATTTATCTTGAGTAACTGGATCATGATTTAAGGTAAGAGACATTGTTGTTGAATTTGTGAAATGTGCTTTTCTGGAACTCTAATCAACACAGAAAGAATGCCATTCGCTCCCATTATATTAGAGAGATGCCCATCATTTCTACAGCCGATGCCTCCAAAACTAAGCAACTGCCGGAGAACAGCCTAGGTGGATAGATAGCTCCAGATCCCCTCTAAAACGTATCTTTTTCACTTTTCATCGAACTGCTCCTTTAAGCATCTTATTTGGATTGTGTTAACTGTTTGCAGTGTTTTATAGTTATTTATGAAGTTTTTACCTATTGGGTTAATCAGTATGTTTTAATATCCATATACTCTTGTCATGAACACAGCCATGGTTGCTGGCAATGAAAATCAACATAACATAAGTTACACACATTCACAAGATCTTAAGAAGTGATGTCACCACCATCAGTATCGCTACAGGTGGAGCTCAGAGGTTAGTCGGTTGTTGGCTAAAATCACCACATTGGTGCAGCGCTAGTTTGTGAACTTGGACCAGTTAAAGTTGGGCTGCATATGAATTAAACTGCCTTTCCTTATGTCCTTTTAATGCAGTTACAGTAAATAAGAAAAACACATTCTATTGCGAAAGCAGGAATGTAAAATCCCTTAAATCTAGTGCAAACTTCGTCAATTCCGTCTGTCTGCCCACAGCTGACTGTGGTCTCGGTGGCCTCCCAGGCCCCCAGCTCCCCCCAGAAGTCAGTGGCCCTGCCCATCAACGTAGCCCTGGGCCAGCAGATCCTTGCGGTCCAGCAGCAGCCTGCGGCCTCCTCCCCAGCTAAGGTGGTCTCCAGCAGCTCCACACCACAGGTGAATGGATTTGACTTCCCTAACTGCTGCTGCCTCTGGTGGAGGTGTGGTGTTACTGCTTGATGGATATATTGTGTATGAAGGTGATGGGACTCCTGTTTTGATTTTCTGTTGCTTTCTTTCAGCATTTATCCTTTCAAGCTGTTGGCAAATGCTTTAGTGTCACAGCTTTGTTTTTGAGATTAATAATCCAATTATCTGATCAAAGTGGCAAAAACCTTCAGCTGGGGCAAAGTACTCCAGCCAAGTAGTGTTGTTCTAAAACCGCCTTTATTTATGCCCCACCCAGACTATTAAGCCAGTGCAGACGGTGGCAGTCGGAGGGGTGGGCACGCCTCAATACAAGACCATCATCCCGCTGGCCACGCCCCCTAACGTGCAACCAATCCAGGTGCCTGGCAGCCGTTTCCACTATGTTCGTCTGGTGACCGCAACAACCACCAGTGGCACCGGGCAGACAGGAAGCCCCAACACAAACTCCCCCGCCATCCAGACAGGTCAGATCGACCTCCTATAAAACCCTTGAGCACTGTGACGGCTGTGAGAGTTTGAGTCCCAGTTCTCCTTGTCCACCAAGCAGCCACCCAGAGGTAGCTGAGTGATATGTAGACACATGAAGGTCCTGACAGACTAATGCTCGAATTCATGTTGTGATGTTTTTATTTTTATGAAGTAGTAAAAGTGTTGCGAGACTTGTACTGTGCTTGTAATTTGCCTTGTGTTGGAACTAAACCATCAGTCTCTTTGATCAGCCTTGGTTCTGTTGTAATTATGGTTACTCCATAGCATAGCAGTACTCTAACTCTAATTTGTTCAAAATGCAATTTTAAAATTTTCAATGAAATTTCAGTCATTGTGGCAGTACTGTGTGATGTCATTTTTTTTATACTTAATGGAATGGGTATATCATCTGGCTAATCTATGCCACCAGGCCACGTGTGACACCTAAAATGTTCCTTCGCTCCTAATCCATATTCTTCAGACCTGTTGTATGATTAATATCATTAGTAGTTGTTAATATGGATCTAATATGATTCCAAAAGTATTGAAATGTGATACCATATTCAATACTCAACACGGTATATAATGTTATCCAGTGACACAATTATTTCAATTGCAGTTTTGTTTGCAGTAAAGGTTTGACAACATTTTGTAAACTAACGTCAATATCTAAAACAAAACAAAAAACGTTTGCATTGTATTGCCAAAGTATAATATTATGTACAGCTGGGGTGATCATTACAGTAATAATCATTGTAATCGTACTATAATCCCATTCAGAAATATTAACAAGCAGTAAGTTAACACTATAAAAATTAGCTTACTTATTTTTACAATGTGTAATAGAACAAATATACATTATTTTTACATGACTTCATCCTATGTCTCGAAGCACAAATACTTCTAACAATTGCACAACTCCAAAGGTTTATATCCGTATGATCAACACAACTTCACATGACCATATGGAGCTGAACACAACCTACAGGGTAAAATAACTACAGACCATTGGATAAACATTTCAGCGTTAAGACAATTGCAAAAATGTTTTAACCGGAAGAAAAAAATCTTGACTTCATCTCTTTCAACCGCAACTGGTATTATTTTAGGTATTATTTCTGAATTAGTTAATCTGTATTTCAAAGCTCTTTGTATTGTGTAATCTGTCAGTTCTTTAAATGTCTAGCTGAATTTGTAGCTGGTGTTTGCCCCCTTTGTCAATATTGTGCGTGTCACAACTTGCAATCAGGCTTGCATATGTCCAGTGGTTTATTGTCATCATTTGGCAGAAAGCCAAGTATTTCCAATTGCCACTCTGACTGCACTTTTTATTGATTTAAATGCAGTGGTGACTACAGTGGCACTGCACTTAAAGTATCAGATGTGGATCGGTCACATATTGCCGATACCCGATCCGTCTGATAGGTAAGGATTGGTGCCAATACCTATCCAAATATCGGATCAGTGCACCTCTAGTTATTAGCTATCAACTGTTGTACCTTAAAAGGGAATTTAAATGTTTTTGCCTTTTCCTGCAATAATGCGACAGAGCCAAGGCATTATTTCAGAGGAATGTCCCACTGCAGGCCATTAACTGCGGGCTGGTTTGTCATTTTCAGCCAAGCCGGTGGTCGTGAACACAGCGGCAGTGAGGATGTCCGTGCCCCTCGTGCAAGCCCAGCCCATGAAGCAGGTAGGCCTCACTCTTGCCCATGCAAGGCAGCCCTGCCCCCTGATAATGACCACTGCCCTCCACTCCCCCCAGGTGGTCCCCAAGCCCCTGAGCAGCAACGCCACCCCACAGGTGGTGACCAGCAGCCAGAGCCAGCAGCGTCTCATCATGCCTGCCACAGCCTTACCTCAGATCCAGCCCAACCTCACGAACCTGCCCCCGGGTACAGTGCTGGCACCTGCCCCAGGGGGGGCCAACGTGGGCTACACAGTGTTGCCCGCGCAGTACGTCACACAGGTCTGTGTTGGCTGAGTGCCATGCTCTTTCCTGGCCAGGGCAGGGGAGTTGGGTAACGTACCTGGGCAATCACTGAGCTTCATCCTTGCCGATCACTGAACTCCACTTTAGTGTCCACATACCCTCTCACCAGCAGGGGTCACTAACTCCTTCACTGTAGAACTAGGCTAACGATAGCTTGCATGAGATGATTTTTACCCAGCCATGAAACTCTTCTTATGGTTCGATGCCCGCCCCACTCCCAGCTCCAGCAGTCCCCATTCGTCACCTTGGCCAGCAGCACCAGCTTCTCCACGCCCACCAGTGTCCAGACTCAGGCCAGGCTGTCCCTTAACGGGTGAGTCACCCTCAGGTGAGGGAAGGTTGTGGCCAACCAGTGGAGCCTAGTCTCACCTTAAGTGATGTGTTCACATTTTCTACTGCTGTTGGGGATCTTCTTCCAAAATCCTGTCATACATGTCATATATAACTTGCATATTCTCTCTAAAATTTTTTATTTTTTTTACTAGTAGTTTATCGACATCTGATTCTGCTTCAAGACCACGAAAACCATGCAACTGCACAAAGTCACAGTGTCTAAAACTGTAAGTTTAGTTTTATACATTTTTTGAAGCTTATAAATGTGGTGTTTTCATCTTTACACTACATCAGTGGTTCTCAAACTCGGTCCTCAGGCCCCACTGCCCTGCTTGTTCTCCAGCTATCCCTTCCCCACACACTGCTGATTACCTGGATCAGGTGTGTTCAGTCAGTCAGAAGCTGAAAAACAGCTGGGACTTGTGTGTGGGGCAGGGATAGCTGGAAAACAAGTAGGGCAGTGGGGCCCGAAGACCGACTTTGAGAACCATTGCACTACATGCATTGGCAGACCATTAGTTATTCAGTTATGGTGAGTAAGTTTTTCATTAAAAACCTGGAATTTGGGCTGTGCAATGGCCCAGTCACCTTAACAGGGGGAGCTTAGCCTCCCCAGCACCCCCTGATGAGCCCTGTCTTCCAGCTACTGCGACTGCTTCGCCAATGGAGAGTTCTGCAATAACTGCAACTGCACTAATTGCTTCAACAACCTGGAGCATGAGACGGAGCGCCTCAAAGCCATTAAGGTATCCCTCTGCCGTGGGGAGCTCCCACGGCTGGCTTCCTGGGCTTTTTCCGCAGCCTTGGACTTCCCAGTGTTTGCTCATAACATCTTAATCGTAATCGACTTGTGCACCCATAGTTCCCTGCCAATGTATGCCAGAATATACTGGTGTTAATATAGCCCAGACATTTCCTGAAATGTCTAATAAAATTATGCGTGTTCCCATTTTCTGTGTCTGTGTGTGGACAGGCCTGTCTGGACCGAAACCCAGAGGCCTTCAAGCCCAAGATCGGCAAAGGAAAGGAGGGTGAGTCAGACCGGAGGCACAGCAAGGGCTGCAACTGCAAGCGGTCAGGATGCCTGAAGAACTACTGCGAGTGTTACGAGGTGAGCGCATTCCTGTGGCTGCATCATTGCTGGACAGGCTTTTGATGCGAGTGTTACGAATTGAGCGTATTCCCGTGGCTGCATCCTCTCAAGACGGGCATTTGATGTAACCTGTTTGCAAGACCCTCCGTTTGAAGCATCCCAGCGATCAAATTGATGCAACTTTCTTTGGTTTCTTAGGCAAAGATCATGTGTTCGTCGATCTGCAAGTGTGTGGGCTGCAAGAACTTTGAGGAGAGCCTGGAGAGGAAGTCACTCATGCACCTGGCAGATGCTGCGGAGGTCCGTGTGCAGCAGCAGACTGCTGCCAAGACCAAGCTCTCCTTCCAGATCTCAGACTTGTTGACCAGGACTACGCCGGCTGTCACTAGCGGCGGAGGAAAGTGAGTCTCTGCTGTTTTTTTTTTTTTTTTTTTTTTTTTTTGTTGGAGGTGATGTCTTGAATTTTATCACCTGGATGACTTGTTTCCCGCAGGCTTCCCTACACGTTCGTCACCAAGGAGGTGGCAGAGGCGACCTGCGACTGCTTGATCGAGCAGGCAGAACAGGCTGAGCTGACCAACCAGCCCCAAGCTGTGGCTGAGAGGATGATCCTGGAGGAGTTTGGCCGTTGCCTGATGAGAATCATCAACTCCGCTGGCAAGGCCAAGGCAGACTGTTCCATTAACTGCTAGGCCCCGAAGTCCAGCATGTCCAGAGCAGAGGCCTGGGGCCTTCAGGACTGGGCTGAGTTCACCTCACTGATCCCTAGGCTGGCATTTAGCTGTCGGAAATGTAGTAGAGAAGGCCTGCCTGGAGCTCCAACTTCACCAGCTGGCTCCAGTCACAATGATGTCAACGTTTGAAACGCATGCTGGGGCAGCAGACTAGATGGGGGAAAGGACAGAGACCCCAGCAAAGCTAACTACTATGCCCAACTCAACTCCCTTTGGGGCATAAGCCTGGGGGGACTCTCACCAAACTCCAAGGGAATGTAAGACTGCAGAGGTCGCTGCATAGTCACGTGACCTGGATCTATTTGCTTTTGGGGTGTTTTAGAGTGACCGTGTAAATTTCCGAAGTAGATATTTTTTATAACTTTTTTTTTTTTTTTTTCTTGCCCTCCCTGGTTCTCCAACCCCCCTGCCACCCTCCCCCCTCAAATCATAGTGGACTTGTTTTTCCCAGTTCGTTCCTTCCTTGTTTTACAGGTGTTTTGTCCTTACTAATGGACACCTGTGGGAACTGGAGGTAGACGTATTGCTCAAAGCTCACTTCATTTTAATCATGCTTTTTTTTTTGTGCACAGTAGCTATTGCTGTTGCTTTAACAGGTGCGTGCATTTTAAAGATTATCTGGGAGAGAGTTAAATGCAGGAATCATGAGTGCTTCAGATGAACAGCTGCAGTTTATTAAAGAAGCTAAGTTCCTTGTGTCACATTAAATTTTTTGACTTGAAATCCATGGTCTTTATCAGCTTCACACAAGCTGTACTTCTGCATTTAACCAAATAGCTGAAACAGCGTAATTACAGTTATATCAGAGCATTGCCATTGGCTCATTTCTACAGCCACACTCAGCTTCTGTCCTTCTGCAGCAGAGTTGCACCAATACAGTTTAAACATGGTGCAGGTTATATTCCCTTTCCCATGTATTTTAAGATGCTTGAATATTACTATTCAGTGTCATCTGCTTGGATGGTCAGTAAAATCTGTACATTATTGATGTACAGCCAGTCAAGCTGTCTGTAAAGGGAGAAATTTTCCTACTTAATTGCGTTCTAAAAAGGCAGTTGAGTGGATTATCATGACAGCGATTGGATTATTAAATGGATGTGATATTCGAGAGCTTTTGCTGTTTTGCGTAATTTGTGGGTTTCATGAAATAGTCATTTATACTGAAGGTTGTACCCCCAGTGATCCCTCCCTTCCCCTGTGTTTTTTTTTTTTTACTTTTTCCCCCCCCACTCGATTTGACAAACTGCTTTAATGTTTAACCATTGATTTGGAAATAAATTAAAATTTTCAGGTGAGGTATAACGTAATGAGATCAGTGGATCGTTCATTTAGCAAGCAGCGTGGCGCTGGTGGGGTTTGATACATGTTCCCACTGAACCACGGTCTCCTGCATCCTGCTAAAAAAAATGGATTCTGTCCCTGAAGTGCCCCCCTTGGTTTACTTGACTTGAAAGCGCAGTTTTTTTCCTATAAAGCGACACATGAAAGGGCTTTATCAAACTGATAAACTGTGTTGTGAAGACTTTTCAGAGTCGATAACTGCAGAGTGCCTTCTCTATGTGGAATGGTGGGGAGTTTATCGATTTCAGCTGATTCATGCGGGTGATGAAGATACGCGGATGGTTTTAAGAAAATGTAATGAAGTTGAGTCCCAATATAACTTTGCCTGGCATTTTTATTTATTCTGTGCTTAATTTGGATGCATTTGGGTGTTTTAAAGGCATTGTAAACCCGGGTTACTGAAGGGATTCATTTTTAATTTCTTTTTTTCCCTGTATTGTTAAAATAACTGCAAGAATGGGATTAATGATGGTTTGTTCTCCATGATACACATGCCTTAAGTTTCTCTTCTACTCAGGGCCTCTAGGAATATGGTCTCCACCCTATTTAACATGTCGTGTGTCTAAGGTACCTAAGGAGTTTGCTGTAATGTTAAGGATAGAGCAGCTGGGGGTAAACTTAAGTGCTTCAAATTAAATACGGCTTTTTAGTTTTGACACCTTTTTTTAAAAAAATATATACTACTGTCTTATGAGTTGTATGAAGATATGGCCACAAAAACTTTATTCGATATACATTATATTGCATTTTAAATTATTATTGGTATGGGTGTTATCACTTTTCTGTAGTTTTGAAATGGTACAACCCCATTGTGAATTTAACATACAGGTTTCCTAATATTTCTGACATGGTAAAAAACCAATCATATCGCGTTTCATCTTCATTCAAATGAAGAAAGCCTGCTTGGAGGTGTTTACATGTCGCCCTACCAAAACGGCCAGATGTGCATCATCTTGGGAGTAGCAGACAGAGGCAGCAGTGTTGGGTCCGCCGCCTGCTCCCGTACTTCACCTCCACGTCTTTGTGATGATGTACAAAAATGGCCATCACTGATGTGTTCATGCCTACAAGCTCCTCAAAGCAGCTAGCTTTTTTTGAGGCCTCCTGAAGAACCCAAGCACAAACACAACCCAAACTGGGCTCCCATGAGTGTTTTTGGGTCCCCCCTCCTCTTATTTCCCAGTTTGTCTATTCCACACTGCAGGAATCCTTTTTCTAGGAAAAAAGGGAACAAACCAGGTCTACATCATTTATTGACTGACCATTCACCACTAATTCGTATTCTGCTGGCCTTTTTAAAGACTCCCCATAGTTAATTTTTATTGGGAGAGAAACCCTGCCTAACTTCAGGTGACTGTCAAACATGTGATCTGTGTATAAATGTAATTTGGTAAAAGGAAAAGTTTCTTTGTACTTTATCAGTTGCAATACTTGCTTTTTTCACAACATAAATCTACTAATATGTAAATGTTTTATTCTTTCCTGCTCCTCTGCCATGTGTATTGAAAGTCTTGTAAGAAGTCTGTAGTATTTGGATTTGTGGATTGTATATGTTGATGTGACCATTGCTTGTATTGCGTTGAAAATGAAACCAATGTTCTATTTACTTTTCCCGGTTTTTCCCCAGTGTACTTGTAAACTTTTGTTCTGTCTAGAGAATTATTTAATTTATCAACCTCATGTTTATCCCTATGGCAATATAACACCTAGTATCTGAGAATTAAATAATTTTTAATTATTTGCAAACCTAAAGATTTATATTCAGTAAAACGTGCATAAAATGTTCTGTGACCATGTATAGTACACAAACTGAAGCAAATAAATTTATACAGTTCTGTAAAAAAAAAAAATTTTTTAAAAAACATTAAATTTTAGAGAACCTTATGTGTAGTCAGAATGGTATATTAGAATATCCAACAAAGGAATAAAGCTGAATACTTTTTTTGGAATACCAAATAAAAAATATAACTGCAAGCAGTGATAAATGGGCCCAAAGCTAATGGACAGTAATAAGTGAATAGACATGAAGTGCCTGCCATAAAATGAAAAGTTCAATAATAATGGGACATGAAATAGAGACTGTAACTATTGATCAATGCATTTAAATAGTCAGAAAGTAGGAAATACTGCTATGATGGCATGAGATCTGACATGTTGATATTACAGTAGAAATGTTTACCTAGTTAGGATAAAGGAAAAAGGGTGGATGAGAAACAGGAGGAAAATGTGCTTGTATCTGTTTAGGAGAAATATCACCAATGTAGATCCGTCTGCTGAAGTGCCTGAGCCTGACTGAATGCATGGTTTGGATCTGATGGTCTGAGTAGTTATGTGAATTAGTAAAGGTGGTTCTTAGACACGTATGAACAGTGGCCGTAGTGCCCTCGTTTGACTGAGTGGCACCAAAGTTGGAGGGTTTGTCTGTGGACCAGTGCTAAATTAGTGGATCAAATTTCGTGAGGATTGGATGAAGCATGCTTGAGATTTAGCTGTTTGATTGAAATGGGCATAGAAATGCTGCAGGTTGGGTGTGGCTGGAGGCCATATTACACTGACAGGTCAAGCATTGTTTATGAATCATCTATGAAGGCAGTGTCCTGATTGACTTGCTACCAGAATTACCTAGTTGGGGTGCAGATTGTTGGAGTTACAGGAATATGTTATTTTTTCAGTTTTGAAATATCACGAGGGAATGCAAATGACTGTTATTAGACAACAACACATATCTTGATTTGGCATGACTCACAGTACAAAGGATTTTGACCAGTAATATGTCACTTGAACAGAAATAAGAAAAATGTCAATTTCACTGGTTTTGCTGGTTTAGAGACACATGTCACATCGCTGTAGCGCCCCCGTTTGACCGATCGGCACCAAATTTGGAGGGCCCTTTCCCACTACCGTCCTACAGGACGTATTCAAGTTTGGTGATGATTGGCTGAGGCAGGCCTGAGGTACAGCTGTCTGATTGAAGTGGGCGTGGCACCAGTACGGTCTGGGTGTGGCTGCTGGCCGTAACTTATAGAAAGTTTAGGATTTTTTTAATATTTATTTATTAGGACTGTCTCCTGATTTGAATGATACCAGATATACGTAGGTTGGTCGAAAATCCAGGGAGGTTAACGAAATGTCATGTTTTTAGACTCCTACAAAACAGGCAAAAGTGGAAAGAGGTAGG
>JAODJX010000119.1:1754854-1768534 GCA_026776945.1 Isichthys henryi | reverse complement strand
TGTGAGTGAATGGTGTGTGAGTGTGCCCTGCGATGGGCTGGCCACCCATCCTGGGTTGTTCCCTGCCTCATGCCCATTGCTTCCGGGATAGGCTCCAGACCCCTCGCGACCCAGTAGGATAAGCGGTTTGGAAAATGGATGGATGAATTTACAGTGGTGGGAAGGATTTTTGTTCGCTCACTGGGATCTGAACCCATGACCTTTTGCGCCATTAGCATAATGCTCTAACTGTTGAGCTATTAAAGTCCTGGTATTTCTGAGTAGTTGTCCACACTAACAAAATAGGGACACCTGAAAGCATAAAACATGAAGCTTGTACATAGCTTGTTTAGATTAGAGGAAGTGTCCAGCACACTTCAAACCTGAACTCCGTTTATTTACCAATCTGACCAGTGTACTTTAATCTGTTCACCAGTAGATCTCACTGTAGAATCCATCCCTATCAGGCCAAATCTCTGGACCAGCCAGGCCATTACTTATGTTGCTGTCAAGATTCTGAGCATCATTGATTAGTTATGGAAAATGATCGGCTTTCAATTCTGCGGTTCTAGTAATTGATTATTATATGCTTTGTATGTATCGATGGTTAAATGCATGATGCTCTTTTCCATTCTTTATGTTCCTCAGTGTCCTCCTTCAGACATCTTAACCTCTGTGGTGTTAGAAGGTACATTTATCTTTTAGCAGATGCTTTTTTCCAAAGTGTCGTTCAAGTGAAGTAAATGGCACATTACAAACATATGTGCTGTTGAGGAGTTGACTAGGTGTAAGTGCAGCTATGTTGAGCTTTCAGCGGATGTGCAGATACTAGTGTATGCACTGTTGGAGCTATGCAACGTCTTCCAAAGTGTTGGCCCTGTGTAGCACAGAACTCTCCACCTCGCCAATGTCCCGGATGCCCACTCAGCGTTCACTACCATGTCCCTGCAGATGCACTGTTCCGGTCTTGCCTGGAACCCAGAAGTGGCCACCCAGCTGGCCCTGGCCTCTGAGGATGACCGCATGCCTGTCATTCAGGTGTGGGACCTGCGTTTTGCCACCTCTCCGCTCAAGGTCCTGGAGAACCACACCAGGTACAGGGCATGCTGCTCTCGCCACCTGATTTTTTTTGTTCCAGCATTCACTGGGGCCCAGGCCAGAGCTGATTGGCTGTTGGTTATAACTTTGTGTTAGGTTCTTTATTTATACTTTTGATTATTGCTGATTGCTGATGAATGTCTTAAGCATGTAAGTTTTAAGTATTAGTTTTTGTTCAGGTACTTTTTAGAGCTGATTATTGTAGCTGTACTCCCCTGATCTGCTACATAAAAAAACACTTTGTGTATGTATGTTAAGTGTAAACAAACCATATTAGTCTGTTGTGAAGGTGTTAGCAAACCTGCTTAGCAAAGCTTAGTCCAAGTGCTTGTGGTTCTTCAGGGGTGTCTTGGCTATCGCCTGGAGCTTGGCAGATCCAGAACTGCTGCTCAGCTGTGGGAAGGACAATCGGATCCTTTGCTGGAACCCCAACACCGCGGAGGTGAGACCATGATTGAGTAGCTGCTGCTCCAGGCATCTTAAGTAGAGCACCTGCTGCTAACATGACACTTTAGGAATGGTTTTGCTACCGCTAAGGCATCACCTTAAGAGCGGCACGGCTACTGCTGGAGCACCACTTTAAGACCTGAAACACTGTTCTTAAGGATTTTCTGGATTTCTGATAGACTGTGATTGATTTCTCTTCAGAGTAACGTAATGAAGAGCATACAATCAGTGTAGGATAAATCTGGAGTTAATCTCCCTTTCCAAGGTTAGTGCTGCTACAGAGAGCTGAAGCCGTGTTCTCCCACGGTCCCCCTTTAACCCATCAAAAAATTCTCCAGAGGTGACATATTCACTCTCACCTCTGTGTGTAACACGTAAGATGGGATATGTGGACACTACTGTATTGGAAAATAAAACATTTTTTCATTTCAGGTGTTGTATGAGCTGCCCACCAGCACGCAATGGTGCTTCGACATCCAGTGGTGCCCCAGGAACCCCGCCGTGCTGTCAGCTGCGGCCTTTGATGGACACATTAGCATCCACTCCATCATGGGGGGTAGTGGCAACTACCCCAGGCAGAAACAAATGGACCAGGTGCCCATGTCCTCTGTACTCTGTTTATGCTGCCAGCCATCTGAGCTTCATATCTAACATCGGCTGTGATGAGCGAAATCTAGCCAGGCACTAGAATCATATTTCCTGAAGGATGATAACAACACTTGCATTTAAGAGGTAGATACAACATGAAAATCCCGTTGCCTTTAATAACCTTGATGGACCTCTCATGCTTGGTGTTCCTGTCCAGCTCAGTACCTCCTTCGGCGACCTGGACCCCTTTGGCACTGGACAGACCCTGTCCCCTCTGCAGCTGCCTCAGACCGCCACCCCAAAGGCCCCCGTGACTCCTCTGAAGAAGCCTCCCAAATGGATCCGTCGGCCTGTTGCTGCGTCATTTGCTGTAAGTTTCTGAAAGATCTTGCCCTGTCTGTGTATCCAGGACGTGTATGCTAAATTAGGGCTATTCCTGATATCTGTCAACAATGGGCTATGATGGATGCTACAGTTAGAATTGGTCTGAATAGCAGATGTGATGTTGACTTGCAAATCAAGTTAGTCAAGAGTAAAGTTAATCCAGAACCAAGTTAGTCCTGTGATTTACAGGTGAATCACATATATAAATTGTCTAAATTCCATTACTTTTATCATGTCACAGTTTGGTGGCAAACTGGTGACTGTGGAGAACATGAAGGTGACCCCTCAGCAGCCCCAGCAGCACCCCCCGCAGGTCCACATCAGCCAGGTCGTCACTGAA
Source organism: Isichthys henryi (assembly GCA_026776945.1). NCBI lineage: Eukaryota > Metazoa > Chordata > Actinopteri > Osteoglossiformes > Mormyridae > Isichthys > Isichthys henryi. The sequence goes on along the minus strand of JAODJX010000119.1, from coordinate 1,765,698 downwards.
ACGGCATTCCTGGCCCGATCCAACCAGCTGCAGGCAGCCATGACCTCAGGGAAAATCTTCCAGTTCTGCCAGTCCAAAATCGACGGGGCCCAGAATGAGTTTGAAAGGACCGTGTGGCATTTTCTAAAGGTGAGGAGTTTGGCTGATACAACTAACTTATGCATCACACTGCTTATTTAACCTTAGACAAAAACACAAATTTTCTGCCGAGTACTAATTATTGCTGCCATGGTTACAATTTAAAGGCAATTAATTCTATTCCTTCTGTTCCTCTGCCTGTGTAGAGTCACAGGAGGGTGTCGGGCAGCAGTGCCTACCCACTGAGCCATTCATTTTATTAATTATAAAATAACATAAAATTTAAGAAGTTAAGTAGTCATAAAATATAATGTCTGATGTCTACACAAATTCAGTAGAATTTCTGTAATAGCTTTTGATTCTGTGAAATTATACACATATATTGCATATTGCCATCTCTGAACTTGCCAGGGTAAAATGAATGGATTTTATATGAAGTGGAAATTTTCTTTTAAGAATTCTTACATTATGGTTTTTGCTGACTTGACTTCAGGTCAACTTTGAGACCGATACTCGTGGGAAATACTTAGGACTGTTGGGATATAACAAAGAGGAGCTGGCCTTTAAGGTGAGTTTCGTCATAGGCATTGACACAGTGAATGTGATGATCTGCTATCAGGCAAGCGAGGATGCCGGTAGTCTCGGATGCTGGTTTGGTTGCTATGGCAATTAGTGGCCAGCTTTTTGTGGGCTGATTCTGCAGTGAATAAATCCAAGCTGGCCTGGATAGGACTTTTTTTTGCCTTCAAAGATAAATTAATGCAGTTTGATGGGCTGGAGGTAGACTTCAACATGGAAGAAGATTTTAGTTTTTTCAGTGGCTTGTGGTTGTGGCACCCGCCTACCCCGGATGGGATCAGTCGGAAATGGCTGTGTGGCACCTCTCATGGGCTCAGCCCGACAGGGTGGAAGGTGGGGGTCAAGTACAAAGCTATTTGGAGGTGGTGGCTTTTTGGGGAATGATGAACTGGATAAAAGTAATATTCGTTAGCCAGAATGGGAGGGGTAGGTTCTGGTTCGATGTTTCCCTGTTTCGTCTGAGGTTGAACTCCTGAGTTTTTTATTTTATGTTGTTTTCAGATCTCAGCAGCTCTTCAGAAGAAGGCCAAGTCCACTGAGGTAGGTGCTGCCCTTACTTCTGTAATGCGTGTTGAGTTTGGCGACCTGCCGCGTCCCATTGGACAGCCATTGGGTTTTTTTTTTTTTTGCATATCTGTTTTCCAGATGTATATTTTTTAATTGTGTAACTTATTGTAATGGATGAATTTAGGCTGCCTTCGACAATATGAAGACTTTATAAAATGTTTAAATGTATTAAATGTTTTTTTTATCACACTTTTAGCCTGGAATATTAGCTTCCGGTACCCTCTGTGTTTTTTAACCTGTTTGCTTTAGATAAAATCACTGCCTAATAAGCTGCTGCGATCTTTTATCTGTGGTCCTTGTAAGTCCCAGGCTGTTCCCGTCTATTAAATCATCACACACAGCCTGCGATAGCCTGAGATGTCTCAGTCACTGTTCACCAGCACTTAGAGCATTGACTCATTGACTTGGAACCGTTCTGCAGTAAATCCTTGTTGGCTTTGCACCACTGCAGAAGCAGGTGCAAGCCCATATCTCAGCCAGGGTGTCCCTCGTTTAGACTTTTATTTTGCCTAAATCCTCTGTAAGGTGTTAAGGAAATCCTGCAACTCTCAAGGACCCTTGGTGATTGTGTGAATGACTAAGTGCGCACGGGTTAAAGAATTGGGCTTAAATCGTTTATGCATTACACTAGCTGTCACTTGGAGTTTTTGATATAATGAATAACATGCTATTTTTCTTCAATCTGCTTATAAATGATTATTTCCCCTTTACTTCCTTAATTCCATGTGGAAGCAGGCATCTTTCCCTGCTATCTTCTTTCATTTTGTTCTTCCTCCTGACAGCCTCTCTCTGTTCCTGCTGCTGACTTTGACTCCCATCCTGAACCTCAGCTGGGCCTTGAGCTTGTCCCAAAACCCAATCCCGAGCTTGATCTTAAACCTCCGGCTGAGCTTGAACTAAATCCAGAACCAGAATGTGAGCTTGGCCTTCAATCTGTGGTTGAACTTCCACCCGCACCCCAGACTGAGCTGAAAAATCAGCCTGAACAACTTGCCCTTTGGTCTGAAGAGATCAACGCCAGTACAGATGTCGGTCTTCCAGAGGAAGAGGTCAACCTAAATGAGGTACTGATTTTAGAGGTACCCCCACTTACCAATCAGTGAAAAGGCCTTAATCTGTGGTGCTGCTCTAGCATATGTGTCTTAAAATACATCTCCGGAAAAGGGTTTCAAATCCTTTCAGGAGTACTCATTATTCAAGAAACCAAGTTAATTGTTTAATTCATTAATGCATTGTTTGTGACTATTGTATCATTTAAAACCAGATGGCAATTTCCTTTACTTGTAGTCATGTCCTTACTGACTGCGAGGCTGTGAAGGAACTGTGCTCCTGGTTTGGGTGATTGGTATTAGCATTCATCTTGGCGTTTATTTTGTCATTGATGCTGATTGAGATTGAGTGCTTTCACTTTTCTTAATTCAAGCATGTAAGCATGATGTTCAGACAGATGTCAAGTGACATTAAAAAAGAGATCATGTCAGGGTGGTTAATTGGATCAGCCCAAGCTGAGATCATCAAAGCTGAAATTCTTTACGGCATCGTACAGGTGGAGGAGGATGAGGTTGTGGAAGATGATGGCCTCGTGGAGGAGAAACCCACAGCATCTGACTCCAAAGCCATCAAACTCCGTGCCAGTGAAGGCAGGTCTAATTTCTCAAAACTTTGTGCTCCTACTTTCTGTGGGTGTAAAATGCCCTTTGGCCAAAGGAAGTGCTTCTCCTGCCCAGATGTGGTACCTGCTGGACGTTCCTCACCGTAGGAAACAGAAACCCGCCTCTCACTGAAATGGGGAATGAATTTCATCGGGGATGGGAAACTGCTGAGTGTTTGCGATGTAATCTGATTTGGAAGAATTACAGACTCCTGTCCTGGGAGGTTTGCAAGGATGGTTAATGTTTGGTCCTAAAGAGGTAGTCAAAGCTCTATGGGCAGCTCTAGTAGGTTTCTGGGAAGCGGGGAATCGTCTGAGGAGTGTCACATGGATACTGATGGTCTGATGTGATGCTCCGCAGACGTGGACGGGCTGATCACTCAGGCCCTGCTCACCGGCGACTTCGAGGGAGCCGTGGAACTCTGTCTCCATGACAACCGCGTGGCCGACAGCATCATCCTGGCCATTGCTGGCGGCACCGATCTGCTGGAGAGGACCCAGAAGAAGTACTTCAGCAAGTCACCCAGCAAGATAACCAAGGTGCCCTCTGCCCCGCCCCCTCGCGGCTCGTGCTGATGTGACCTCACTCATTTATGACCCCTTGTGGTAACGAGAATGTGCTGGTTTCCTTCCGTTCCAGCTCATCAGTGCCGTGGTGACGCGGGACTTGAAGGACGTCCTGCAAACATGTGACCTGCAGAACTGGAAGGAAGCAATGGCGGCCGTCATGACCTACGCCAGCTTGGAGGAGTTCCCCACCCTCTGCGGTACGCCGGCACCTCCTGCCTATCAGCACCGGATCAACCTGTCCTTCGTGAATTTGAAACCAATGATGCAAATTCTGTGATGACATATCTAATAATTAAATAACGCAGGGGTGTTCTGTCTTGGGCATCATATTTATTTGACCTTTTCCCATTATGTTAGATGTGTTTCCAACTAAACCCTGATTTCCCAAAATATCACTAAAACAATGGGAAAAGGCTCAAAAAAAAAAAACGATCCAATCTATAAAATTGTACTCATTGTTCTGAGGAGACTGTTGTGTAACACATTGTAGTTTTTATTCTTTTTATTTTTTGCACATAACTTTTGGCTGAAACACTAATGCCTAGAAACGAAAATTCTTTTAACAATTTTTAGCACGTTCTTTGGCTGGAAAAATGTTTTTTTGAGGAAATTGTTAAATGGAAATTCTTGCCATCTGTCGTTACGGTGAATTATGGCTGTAAACCGCTGTGATCACTGCCCCTGCTGCCCTTCTGGTTTGTGTTTTAATCTCTCTCACTGACCCCCCCCCCCCGCTCCCCAGACCTACTGGGCTCCCGGCTAGAGGCTGGGGGGGACACAGAGCTGCGCTCTCAGGCCTGCCTCTGCTACATCTGCTCGGGCAGCGTGGAGAAGCTGGTGTCCTGCTGGAACCGTGTGCGTGACAGCCACTCCCCACTGGCGCTACAGGTGGGTGAAGCTGGACACACACACACCACCCCTCTTCCTGCAGCTCTGCGCTCCCTGTGCACATTTGCCGGTTTTATCACATGCACAGTAAACAGCCAGTTACCCTGTACAGTGAACCTTACTGCGCATGTCCCTGTGGGACCGGGTAAACGCGACTAACAAAAATACAAATTTAGGTGCCACTGTGAGACGAGTACAGTAATGCCGATATTTACATCCCATATATTTTAGATTTTTTATCACATACGTTTGATGTAGGTATGAAGCTTGTCACTATTGCTTTGAAGCATTTTTTTAGCTCTTTATCTTTTTGATTTTTCTATACTTTTGATACTTTTTGACCAATTTCTATCTACCTATCTCTCTGTCATGTGTGTATTAAATATGTATAACCGGTTCCTATCTTTATGTGAAGAGTTATTGACTGAACCTAACTTCCAAATACCTACCTACTTCCACTCTGTGTTTACAGAGACAAGGCTGGGGTCTGTTAGCTTGCAGTCGGCTTTCTCCCCAGTCTGCATGTGTTCAGCCCCTCGGACAGGGAGCGAGATTAGATTTTGTTGAGCCCTCGTTCCCGAGTTATTGTGTAACGAGCCTCGTCAGCCCCTGTCATCTGGTCTTTCGCATTGATTCCTCGCTGAGATGTCGCCCACGCCGGGCTTACATGTGGCTGGAGATTGACGAGCTGTCAGCCTCCCCCTCACCTTCGCCTGCAGGCTGCACGTTGGACATTCGCATCGTGTCCTGCTGGCGCACATTGTTCTAGATGCAGAACGCTGTAAAACCTCAGTTAAATTTAGTCAAGCGCCTCATAGTTCTGACATGTATACACATCCATCCATTTTTTTGTTCCCACTTGTACTACACAGGGTTGGGGTCTCGGAAGGCGCAAGGCAGGGAATAACACAGGATGTGGCGCTATTCCATCACAAGCACACACACACACACACACACACACCATTTACTCATTCAGTCACACCTAGGGGCAATTTGGCAACTCCAATTAGCCTCACGCTGTTTTTAGACCGTGGGGGGGAAACTGGAGTACCCGGAGGTAACCCCGGAATGACACAGGGAAAACATGTAAACTCCACACATGTGGCGTCAGGGCGGAGACTCGAACCCCAGTGGCAGGTGTGTGACCATGCCGCCCCATGGAGACACAATGAACTCTTATTTAGTCTCCTTTTGTGTTGTATGAAATGTCCTTGGATATGAAATAAGCAGTTTTGGCTTGATGAGTGGGTATCCTGAAAGCAGTGATGGTGTTTTCCATCACTAAACCTATGCATTTGTATGGGGCCACAAGGTTTTGTGACAAACGGACACTACACTAAATGATAAATAAAGGCATTCCTTATTTAGGAGATGCCGAAGCAGCATGTGCTGCTAACCAGTTAGCTACAGTAGCAGCCAAAATTGTGGAATCACTTCCAATTTTTAGCAATCGCAGAACTGTGTCCAATTGTTTCTCCAGTTACTTAATCATCCAGTATATGATAATTGTTACATTCTTTGATTGTTTATAAACATTGCTGGCAATATTCGTGTAGTAATGCATAATGCCAAAAATGGTAGGTGTTTCTACAATTTTGGCCACTAGCATAGCTACGATTATCTGACTTTTAGTTATTGAACCAGCAGGGGGCCCTGAGGTAACTTTTTGAGTGGGGTGGCAGAAATGACAAACCTCCCCTGTCTGAAAGAGCTGTTTTAGCCTCTGGAACCGACGAGTGACTTGAATAACTTCAGTGCCTCCTGACCCCATTTTACAGGCCAGATTGCCTCATGATCAAGACCGTGTCCATGGGTGACGCGTTCCTAGACCCACTGTAGGAAATAGCTAACCTTCCGGGGACCTGACATGTAACGTGAATCTCGTGTACATACATTTGGCAAAGTTTAATTGATAAATTACACACAGCAAGACATTCCAACATTAAATATAGCAATAATAAAGTACATTACTGTGCAGTACAGGAGCCCCCTCTCAAATGTAAGGGATTCTGACGTTTTAGCCTAATTTCCCATTGAATAATGGGAAAAAATATCATAAGGGATGATGGAGCGATGAGAATCATGCTTTTTATACCCCTCAGAGGACGAAGGAATAAGGAAAAAACATAGTTACAATGCTTTTCCCAGTAAAATGTGTATCATGTATCTGAGATGACAAAAATGTATTTGTTAAAAAACAACTTAGAATGTTGTGGGTACTCACTGGTTTACAGCCTGAACTCGCTTCCCATTCTGTTTGAAACTTATGAGCCATTTCTGGAGTTTTTAAACTTTTTCCCCAGACAGCATTCAACTGCGGAGGTCCCACTGTAAACATACCGATTCGTTCAGTTTATTTGATTTTATCCTATTTTAGGAGTTTATGTAGCACATGCATTTCATAATTTTAATCTGAAGTGAACTGCTGGCTGGCTTCCGTTTCGTCATCCTGAACTTTGCCAGCACTCAGGGTTAAGTCTGAGCGATAAGGTGGGGTTCTGTCTGTCTGTTCCTGCAGGACCTGGTTGAGAAGGTGGTGATACTGTGGAGCGCGGTGGAGCAGACCACCGGGAGCAGCCCTGTTGTGGTGGACACTCTCTGGGCAGAGAAGATGAGCCAGTACGCCAACCTGCTGGCATCCCAGGGCAGCCTGCTCACCGCTGCCACCTACCTGCCAGAAAACACCGAACAGGTGACCTCCTCCTGTCTGAAACGTGAAACTTCGGCTGTAATAATGAAATCTAATAAATAGTCCCTCTCCCACCCACTGGCTATGAAAATTATGGCCTTATAGGTGATGATGTGTGGCTCATCCAGTTAAGGCGCGGTCCTTGTGATCAGAAGGTTGCTAGTTCGAATACCCGATGATTTTACTGTTGGGTCCCTGAACAAGGCTCTTTAACCCCCAGTGGCTTTAGGGACTGTCTGACTCTGCCTTCTCAGATATGTGCATTGCCTTGGAGAAGAGCATCTGTTTTGTAAATCAAATGTAAAGAGGGGCAGTGGATCAGGACAGAAGAGGAAGGAAGGAGCAGAGGGGCCGAAGCGCAAGGGCAGAGCTTTGGCTGTGGTGAAATGCTCCATTATGTAACCATGTGACAGGCCTCACCCTATGGATTGCCAGAGTTAGATTATCCGGTCGCCCCTAAGAACTGACAGTGTGCCTGCAGGATTGAGGTTGTAATTCACAAGGCGCTTGATCTGCATGTGGGAGAAGAATGAAGCTTAAGATTCTTTTTTTGCCTTTTTGTACATCAGAATGTAGCAATTTTTACTCGTGCCACAAAGCCAACATGTAACGTCTAACAGGTTTATACAACACGAAACAAAACAAAGGTACTCAAACAGAAAAAAGTAGATGTATCTCTGTACTGTAGAGGTATATATTTATGCAATAAATATGGAATAAATTGAAGATATGGCTAAAATAGGAATGTGGTAGAAAAAAGTATAATGTGCACATCGCTCTGTGCTGTGTAGTGTCCTGTGCATTTACAGCATCTGGTGTTTCTCTGTTCTGTATTTTTGTGCCCTTTTAGAACTGTTGGTGCATAAAGTGTATTGGTAAATCAGACAGGGTGCATGAGAGTGAGGACACACCCTGCCTGGTTGCACCCCCTCAGTGCTGACTTGTCCCTCACTTCACCTCCCCACCCAGGCCGCAGTGCAGCACCTCCGTGAGCGTCTCCGCAGGGCCCTGGGGGAGCAGCCGCCTTCTGCCCCTGTGCACGGCATCACCCAGACCAGACAGTCTCCCGCCCCGGACAGGACCCCAGCCCGGCCGCCATTTGCCCCGGAGCGACCCCCTCATGCCCCCCTGGCCACCCCCATGCCGGGGATCCCACCCTTGCCGCAGTATTACCAGCCGGTACTTGTCCCACCCCCTTGCATACTCAAGTGGCCCTGGCTGGGCATGACTCCACCTCCCTGGTCACTTGGTGCTCCTGACAACCTTGGTCTCGAACACATTAACTTTGTGTGTTTACCCCTCCATAAGAGGGTGATAAGGACCTCAAACAGAAGAGCATTTTAAGTCATGTTAAGAACAGGTGGCATCTGACTCGGTGAGTCGGTACCCTGTCCCTGTGATCGGAAGGTCGTTGGGTCAAATCCCGTGGCTAGCAGAATGATGTCGCTGACTGATTCTGGTCTCTGATCCTCACTTTTATGTTTCTAAACAAAAATAAAGCTAAATAAGTGACGGACTCTGGTTAGCTGCGCGGTGTTCTGCTTAAAGTTTAGCCTCTTTGGTGTCAGTAAAGTGTTTAGTTAGAGCGCCAGAGTCAGGTTTCCACGTCACCCCCTGCCCCCCTGTGCCCCGCAGTGCCCATGCCCTGGTCTATCGAATGTCACTCTTACCATCGTGCTCCGCCTTTCGTCACCGTGTCATCTCTCTATCCGCTTCAGGTCAGGTCTGCCTCCACAGTCACTTCCTGGAGTGACCAAACCCCCACTGCTCTTCCCAGTTTTCCTCCTCCGCTAGGCCCCGCCTCCGCCCCTCAGGTATACTGCGCCCTCGTGCCGGCTGAGCCCACCCCCACTCGCTTGCCCTCTCGACCGTACCACGCCAGCAATGGGGGGGTAGGGGGGTTTTGCCTGGCCCGCCATTTCCACTGCTGTTCGTCTGCATGCTCCTAAGCCTGCCTTAAATCCCCCCCCGCAAAGCCTGCACCATTTACATTACTAAATATGAACATAATGCACAAAATCCAAATTCTGTTCAATCTTCTTTAAAAAAAGATTTTTTTTTTAAATCTCCTTTTCCCTTAAGTACTTGTTTTGTTTATTTAATTACAGAACTCTAAATTCTTTCCCATAGATTAAATATTTTTCCAATTTAAATGGGTTCATTAGCAGCTCTGCAATATATTGAAACTGTCTTAATTGATGGTAATTGCTACCATAAATGGCTACAAGTCGCCTTCTGCACAATTATTCACTAGATGCTCTTGAAATCCCATAATTCCAGCCTTCTGTATAATTGTGTGGCAAGTTCCCCTATTCCTGATGTGGTACAATCCTGCGAATATGGCCGGTCCCTCTCTTGCGGATATGGTATGCTCCTGAGGATATGAAGCAGGCAGCCCGCTCAGTCCATTCCCACCTGGCCCGCAGTCACATGGCTCCATGACGGAGCGCCCCATCTCATGTGCATGTTATTAGCACGATGGGAATATTCTGTTATGAACATGTTATCGACCGACAGATTTGGCTGAATTAGTCACGTCTGACCAGGGAGAGCAACTGCATTCCTGTAGATGACTCATATTTGCAAAGCTATTTGTAAAGATTTATAAACATTACATTAAATGTCATGCTAGGGTTGTCTCAATTTAAACTGATGCTTCGCTTTATTGATTCACGTTTTGAAAAAGGTATATCAGTAAAGATGATAAACCAATTTGGATGTCTTTTTTTTTGGGTATGTCACATTAAATGTTTCCCCAGGCCTACATTGGCCAATAATGATTCTTTGTTTGATTTTCACTTTTCTTCAAAGGGAGACACCCAGTATGCCAGCATATATGTAAACATGCACAGTTAAATGGGCAGGAACCCCAGGGTAGTTGGCCAATGAGGGCTCTGCATCTCTTTCCTCTAGTGCTCATTGGCTCTTTAAACCTAAGTACTTTAGCCTGTCAGTGTTTTCCAGTTTATACATGGGGTTTCATATGAAGTGATTCCTTTACTGTTATGGCCTCAAGCGTTCTGCTGCCCAGCTCAGCGTTTTAGTGGGTGTGGAATAATTTTATTTGCATAATTTTCTCTGCGTTTTTCTTCCTGGAAACTATATCTGTGCCCTGTGGGTTTGATCAAAGCTTCAGCTTTAGTTTAGGGCTTTTGACATTTTCTACCCAGCAGTCACCTGCAGGTTGGCCTTCTAGAGACAGAGGTGTCACACCTTGTGTGTGGGGGGGGGAGGGGTAGCCGTCGGCTGCCCATGATCCTGCTCACTCCGTGGCCCCCTCCTCTCTCTCTCCTCTTCCAGGCAGAGCCCAAGCCCGTGGGGTTCAGCATGCAGCCTGTGGCCTCCCCCCCAGCACCTGTGCCCCCTCCCTCTGGATTCATGTACTCGCAGCAGTATCCTCAACGTAAGTACTGCCGTTTGGGGGGGGGGGGGGTCTGGTGTCTGCCTACGAGGCATGAACTACAAACTGCTACAAAAAAAGCAGTCATGAAAAGTGGAACAAAAATCTGACAATTGGGACCCCGATGTGTGGCTTTTGGATATCTTTTCCTTCCTAATTCACTCTAATTTTCTGTTACTATTTCAAAAAAAAAAACCTTACCCTGGCATCCAGAATGCTGAGTGAAACTAACAGCATGAGTATGTTGACTGGATAAACGTCTGTACATGTCAGGCATGCTATCCCTGTAGTATTCACTCTGCATATTACAGTATAACATGTTAGATTACAGTAGAAGTATTCAAAAAGAGGGAAGCACCTACCTGCTGGGGAATGAAGGTGGGGGGGGGGGGCACACAGCACAGGTGAGGGGAAAGAACAGA
>JAODJX010000119.1:1735365-1748413 GCA_026776945.1 Isichthys henryi | reverse complement strand
CCCCCCCCCCCCCCCCCCCCCCCCCCCCCCCCCCCCCCCCCCCCCCCCCCCCCCCCGCGGGTAGGGGCCCCTTTTCAGACTGGCAATGTTTTGGTTTCAAGTATGAGTTCTAAACCACCGTAGGGGCACTGATACCCTGGTAGATTCAGCGGTCCCAGCACCTCATACTTAAAATTAGGCGGTTGAGAGATTCGTATATTACGCAATCACTCCGCATCGTAGAAATGAAAGGTCGATTTGTCCTATATTTTCGTTCACGTTTTTGTGTCAAATATTACCGTCGCCCCAAGCGTGATAATCCCATATGGGTGTCGGTTAACAGACTTTAGTCCCCAAGGATGTACCTGTTTATTAACACATTTTAATGAATGCCTCATTTACATTTTGATTACTTGATCACAACATTAAAAAATCCATTGTAAACACACTAAGAGTTAAAGTGGACTTAAAATATAACTTGTAATGTGTTAATTTCTTGCTTATCAAAGAACACTTGATCGGTGCGCGTTAAAATTAATAGTAAATGAATGAGAATCATTTGATATATCTGAATAATAAACTGTTCGTTTTGTGTATTCTATTAATAAATTCTTGTTTTTTCTGATAATATCCAAAATGTAACAGATCTCAGAGTTTTTTCTTGTCTTTTTCTGCAGCGTTTAGTGCATTTTGTGCATATGCTGAAGCTTGATAAAGATGCATGCGATATGAGTCCTTTCCGTCGCACCCGACGCCCCATAGCCCTGCTGCTCCCGCATGCACACCACCGCGACTGCGACACGCGATTGGCTGCAGCACTGCAGGTCCGCGCGCCGCTGCTCCGGCTCCGTGTCTCGGGCGCATCATAATGGGCGAGCAGGCAGTGCAACATCTGGTACTGGCGTAGCGTTGACCGCACTTGCCATCCAAGCCGCTTCTTTTCCCCAACACAGTCAGAGCAATCGCCGTGACTTTTGTTAGCCGTCTGACTGTAATCAGGGGTGTCTACTTCCCCCGTCATTGCTAAAAAAAAAAAGTGCTTTAATGCGGAGATGGTGAGTGTACCGAATGGTAGTGCTCTGCAGAACCTGAAGCGGGTTCCTGGAGAACCGGGGGAAGACCACAAATATGAGGCGGCGGAGGCACCGGATGCTAATGCGAAGGACAAGTGCACCCAGAATATCGTCTGGAGAAACGTCGTGTGGATGAGCCTTCTTCACGCCGGGGCTGTTTACTCCCTGTTTCTCATTCCCAGGGCGCATCCTTTTACCTGGATATGGTGTAAGTCAATCCTGAGGCAGAAATAACTTAACACCGCGCAACTAACTGGCTTGAGTAACTTAAAACCTCGTGTCCAGAGGGTTTAAACCCGCACTAAAACACCTTCTAGGTAGGTGTCGCACGTTCCGCGAAGGTCCTGGTGAAAATTCCAGTGGGATATTCATATCAAAATTTAATCTTGTTACAAACCCGCTTTTGGAGACGATCTGGTCTGTGATTCTCATCACTACAGCTACTGAGTACAGATACGAACTACTCTACCGCTACTTGTAGTATCTCTAGTGGTGAGTAACGCACAGCAGCTCAGTAGTGCAAAAACCATTTAGAAACCGACTGACGACCGGTATCAACTGTAATTTCTAATAGGAAATGGGCATAATGATCTTATCTATATTATAATATACTAACACGAATATTATATATGAACTTTAATAATAATAGATTATATTAAGCATTCATATAAACAGGGACTAAAATGCAGTTATTCATTTGTAATGCCATGAATTTATTAGGTTGAAAATAATGCTTATAATGATTATATCCACTTATTAAATGACACACACACACACACACACACACACACACACATATATATATATATATATATATATATATATACACACACACACACATACAGTTTTTATTTTTATTTATTTAAGTGATCCTGCATCGTGATTTCGGGAGGCGCGGTATATCTTTTTTTTTCCTTGTAGCGTAGGCCTATTTCAACAAATTAAACATCTACATGAACTAGTTTCACTTCTGAATATGACACCGTGTCCTCGGAATATAGTAAAATCTGCTGACTACAATGGACATATTTGGGCAGTGCATAAATTTAGAAACTGATGATAGTCATAAAATAACGTAAACCGATGACTTGATGACGGTTCAGATTAAGCCATACGAGGTTAAAAAACACAAGATCGAATTGTTGTCATGCAAAGGTTCATCATACAGTTATTGTTTCGTATATATAAAAATATGAATATGATGAAGTTCGTCTATTTTGAACTTTGTCGTTGAAAAGTCCATCTATACTACATGTGCAACATGATCGGTGACATGGCGCTTTAAACGGCGACGACGAATACCGGGTTTTCTTACAGAAACACACATGGTCACACATGGTCAGATCCCTGACCACGAAAGGGGTCCGTTAACTTTGTCATAATTTCACTGACTGTGTCGGTGATGCTGTTATTCGTCTCCCGGGAAGGCATGGAACTGTATATCAGACGTGGCCAATGTGATAATTGCTTTATATGAACTGCAAAAAACACCGTTAGTAATTACAGGGTCTGTTTGAAAACTTTAGGTTTTCTGACCTTCTATTTGGTACTATTTGATATGTAGCCTACTATAACAGAGACAAATACAATTTATAAGTGATATAGGTTGCTTTTTATTTTATTTGGTATTTTGACATTAGAATATGTATCTTTTGTTATGTCGTATAGGTAGCTGCCAGTCAGGGATACGAAGTGTGTTGAAAGCAGGTACTTCCACACGGATTCGAATCCTGAGTTTATCAGGTTATTATTTTGGCCGTCATGTCTGGGAGAAGTTGTTTCTCACTCATTAATCTCAGTAAATAAGAATTCATTATGAAGAATAGCCTTCATCTTGTAGGGAAGCTTTCATTTTAATTAATGATTGATATGCGGATTGCTACACCTGTTCTTGGGTAAGTACAAGGAACAGGTGTAGCTCATCAGACGTTAGGTAGAATAGAAAACGTCCTGGATAGTAGCTCTCCTGGACCATAGTTAGAGAGCCCTGGTTTAAATAGTGCTGACTGGGACTCCCTCCCTTTTTCCTGTGAGCTGTGGCATATACATGATGCAACTTTCATTCCCACAACACCATTCTTTGAAGCTAATTAACCAGTTTCACTGCAAAATGAGAAAATACTCCACAGTTGCTCAGGTGGCTCTCACACCTAGTCTGGAGCGCTCCCAGTTTTATTTTTCACATTTAGAGTAAAACATCATCCTGGTCTACAAAGTGTACCTGACTCCCCAATGCAGACTTCGGACTGAGAGCTAAAGCACATTGAAATGTACAACCATTCACCACCTAATGGTCAATTATCGTACAGTATGATTTTCAGTGAATTCTAAACAGATGCTTATTAGTAATTATATTCGTCCTCCGGTAGTCTAAAGAAGTGCAGTTAGATGAACGGGTATCATTACCCATAGCCTGTCTGTCTGAATCCATCCCAGCCTTATCTGTCATTTCCCTGTTTGGCCAGCTGGTGTCACTGGCCATCCTGTTCTGTGTTCTCCTGGTGCCCATGGTTTTGCACCCTAGTGTGCTTCCCTGCTCCCTGGGCTGCAGCATGGACGAATGGGCTGAGCATGTGGCTACAAAGTGGGCACCCCTTTGTTGTGGATTTCAGGCTGGCCTCTGCCTCAACTATGTTAGATTTTTTTGCAGCTAATTTTCTATTCCCCATGTTAATTGTTTGCATATGTTTTGTGTTTTATTATTGGTTCTAGTTGTGTTTTAGTTCTATCACGACAGAGCGAGGAAACACGAACTAGAGTCCAGAATCAGGGAACGCGGGGTTTATTAGGAAGACAATCCTAATACAGGACGTTGGAGCACATGCAATGTTAATGACCGGACTGGGGAAATATACTTAAACGCAGACTTAAATATACTGGAATAATGACAACAACAAGAGACAGCTGGTAAACACGGAGAATCCACACAGGGTAGATGAGGGGGCGTGGCACACGGGAGGATCGGATGATCGGACGTAACAAGTTCCTGGTCTGCCCTGCCTGTGTTCTCCTTTGTAGTTATTTTCTACTCCTTGTTAGTGTTTCCTAGTCTTTAGTACCTATTGGTTGTTTATGACGTACACCTATTCCCTGTTGCCCATAGTCCTTAGTGTTTAATTGGTTCAGTTCACACCTGTCCCTCATTAAGTCTGTGTATTTAAGTGCCTGCCCTTACACCGTTTCTTAGTTGGTCATTGTGTGTTTGTTACAGTTTCAGTGTATGTGTTGCTCTGTGTTTTGCACCCCGATTTGCTGTGTTTGTTCTTGTGCTGCGGCCTGTTTTAGTACTTATGCCTGACCTACGTCCCTTTGATAGAACCCTTGTGGTGCCTTTTGTTTCTTGCTTTTTGAGTTTAATAAAGTCCTGTGCTTTGTGAGCTGCACCCTGGATCATCCCTTTCTCCTTGTGTTATGCCACGCCCCCAAAACAGTGACCTTTTGTGTTTGACCATGTGCAGGTGTGTGTCTTGGACTGGCCTGGCACCCAGTCCAGAGTGGACCTCTGCCTCATCCCCGGTGCTGTCTAGGGTAGAATGTCTGCTGTTATACATGTATATAATGTTTTTAATACCTGTCAGATGTCTTTCTTGAGAGAAATGCAGCATGATTCCTGATTCAAAATACTTTCTATTCTTGAATGTCAGTGACCTTCTTTTTTATAATATTAACGTATTCTTCATGTTATACCATGTGTCTATCCATGTGACCTGCATTGAACACTGTAAGTAACTGTAAAGAGAATGGCAAGATAATATGTCTTAATGGGGTATTTGCCTACCACAGACAGCCAGAAGAGCATCACTACAACTTCACATGGGTCACATATGAGTCTGAAACTCTACTGGAGGGATGCAACACTTTAGAAGTGACGTTATTTAGTGCTATATTGAGGTTGAAAAGTATTTCAGATACAGATCTAGGATTTTTCAGATTAATTGGGTTACAGTCTGGTGACTGCGATGTTGATGGAATGTGGTTTATGCCATTTTTAAACCCATGAAATAATTCACTAACTGGTTGTGGCCTGGGAAGGAGGGCAATGTCACCCTCAATGATTCCATTTCCGTCACCATAAGAGGCGTGTGATTGCTCTAAATGACTTTGCATACACTGTCATCTAACTTGCCATCTAAAGGGGTTATCTGAACCTATGGTGTGCCAGCAAATGTATCCTACAGCTTAACACAGGCTGTCAGACCTTATTACAACTAAAATGAGCACTTGTGGACCTACATATTCTGTCATCTGCTGCACATTTTCACTCATTGAGAATGGGGAGAAATATGACTCATCTATCAATATGACTTGTATCCACTCTTCAGTAGACCACCAGCAGTGTTATTTGCACCATGTCAATCAAATAGGTGCATGAATAGGTGTAATAAGGTGCTTTTGCATGGTGACTCATTCAAAATATCTTTCTCTGTATAAGCTTCTGCACTTTACTTGAAAATGCTTGGCGACACTTTAGAGAGGCAATTTGTAGTCAGCTCATTCGTAGTCACTGACATCCTATCTAGGATGTGTCCCTGCATTGTGCCCTGTGCTGCCTGGGATTGACTCCAGGCCCCTCCCACAACCCAGGGCAGGATAAGCCGTTAAAAGATTCAAAGCTTTTTTATGCGTCAAGTAAATTTATAGATTTGACTAATATTTGTTTTCATTCACAGTTGCCCCAGCTAATCAATATTTATTTTTCTTTTGGGTATTATATCCATCCATCCATTTTCCAAACCGCTTATCCTACTGGGTCGTGGGGGGTCCAGAGCCTATCCCATAAGCAATGGGCACGAAGCAGGGAACAGCCCAGGATGGAGGGCCAGCACATCGCAGGGCACACTCACACACCATTCACTCACACATGCACACCTATGGGCAATTTGGCAACTCCAATTAGCCTCAGCATGTTTTTGGACTGTGGGGGGAAACCGGAGTACCCGGAGGAAACCCCACAACGACATGGGGAGAACATGCGAACTCCACACACACGTGACCCAGGCGTAGACTCGAACCCGGGTCCCAGAGGTGTGAGGCAACAGTGCTACCCACTGCACCACCATGCCGCCCCTTGGGTATTATATTATTTCTAGAAATATATAAAGGGGTTAGTAATGTTTGAACACAATGTTTGTTGAGTTAATAAGAGTTCTTCAACAGAACACTGTCTTTAAGGTGTCGACAACGTGCTCAGTTTTATAAACACTTTTGCTGAATGCTAAACCCCTGCAGTTTCATCTTATTTCCAATAACACCATGTAAATTCCTTGTGGTCCTGAGTTTTGAGGTTTTTGCTGTATAAAATCTCTGATAATGTCAGTTACTTTCCTACATGCATTTGAAGGCATGGGTGGTGAGCATAGAAATCAATAGATTTTTTTTTCATGTTGAACATACTATGGTGACAGCTAGCATTGTTCAAGTCCAAAACAGCTGGTATTTGAATAGGTGTAGTGTTACACTGGTAACCTTGTGATAGCAAGTGTCGGGTTTCTATGGAGACAAGAGCTTCACAAATTCCAGGAAGTCCTTGATGGGCTGAAAACAGATGCGCAGGTTCATATGAAATTCATATGAAATTCTGACCATTTCAATGATTTACATGCTTATCGCAAAGATCATTTTGTGTTTAGAAAAATGCATAGTACTTTTCTGGCATGTTTGTTTGGTTTTGATATGGCTGTTTGAAAATTGTGGTTTCACAGAAAACAAAATGATTATTGCATTGGTTGAGTCATTTTCATATCATAGAAAAAGCATTTATGACATTAGTTTAATCTAATACTGAACATTGAGACGGCACTGTGTAATGATTTATAATTCCAATTTTTATGTTAAAATTGGAAGTAGGAATGGAGAGACGATCCATAGGGTGATGCTTTAACAAAGAGAACTTGAAGAGAATAAACATATGAAAGCAAAAGGAGGGGTCAAACAAAGGCAGGAGGGTGAAACATAGACTACAAGGGTTGGAATCGAACATGCGAAACTAGGGAGAAACACAGGGAGAATCTACAGGAGTGACACCATGCAGGAGACTAACACACAATGGTCTCAATTTCTGACAGAGGAACAGGGCATATGTAGGCACTTAAACGCATGACAGGGTTTCAACAAGGAACAGGTGTGGGACAATTACAAATTACATGTAGGTGAAGGTCACAATGAAACACTAGGAACTAGGGCTACACTGTAAATACAGAGAACACAGGTGAAACCGGACATGATTACAAAACTAGATACAAACAAAACAAGTAACAAACAAAAATACAAAACAACGAGCTATACAATAACACAGGATGGATTATGCAACAGAATCTAGGGCACAAAACTTATAATGTTCAATAAGTTGGGGGTGGTCTCTGGCTAGCCTCAAACCCACAATGAAAGAGATATTCTATTCACCACAACTTGCGTAGCACATTCAGCCACATGGCAGCCTGGGGCAGCATGGGAACACACTAGGAACAGAACAATGCCAAAGCAAGGTACATTGGGAAAATGGGATAGCTACTGACACCTGCAGGCCAGACTGGGGAATGACATACAGAATAGGGCTTGACAGGGACTGATCCTGACATTTTAACTGTAAGAATGATAATATTGAGGCCCAGTCTGAAATTTTTCATTTTTTATTATTAGATGTATGCTAATAATTTTAGCAAAAAATGATAACATCAGTATCAGCATAACAGCTCAACATTACATGAGTCATCCATAACATCCTATCCAATACAAGGTTGTGGCATGAGAAATAGTCAAATATCAATAAGTCTTCTGTCATTAGGCGACAGGTCACTCAGCATGTCCAGCAACAGTCTTCTTAATATTATAAGATAATTAAAACCCCCTTGCTACAAAGTATTGCCACCATCAGTTGTTTGAGAAAGAGTTTTTGCTTTTTGTATGTTACCTTAATAATTCAAGTAGTGATTCATTGTGATTAGATAAACTGACAACACCCTGTGATGGGTTGGCGCCCCATATTGGGTTATTCCCTGCCTTGCACCCTTAGCTTCTTGGATAGATTCTGGATAGCCATGACCCTGAACAGGGCATGGAAAATGAATGGATGGATAGATGAACTGTCAATAATACATGTTAGTCCAGTTAAGGACTGGCCAGATTATAGCAGGAAAAATCATATTAACGTCAGTTTGTTTGGAACACTTAAACTGTTTTCCTATGTTTTAACACCGGTGTCTCTTGTCTGTAAACAGATGTTCCCCCAGTTTTAGAATATATTACAGCTTCACTTGGCTGGTGCTTTTCCTTCATACAGCTGAAGGCACTGGGTCTGCACCCATATATAGTACTGTCACCTTACCTTTCTCCTACATACCTCAAGACTCAGACACTGATTTCCCTAGGCTGTCTGAAATAGCTCATCAGATGGCTTTCTGATGTGGAAATAAAAAGTCTAACTGAATTTTTAATTAAACAGCAAGATAATGATTCCAAATCATACTTGCTCTAGTGTTGTACTGTGTTCATTTTTCAGCCAGGCTCACATATCGCTGTAGCCAGGAGTCGAATGTCGAGTGGAAGAGGCATTGTGAAATAGGAAGGGCAATGTGGAGTAGGAGGCGCAATGTGGGAGAGGTTTATCATCTGTTATCATCTGACACCCTAACCCTCGTTATAACCCCCCCCCCCCATGATAAACCCCTCCCACTCGGCTCCTGTCTGCAGAGATATATACTTAAGGCTTGTAAGGTGTCCCGCTGAGAGTTAAAACAACGTGATCTTGTTCATGTTCATCCAAAGTTGCCTAAAAATACTGCTGTAAATGAATGTTAATAGGTTGTCAGGAA
This sequence comes from Isichthys henryi, assembly GCA_026776945.1. Taxonomy (NCBI): domain Eukaryota; kingdom Metazoa; phylum Chordata; class Actinopteri; order Osteoglossiformes; family Mormyridae; genus Isichthys; species Isichthys henryi. The sequence continues at coordinate 1,739,550 of JAODJX010000119.1, read as the reverse complement.
CACACAGAGAACAGGTAGAACTATATTTCATAATTCATAATCCGTGGCTAATATCCACAAATAGTAATAATATATAATGTGTTTCTTTTACTGTTGCAGTAACATCGTTAAATATACTGACTCCGACTACATTAGTAGTAAAGGCTCCAGGTTACGGAGAGCGGCTCATGATCGCTTTATTTAAGTACTTATTAATATGGTGAGGAGCTTCATAATTATATGTTTTAGATGTTCCTGAGGCGCTAATCGAAACGTATTCTGGCACCAGTAGAACTGGCGCTTCTCAAGGTACCTGAGCTGCACCATAAAACGTACCTTCTCTGGCACCAGAAAGGTCCTCTAGATCACCGCAATATCGATTAAGGAAGGGTATTAGAGGGATAAAAATAGTTTTTGGCTGCAATGAAGCTTTCTTGCCTCTGCGGGTAGGCTACATCAGCTCCCCGCCTGAATATTACAGGGCTTGAGTGTGACTTCTTATAAAAGCGAATCGGATTGCGGTATATATGAAAAGCCCAGTACATTGAAGAAGTATTAAGAGGCACACATATTAAGATGAGTGGAATAGGATGCATGTTTCAATAACAACATAACAAATTCAATCATATTTCAACCGAACAAAAATAGTATAGGCCTACGACATGCGTAAAAAATACTATATTTGCAAAAATGATTAAAAACATGTGACATTTTCATATTTGTAAATACTTATATCCAGCAGGTAATATAGCTTTTCAGTACAGCACTTAACTACAAGATTGAAAATTCAAGGAGGCTGGAGCAGAAGTACTTAAGATAATTGCTTAAGTTTAAATGAAATATTCACCTGTCTGACTAGATAAAATGTACAGCAGCAAATAGCTCATTCCCCTGTAGGCTAACAGCGTCGACTGGGCGCCCAGCAATATCAGTAATTGGAGCCCATCCTGACGTAAATGGGATGCCAGACACGGTGCACTTTATAGCGGCACCATACAAAACAAAGTCTCACGTTGCATGAAAGTTCAGCAGTTTGCATATGTGACACCTGCAAGGCTGTGGGTTCGAGTATGGCTGAAGTCCAGTGGCCATTTGCCTGCTGTTCAGGTGTGTGTGTGCACCTGCCTGTGTGTTTTGTGGTGGAATAAGACCTTATACAAGATGGACTACTCGTGCATGAACTCCAGCCAAAATAGATCACTAGTTATGTGAAAGAGATGGATATTTATATAAATAATTTGTTGTTTTTAAATAAGTATTCTCATCACCTGTGCCTATTAGGACAAGGTTATCGAAACTCCATTATGACATCAGACTGGGAGGCAGCTGGTGCCTTGGCCGTAATGGATTGTACTGTTTTTGGTTCTGTGCCGTTTCCCGCCTGGGCCTCTCTTCCTGCATACCTGTTGTCTGGTGTGATTTTCAGCCTGACTGTAATATTCGTTCTCAAAATTTCACTGCCGATCATGACAGGCTGCCACTCTCAGGGTAACTGTAATAGTAATACAGTACCACAAATATTTTTTGCTTGTTCTGGATTTTCTGTGTATACAGCATTAATTATTTATGATTGATGATTATTATGGAGGAGGATATAGAAAGCACACGCACCCGGATTAGTGTTCCTGCTGGAACAGAGATTTCAGAGTGGAACTTTGTTGGGATTTGCTCAACTAACACTCTGTTGTGCTGAATTAACAGTAATAATAAGATATTAATCAGTGATATCTGTCTAACTAGGCTGACAGTTAAAACCATAACTATACATGTCTCATCAATTCAAAACAAAAATTTGCATTCTATTTATTTAGCAAGCATTTTTATCCAAAGCAACGTACATATTTGAGAACAAGAGACAGATTGTCCGTAGAGCATTTGGGGATTAATGCCCTGGATAGTGAAGTCGCTCTGTTGAGTCTGGGATTCAAACCAACACCTTTCTGATCACAGCATAGCATCCTAACCTGCCTACCCACACACAACCCTACCCATACAATCTATTCCCATGTGGAACTTTCCTGTGCATGCTGCTATTTATTTAAGCCTGTCCAGTTTGTCAGACTGCACCAGGTGCTGTGGAGGGCCAGGTGGAGGCCTAAAAAGCATAGTTTTTTGTGTGGGGCGGTGCAAGAACAGCTTTTGAGAGGAGAAAATGCATTTAATTCAATTAATTTCCTTTGTATAGCACATTTGTGCAAGGTTAAATGGCTTTACATTATCCCTGCCCCTTCATTTCCTCTATCGACTCCCTTTACCTGCTAAGCAACAGGTTTATATTTGGAGTTAGCCATCCTGCTGAGGCCTGTTTGCTGCAGGGTGGGGGCGCTATTGTTCCCACTAATATTCAGTGTGATTGCAGATTCTGATTCAATGCCAAGTCCTGCAATTTCACCCGATTCAGTGATGTGATTTTATTTTGTTTATACAGCCATCTGTCTGTTAGGAGGAAAGAGTGAAAGTGGACTGTGAGTTTTCCTAAATAAATGACAGGAAAAGATGAAAGTTTTTTTCATGCAAGTTCAGAAACAGGCAGAATTATGTATTCATAGAAGACAACAGACAGAGGTAGAAGTGGCTTTTTCCTGAAATGCCCAAACCAGTGCCAGAGCTCTTGGTTTTGCATAGTAAGCAGTAACTTGTCATATGGTGAAATGTGATTTGTAATATGATGGTATTCAAGTGGGACTGAATTAACACTGATGTTTTTGGCTATAGGTCTGTGGAAAACACTGCCACACCAAGATTGGTGCAGATTCTTGCTATTGTTGTATGCAGACCAGATTGTTTGTTTGAAATAATTTATGCCATTAAGGATTTCAGAATTTCATCTGCTGAAATTCATACAGCCTGGGTCCCTCAGATAAAACTTTAAAAACTAATAGAATATATTTTTGAAACTGAAGATGCCCCTTTCTGTAAGATTTTCTCTCTCAGACTGACAGGAAAGCCGTCATTGCCACACTGGCACAGTGTATAATAAGGCAGCAAGATATTAATATAGTGAATGCAAATGGTATCCAGTGAATTCTTCAAGGAAGCCACTAAAAAGTCAATATGTTAAGTATTGGTTTTAGAGCTCTGTGTGATTGATTTTTTTTTTACTTAAACCACAGTCGTAAACCATAGCCAAGGACCGTAAGCTGACCTATATAATGCATGTTTGAACCATCCAGGTGCACCCAACGTGTGGGATGGATTGACTAACCCCCCTCCCCCCCTTGTGTTTACAGCTTACATGTGTTTTCTGGTGACAGCTCTGGGGGTGACGGCTGGGGTCCACCGACTCTGGAGCCACAGGACCTACAAAGCCAAGCTGCCCCTACGGATCTTCCTCGCCGCTGCTAACTCCATGGCCTTCCAGGTAAAGAACGGATGGAGAGGGCCATGCCCTTGAAGCACCACTGTGTGAACAGCCTAAAGATACAGTAAATTACGTGCATTTTAATCACATGCTGTCTAAATTGTAATGTACAACAGTGAGCAAAATATACATTTTTGTCCAGTAAATAATTTAAGCTGAATATACAAATAACTTGACGAGTTTATAGGCAACATAAGTAATAACAGCCAGGGGTCCAGCCCCTGTACGACTAGTTGTCCATAGATTATTTATAAAAATAGATGCTATCTTGTTTCTTTACAGACTTCAAAGGCCTGCTTGGGTATATCTAAGGGTGTCAAGGAAAGGGAAGTCTATAAAAAAAAAACAAATGTACCCAGAAACACATGTGGCTATTTACATAGAGTAGATTGTGGAATAATACAACCAAGAAATCATATAAAATTTTTGTTAAAATATTTCTTTTGTGGCACCCAGTTGTATTGGTGTGGGTTTGTAAGCCGACCCACGAGCCACTGCTGCCAATATTAAAGCTATTTAAAGTTTCTGAAGTGGTGTATCTTTTTGCTGGTATCCTACATGAGTTCATATCATGAGTTCATAATTTCTATTTAATATGGTGAGTAGAACCCTTAAAATGGCATTTGTACATATGTTTGGACATAGTGTGGTGAGTATATGTGTATATAATGCATCACATATATTACTCCAGGGGTGGCAAGGTGATGCAGTGGTTAGCACTGTTGCCTCACACCTCTGGGACCCGGGTTTGAGTCTCCGCCTGGGTCACATATGTGTGTGGAGTTTGCATGTTCTCCCCATGTCGTCGTGGGGTTTCCTCCGGGTACTCCGGTTTCCCCCCACAG
>JAODJX010000119.1:1716501-1735265 GCA_026776945.1 Isichthys henryi | reverse complement strand
CCAAAAACATGCTGAGGCTAATTGGAGTTGCTAAATTGCCCGTAGGTGTGCATAAGTGAGTGTATGGTGTGTGAGTGTGCCCTGCGATGGACTGGCCCCCCATCCAGGGTTGTTCCCTGCCTCATGCCCATTGCTTCCGAGATAGGCTCTGGATCCCCCGCGACCCAGTAGGATAAGCAGTTTAGAAAATGGATGGATATATTACCCCTGAGACTCATGAGGATGACATAATGTCCCTGAGGTTTCTAGAACATTTACAGACCATTGTAGATCCATTTCATGGATTCTACACATTGAGTGACTGATCACTGAAAAACAAGCTCTGACTGCAGGTCACTCAGCATGTAAAAATTACTTGCCAGTACTCAAAAAGTAAGCATATGGCAAAATCCTCTTTAGCTCAATATCTTTTGTCCATAAACATTTCATCTTCCCTGGGGCTTTTGCAGTTCCAGTAAAGACATACAGTTTCAGGCTCACTGGCCTGCAGAATGGTGGTACAAATTGCCCATAATTCCATTTTTCTTGTTGCTGTGCTTGCCCGGGCTTCATTACTGCTAACAGTCAGGGCCAAACTTCCTCTTTTATGTACCCACATCCACAGGATGGCAGAAATTCTGCTAGAATCTGCCGCCTTTTAAGCAAGTTCTGGATTTTGCATTTCCTCACTCTTGGGATACTTTAAGTTGTCATTTAATGTTATTTTGTGTTTTACAAATTGTTTTTAACAGCAGCTGGTCGACTGACAAGAGCTAGGAGTCATGGTTTTGTGTAGATGGGTTGATAAAGTTGAAGTGCAAATGAGTTGCTAAAAATGTCTTAAAAGCCAGATCTGCTCTCCACTGCATTGCAAGCTTTCTACTGTATAACATGCAAAGTTTGGTAATTCAGGTCCAGAGAGTAAAAGTCCAGACAAGGATTTTCTTTCAACCGACCAGTTGATCATAAAGAGTCACCGTCACAGAGTATTGAACTGGTTGGTTGAAACAAAATCCTGCTCTGGACCTGAATTACCCAACTATTATAACATGTTGAGAAACTAGAGCAGTGAGTACCATGACAGTTTATGTATTTGTCAGACACATTGGTCATACTTTAAGTGACATTTTTCCACTGCGACCAAGAACCAAGCTTTGCCCAAGCTGTACGTGCCCGAACTGAACTTTTTCCATTCTAAATTTTGTGATCCATACCTGAGCAGTACCCGTGCTGACATGACCCTGCTTACTACCGGGCCCAAAAGCGTGACCAAATCAAGCTAATTATGTCACCACTATCTGATCGGTCAAAATATAAGGAGATACTGATGTTCTGTGTCGATATGCATGGATTTTCTGAAAGAAAAAAGGCCATTTTCTACATATTATTCATTTTTAGTGGTATTGTACATTGTGAAGCATCGATGCATTGCTGATAACTAGGAACTAGAAAATTTCCAACCACCTACTTAAAGTACTACAAGTACAGCTGAACGGAATGGATTCGTAATGCAAATTTACGCAAGTGAATTCCCTTAGCGTTTGATGCTAGCTTTTGAACATAAGATGGAGATTCTCACAAACTTGCTAGTGGAAATTAGCACACAGTAAATCATGTTCACCGTGTGAACAGTAAATAAACATCTTTTCACTGTCGCTCTCCAACACCATTACCGAGAAGAACTTTACGCCGTGGAAAACCAAAACAAGCCAGAACTGTGCTGTAACTAGTCTCTCTTCACGGTAATCGAGAAATGAAAAGGCAGGTATAATGTAAAGCACTTTAGATGTAATGTTGTAAAAATGTGCTGTACAAATAAAATTGAATGGAATGTGTCCATTCAAGTAAAGTGTCACTGACACATCTTTATCAAAAGTGAGCAAGTTGGGGATAAGGCCTTTTCTCAAGGAACTCTGTTCATCCTGGGATTTAAACCAGCAACCATCCTACCACAGGTTCAGCATCCTAACCTGCTGAGCCATACTGCTGCCTGAGTACTGAATGAATGTTGAAAAACCTACGTGTTACTATCTTACCAATTCTTTTATAACTCTGCCTCTTGCTGTCACGTTCCCTCACACCCTGTCAGTTGTGCTCTTATGGAAATTAATCTTCAAATTGGGTTGGTTCTGCATTCTGCCTATTTCGAACCAGAGTGTAAATAATCCTCCTGGCAGTCCTGGTGCAGATGCAAACAGTCAATGTATTTCGGGCACTCAACAGGGAGAGCAACTATGGATGTAGCTGGTATATAGACCTAGGCCATTGTACGAGGGAGAACTGAGCGTAAATACTATCCTGCAATCCTTGATTCTCAGCCCAAGGTGACTGATTTTTGAGGAGAACACTCGACTCAACTGATCAATAGGGAGGCCAGGAGAGTAAAATGAGGAAGAAGGACAGAGAGAAAGAGCAAAACGCTTTTGGCGGATACACTATCAAGCTAATGACACAGATGATGGGAACATTGTGTCCTTTGACGCTATTTATACTTTGAGGGCTGAAACGCTCCGATCAATGACGGTGGATGGATGGGAGTAGGGATTGCACAGCCTTAAACAGGGGTTTTCTTATATTTCTTATACTTCTTTATTATTCTTAAAAAAGAAACATATTGTCTTATATCCATAATTGAATTACTAATTGTGCAGGGCTGATACTGCATTCATAATGTATCTAGTTGGCAGTTTTCCGATTTAAAAACCAACAACGTAGCTTTGCTCTGGCAGGTGTCTTTGCTGGTGTAACAAAGGGATAAATCATGCAAGAACTTAATGTTTTCCCTAAATAAAAACTGATTCCTCTGTTTCACAGGGTTTGAAACTGTGTTTCCTTGGCAATGTTGAATGTCTGCTGGGGAAACTAGTTAGGTGAAGAAACTCAAATTCCACCACAGAATGTTTATCACTGAGGCTGTCGGGTGACTCAGAAAGAGGCCAGACAGTTTGGTTCTGTTTTATGCCCCAGACATATTTGATGTTGGAAATTAGGTGCTGTTATTTGATCACAGCCAGCACTGCACTACCAGAGGGGAAGTGCAGGGTCAGATAATTCTGTAGTCCTTTATTCAACACTTTGACTACTAAAATAGTTACTCATCTCTGTATGTTTTATTAGCATATTATAATAAAAATGGTTTCTTTTAGATATTGACTAGCAGAACATCGAATAAGTGTCAAATGAATTACGTCCATCATTCTCTGTTGTTCATCACTGACATCTTTACCGCAGAATGACATCTATGAGTGGTCCCGGGATCACCGGGTCCACCATAAATACTCCGAAACTGATGCTGACCCACACAACGCCAAGCGGGGTTTCTTTTTTGCCCATGTGGGCTGGCTATTCATGCGGAAGCATCGTGATGTCATCGAGAAGGGCAAGAGGCTGGACTTCAGTGATCTCCTGGCGGACCCGGTGGTGGTGTTCCAGAGGAAGTGAGTTTCACACGGGCTGTTTAACAATGAACCAAATGCATAGGGCCTCCTGACCGACAAATTACAACTAAAAAAATCTTTGTTTTAAGGTACAAATCCTCCATTTTATAAATTCACATTTGACTCCCACTAAGTTGCAGTACATGTGGGCATGTATATCTGAATAGGATATACTTGCCTATGCAAAGTCCTGAAATCCATGTATTTTTCTAATGTTGCAATGTCTTCAGTCTACACAGAGCTTTTGTTTTACTCATTCTGAGCTTATTTTTTGTTTTACTTATAGAGAATATGACCTATTATTCCATTATTGGATTAATTCCTCAATACAAAAGGTATATATGGTTTTCAGTAAGGCTGATAGCGCACTAGATGGCGTAGTGACAGATAACCCTTTGCTGTCTGGCCTAGGTACTACAAGATTTCTGTTGTGCTAATGTGCTTCATAATCCCCACCCTGGTGCCATGGTACTTTTGGGGTGAGACCTTGTGGAACTCGTATTTCCTGTCCTCGATCCTGCGTTACACCATCTCCCTCAATGTCACCTGGCTGGTCAACAGTGCCGCCCACATGTATGGCAACCGGCCATATGACAGGGCCATCAGCCCCCGTGAAAACCGATTTGTCGCATTTGGGGCCATTGGTGAGTAGAAGCCTAAAGTCAAGAATCATATGGTGTCATTGTCACTCTCAGTCCTCGAAGGTGTCTATGACTTTCCACTTTGGGAGAGTACACAGGAAGTGCACTGTGAACTAAGATGAGCACTCCATAATTTTCATTCTCCTTTGCACAATACGTACTTTTCATTCAGTTCCACCTGACACCCAGTAGCCACCTGGCTAATTACACTCAGGTGACAGAGGGTTCCAGCTACTAACACATCCAAAAGAACACAAATCGATTGTGTTTTTGTAAAGCATGTAACCTCTATCTCAACTGCTGGCTAAACCTTCTTGGTGACCCAATGGCAAAGATCTGGTAAAAACCACTGGCATCCAAAGCGGTGACATACATCAACCAAACAGTTGTGCATTCACTTATTTCCATAATTTTTTTTAAAGTAACCCAGTTTTCTCTGCCTCCTGATGTTCTAGGTGAGGGTTTCCACAACTTCCACCACACATTCCCCTTTGACTACTCTACCAGCGAGTTTGGCCTGCGCCTCAACCCCACCACGTGCTTCATTGACCTGATGTGCTGGCTTGGCCTGGCCAGTGGTTGTAAGAAGGCCTCACCTGAGATGATACAGGCTCGCAAGCTCAGGACAGGGGACGGCAGTGCCTGAAGACTCACTGGCAGAAACTGGAGATAGATTGCCATTCATTCGGCTAGAAGGGAGGATCATTACATTTTCATGTTTTAAGATTAAGCCTAATGTTTTGAAACTATCATCAAGGGCGGGTTTATTTCTTCATTGTTTAGCCACCATTTCACTTTGCTGAGATTTTTCCACCACCTTTTTTCATAATCTTAAACAGCATGTGTTTTGTTTTCAGGTTTCTTGATTGGATTCTAATAGCAGTATGTAACGGGCAATTGACCGCAGCATTGGTTTTGTGTGTCATTGCTGTCGGTCTTCACACTCCAAAACTACTGTGTTCATGCTCAAATGGAAATCATGTGTACAGCTGTTACTGCCTCGAAGTCGCGGTGTGTTTTTCCGGAAACATCACTACCATCAGATGTCTTTCAAAGTGCAGAGACACGTAAGCAGCTATGTAAAATTACCTTGTATAATCTGAAAGGCTGTGTGCCATTATAGTGGACCGATACTATTGCATGATCTAGATTCCCATTTGGTGCAGTGCTGCAGTGGTTTGTACTGTTCCTCACATCTCTCGGATCAGGGTTTGAGTCTCTTCCAATGATTTTGCATGTTCTCTCCATGTTGTTGTGGGATTTTCTCTGGGTACTCCGGTTTCCTCCCACAGTCCAAAACCATACTGAGGTTAATTGGAGTTACCAAATTGCCCATAGATGTCCATTTGTGAGTGAATGATGTGTGAGTTTGCCCTGTGATGGTTTGGTGTCTTGGGTTTTTCCTACCCTGTGCCTGTAACCTCCAAGTTCGGCTTTGGATCTCTCAACAACTGGAACAACTGCTCTGTGTTTTCTGGTAGCTAATTTTATTTTGGATGATGAATTGGGTGAAATCTTATGGTGACACCATAGTTGTTACAGTATGATTACGAGTTTTCAGTTACATTCCGTTTTATGATTGTCAGCTAAGTTAATTATTTTTCGTAATTGAAATCAATATTCAACAACTATATTAGTTAAACCATATGTTTATAAAGATTGATATTTATTTTAGCTGATAACATTATTTAGTTTCATGAAGGACAGACTACATTCTTCATCACTTGGGAAAAATTATTTGCATGCTTTGTTTGATAATTTTTTCCCATCCTTTGCACTTTACCATGTGACGGTTGTGCAGGTATGGAGTTCCTGTGTTCTTCATGGGGAAATCTTATGAAACTGTGCTGGTCTTAAAGTGTTTGCACTCAGCTTATTTGTGGCTGTACCCTCCCCATAACGTCAGTGGCCGCAACCTGCTTTCTGTCATCGCTGAATGTTTAGAAGTTTGGGCTGATGGTTGTGTTGTAATAGCTGAACCTTTTTATTGGTCTGGTTTGAATTCAATATTAAAAAAAATCAATGAATGGACGGTGAACATGAGATGTTTTGCATTGACAGCAACACACCCTTCTACACAGTCTGTTTTTTTCTAGTTCTGCGGATTTAGCAGTTAACCTCCAATGCCTCTTTTAACAGAGTATTTCTGTGCGTTTTCCAATCTTTCCTTCATTTTGCTTGACATTCTGGGGATCGTTCCTGGCTCTAGTATCCAACCAGTCACTTTATCGTAACAGAATCGTAATACATTTTACAGCGAAAAAACATATGCAATAATCATCTGTGGCATTATAAAAATAGATTGAAGAAGGTAGGCTATTTTAATGTCATTGTCAGCTAGCTGATTGTTAAACAACTGCCAGGCACTTAACTGCACATGGTTGACTGCCGATACACAAATATTCCCCACTGACAGTAAGTCCTTATATCAAACTGCTGCTTGTAAGGCTCATTAGGGTTTGCTGAGGCAGATCTGTGCTTCACACACTGCCAAAGAAGGTGGATGTTTTACCATTAATCACATCCACTATGTTTCTTCTGGTCTTCTTTGCAGTAAACTCCTCTCCTATAATGGTACATGGTTTATCAATACCAAGGAAGCAACAAATGATCCTGGGATGCAATCAATTATGGGATAGTTCCCATTGGCAAGGATGCAACCAATGCATCCCTGATGTTTGCTGCTGGGCAAGAACAACATCCGAGTATTGTTGACATCCTCTGTACTTCTGCTCTTGAGTATTGGAACTATATTTCAGCAATGGAAGATGACATCAAGTGGTATGCAAGAACACAAGGTCAAGTATGGATATTCATAAAAACCCCCAGAGGAAGAAGAACCAGTGACAGCACCAACCAGGAGCTTGAGATGAGATCTTCCTAAAGCATTCATAATGCATAATACACATGGCTATAATAGTGTTACGCCTTTTGATGAATAATTATATCCATTTTAATGCGTTATAAATGCACAATTATTTGTTATGAATGTGTTTAAAAATGTCTAAAAACTTGGCTTTAAGTGTTACCAAATTTATTTAGTAGGCCTATTTAATTATCCAGCTTAGCACGTAGCACATACATAGCACATTGTGTCTATGTAGGTACATCAGGCACGTAGCCATAGTTAAATTACGGGTTTAAACGATTTGCAGATCAAATAGTTGCAGCCAATTATGATTATTCTGACCCCCCGACCCCCGATTGGTGAAATAAACCAAGGGGAGCCCCGCCCCTGCTCAAGTCGGCATAATCAACCAAAGGACTTAAGTTAATGCCCTGACTCTAAGTAATCTAGCTTCATCATAGCGTCTGCAACATTAAATCACTGACGTCGCCACTGGGGTTGGCTGAACAGCTTAAACCAGGGAGGTTATTTTTTTCCTGGGACAATGGTGTTAAAAAATTTAACCTACATTACTTTTTCTCAATCAAAACATTTTGCCACAGACACAGACAAGTCTTGCCATGGACACACGTCCATGTATGGACTATGGACAGGCTGACAAATATATGCTGCACATTGACGGAAACAGACTGCCACCGCTTCAGAGATCACCTTCTCAGACTGTAAAATAAAAGGCAAATGCCATTGCTGCAGTAAAAAGATGAATCTCATTATTTTGCTATTTTTGTGTCGCTCCTTTTCATGTACTCTATCTTCACACAAGATGCTGAATGACCTAACATGAAAATGTTCCAGTTGTTTCGGAACATTTCATAGCGCTTTTAAATGCGGTTTCAGCCATATTTTTCTTGCTTACTTACCTCGCCTTGTTCAATCTGTATACTAAAGACTGGTGATATGTACAGTATGTTGTGTTCATGCCTGTTTTAAAGTTAATGGGATGTTTATTGTCTATGAATTTTTCTCTTTGGGGGGGGGCACTGAGGTTTGTATTTCTGTATTTTTCATATAGGGAGACCATTCAGGTTTGTAATTTGGGATTTTATGTATATATATAATTTGCCATCCAATTTAATTAAAAAATTTACATGCAAACTGAGACACACACTAAGGTAGCCTATTCAGTGAAAATATTTATAATTGGCGTAAATATTGACGACCGTTGAATGGCATATTTCTCAATGAAAGGTAGCAATAAGCAAGCTTGGAATTAATTAATAGGCCTACATAACACAAAGCCATCCTGATACACAACAAACTGAATTTCAGTCCCACATTTTTTCAATTAACATGCTTTGTTACGCGACCAATGGTACAACATAACATAAGGAAGTCATAGAGACGGTGATGAACGAAAACCAATATTTAATTAATTAAATCACATCAACCAATAAAGCAAGGAGGCGGAAACAACATACTAACAAGCGCAAAAAAAGAAACCCTCCGACTTCCTAACTTAGGGAAACGGTCTATTTCTGTCTCCTGACCATAAACCAAAACGATAGTTAGGTGAGTCTTCCGGGGCTCTGGCTTCTATACTGAACTAAACCTAAAATAATATCGTGGAAAAAACACCAACCTCCGCCAGTTCAAGACATACAAATCACATAACTAAATCCATACGAAACAAAGAAAAAAAAGGACAAAACAAACATAACACTACAAAATGTCACCAAAGGCACCACGCTGAAGCAGTAGCGGGATAGTCATCGGAAATGGCCATCTTGTATAGCTGTAGTCCATCTGCTCAGAACAGCGCACGCCAGAGCCACCTAGAGAGTGGAGTGGAAAACAGAAGGAAAACAACAATCCACTAAACCCGCTGAGGGCGCAACATGCTCGTTTACCTGACCTGTTTGTAATACGCCTACAAGTATCCCCCGCTTTACGAACTTTCGCTTCATTAGCCTACATTAGCACCTGTTTTCGCTAATAGAAAGAAATCCGAAGAGGACTTTCGCTTTTACAAAAAAGAGTAAAGCGGAAATAGCGTTGAGCTTTTTTTTTTTTTTTCAACGAATCAGTTATAGATACAGTCATGGGCTGCATAACGTTCGGACTAAAATGAACCACATATACAACAGTATAGTCCCATAAGATTACCATGAAGCTGAAAAATTCATAACATCGTGTGTGTAAGGCATTACTTATGTGTTTGTTGTGATGCTAGTGTAAACAAACCTACTGCATTGCCATAAAACTGTAACACATACAATTATGGACAGTACATAATACCTGATAATAATAATAATTTATATGGTTTATGTATTTACTATATGTTTTATCATTATTTGGGCTATATACCACATAGCCTAGGTGTGTAGTAGGCTATACCATTAGGTTTGTGTAGGTAGACTTTATCATGTTCTCATGTTTATCATAATGACAAATATATTTTCATGGCTGTGTTAGGGGCTATATGTGGTCTGAAAAGACGTCTGTCTTGGGCTAAATATGAACCCAAACAGATGGACAAACCCAGCCCAATTTTCAACGACTATTTTTTATCTAAGTAAAGGCCATAAGGGGCTGACCAGATCTAGTCGAAAAGCGGTTATGGACGTCTGGTGCTCGGTGGGACTTATCAGAACATATCCCTGTCATTAAGCAATGCATGACTGTATATTTATCATTCCATTCTTGCTTTTTTATATGTTGTTACATCCTGCCCGTCATGTCCACCTAACCCTGATGTAGCCCTGATTAGCCATGCCTGTTTATTACTGTTTATCTCGTCAGTCCCGGTCTGGTCATTGACGTCGCTCCTCCTGTCTGCCCATGTCCTTCCCTATACTAGTCTTCTCGTTTTGACCCCTTGCAGTCCCATTTGTTTTCCAGTCCCTGTTCAGTTTTGGTTAAGTAAAGCCTCTTTTCATTATTCCAAGTGCGGCCCTTGAGTCCTTTGGTGTTTAGTTACGAGAGTTTTATGTTTTATGTGTAATTTGGTATAATTTGGTAGGGTATTTTTCGGTCTGGGAACGCTATTCCCTTATAAGTTAATGGTAAGTGCTTCTTCTCTTTGCGCCAGTTCAGCTTACGGCAGGTTTCACTGTAATTTTAGATAGTGGGAGAGACCTGTATTGGTAGCTGCAAGTCACACAGTATCTGATACAACTTATAAGATAATAAATCTATGATAAAGTTACAAAGGAAGGATATGTCACACACACGAGAGGTTTGTATATAAAATTGAAATTAATTAATCATTTGTGTCTTGCATCACATGCTGAATATGGAAAACCTTTGGCAATTCTAAAGAAATACATCGATTACTGAATTAACGATCTCCTCTGACTTTAAATTTCAGGCGCTAGAGCGGATACTGACCTGTGCAATAGATATGTGAAATGGTCCCTTGATTTGATGGTAATAAATGCACTCATCACTGTATCAAAGAAATCAAGTGATTCTTAATAATTGTGTGTCTGTGTGTGTAATTATTACATTGTGGGGGCAAAATTTCCCCACAGTCTGATAAAAACCTGTAACTTTTTACCTTGTGAGGATTGAGGATAACCTCAATTTTATAAAAAAAAATAATAATAAAATTAATGAATGCAATCAGAACTCTAAAAATGCCGAAAGTCTTGTATTTGGTTTGGTTACTTATGATTAAGGTCAGGGCTGGGTAGGGGTTAAGTTTATCGATTTTGGGAGTAGGGCTAAGCCCATAGAAAATAGTGGAGAGGCCCCAGAAAGATATCAATACAGGAATTGTGTGTGTGTGAGCCTCTGTCCAAAAAGTCCCACAAGGTCCCGCACCAAAGCACAGGTTATATTGTTCATGATAGTGCTTGATGTTTACAATCCCCATCATTAAATATGCGTATAATCACCACCATAATATTGCATTTCATGTATAATTACCGCCTTGACATACATTTAGGGGTGGCACGGTGGTGCAGTGGTTAGCACTGTTGCCTTACACCTCTGCGACCCGGGTTTGACTCCCTGCCTGGGTTACAGTATGTGTGTGTGGAGTTTGCATGTTCTCCCCATGTCATCGGTACTCTGGTTTCCTCCCACAGTCCAAAGATATGCTGAGGCTAGCTGGAGTTGCTAAATTGTCCATAGGTGTGACTGGAATGTGCATGTGCCCTGCGATGGGCTGGCCCCCTGTCCTGGGTTGTTCCCTACCTTGCGCCCATTGCTTCCGGGATAGGCTCCGGACCCCCTGTGACCCAGTAGGATAAGCGGGTTAAAAAATGGATGGATGGACATACATTTAGGTCTATAATCACCACGATACACATACTTTCAGCACTACGCCGTCTGGAGTGGGAGCGCAAAAACGTGATATGTTAGTGCTTCCATTATTGGCAGAAGAGTTTTATTTACACGAAAAATTAAAAATGGCATAATTATCTTTAAATTATCGCCGATCGTTCGTTTAAACTGTGGGCCGTAGTCTACGCATCACGGAAATCGGGATCACTCGTCATATAAATACATGATTCGTACAGTCAATTAATTATTAAACATAGTATGAACAACGCAAAACGAATGTAATATTTATGGAGGCTAGTAATGTATTACATTTAATTACACCTGGACGTCGATTTTAAGATGAATTTGCATAAATACAGCATACAGTAAGTAAGTGAAATGTTATATGTTAATTCTTCGGTGTCCCAGTCATTAGTTTTGTTTGCATATTCCTAATCAGGAGGGACATTCGACATAGAAGGCGGAGGTGTGGATGGATGTCGCAGCTCCCGGACCGCGCCGCCACTTTGCGTCCACGCCGGCAGCTTCTGCAGATGCAGCCTCGTAAAAGCATGAAGATCGCCATGGACACGTTGAAATGAAGAGGAAGCGCTCCTCACTCACAGGAAGTACGGTGTATTTTTAAGGAGCACGGCATTGTCAAGAAGCACGGCATTACTGTAATCGGAGCGGCTCTAGCGGGAGCAGTGGAAGCACACAGCAGCAAGGGCACTCTTCATTTACAGGTTGTAGCATAAAATAATTAATATACCGCATTAAGATTACTAATCCGATTAGTGTGATAACCGCGTGCTTAAAATTTAAGCCATACCCTTTCTACATCTATTTAATAGCAAGATAGGTGCATGTATATTATAGAAATTAAAAATCACCTCTTATAAATTAACAGAATATTATAAATTAACAGAATATTCGCCCGTATATTTGATTATAATTTCTTTATGTAAGGGTATCACCTCAGTCATGCTTCGGTACAAAGAATTAGGGCAGATGTGTGGGAATTACTCTGCCAGTAGGTTTGCCAGGATGGCCAGATTGTAGTATTATTATATCCGCGATGTTGATTTGAATCTCACCGAGATCTTTTTATTTCTTATTAAATTCAATGGTGTAAAAGAAATACATGTATAAGGAGTCTGGGCAGAGTGACGTGAGTCATCATGTTGAACGCTACTTAATAAGAGCCGGCTCGGTGTGCTGGTGGGGCGTTTAATGACGGGAGCCCACGCCTAGACCTGCAGAGGCTTTGTAGCTGCTGAATTACCTCTGTTTCCTCTTTTCAAAAGGGTAAGAATTAGACATGAAGACGTGCAATCCGTGGATGTTCCTCCCCATCATGTTCTGCGTTTTCACAACAGTAGGGCTTTGGGTTGTGTAAGATACTTTTCTTTCTTTCCCCCTACCTCCATCCATCCATCCATCCATCCATCTTAAGATGACAGTTTTTCCTAGAGCGGGTCATTCTGGTAGTACACCTAGCAAGTATATCTTTTATACGTATCTGTTTCACAAATAAAAATATTTTGACTGGGTTACACTTCATTACAACAATTCATGAAATAATGCTGCGCCCCCCCTTCCAATTTTGGGGCAGTATGTGGCTCCGTGGGCTAAGCCTCCATATTTATGATAAGAAAGTTGCTAGTTCAAGCCTGTCCTCCACAGAACAGTCATATGTGACCCCCAAACTTGCTCTCATCTCCATGTCTGTCTCATGGAGAGCAAGATGGGGTAAAGCAAAAAGAGATTCTTCCCACCAGGATTAATAAACTCACTATATCACTATGCAATGACAGCGTTAAAAAAGAACATGTCAGTTCTGCTTGTATCATCAATTTTCACAATAGCATAAATAATGTGAGCCTTTTATTTCCACCATTTCCCCTTGATAATAAACTATCTGCATTCACTATTGAAATTCTAAATTTCTAAATATCCTTTACAGGTACTTTATTGCTGTTGAGGATGGAAAAATAACATCACTCAGTTCAGAAACCAAGTAAGGTGCTTTTGTAATTATGTACAGAGAGTGTTAGTACCTAGTGCCTTCTTCACGTTAGTTAAAGATTTCTAATTCATTTCGAAGTTACAGCCGAAACCACTCAGACTGGAATTCAAACTCAGAAAGCAAGACTAATGACATTTACCATAAGCAGCTGTTTTTTTTGTCCTAGGAAATCAGGACCCTTGTCCCCACCATATATAAGGTACACAATGGCACAAAGCACAGTCCTGAGTGGGTGATTACAACACTCACAGTCAATGTTTGACAGGAAACGCGACGCTACAATGTTTTTTTGCATTGTGTGTCCTCTTTAGCATTGCAGGCGATGCACCACCAGCCAGCTGCGTCTTTAGTCAAGTCATGAACATGGCCGCATTTGTAGGTATGAATCATGCTCAGTGTTATACTTTACTCAGACTTGAGAAATGAGGTTTGATAATAGGCTGTGTGGTTCAGCAGGTTGGGAGGATGTACCTGTCATGGGATGGTCATTGGTTCAAATCCCATGGTAAAAAAAGTAATGTCAAGCTTGTAATACCCCCACCCCAGTTGCTCCAGGGGCTGTCTGAACCTGCTTTCTCAAATACATACATCAGTTTTGGTAGAATTGTCTGTTATATAACTTAAATGTGACAGGAGGGAAAAATACTCTGGAATAAATGTAGGCAGTTAAGGTTTGGCTTGTGAAGGGTGTGGCTCTGGTCTGAGTGACCTTAGATGTTTATCTGCTACTTGGGGGTCTCTGATGGGTTTGACATTCTCCAGCCACAATCCTAAACACAAGCAGCATTGTTGATGTAGAACATCACCAAAGCACAGGTTAAAGAGTCAGTGGCACAACGGCCCTTTGCCATTCTTACCTATCAGTCACCTCCTTGAGCCAGAAGAACACTTAGGGTATCTGCCCTTTATGACGCGGTTTTATGGGGGTTTATCAAGCTTCTGCAAGTTGCTGGTCGATGATGACTGAGGCTGTGCTGTTTGCCTGAAAGATGGCCGGCTCTTCTGCTGGTGCAGGGACTCAGTATAGAGAAGGCAGAGCTGGCAGGGATGTGTATTAGAGGTGCACACATCAGCTGAGCTCTGCCAGTGTGAGGGGACTGTATCAGTCCAACACCAGATTACAGCGAAAGTGGGTGAAGTCAATGAGAAGCGTATTGCAGTAGTTACAGTGGTAGGATGCATGGGGGATGCTGCTACTGAAGCATTTTTAAAAGTCCCGGAGTGAATCCTGCTTTCTGTTTCAGCATTCATCATTGGTGTCCTCCGATACCTGCAGCTGAAGCCCAAGGTTCAGAAGCCGTCAATGAACATCATCAGCCTGGTGGCCATGTCACTTGCCTGCTTTGGCATGACGCTAGTTGGGAACTTCCAGGTTTGACAACTCTTTTTTTGATTGAATTAATGCATCCCATCCAGGGTGTGCCCCTTCCTTTTACCATGTGATACCTAGGACAGGCTCCAAGCTCACCATAACCCTATGCTGGATAAGTAGTTGTAGAAGATAGATTGATGGAAGAATGGATGGATGGATGAACTTTTCGTTATTTTACTTATTAGTACATAATAATTTTAACAAGCATAATAGACCAATGTGAGCATTTTACATGGTGGATTAATACTTATTTATGGATTTTGCTAATTTAAGTTTCCTTGTCTAACCGTTGATCAGTGGTGATGCTTCCTCATGTG
This sequence comes from Isichthys henryi, assembly GCA_026776945.1. Lineage (NCBI taxonomy): Eukaryota > Metazoa > Chordata > Actinopteri > Osteoglossiformes > Mormyridae > Isichthys > Isichthys henryi. Next base: position 1,720,376 of record JAODJX010000119.1, on the reverse strand, counting down.
AAATATTGCAGAACTAGGTCAGATATGTGCCTGTAAATCACTGCAGCTTTCCAGTGATGAGAGGTTGCACAATGTGGGAACCTCGATGACCTTTGGCCTGGGGACAATGTACTGCTGGTTCCAGTCATTCCTGACCCTGAAGGTCAACTTCAGGAACGAGGGCCGGAGGCTTGGGATCCCCCGGTTCCTGCTTTCTGGGGCCATCAGCTCCTGCATACTGCTATGTATCCTTCACAACCACCAAACCACCAAAGGCTCTCATGAGGTTTCTCCACTGCACCAGATATTGTACTTTTGGCACTTCATAAAAGTACCAAACATATGGTACTTCAAGGTGTTGCTTTTCTACTGGCGTAAAACCTGGTACCGGCACGGAATGACATCACAATGCGAGGCAGGGTATTTCGTACTGAATTCTAAAAATGGCTGTAGTGTATTACAGGGCTGGATGATATGCAATATTAATACAAACATCTCCTGTTATAAGTGTCACGATCGGCCGGCGAGCGAGCAGCACGCAGGCAGGCAGGAGTACGGGGGAAAAACGGGGTTTGCCAGGACAGACAGGAGCACGTACTGCGACGAACTTCACCATACCACAATGACAGACAAGGGAAACAGGCAAGATCAGGACTTAAATACAACAGGACAGAGCAAACTAATCAGACACAGCTGGGTACAATCAGGGAATCACACGTGGGTACCCAAGGGGCATGGCACACAGGAGGAGCGGACGAGCGGTCATGACAATAAGTATAAATACTTTTTTTTATTTCTTGTCATGCCATTCAGATCTTCTTTTGGTTGTTTTGCCCATGCAGTTAAAGCTTGGGTCTCTTCATTTGTCCAGTATTTGACCATTATTATTACTTTTTTTTTTTTTACTTCATTTATTGTTGTTTTCTGAGTTGGTAACTTTTTTTAAGATGGCGGTTGTATTGCGTTTTGGGGGCAGGCTATTTGCGTGACCAACTAAGAGAAACCATTTGCAAGTCCCACCCCATATTACCAAAAGTACCAAAAGAGTACCCCAGCTGATTGCTACCTTAAGTACTTGAACGTTTGGTACTGACACTCAACCAGAATTCAATGGAAAAGGATAAGTACCAAAAGTACTGTACCAAAAGTATGGTACCTGCTGCAGTAGAAAAGCACCCAAACAACCTGGAAGGTTCTGTGTGTTCTGATAGAATGTGACCTTGATGAAATCGCTACCAGATTCTGGGCTGATGACACAGGGTCTGCACATACATGCTGCTCGAACGCAGTGGGCGCTGGTTATGTTCTTCTTGGGCTTCCTAAGCTCCTTCGCCATTGAATTTCGTCACTACCGCTTCGAGATCGTCTGCAGCCTTGACCAGGAGCCCCCGCTAAGCCTGTCAGAGACATTCTCAGAAGTCTCGGAGTTCCAGTCCGATCAGCTGTAGGGCCATCCCCTGACTGCGTCCTCGTCACGCTGCCTTATTCCCATGGATCTTTGTGTGTTATTCTGGGGTTTTACAACTGCATGCTTTTCTTGTTAAATATCATCCAGTAAGAAAACCGCAAGGACAGTAACGAGGTTAATATTACTCTTTTATAGCTGACGGATAAATAAGCATGTTCTTTGGGGGGGCGGGAGGGGAATCAAACCTTAAAGACCGCACTAATTTTTCATAAAATTCTAAGGGTTAAAACACTAGATAATCAATCTTGTCTTTTAGAGTCTCCCAGTTATTTCATAGTTACCATATGGTGCACTTTTTTTGTAGCTGTGTTTCAAGTATGTCTGCGTTAAACCCTTTTAGTTAATCTACCTCTGCTATTCTAACACAATGTTGACTATTTCAAGAATCCTTCAAAAGCCTCAAAAATTAAAATTAATCAGGCTTGGTATCACCCAATATAAGTAAATAATTTTGTCGTCCAACTAGTAAACAGAAAGGCATTGCCACTGTTACCCAACAGTTCTTCGTAATGCTTCTTGGAAACTGGTTTTATTTATAGAATTCTTGAGAGCTTTGTGGTCTTAGAGCCACAAATATTTAACGCAAGTTTTATGGAATGTCTTTTAGGGATTTTTGGAAACTTATTTTGATAATTTTGCTGCTTATTAATTTTATTATTATGGTAACCCTTGTATCAAGGTTTAGATAAACCTTGTTGGTTCATTCATTATTTGTGCAAGTTTCTTGAAGTTTGGTGGAAATTTTGGTTGGCAATTTTCCTGCCTTCCAGCTTTGATTATGAACCTGTTTTGCATTGTGCAAATATAACATCCAAAGGAAAAATGTTACAGTATTTTTTTCATGCACGTTGTACTCTTTCTTTGCTATGAAGTACATGTACAAATAAAACTAAGGTTTTTCACAAGTTAAAAAGGAATCATTTATGTGTATTTGACCAAATGTGTTCAGCGTAGCCTGCAGCATTAGTCCGATAAGCAAATGAAACAACTTAGTGTCACGTTTGCACAGGCAACTGAATCACTAAAATCAGGGAAGTCACAAACCAAAGGAGAAAAACAGTAAATTGTGTAAGAAACATTTTTCTGGGTGTTTTGTACTTTGTTCATCACAACAGAAACTTTTTTCCATGCACACTTCAATCTATGACATTTCAGCCTCAATTATATCTCACACCATGCTGCTGGTAAAATACATTATGGGGGGAGCTGCAGATCAAAACAGAATAAGCTAACTAGATCTGCCACTAACAATTATTTTTCTGTGGATTCATTTATGAACTATTTTACAGATTGGTCGATTAATCTAAACGATTAATTTTCCTCCAGTAAATCAAACTGAGTTTGAGATCAAAGTTTAATTTAAGATGGTTTTATTTTGACAACAACGTCATTGAAGCACTTCAATTAATGGACGCCGGATTTTCGGCACTATACGAACATTATTTTCGGCCAAATGTATTAGTAGTATGCCTAAAATATTAAACAAATGTGTATCGTGACAGCCAAAAATTAGTAATAGATATGAATTCGACGTATCTTTATCTTTATTAACCACATGCGGCTGTTTTGGTAAATCATGGAAGCAACAAGCATTTAAGTCTCCACATCTTCTAAAAGAAACTACATTATGGTTAAACTAGGTAGAAAAACGTTGGTGGTGTGGCAGTATAAGAAAATTATTAGATTATTCGATTTTTTGTTTAAATACAAGGACGAAATATGAAATGCTCTCTGTACTAACTGAAATTTAATAAACATGAATAGACAGCACTTACAGTGGTTTTTCCTACTCTGGCAGTCCATCATCTAGAATAGCACTTGTGCGTGATGCTAGTGCCGCTGTGGTATGCCATCGAACCTTGCACAGCGTACAAATCACATTTTTGTTTTATGATCATTTGAACTACTCTCATAATTACGTAGTGATATTGAAGAAAAACATATAATGAACTGAAGGATTTTAGAAACCATAAAGGAAATTTCATTAAAATAATTTAATAAAACTAATTTAAAATATTGATGTCAATGCATTTTCAACTTTGACGTCATCGACTACGTGAACTAAAGCTAACCTCTAAAAATCTCAGGAATGTTTTTAATAAGTCCTAAGCACAGGACTTGCACCATACTGCACAACAGTCCAAGATGACATGGATCAAAACTGAAATATTTATTTAAAAAATGTTTATAAAAAAAAAAAGCCTCAGTGTGTCCCTTAGGCAGATGACCTGTGTTGACGTGACCAGCGATGGACGTACAGATGTCTTTGCCTGGGCCCAGTTTCCATCTGACCCAAAAAGGCAGCTTCGAGTCCGTGCGACCCACTCACTGCCTAACTGTTCAGGCAGAACTAGTTGCTTGCAGCTGACTGAAGGACGAGATGAGGCTGTAGTGAGAACGCTCATCCTCGGTAAGCTCCGCATTGCCT
>JAODJX010000119.1:1684949-1698130 GCA_026776945.1 Isichthys henryi | reverse complement strand
AATTGTACAACTCTCACTGTGCCCGCAAGCAACGCGAGATAATGCCGCGTGCTGGAACCAGCCACCTTGGCGCTAAATTCTGTCAAATTAAGCATTCCAAATTAAGCATTCCAGTCAGGAAATAATTGAATGGAAGTAAATGTTGAGAACGTAACTAGAAATAAATGTATTAAAATTATCGCGCATCAAATATATATAAAACCTAAAAATTCGAGACGGTTGCTGAAAAATAAAACATGCTTTCTTTGTATGTTTATACCCGCATCTATAACAACAATGCTCCTACGAAGCATGGGTGAAGAATGTCAGACCAGCAACCTATGTATCCTCCAGTCATTTGTCTGTCTCCATCACGTGATATCCGTCGCAAGACACACTCATTGTGTTTTATGGATAAAATCATTACAATGACTTTACAGTGAGCAGTCCAAACTGGTTCTGTCCCGGGGCATTACTATAGTGCCCATAGATTTTACTGACGTAACTGGCATATCCATGAGATTTTGGAATAGCAGTTTGTTTTTGACACACCTTTTAAAAAGCAAACAGAATATTAGTCACAGTGTAGAAATAGTGATGTACACCTTAGACCAAAACTAGAACCAAGACAGAGGAAAGTAGCACTGTCGCCACACATCACCATGATTGGAAAACATGGGATTAGGTGACATGAAACCTCAAAATTAAGATAGAGAATATTGACATTTTATGATGTAAACGTGGTTTGGTACAGCTGTGTACCAGTTGGAAACTAAGCACAACAGTCTCAGATGAAGAATAAAACTACAAAATACATAACACTGTGAAAATACAGTTTTAATTTCGTTTTAAAATAAAAATTAAAAACTATTATCTTAAAGTTACTACCACCATAGGCATTCTAATTAGAGGTATTTAAGAATAAGATGAACTGTGAACGTGTAAATCTTCGGATTTGTTTAAAATGCATTGAACCAGTTTAAATATATCTTTTTGTCTTTCCATACGTTTTTGAATTTCTTGTTTTAACAAATGAAAGACAGAAATGGGCAGAAGGACCCAGAGGAGGCGGAGCGTCGAAGCACGGCCCCCGAACTGCTGAAGACTCACTCACCCCCCGTCTCTGCCCGCCATTTTGCACGACGCGAAATAGTGCTTGCTGTGTTCCAGCTTCAAGCCTGCGTGCGGTGTTTTTTTTAAGCTAAAAATTTTGAGCGGGTGCTCGTTTCTTGCTATAAAAAAATGGAAGCCAAAGGACAGGCCGACTTTAGCGCAGAGGAGTTCCCCGAAGGGTCTAAAATCAACGCGAGTAAAAACCAGCAAGATGACGGGTAAGAAAAGCGGCCGCCGAGGCGGGAACACAAGATGGCGAAGTCTCTCCGCCGGCGCAATCGCCGCTAGCCTTTCTACGGGCCTCAGTAACCCAAATCTCGGGGTTTCTGAAACTAAGCCGCCAGCAGCCGGGCGAGTAATTACTACTTGCTTTATGTGGGCAAATCCGGTTACGCATCGTGTCGCGCCAGCTTGTGGGTTGCTAGTAATAGCTTTAAGCTAATGCTAACATTTTATTGTATAACCTGTCGACAGTCGAAATTTAAGGAGCGGAACAGATGCTACTTTAGAGACTACGCATTAGTAACGCGCGGGGGTGTGGGATTTGTTGAGCTAACCGGATAATCTAGCGTTAATAATAAAGGTATACGATAGAGGGATTATCCGAAAATAATACAAGTGAAGGCTAGAATAGAGTGAAGCGTTTACCGTTACGCAATGAGGTTTAAATATGTGGAATTGTATTCAAGATGGTAAACAAAAGTAGTAAAACTACCACTAAACTTTGAGAGTGCGTGCAATCACGTTTCCGCCCTCGTGAAAGATGTCGAATCCGGGGAAACTGGTTCCTTCTTTCTGTACGAGCATCCGGATTGATCCTCTCCTACAACCGGGGATAAAGCCACTGCTTGTCTGTAGTCTGCGGAAGCGCAGCCGGTCGACGTGGATCCGGACAAATGGCGACCACTTTCCGCCTTTGCATGCATTCAGTTTCTGTGGTCTTTTCCGGTTGTATTTACAGATCAGCCGCGTTAACGCAGAAAATTGGCTTACCGTTCGCACACTGTGTGGCCAAGGTGTCACACGTTAATTTTAATCTAAATTGTACTCGGGAAATTCTCAATTAGATTATCGTGCCCGAGTAGTGTGTTTCCTGTCCTACTAACGTGGGATTTCATCAGTTACCCTCATTTTAAGGTCACTGCCCCCTGCTTTTGCATTTTTTCGGTTACGTTCGTTTTCTATTGTTATGAAAGTGAGTGAATACACGAGGAAGATTTAAGACCGATATTTTCAGTATGATATTTTAGTGATGTCATGTATAGTATTTTCTAGGTCACGTTTGTAGATATATTCCAAAAAAGACACTAGGAGAAGTTAGGGCATAGAAAAAATTCAGGAGAAAAACGTGGTGTTATTGGGAATAAGACAAGTTTCATTGGATCCAATGCAGTTTGATATTTTGGCATGATTTATACGTTCTTTCTAAAGGTGAAATGTAGGCTAATTTTTTTCCTACCAAATTTAAGACATGCATTTACTGTTTTTATTGTCCACAGGAAGATGTTTATTGGTGGGCTAAGCTGGGATACCAGCAAAAAGGACCTCACAGATTATCTGTCCAAGTTCGGTGAAGTCCTGGACTGCACCATTAAAACAGACCCCATTACGGGCCGCTCTCGCGGTTTTGGCTTCGTCCTCTTTAAAGACGCTGACAGTGTGGAGAAGGTCAGTATAATTTTCTTTGTGTGTGTAACGTCTGTTGTGCCCTCTCAATACGTTGTAATGCTTCTTTAGGTGCTGGAGTTCAAAGAGCACAAGCTTGATGGAAAACTTATTGATCCTAAAAGAGCCAAAGCGCTCAAGGGGAAGGAGCCTCCCAGGAAAGTCTTTGTTGGGGGCCTGAGGCCTGAGACGTCAGAAGATGAGATCCGGGAATATTTTGGAGGATTTGGCACAGTAAGTAATGCCTCCTTTGGGGCTGGCTTGTGTAGATGTTATATACATTCTGTGTTGTGTGAGATGTCAGAACTTGACAGTCAGCAGGCCCAGCTGATTGTTCGGTGTTGTCTTGCTTCAGATCGACAGCATTGAGCTTCCTATGGACACCAAGACCAAGGAGAGGAGGGGATTCTGCTTTGTGACATATGTGGAGGAGGAGCCAGTCCAGAAGCTGCTGGAAAACAGATACCATCAAGTTGGATCGGGAAAGGTATATAGTGTGATGCCGTGCTGTCTTTTTTTGTGCTTTGACCGCCCAAGGAGGTGATAGAATTCTGCATCTTGAGCTGTAACTTATCAGTTGCTCACTGGAAAAGCCCAAAATATAAAGGCATTACTCAAGGTGCTGGCATTTGTGATTTAACATGACCCATGTTTTGCAGTGTGAAATCAAGGTTGCCCAGCCGAAGGAAGTTTACAGGCAACAGCAGCAACACAGAGGGGACCGAAGTGGCTATGGAGGAAAAGGTTCCAGAGGCCGCGTACGGGGAGGTACGTCCCACTAATCACGCTCGCTGGTGTCCAAGCTAAACTTAGTCACTTGATGCCCGCCTGTGTATTAGTGATCCTCAAAATCTGAGCGGGCAAGGCTGCAGCAGCTTAAAACTGTAGCTGGTCAGTAGCTTTGCATTCAAGTCATTGCATGCTTATATTTTCTGGCATCTCTGAAATACAATTGAAGTCTCACCCTGCTGATTTTTACAGGTCAGAATCACGGCTACAACCAGGGCTACAACTATTATGGCCAGAACTATGGAAGCTATGGAAATGGATACAACCAAGGATACAATGGCTACCCTGGCTATGATTACTCTGGCTACAACTATGATAGCTATGGGTATGGACAGGGCTATGACGAATACAACGGTAAGCCAAAGTGTCCAATGGATGTTACCTTGGCAACATGTGTCTCATGTCACTGAACATGCCTGTTACAATTACCTTTATGATCTGTAGAATGTATTTTAATGAATTGTAAGGAGAATAATATGCCATTTGCGTACATCTTTCTAGGTTGTGGGAAAATTTGGTTAATTTAGATTTGGTATTTGGATCTTGTGATTTATTGTAATGTAAATGTGTCCATCACCAGCCCAGCAGAGCAGTTACGGAAAAGCTTCCCGGGAAGGCGGAAACCACCAGAACAACTATCAGCCCTACTGACCAGAGCTCACGTTATTAGAATTTGGTAAGGGTGTAGTACAAGGCCTGCCGTTTGTCTGACGTTGGTGCTTTTAAAGATCAATAGACAAAACCAAAGTCAAATGAAAACAAGTGGTCAGATGCCTCCATGGTCCCCATTTTGGATTTTTTTTTTTATTTTTTTTGCACAAGTGACTTTGTCTATGGATCTTTAATTGCTTCTGCTCCTATAAGCAGTTTTGCTTTTAGCTCTCCAGAAAAACATAAGCGTTTTTCTGCGGGTTTTTTCCCCCTGCTTTCATTTTCGTAACAGGTCATATGGAAATTACATAAAGAGACTTGATAGCAATAACAGGTAAAGTACTGCTAAAGGGTACAAAGTAAGGACCTATCCTTTACTTCTTTCCTCTTCCTAATTCTATTGTACCTTGTTTGTACCTGCCAGTGGGGACTTCATTGCAGGCCGTGTGTCACCTGACCACGACATTCTCTGGGCGTCGCACATAGCGGGCAGAGAGCACGGCATGCACAAGAAAACGCTGTCCTGTGGTATGGTCTCTTCCAACTTAATGTACCAGCGTGTAACAAAAAACCCAACCAGGGAAAAGAAAAGTAAACAAAAAGGATCTCACGCTTTTTATTTTTTAAGTTGACGGTGTTTTCTTTAACGGTTTTTTAAATGGTTTTTTACAGGAATTAAAAAATGAGAAATCTAAAGGTGACCTAAATGGTTTTAACGACTGTATTGTATTCTCTATTTTAGTGTCATTTCAGTTCTGGACCTTCGTTTTTTCTTTTCTTAAGTGAACCCCTTTTAAATCGCTTACTCTTAATGCTTGCTTTTTTTCTTTATAGCCATTAAAGAACTTCAAATGATAAACACCACAAGACTTTTCTTAAGTTTTCTGTTAAAGATCATATGTGGACATGCTTTCTGAAGCCATAAAAAGCTTAAATAAATTAATAGATTGGTGTCACTAGCATGATTTATGAGACTGAAATGTAGCACATGGGATTATGCAGTGGGGTTAGACTTATGTTTGGGTCTGCTCCTTAGTGGTGAGAGAATCCACCAGTTTAGCGGAGCTAAAGCTTTTTCCGGCTGACAGTTTAATTTTCCCTCTCCCTCCCCCCTGAGAGCTACATGTTGCACGTATGATCTTTCAAACAGAACAGGAACCTTAATAGCTTAAAGTTGACAGCACAAGACGTTTCTCAGTGAAACATGGACGTGCTCGATTTCGGTATCAACAGTAGCTGTGGTGCACATGATTGATGTATCTTGTTTCCTCTCTTCCAGGTGGGCAGGCCAGCTGAGGATTCCACTTCGTACCCTGGCGGCAGCTTGAAGATTTTTGGTCCTTTTTAAAGATTTTTTTTTTTTTTTTTTTATTATTTTGTTATTCCTGAGAAGGTTGACTCTGTGTGGAGCTTTGTAAATAGTGGCCTTTTTTTGTTCTGGGGATTCTCATACTTTTGACATTGGTGTTGTAATGCAATGAAGCTGTCCTGTCACTGTTTTGTAAAGCGTTCCATTTGTTTGATTTTTATTTTTCATCTCTGAAGGGATTATTAAAAACTGGGTACAAAACTGGTGTGTGATTGCTTTAACTGGTAGTGCTTTATGGAGATATAAACATCACCCAGTGGGTTTTCTAAATGCAGAGTGGAATCACTGTAATTTTAAAAATGGGGAAATCATTAGGGAATTTTGATGATCCTTCACATACATAATAGTGGAGGTGAAGAACGGGCTTCTTTTCTATGCACCTGCTTTCCTTGGAAAGCCTGTTCTGGAGTTTGTTCCTGCACTTCAGTTTACTGCTTCAAAAAGGTAGTTTTTATAACCACCCGCACCCGTCGATCTGCGCCTGTGGTTTGCGTCGCTGAGTTTCTCCTGCAGTTACTCGGTGTGAAGTCGCACTTGCTCTACGCACGCGCCGCTCATAAGTAAACACGGAAATTAGGAGCGCTACAGGAGGCGCCGTCGCCCGAAGGGAGCCGACGGAAGCCGATGGGATTGGTCATATCCCGGTCAGCGCCAGCACCGCTTCCTTCCTGCGACCATTTTGTCATCCGCGCCATTATATATACATATGCGGTTAGCGTAACTACTGAGCAAAAACACTGCTAGTGGACATAGATATCAAACAGTCGGATTTAAACGTGAATATTTGGCGTAGCGGACGCTTTCTGTCCGCTGCGGTGAGAAATCGACTGTACAGCTACCGCGGCTAAGCTAACCGGCTAACTGGTTAGGTGGCTAGCGGGGAGCGAAGGGGGACGGCCCCGGGGAGTTGGCGCCGACTGCGGTGGGTGACTGTCCGGCTAGCTCGCACGCAACGTTACCGTGTAGCGTATTTTTTCAGAAGGTAAAAGGAGAAAAATGTCAGACGAGCTGCTGGTCAGCGACGACTCGCTGATGAAGATGGAAGAGGACGGCGAGGCTAACAGCGAGCAGATGCCGTCGGCAATGGAGAGCGGCTCGGCGGTGTCCGAGGGCTCCAAGATAGACGCCAGCAAGAACGAGGAAGATGAGGGGTGAGGAGCCCGCGAGCCTCACTCCGCGTCACCAAGGCGCCTAGCTGTCTGCTAGCTACCTAGCCAGGCTAGTCTAACACTCACAGGACGGGGACTCGAGTACCCAAACCGTAACGCCGTTTAACGCGGCGTCACTGCGCTACATTGTTGCCCGAGTGTCTAGTTTGACTTAACTGACCCGCTGATTTTGTATTACAGGAAGACTAGATAGGCATTAACCATTAACTGTGCATAGTTAGCACTGTATCTCTGTGCTGTGTATTGCGGCAACTTTCCGTGGACTGCTAATTACAATGTTATGTCGAAGTTATTCATCTAGAAATCACATGCATCCATCGATTTGACAGACTAGGTGTAATGTGCAGCTTTGTGATTGTAGGTTTTATTTTAATGTTAATTAGTGTTACCGTGGCCTTTATGTAAAAGGGAGCAGAATTGTGATACTGATAGGGATACCTCATGATATAGATGATACTTTATTCATGCCCTTTAGTACTTTTCGCAAAACCCATTTTAAAAGACACGAGCACACATGTATTTATAGGTGAGAGCAGGTTTCAGAAAAATTCTACTAATCATTAAGAATTAATTATGCTCAAAAGTTAGCGGAACCATAGCGGTGACACTTTAGGTTTTCTGTGGTCGAGGATGCCCAAAACTGATCATTTGTCTCTGACAGTGATGGGTTTACATGTAGACTAATCCACACATGTTTCCTTACAGTTAAACGTAATATATCAAAGAAGTTGTTCTTTCTAAACCTGTTTTTCCCCCAAACAGAAAAATGTTTGTTGGAGGCCTGAGCTGGGATACTACAAAGAAGGACTTAAAAGATTATTTCTCGAAGTTCGGGGAGGTAGCAGACTGCACGCTTAAACTGGATCCAATGACAGGACGGTCCAGGGGGTTTGGTTTTGTGTTGTTCAAAGAGCCCGACAGTGTTGAGAAGGTATTTCTTTTTTAATTATTCTATTTTCACATGTTTGTCCAGTACAGTCACTGGTCTCCTCAAATTTACTGTATTCAGGTATTATTCATGGAACACATCACAAGGCTGTTTGTTGAGTTTCTGTTTTGAAAAGTGCCTAGGTTATTATTAAATGCTGTTTAATCTCTCTGACCTGTATTCATGCATTACTACTTGTGTCATTTAATTTTGCTGGTGACCCTGACTGGACAATGGATTAGACCAGCAACACACCTTTGAGACCAAGAATGACAGTAGGATTTCATCTGCTCAACAGTTTGAGGTTTCCCTTATCGTACTTTTCGTTTTGTGATGTGGCAGATGTTGTCAATGGGTGACATATCTGGACTACAGGCAGGCCAGTCTAGCACCCAGACTATGGAGCCATGCTGTTATAATACACGCAAAATGTGATTTGGGATTGTCTAGCTGAAATACACAAGGCTTTCTCTGAAAAAGATGTCTGGATGGCACCATGTGTTGCCCCAAATCCTGTATATATGGTTCAGCATTAATAGTGCCTTCCCAGATGTGCAAGCTACCCAGGCCATGGGCACTAATGCACCCTCATACATCACGGATGCTTTTCAACTGTCTGCTGATAACAAGCTGGATGGTCTCTCTGCTCTGTAGCCTGGAGGACACAGCGTCCATGATTTCCAAAAAGAATTTGAAATTTTGATTTGTGAGACCACAGGATAGTTTTCAATTTTGCCTCAGTCCCTCTTAAATAAGCTCAGCCCCAGAGAAGTTGGTGGCGTTTCTAGAGCATGTTTAGATATGGTTTCTCCATTGCATGGTGAAGTTTCATCCTGCATTTGTGGATGCAGCGATGACCTGTGTTCACAGACGATAGTGTTCGGAAGTGTTCTTGAGCCCATGCAGTGATTTCCTCTATAGAATCACGTCTTTTAAATAATATTATGCACCATTCAATCAGGTGTTTTGCTTTAGCATTACAGAACTTTTCCAGTCTTTTGTTGCTCCTGTCTCAACTTTATTGAGTCCTGTTGCTGGCATCAAATTCAAATTGAGCATATATTTGTCATAAAACAATAAAAAAAATATGGGTTTATATGATATTCAATTTATTGCATTCCATTTTTATTTATGTTTTACACATCTTCCCAACTTTTTTTGGAAACGGGGTTGTATGATGAATAGGTCTGTTCATTGTTGTGGTGATTCAGTCAATCTATCTTGTAGCTGGTTGTCCTGCTCCTCTTACTTTCAACTTTTCCAAGCAATATGGTCGACTCCAACACACTTGGTCTTCTCATGATACGGCTAAAGTTAGATGATTTTTAAGTCTTTGTGAAAGTTTAAAAGTGTCCGTTCTGTTCCTGTCCTATTTCTTCGTTGTCCAGTTTTCACATCCAAAGATGCTTGTGCTGCACAGTATTCCATGACACTGGTATATTATGTATAGATTTCAGTAATTTTATATATGTGTGTAGTCTAAAGCAAGATGTGAAAGGAGTTTTTTGTTAATTTATGTGCTCTGACTTTTTGAATTAACAGGGAATAATTGTGCAGTACTGGCTCAGTTTTGTGCAGCTGTACCCTGCCTCATTTGATTTTGTTATCATTGTTACTGTAGAACATTACTGATGAAATTTTAAATCACATGATTTGATTCTTTGAACCATATTATCATCATATGTAAATTATCATTTGGATTCTATGGTGGCTCAGATGGCAGCACTGTTGAATCCTGCTTCTGCTCTGTCTGTGTGTCCATGCAGATTGCATGATCTCTCCATATCGCATGGGTTTCCACCCACAGTATAAAGTTATGCAAATGGTCCATTGCATGCAGCTGTGTGTGTGTGTGCCCTGCAGTGGACTGGTGATTCCGTGCCCCGCTTAGACTCTGACCAGGATATGTGGTGGGATGATGGATTGATGAATGAATGATCACTAATCCTTCCATATGTACTGGGCATTGATCTTAAATGGTTTTCTTTGTTTGGATGTTTGAAATGTGTTCTGTGGTACCTAGCTAACAGATTAAATTGGTTCTTCCATGTAGACTGCAGACAAACTTGAGCCTATGTAATATGTCGACGTCCCAAATCTTGTGGTCTAATACTTGTAGATCAAATTGTTAAAAGAACTTCATTAACAATTACTCATTACGCAACAAACCTTTTTCCTGTTTGGAAGTTTTACTACAGAATTTGTCCAGTGTAGGCTGTACTAAAATTGATCAAATATATGTTTTTATATTGCAGCGAGTTTACTACATATCTTATGATTCAAATATCCTTTCGGCTGTTTACGTCAACAAAAAGGAGAATGTAATGTAGCACAATCAAAATGTGTGTTGTGTATATAGCCAGTCTAAGTACAATTTGGAAATGCAATTATAATGCAGGAATACTATCATAATCCAATTTAGGAAGGTTTATTTTTTGTATAAAATAATGCACAGGACAGACATCAACATGGTTGTCATTACAGTATAAACTAGACATAAGCATTCCAGATTTTCATGGAATTTCACTAACATTTAGTTTCACCAACATATTTTTTGCTATAATTGTGATTGAGTCGTTGAGTTTTTGATATCAAGGGTATGAAATTATGTTCTTCTTGGTTAGACTGGAGTTGAAAGCATAATAAATTTGCTAAAATGTAACTAGCACTCTTTCATCACTGAGTACTTATCAGCACTTGTTGTTCATGATGATGAGAGACTGTATTCAATGCTCTCCTACAGTTAGCGTGAGACTTGTGGTCCAGTTAGCTATGTCATGCCATCAGGGCCTTGCAGAACGAAGGTCCCTTAAACCAAAGCCTGTTTTAGACATATCCTGCCACCCTGAACTTCTCTAGACATTACCTGGAGGGGCTGTATGTGTGAATGCGAATGTCCAAATCTGTTGTACTGGACATTAAATGGACTTTTCCCTGAGAGCCCCCTTGTACAAAGACCAGGTAATTTCCAAGTGACCCCCATGTGTGAATGTAGCAGGATGTTGCCCACTAGGGTTTTAAATTTCCATCATGTCAAATTGCAAGACAGCTATGTCACTGCAGTATAATCTGAACTAAGGTGAACACCAAACATTTTTGATGTTTTTTGCATCATCTCCTGCCTCCTGCATGCTCTACTCAAGCATCACCCCTCGTCTAAACTAGCTGGAGTATTAGTGGTACAGTAGGTGTGACCACGTCTGACACGGACAGTCTCTGGTTGTGTGCAGTGTCTGAAAGGGCAACTCTGGGAAATGTCCGAACCTGATTCTCAGCAGTGTGTCTAGAGTTTGTGTGTGAAAATGACTCAAGAGTGCTGGGTGTTGAAGGATGTTGAGTCAGGGGATATGACTGTCAGCTGAGGGCAGAAAACCTTTGCTGTTATGTATTGGGAGGCAGTTTTTCTTGGGGGGGTCATAACATGAGTATCCACACCTCCAGATTCTGAGCGCTAGTGTCATAGAATCTCTAGTAGTGGGAGTCAGTGTGTAACTCTCATGTCAGTGGCACCAGTGGCTATTTGGTTAGTGGTCCATTTGACTAGTTTGACATGGGTATATTTCTATACAAATATACTAGCTTCTTGGCATCTAAAAACATGAGACCTCTTTTAAAATATATTCCACACTTTCTTCCACTCGGTTGACAAGGGTCTGAGTAAAAACTAGCATAGTGTGAAACATCTGGAGGAATGGCAGGATACCATGAAACCAGGCGGGCGCCTAGGGCTCCGAGGGGCTGTTTGACCCAGTCGAGATGTCTGAGGTCACTGTTTAACTGGCGTAGCGCACTGTAGGAGGATCTCTGCTGGAAACTGGAACCTAGGACTACAGACCAATGCTCCTGTTAGCTAAAGATAACACATGATTCAGCAAATGCTCCGCAAACTGCGTTGTTCTTGTCCATAATTGGACAGAGTGTACTGCACTCTGCCGTTCTGGTTCAGGGAAACTACCTTAAACACTGATATCGCCAGAAGCCATTTTTGGAGAATGACCACTCTCCAGTACAGCTTGGCCTATTGATGCTGCTGTAGATTGTGACAGGAGCATTTTATAGAGAAAAAGGACTGGTCTGTCACCAGTGAGGCTCATCCACACGACTAAAGATTTATATAGTAATAATTCAGTATTAAGGCACAGGTAATGACTTCATTTACAAACTTACTGTGATAAGAATATATGAATAGTAAAGCAGCAGTCTTTCCTGCATGGTTAGACTCTGTAGTATAGCCATATAGTGTACTTAATACTTTTTAGTTACATATATGGTAAACTGTTTATCTGATACTGCTTGATTTTCACCAATTACTTGGGATAGGTATTAAAGTTTTATGATAAGTTACACGATTTGTAAATACACAGTTATCTTCTCCTGTGAGTTTGTGATTGGCAGCTGGTTGTATTGTAAACTGCCTTGTTTGTCTTACATGTTCATCCTGGACATGGGAAGGAGAGAATTTGCATATATATATTTTGAACTCCCAATTTGTATGATTGCATCAGTTACGAACCACGTGTAGAACATGACTGATGGATTTGGTTATAGAACAGATGTAGAAATGGAAATGAAGGCATTAATTACATTTTGCCTTTGGCTTTCTCCATATGAGATTTGACTGCTGTTTCTTAAACTTTTTTTGTTTTGTTCTTTCAGGTTATTTTACAAAAGGAACACAAACTAAATGGCAAGGTAATCGACCCTAAAAAGGCCAAGGCCATGAAAACAAAGGAACCAGTTAAGAAGATCTTTGTTGGTGGCCTTTCTCCAGATACGCCGGAGGAAAAAATTCGCGAGTACTTTGGTGGATTTGGAGAGGTACAATTTAAGAGAAGATAGATCTTTATTGTCACTATTACAGAAACAGTGAAAAAGTTTAGCAGCTCTCTGTTTAGCAGCATAAGTTAAAATTGCTACCCTTTTAAAAATGAATTCATAATGTCTTTGCTTCCTGACCCTCTACCACTCCAATAATTCTGAATGAATTAGCTTACTGATCTACAGTGGCAACACAGATTGATGATTGGCAGCTGTACTGACCCACTCTGTTGCAGTTCACCTTAATGCATCATTAGATCTAGTTTGACTCAGATGTTCAATTTTTAGGTGGAAGCCATTGAATTGCCCATGGAAAATAAGACGAATAAAAGACGAGGATTTTGCTTCATAACCTTTAAAGATGAAGAGCCTGTCAAGAAGATCATGGAGAAGAAGTACCACAACATAGGTCTGAGCAAGGTATGCCTTTGTATGCTCCAGGAGCTTCGTCAAGTTGTAACCTGTTAATCAAATCTTTGTGCCATGGCTCTGAAGAGCATTTTGTCATCTCTTTATTAGTTATTTACTTTTTGCAGTTAATGTACCAACATGGGGGCGGCATGGTGGTGCAGTGTTTAGCACTGTTGCCTCACACCTCTGGGACCCGGGTTCAAGTCTCCTCTTGGGTCACGTGTGTGGAGTTTGCATGTTCTCCCCATGTCGTCGTGGGGTTTCCTCCGGGTACTCCGGTTTCCCCCCA
>JAODJX010000119.1:1672400-1684849 GCA_026776945.1 Isichthys henryi | reverse complement strand
CATGTGAGAGTGAATGGTGTGTGAGTGTGCCCTGCGATGGGCTGGCCCCCCATCCTGGGTTGTTCCCTGCCTCGTGCGCTTCTGGGATAGGCTCCGGACCCCCCGCGACCCAGTAGGATAAGCGGTTTGGAAAACGGATGGATGGATGTACCAACATTGCTGCTTGAAAGTTTCAGAGAGCAATTAGCTTGGTAGCTAACTTGTGGCAATATAGAAATCGCTATAAAACGACACTGCTCCTGTAGCTTGGTTGGACTGTGACGTTGTTGTGTACCATGGCACCATCTTCTATGGTCAGTGGTCATTCACACCTACTCACCTAAGCAGTACAGTGTAATTAAATTAATTTTTTTCTCAAGTATCAAGGGCTTTATATCATGTATGAGAGAACATTAGCAAATACCCTATTATTAGAATCTTCTGTGGTTTGTTTTAAACCAAAGGTGTTGGTTAAATTGGTTCCTTTGCAAGTTTAGTGTCATTGTTTTATTTAGTTAACAAGACCTTCCAAGTCTATCATAGGCTTTCGATATCAGAAGATTGCGAGTTCAGAAAGTTTTTAAAACAGAAAATTTATTGGAGGGTTCATACTGAAAATGTATACATACATTATTGTACTAAGAATATGGTTGCAGCGTGACCTTTGCATACCTGGATGTTTACAGAGGGTATTCAGGTCCAGCCCTGTGCCTGAGCACAGCTGCAGGGTAACTCCTGCTAGTCTTTTCTTTACAAGGAAATGTTCTGAACAGTTGGACTGCTTCATGATACATGCACATCTGTGTTCAGTAAATGTATTTTTACACTTATATTAGGCCTGGGTATTAGCACAGGCACCCCAATTCGATTCCGATTCACAAGTTAATGATTCAGTTCAATCCAATTTAATTCTGATTCGATATCAGTCTAACACGAAAGAGATACAAATTTACAAATGCAGAGTCACTGGGAATAATTTGTGGAAACCACTAAAGGCCAAAGGCTTGTGTATCAATATTTTTATTTGAGGAACATATAGGTGCAGTTCCTTAAAAACAAAACTAACCTGTCTCTATCAAAGCACTGCTAACTTAAAAGAATAACTGAACATAAAAAATGTGGAAATCTAAAGCTCACATGCTATTTTTAGAAGGACTTTAACTTAAAGATATGTGCCAAAACATCAATTATAATCTTCTTATTTGAGGAGCGTATGGGTATTAAGGGCTGGGAATCGGCCCTGACCTCACAATATGATTCACAAGTGCCCAATTGGATTCCATTGCGATTCCGTTAAATTTATGTTTGACACATTCACTGATGGGCGATCAAACCAGATCTGTTATAAAAACAAAAGGCACAGCAATGTAGCGTTAACATTGTAAAACAACATAATTTATTGTTGTACTTACCTGTGAAATATTTCGTCCGCACTTTTCCTTATTCAGTTCTCGTACCCAACCAGAAATACATTATACCTACAGACTTTTAGCTGCTTTCCTTTGCTTGTTACCCACAACGTTTGAAAAAACAAATAATTAACAATATTCTCATAATTGACAGCAAGGCATCCACTAATATCCATTTTTTCTTTACATCGTTTGCTTTTATTTCAATTTATTTATTTTGCATCACTGTAAACAGTGTACTGAAAATGATTGGTGTGAGAGTAATGCGCTACTTGACTTGAGGCGAGGCGATTGTGCGGTATTATTGCAACTGTCCTATAGGTGAGAGATAAAGTAGTACCACTTATACGATAAGAGGACTGACGCAAGTAAAATTCAGCAAAAATATTTTTAAAGTCACAGGAAAAAGCATAAATTAACAAAGTTGATCTTGGGATTTTGTGATTCGATATCAAATTGTCAAAACCAGGATAGGGATTAATCATGAAGTCGATATTTTTTCCCCGCCCCTATTGGATATGAATGATTCAAGTGCTGGATAAAATCAGACGTACTTTCTGTGAGGTTTGTTTCACAGGTAGCATTGGATAGATAAAACATTCTAGTATGTTACTGTTTATTTCACTTTTAATGTTGATTTTTCATGTCTTACAGTGTGAAATTAAAGTGGCCATGTCCAAAGAACAGTACCAGCAGCAGCAGTGGGGGGGCCGAGGTGGTTATCCTTCCAGGTCTCGAGGGAGAGGTGGTAAGTGTTCTCATCTTTCCGGAACACCGCACTGGTGCATACCAGGCTCCAGACTACATACTGGAGGTCGAAATCAGAAACACTATTTCGCTGTGGGCATTTACTTGTCCAAAGAATTTGTTCTTGTGCATGGTCCGACTCTTTACACACAACATGTAAATTAAAAATATAACGGTACTGAAAATTCACAGTTCGGTTTTTGGAACATTGGTTTTGGTTCATGGTTCGGTGCAATTTCAGTAATTTGTTTAATTTTTAAATTATTAAAACTGGAGACATGATTAGAAACTGTTTTAAATCAAAGGCGATGCATTTGTCGACGTGTCTGAATAACAAAATGCAAGAGACTCTCTCATCTGCACATTGCAAAAATAACTGTTAAATTTTAAAATAAAAAATATAAAAATATAACATCATAGCAATCATAATGAACTAAATCCTGTTTGTCCTGTATTCTACAGTATACTACCGGGTATGGTTTCATGTTCATAGCAATAAACATCTCAGTGGCCTTAGTTATTATTTTTTTTAGTCCTATTTGAATTTCTTGGCGAAAACGCCTTAAATGCAGAGGCTGTTTCTGCCTTACTCCAGTTGTACACACACTCGAATGATGTTGTCTTAAAAGAGTTTGCGTGTTGGATATGTTTCCAGCAACATATCAGAGTTCGGTTTAGCAGAGCTAACGGACAATATTGGTCTTATCAGCTATTGTGTACGTTTTCCCAGTGTGGTTAAGCTGAAAACTATGTGTTTCAGGTCCAAATCAAAATTGGAATCAAGGTTATGGCAGCTACTGGAATCAAGGTTATGGTAACTATGGTAACTACGGCTACACCAACCAAGGCTACGGGGGGTATGGTGGCTACGATTACTCCGGATATAACAACTACTACGGATATGGTGACTACAGCAGTATGTAACTGTTTGTGTAAACACACATAATAAAACTAAGAAAATAATCTGTTCTCATACATTTTTTTTATTAAACATTTGAACAGTTTATTTATGCATCATCTTCCATTTCTCTTTGTAACTAAATTCATGGTTCATAGAAAAGTGAATTCTGTTGTCTTTGTCTTTTGTTGTTGTTGTTTTTTAATTTGTTTAGAGTGCTGTATTTTAATTATGCAAATATATTATAATATGCAAAGTGTTTGACCCAAGAACAATTGCCTATTTAAAAAAAGTAAAAACAAAAGTGCTTTGACGTCATTAGACATGCCAATATTTCATATTTTTTAAATGATCAATGAAAGAATCCTTAAAAAATAAACAACCTTTTCTTCATTCAAATTCATTCCATATGTTTTCTGTTTCTTTAATGATCACCCTTTCCTTCAGTACAAAGTTATATGATAAATGAGAAATAGTTTCTTACATTGGTACTTCATTTATTAGTAGCTGCCATAAACAATTAGCTACACCTTTATATGTTTGCCTGGCCTTTTGACCTCAATGATGTTGGAGACCTAAGCATATTTAGTGTATTTCATTTCAGTGCAGGGATTGTTTGTCATTCTAGTTATCATCAAGAACTATGTTAAAGTGCAGACGTTGCGGCTGTTTAAGTAACTCCCACAGCATGCAGTTAGCGGTGCTGTTGTTAAAACTCCATAAGGATGGTCATTAGCACCAACAAATCGTCAGTGAAGCAGCGTCCTGTAAACTGATATTTAATGATAGATTTTTTGTTTTGTTTTTGTTTTTGTTTGCTCAACCTCTAGATCAGCAGAGTGGTTATGGCAAATCCCCAAGGCGAGGTGGTCACCAAAACAGTTACAAGCCATACTAATATATTATCCCCACTAAGTACAAGCAGGTACGTTACCATATTGCTTGTCACAAACCTTTGTTAATACAAAGCATATTTTTTTTCATAACTATATTTACCGCTCTATTGTTTAATGTACATGCTTAATTATTTTTTCACAGCACCCTCAAGTGCTTTACAGTAATGGTAACATAGACAACAGTCTCTATTTGTGGTTTTTATTTTTTTATTTTTACTTTTTTTTTTTTTTTTGCGCGATATGTAACGACCGGCTTTCCATGCTTTGTGCCGGTAACGGTAAAGTTAACCGTAAAGTTAACAGGTAAAGTACTGCTAAAAAAAAAAAAAAAAAAAAACGGGAACCGAAATTTAAGGAAATGGCAGGAAAAAGAGAAGAATGTTGTCTCCTAATTCTGACATATACCTTGTTTGTACCTGCCAGCGGGAACTTCCTTGCAGGCCATGAGTCCCGCTGCCTTCCCGATTCACTCAGGCCCGCTCAATGCGGACAGGGTACGAGAGGCGTACGCTCTCGAATGCCACCGTTTGGTATGGTCTTCCGACATCCTGTATCAGCATTGTAAAAAAGAAACAAAAAAAAAAAACAAAACAAATAATAAAGTGGATACATCCAGCTTTGTCTTCTTCTTTTAATTTTTTTGGGTATTGTTTTATAATGTAAAGGAATACATTAATGTAATTTTAATGGTATTTTTTGCAGGGCCCCCACAAGTAATGGTTAAATACGACCTCTTACTGAAAAAATAACTCTTCATTTTTCAAAGGATACAGCTTTCTCTGGATTTTCCAGTGTCTTTTAATATATGCATTCCTAATCTAAATGTAATGCTTGCTTTTCTTTATTCATAGCCCTTGTAGCTGTAATGCCCACTAGTCCATGAGCTAAAACCTGGTTTTACTTGGATGCCACTGCGTTGGAGAAGTCCTTTATATCTATACCTGTATTGTCTCTTGTGTTACTGACAGCGGGGGAAAGCTTCTATTGTAAACCTCGTTAATTTTCCTCTAACAAGTTCTCTTTTTTTAACCTTTTGAAAACCTGCTCCGATGTTTACAAAAATTTGCATGTAATGTTTACTTTGTGTATTCTTTTTGCTTTTCTGAACAATTGAAGGATTTTCTTATCAGTATTGCATTTGGCTTTCGACATCTTCAATTTGTGACACTTCAGGATTTCTAGCTTATGGACTATATTTTTTTATTGTTAATTATAGATTCATTTTTTCTTTTTGTGTCAATAATGGACTGTGTAAAGACACAGGGATGCCTTTTGATGTTAATTTGTACGTTTTGTTCATCTTACACAATGGTTGTTTGACAGTCTGTTTTTTTTTGTCTTTTTCAGGTATTGGAGGATAGTTTGTCTGCCGGAAGTTTGGAAGAACCTGGTTTAGAAAAATACACAAGCCAGTTTCTGAGACGTATTTTCTGTTTTAAATGTGTTAAGTCATTGCTTTATTTTGATGCTTTTGTGATCTTTGATGCTTTGAGCTCTGTTTGGGCTTTGTATACACGTTGTATTTTGTGGTACTTTAAAAGCCTTCAGTGTTTTACCCTTTTTTCCTCAGTATTGAGTTTTGCGGCATTGTGTGAATATATACAAAACTTACATCTTTAGATTATAGTGCTTGTATTTCTAAATGAACTCTTTTGTATAATTATGTTTTTTTGTAAGTTTTCAGGTTAGTCATCTAGATTTTTTTATGGTCAATAACATTAACAATGTTCTGTTATGCACTAGATAATTCCAATAAAGAACAGAATACTCTACTGTACTAGTATATAGAAGCTTTGGCACTCTCTCGTTGATAATCACACATGAAAACAAATGCCTACATATGATTTAGTGTAGTTGTTTCTCTTGTTCAAATGTGGGGGGAAAATCCAGAGCAAAATATTTTGATTATGTGTTATGTGACATTTAGTATTGAAAGCAGAGTAACTTTGAGATGGTTGGTTTAATGAAATATTCCAGATATGTTGCTGATAATCTCAAGGTTAAAGTTAATTGCTTTGCGTGTTTTGTTATATTCAGCTGGGGGAACATTTTTATACCATTATCCAATTCATTATTTGTTGTAGTATGTTAGCTAACATACAAATGCTGACATCTGCAAAATAAAATATATTAAACCGGTTCCAAAGTGTTTACAGTAAGTCCAGGAACAGCAGCTGTTTAAAAAGATGATCTCTGTGAAGAACATTTCAATTGTATTGTAAGTACTTATAACAACATTCCTGCATTGCCTTCCTATTACAGAAATGAGGTTTGAAAAGTATATAGTGATACGTGTGGATTTAATAAATAATGCATTTTTGTTCAACAAGGTTTTAGTTCTATCATAGATTAAGGTATAGAATTATTATTTTGATCTAACCACACAATGCATATACAGACACTTCTCACTTAACATCCTACCTGTTTAACGACCGCCTGGATTTACGACCAGCTCTCCGGCCAGTCGTTATTGTACGCTGTACGAGAACTTTGGTCGTGGAATCGGCAGCGCAGCATCTCAGTGTCAAGCATCTTGTCTCGCATCACCCTTTCTCGGTCTCAGTCTTCTTCCTGCAGTCGTTCAGTATTCACTACAATAGCGTTCACAATCTCTAATTACCTGCATTTACAGTGTGCAAACCGATGTAATATGTATTAGAGCTGATTCCCTCTATTCTGTTTATTACAGTATACAGTACACTACTGTGTAAACATAAATATACTAAAATGTTATAAATGATGTAAAGGTGACATTAAAACAATAAAGTTAGCTGACACAAACCCACTACCAATACAGTATGCTTAAAATATCAGTAAGGGGCGGCTCCTCACTTATTGACCAATTTGCTTAACGACCTACTCGTACGAACGGAACTCAGACGTTAAGTGAGGAGTATCTATTATAATTTTGCACTGCTGTACAGGACCTAGCAGCTTTTAGCTCTAACCTGTCTGTTAGTGACACAATCCTCATTCTATGGTCAGAATCACATCTTTATTGCAAAATTCATGCAAGGATCACAGGAGGCATCACAAGGATAGCTCAGTGGAATAGGTTATATGAGGCAAATCGAGTTACTATAGTTTCTGGACAGATTTAATCACCAGGATTGTTTTGCTGATTTCCTGTAAAGACATTGAAAAACCAAAAAAAAATGCAGTTCTTTAAATATCACTTTAAATATAAATTAACTTCATTATTATACAATCTATGTAAAATACTTCATTTAAGGTGGCAATATTTTGAGCTTATATAATGAATTGTGGATACAATGTATACGTGAATAGACTGGATACGCCTTTTGTTATTAAATGTATTTAAATCATCGGTCTAAGTAAAACAGTGTAAAAATTAGAACTGTTTCAGACATTTAGAGACATTAAAGATTCTCTATTATTACTATAAACATAAATTGAAATATTTAATAGTTGTGTGTGCAATTAAACAGGTCTGTATTTGCAAATGTGACGTTTTGGCTGGATAGTAGAAACACCTTGAGCAGACAGTTATGAGGGAATGACGCCAGTGGCCAGTAGGATGATGATGATGATGATGATCAGCACTATCACACCTATAATTATCATCATCTTTGTGTTTCTCCACCAGTATTTCCGGGCCACGCGTGTAGATGTCTTTTGAAAGGAGTCAGCCTGGGAGGAAATAACGTGTTACAACAAGTATTTTTAATTAAATAAAAAACTAATAATGAGCAGTCATTTCCAATTAGGTCTGAACGAATATAGATTTTAGATTTTTTCATTGGTGCTGACAACCCTTTCTTTGACGTTGCTTACTAGAAGGATATTGTGTTATAAGTTATTTTTAGTTTCTGAATACATTTCTACACACTGATCCTTACCAGGAGGAGCAGTGGGAAAATGAGGTGAGATAAAATGATATTCATACTCTTTGGTCAGGTGAGAATTTTTGCAAGTTATAATTTGCAACTTATATTTTAGTTCTGGTGTAACTATTCTTCCTCTACACACAGAAAACCTTTTTTTTTAGGAAACAACTTCATGACCAGAATCAAAATCAGTTCAACATATGCATGTTTTTTAAGATTATGTAGATAATAGCCTGTTACCCCCTTCTACCATGTAACTACAGTTTTATATCAAATTAGGCAAAAAAAAAAAATACAAGAAATTAATAGCAGCTGTAGACCTACTTAGTTTTGATTTTAAAAACTTACTGTTGCCTGGAGATCATCGGTTTTGTCAATAAGATCATTTAATCGAGCATCTCTTTCCAAGACTTTGTTGATGTTGTCTTTCAGTATGACCTTGACATCGTTGACTTGCTCCTGCACCTGGTTCAGCGTGTTTTGTGATGGTGCTTGAGCACCGGAGTCAGCCTGTGGGAAGCCAGACAGTACTGTGGCCGGAAACTCAGTTTGAGGAACAATTGTGCAGTGTAAATATACCTCACATGGCTGACAAAACCCTCAATGAAAAGGAAATAAAAGCTTGACTAAATAGACCACACCACTAGACACATTACAATGAGTTTGCTTTCTAATTATCGTCAGCATTTATTTAACTAACATGTCATAGAGTCATTTTGATTTCAGCCTTCTTAAGGACTCTTTTTATTGCCATACTTGATTCGAACATTTTAGTTTATTATATTAGGAAGCAAATTTTTCATTTTGAAGAGTTTGCATTTCTTTAATAGTCAAATATGCTCTTATCAGTGGTGTTCACTGCTAGCCAGAATTTACTTCCTTGTTTGACCAACATCTGTCACAAAGCACTTCTATAAAAACATTTTATACTTTTAACTAAAACATTTTAAATTACATGTTACAGCATTGTATTTCCGCGTGAAAAGTTACTTTAGTACTGCCCAATGATTTTCATAATGTCCCTTTAAATGTCGTAGCTGTACACCTTATAGACCTACAGAGGGGTCCCTTGTCTCCATTAAGGCAGCAGAACTGCTGTTTAATTTCCACAGAAGACATAGCTAATAAAGCTATATACTTACCATATTGTTATAATCGGTCGATTGACGCAGAACCACGAAATAGGTTTTATCAAAAGCTCAAACCATGAGCGTTTCACACCAACCTATCCATATTAGTTACCATACTGCTGCTTTCAGTTGGGAAGCACTGTCACACGCCAGTATCAGTCCTTGTGGGTTACACATTTACTCTAGGCGTAACCACGATTGGCCACAAACGTACCAGTTTCCTTTATCATGACCTATCATGCGCTGACTAACCATCTGATGCAGAGCAGAACTGAAATCATATGGAAGTGCAAAGGTCACTTTCATTACCGTGTTTCTGTTGACCAAGGTCTCACCATTCTGCATATATTAATACTTCCTCTGTTTTTTTAAATAAATGACAAAAGAATACAGTATCCAAAAAGACACACCTCTTGGAATTTCTAGTTTTTGTTCCCTCAATACGAAGACACCCAACCATCCATCCATCCATCCATTTTCCAAACCGCTTATCCTTACTGGGTCGCAGGGGGTCCGGAGCCTATCCCGGAAGCAATGGGCACGAGGCAGGGAACAACCCAAGATGGGGTGCCAACCTATCACAGGGCACACTCTCACACCATTCACACACATGTGGAACCCCATGATGACACACGGACAACACACAAACTCCACACATGTTGAGCTGAACCACAGACTCAATTACTGGTGTCAGAGGTGTGAAACAACAGAGCAAACCAGTGTGTCAGCATGACACAAAAACCACTGACAGCAAATTACTAATGGAAGGGGCAGTTCAAGGATTTGACTCAAATCGGGTAGCCACTTTGAATCTGAAATACAGGATGTCACCCTTCTGCTGGCCAAGCAAAGGGAAAGGTGGACTGGTCTAGAATCTGCTGTATCTTTGGGCATTATATGGTGCCGATAGGGCGAAATCAGGAGGTAGGAGGTCAAACAACAAGGTCTCTAATAAACAGGTGATACCAGGATTTTTTAAGGTGAGGGACTAATGAGAGGCCATAATTCAAACAAAGGGGCCAAGCTTGTCATTACCCAATAATATGTTTTGAATTGGGGAGTGTCAGGGGAAGGGGCACTTCAGGGACCAATCAGCTTTCAATACTGGCCCCACCCCTGTATACGCCCCTTTTAATATAGTATAGCTGTCAGAAAAGGCTATAATCAAGGAAGCATGGCTCCACAGTGACACTGCGTAGATCTGGCTGTCGTTTCAGCCTGGGTGACTGTTCAAGAAGGCTGCTCAAAAGGGAGGTTATGGCGATGTGGAAGAAGCTGTGGACGATGGTAGTCCCTCTATTCCAGTGACATTTCCGCAGATTCTCTGCAGCTTTGAGCTGTGGGTGAGGTGTTGAAGCCACATTTCACAAGGTCCTACTTCTGCCCTCTTAATTATCTAGCACTATCGCCTGTTATGTGTAGGAGGTGGGACTTATTCATATTAATTAAAATTATATGTTATTAAATATTACAATCAGCATCATGTTATGGGGCTGTTTCTCTCTAAGAGGAAAAACAAATATTTACAAATACAAAGATCTGAAGGGACCTACTACATAATGTAAGAGACTGAGTCACATGTAAATAATTCCTCCTTTCAACACAAATATCCAGAAATGGATTAAAATAAGTAAATTAATGTGCAGAATGAATCTGGTAGGAAACCTGTGAATTGGCCTGAAACTGTCCTAGAGATTCTATTCCTCTGAAGAAGGGAAGCTCCGCAAATTGATGCAGGTATCACTCGAAATGCAGCCGCAGCACCTTTAAAGCAAACGGTTTGACCGAGCATTAACTGAAGGCTGGGCACACATACAATAAAAGGCACTGGTTTCAAATACTGGTTGAAATTTTTCTTTATTTCAGGCCGAAGGCTGAAAGCTGAAACTGCAAAGAGGGCATGTAGATTTCATATGATCCGGTGTCAGTCTGTATGGTAACTGTAGGCAAATATTGTGACATTTTATTGACGGTGAATCATTCAACCATAAACTATTATTCAACGAAGCTCAGTTCTGCATGGTCTGATTCTATTTTTGGGCAGCGTACTCTAGCCTATCTTTAGACTTTTGCCTTCAGAAAATGCCTCTACAGCTACTCCACAAGCTGCCTTCTATTAGTGTGGCATGTTCACTTTCTCTCCGGGTGCCTGGCTGTTATTTATGCCTGGAACAAGCAGCAAACTGAAGCAAAACTCATTAGAACAGAAACGCATAATCAGCATCATATTTGGTGTCACACTTTTCCATAATAAAGAAGCATAAACTGTAGTTTATAACAGATCCCATCTGCACTAAGCCTGAAGCACATATACATTAAGATTTGGTCTTTTGTATGGTTAAGTGGTATTTCGAAAATATACCACATTTACATATTATCACATTTACACTTTTATCCCAGAGGAAAAAAAAAAAAGGTTATTTTGATAGGTTTGTAAGCTTTTTCATCGTAGAATGCAAAACTTTGTTTGCAATGCATAAAGTCATCCGTATCCCAGTCACCTGACCCAGGGAGAGCAGAGCTGGGCAGGCTATAAGAAGGGAAGGTGTTTGCTCCAGCAAGCGCACCAAAGGATGTTTGGAGACGCCACCTAACCTAAAGTGCGGATCATTGGCAGAAGGAGGTCAGGTCAGCACAGGGAGAACAAGCGAAATCTGCACAAAGAATCGGTACGGGGATCAAACTGCCTCGAAGCCGTAGTGATAAGCCTGCATGCTCGCAGAGTTGCTGAGTTATAAAAATCTCAACTGAGCAGTTGTCAAGTGAGGGGACTTTGAGCTCAGCATTAATTATTGTCAAGCTGCTCTTTTACCTCGCTTCTTATAAGAACTTTCTTTCAAACTTTAAAATATTGGCCATTTTAGTGTGAAGCCTCTGCAGTCTGATTCATCTTTGTAAATCGCACATATTACAAAGGTGACCAAATGTTGAGGTGATGTATTGCAGTTTTTCTCGATCGCTTTGGCACATTTCTCAAATAACAATTTAACATTTGCCAAGCAGCAAGTGTAATCCCCACACCATAATGTCACTTATGCACAGCAGAACACCATTTCCCATTGTTTCACACAAATTTCCAAATGTTTTAATTCATATATGCTAATGGTTTTGTACAATTGTCATCGTTTGGCACAATATTCAGATGCTTTAATCTTGTTGGTCAAAATAGATTATGTAGTTTCCCACTGTAGTAATTTTACAGTACACCCATGCATGCAGTTTGCTAAAAAAAAAAAAAGATTGTGGAGTATGCTTACACCGACAGTTACAGGCTTTTGCACCTAAACCATGGTGTTGTGCTATATGCATGAACTGTTTTGAGAAATGCACTTATAGTCTTAAGAATAAGTATGTTTCATGAAATGTGCTGAAGCAATCGAGGACAACCGTAATGTGCGCAATGATGCAAAATTTATGATTTTTTCCCCAGCAGTAAAATCATCCATCCATCCATTTTCCAAACCACTTATCCTTACTGGGTCGCGGGGGGTCCGCAGCCTATCCTGGAAGCAATGGGCACGAGGCAGGGAACAACCCAGGAT
>JAODJX010000119.1:1644796-1661186 GCA_026776945.1 Isichthys henryi | reverse complement strand
GCTTCCGGGATAGGCTCCGGACCCCCCGCGACCCAGTAAGGATAAGCGGTTTGGAAAATGGATGGATGGATGAAATGTATACAGATGTTTTGTTTAAATCCAGATGAAGATATGAGTCAGAAACGAGAGCTGGCCAGGAAAGACCAGCAGGAGAGACACAGTGAGAAGGTAAGATGTGGAGTCGTTCTGCTGTACCTGAATGCGCAGCTAATGGCAATATTTGTTCTTTTAAAACATGCAACATGTTGTATGCAACATAATGGGAGTAGCTGACAAACTGTATGTGTAAGCTTTCACACTTCCGGGTGCTTTGCATGTTTATGTGGACTTTGCAATACAGACATTCAGTTGGCGATTTGTTAATTTTTAACAGGGAGATTGGCCAATGGAGGCTTCACCTCTGACTGCTCACAGCCAATCAACACCACACACACACACACACACACACACACACACACAGACGCACAAACGCTAACTAAATGGATGCTCACAACACACGCAGCACTCTCTCCTGGGGGATGGAGGGGGAGCCAGGTTAACTAGGGAATGCATTTTTGAAATTTTACTAACATTAGGGTGGCATTCTCTCTGAAATTGCCTACTGCAGATGTCTGTTGTAGGGAAACATATATTTTGGGGGGGAAACATTTGTTTCCCTGTTAGTTAGATGGAAAAGAGATGAAGCATTTTGTTTTTATTTGGAAGACTTTTTTTTCGGTTACCCGTCAGGCTTCAACCTATCAGGAGTCTGTGCTGAAGCCGCGCCAGGAAGCCCGGCTCCAGAAGAAGGAGCAGCGCTTCTACCGCATGACAGGAGAGGCCTGGAAGCTGACACGGGGACAGCCATTAGGGGTAGGTGCTGAATTCCTATTTGGTGGCTCAGTGGGCAGCACTGTCACCTTACACCTCCAGGGTTAGGGGTTCGAAGCCAGCCTCTGCTCTGTGTGTGGAGTTTGCATGTTCTCTCCAGGTCACACGAGTTTTCCTCTTGTACGTGTCCCACAGTCCAAAGACGTCCCTTTGGGTTCATTGGCTGTACTGTTTGTGAGGATGTGTTTGTGCCTTGTGAGGGTGCAGCATGCCATCCAGGATGTCTCCCTCCTCTGTGCCCTGCGTGGTCTGGCCTATGTTAATTTACAGTATCTTGTATGCCAGTGACAGCCCACATTTTTGCTTTACGGGGAATGTGGAGTGTCTGTGGGAAACACTGTAGTAGGCAACCTATGTTTTGCAGTATTGATTAAACACTGTTAACACCTCCTGAAGTAACAAATCTACCTATTCATACAGCTGGATTTTTCTGTTGGAGCATTCCACTGGGCCCAGAAGTGTTGACCGATGTGCAGAGCATTACAGGTTCAGCTAAATGCTGTAGACTACCAGGTCTGCTCTTGCTGGTCATTCTTGATATCTTGTGGCTGTCCTTGACAGTGTCCATCTCCATTGTTGCCGCTGCAGGAGGGAGATCCTTCCATGGAACACCTAGAGGATGAGGACATTGATGAGTCTCCAAACATGAAGGCCTTTCGAAGGAGGAAGTTGCCAGAAACTGTCAGCCGCATCCCTGCCAAAGCTGACGTTCCAAAAGAAAAGAGGGTGAGCTATCCAATGTCTGAATTCCGCTCCCCCCCCCTCCCCCCCCCCAAAAGGGCGCAGCTAGTCCTAGTGGATATTTGAGTCGGACAAACACAGATGCCACACATAGCAACCGCTGCCCTCAAAATAAAATGCGAAGACAAGTGGTGCTTCAACTCCAACCCAGACAGTAGATGTTGCCAACAGTGTTACATGGTGGGGCTAAGTTGGGCAGGGCAGCCAAGTCAGTTTGATTTTAATCTCTTTAAAACTTTACTAACCCTCCTAAGGCCACAATTGACAGTCATTCTTGATTTTTTAAATTTTTTTTTTTAAGGTTAGAGATGGATTTTTTTTTTTATTTTTAGGACAAAGCAAGCTTCCACCAAGGAATGTGAACAGCACCCCTCTGTTGACTCGTGATGTATGCTAAGTGTGCACAGAAGCAAATTGCACATTAATCTGCATGTCTCGTGACTTGCACAGGGTTGAAAGTAAATTTCTGAAATGTTTTTTAAGAGCAAATAGTGGAATATGTCATTATGTGAAGAAAATGGAGTGCTGTACTATGCAATTTTGTATAAGAATATTGTTTTTTTTTTACTGAGCAGGTTTATTTAAGGAAATCATTTTCAATTATAAGAATGTAGTGCTTTTAGGTTTTATCTCTTTTATCCTTCATGTACAGGGGCAACAAGGTGGTATCCGTTTCAGATTTATGGTAGTTTGGGCTAAATGTAAGTGAATGAAGGGAGTTCATTTAATCCGGGGTACCTTAAATTTGACAATTTATCTGGCTAAGCAAGAAATCTGGCTTTGTGATACAGGCCCTGAAATTGTTCACCCAATAGTTTCTGCACTCTTTGGATTCATTCATTCATTCATTCTCTACCACTTATCCATGGCCAGGTTGTAGGGGCACTTTTTTTTTTTCCTTCAAATTTGGTCACCACTCAAAACATTTCCCTCATCCAGATGCAGGTGGTGTGCTGTATGAAGCGACCATTTGCTCCCCGTGCAGGATTTGGCACATTCCAGTGCGCCTTTGATCGACTGTGTAGGAGTCTACATAGACAGCACTGAAGTCCATTTTTTCTGCTGCGAGGAGAAAAACTTGCGGCCAGTGAACACCTGCATTTTCACTTGGAGATTAGTGGAGCACGTAAAAGCTCCAATAAGATGGGCCAGTTTATCCTCAGGAGGAGTAGTTATTTTTATTAATCAGTAAAATAACATTAACAACATTCAGTAATTAAATGTTCTGTGTTGCCTATAAAATCTGTATTAAAATGAGATGGTGGTTATTGTTGTATTTTGAATGAGGTGGTGGTTATTGAACATTAGGTAGTTCAATGCTACCATTTTTTTAAAGAAATGGAAATATAGCAAGTTATTGTACTTCCTGAAACACACTTCGGTCACAAAGTGAATGTGATGCCAGACATTATTAGCATATCAGCTAACTAGTCTATCAGTGACAGGCTGGTGTAGCGGCATGAGCATAGCCATGCAGTTATACCTCCCCTTATAATGCATAGTCAGATACAGCAGTGCCGTTTATTCCCAATGAAGAATGTATTCATCCCTATTTCTGAGTTTTTTTTCCCCCCAGAGTTTCCAGTTCCAGAACATTCCTATCTAAATCTCAATATTTACCAGTTGTCTCATTTTGCAACTGCAGACTTGAATTAATACAAAATTTGAGGCAGAGGCAGTATAATTATACTATCAGAGATCACACTGTTTGTTTAAAAGATTGGAAGTAAATCGATTGTTAACAGTTGCAATTAAAAGCTCATTGCTTGATTAAAAATGGAGCTTAGTTACTGTGATTATTCTTGATGCTGGAATATAATCAGATTGTTTCCCTGTTTTGAAAAGGTTGTAGTTTTACCAGATGAACCACCAGAAAATACTGAGGGGGTAAGTTCTATTTTTTTTTTTTGTTTGTTTTTTAAACAGGGTTTGGTGTTGTATGGTCTCCTTCAGTATTTGGATGCACTGTCACAGAAAATGTAGAAATACCCTTGAAACAAATGTTTTTTTTTTTTTTTACTGAATACTGTTTCTGCTTTCCAGGATTCCTTGAGGTGTGGGAATTTTGATTAATCTTATCCACATCAGTTAAAATTGTAGCTATTTGTTGTTTTCATGCAAAAATTCAGTTACATTGCAAATGATTCTGTAAAATAGATTGACTGCTGTGTGAATGTTTATTAGCCGATTAATTTTAGGCTCCAGGGCAGTGGGAGTTGTGTAAACTTCTGTTGCGTTCAGTCATTTCATCACTTGCATGTCATGTCAGCAAAGTACTAAATTTAGGAATGAGAGCAACCATGAGACCTGAGCTGCTCTTGGTGTTAAAATAATAACATCTCATAAACAGGCCTTGGTAGGAATTAAAGGAAAATTGCACCTTTAATTTTTTTTAAACTAAAATTCTGTTGAACAAACCTTAACCCTTTCTTAGGTGGTGAGGGTGGTCCTGAGATGTCCTGGTGGTCGAACAATTCAACGCAAGTTCTTTAAATCACATAGCTCAAGGGTATGTTGTACATTTGTCAGTTTAAATGCTTTGTACACTAATATCAGAACTTATGACACACACTCCTATTGACAAAGACTAGGACTGGACTGATGAAGTCAGTGAAAAAGAAGCTGACATAGATTACCATTTTGTGCAGGTTCTCCTGGACTGGATGCTTAAGAGTGGATTCCCACCACACATCTATGCTATTTGCACCTCTTACCCTCGAAGGCCCCTACGGATGGAAAAGGACTTGAGCCTGGAAGATGCTGGCATTGACACAGACACGGTCCTCAATGTGGAAGAGATGGATCTCCCCCAGTCTACCCAACATTTAAGTGACTGAAGGTTTAAGATGTTATACCTACAGCTAGCTTCTACCTGAGTGAGCCAGTGGTTGGTGGGATAGATTCAGAAATGCTGCTGTGTCTCAGATCGGTGGATCGTGGAATCTCTGCACCACCAAGGACTCTCTTGCAATAAATGATGACCTCATCAGTTGGTTATTTACTGAGAACTACAGCAGGTCACTGGCCACAGACTGTTAATGATCAAAAGTACTTTAATTGGTTCAAATACGCCAAAGATGCAATCACTTCATGACAAATATACAGAAAAAAGTACAGTAAACAGTAAGATTTAACAGTGGGTGGGTGAGAAGGAGGGAAGGTGGGCTCTTTACATGACAGCATATACTCCAGAAGAGGAAGAGGTTTCTTCCTTCAACTATGCATTCATAACAGGATAGTGTCTGCTGGAGAAAAGTGTGGGGGGTCGATAAGCTTGTACATTAAAAATACCATATTTCACATGCCTGGCATTGCTAATTGTCGCAAAAATGTACATTTTGTCCAGTAAATTTGAAATAAGCAAAGCAAGTCCTCTTCAATGTACAGTTCAAGGAACCACCCCCCCACCCGAAAAAAAAAGGAAAAAAAAAAAGAAACCCATTACTACCATCGTATACAGCAGGCTTTTGAGACTTGAGCTGAAGGATAAATGCAGTATGTTGTTGCAGTACTGAGACACTGGGCA
This sequence comes from Isichthys henryi, assembly GCA_026776945.1. Classification (NCBI taxonomy): domain Eukaryota; kingdom Metazoa; phylum Chordata; class Actinopteri; order Osteoglossiformes; family Mormyridae; genus Isichthys; species Isichthys henryi. The sequence goes on along the minus strand of JAODJX010000119.1, from coordinate 1,656,049 downwards.
AACTGTATGTGTGCACTAAATGCTTACCGCTAGTATGGCACATTTTGGTCCATGTTAGTACTTTCATGTTGTAACCCTGCTCATACATATACACACATTTACACATACAAATGTCATCGGGAGGGGGTTTATAGGAAGTAGTCGGGGGTGCGTCGAGTGACGTGGGGCTCCCCACGGCGAGGTGCAGGGTCAAACTGCAGGCTGTGGGGAAAGAGATGATCGTGGCTAAAGATCCCATCTATGCATTTGGGTCATGTAAAGGTTACATCCTACCACCACCTCAATCCTATGAAATTCTGATAGCTACATCAGACGAGAGCAGTCCAATATTTACAAGTGTTTAAGAGTTGTAGAGGCGATTCCAGGATTTTTTAAGGTGGAAGCATAAGAAGGGTCATAATTCATACAGAAGGAACAACTTTACCATTACTCAACCTTTTTCAGATTCTTACAGGTACACCGAATGAGAACAGAACAATACTTACAAAGAGTATTTTAGAGTATCATCCAGTTCCATGATGGCGGCTTGGTTGCCACAGCGATAGCAGTAGTTTGGCGCACTGAAGATGGTCACAACATTCCTATCATGACACCAGTTGTATCCCTGGAGAGGGGGGGAATTTTTAGTGGTATTTTTAGTATGGATGCTCCGATCATTCAGCCATGTTCAAACGAAATTGCTCATGGGGGATCGCCAGCAAACAACACCAAAAACCTCATTTGACACCTGAGAACTGGTCTACAAACTTGCTAATGCTAAGGCTGCTGCAACTAGCAAATTGGCTCTTGTGCATCCACCCCTAACTGCAGCAAAGAAAAGTCTTACATTATGGATAGTAAGAAAGCAAAAAAGATCAGAACCAAAATGCAGGTTATTGGATTGGACAACCAGCTGCTCTCGGCTGTTGGAAGATGTGGGATTCAGATGACTACTCGAGACCATCTATAAGCTGCCAATACTTCACAGACATCTCTCAACCCAACCAGTACCAAGCCGTGAAAACACAAATCCACAGCCCTATTTATGACACGGTTACTGCAAAATTACCCTGTTTAATGGCCCAATGATGCTTTAGTTCTATTTGGGCTACCTGTCTTTTTGTTTAATGAATTTGCAACTTGAATCTGATTAACATTTCTGTTAGGCTATGTTTAATTCAGCAAGATACTTACAGAACAATGATAATTCCCCCAACAGCCCTGTCACCCCCCTTTCTAATCCCTACTCTTCCCACATGCCCCATCTCTAGAATCTCTAGCCCCCCTAAACACTCTCCCCACGTCTAAAAAAAATTTTTGTGTGATTCATCTCAGTGTAATCAGGTTCTTGAGATCTGTGTCCGTAATTCCATGCTCCACCACTGCTTCAATGTTGGTGCAATTTTGTCTTAAAACAGGTGCCAGATAATCACTTATACAATGTTCCCGGGAAGTTTGAAAGAGATCCATAAAATACTTTCGAAATTGCGAACACAGTAACACTGTCTTCTACAGCTGCACCTTTCCATTCTTTGTTGTGCCCTAGTGCTGCTGCTTCAATTCTGGTGCAATTTGTCTAAGAAAGAATTCAGGTGGAGATGTTCATCAATATAATATTTCTGTGAAGAGGAAATGAGATCCATCCAGTACTTGAGTGATCACATTCAAGTGTCTTCTGCGGTCATCTTTCCCTTTGCTGCCACTAAGCAATGTTGCATCTGTATTTGTGCAGACAGCAAATACAGAATCCTTACATTTCATTAAAATACACATTTAAATAAACCCACTAATCATACTTCATCGTCATAGCAATGAACAAAATAACTTGTGTCAATACTCTGTTGCCAAGAGTGCTGGACAGGGAAGTAAACATTTACTTTATTGCACCATTTAGGACAACACGCATTGCCTCATTAAACAGGCTCCTGCCACCCTCTCTCTCTTCCCAGTTGATGCAAGGCAGAAAGGATGTCCAGCACCTGTGCACCTCATGCAAGTGTAACCCTGAAACATGAGCCCTGTTTAATAAAAACTCAAAGATATGGACAGGCAAGTCTACAAACACAAACAGAGCCCAATAACTCATGCGAGTTGACTGTAAACATGGCTCTCCACCACTCAGCACTTCTTGGGCCCAGCCCACATTCCATTAACTTTCAATACATTCTGGATTAACACACATGACAGTGAAAGACACTGCCAGCGCACACTGCACGTGAGAATACTGTGATACAGCTGATTATGATCAATACTGAGAAGCAGCATTGCAGCCAAACATCAAGTCCTAATAACACCATTAAATCAATGAACAATTACGTAGTACAGAGTATAAATACTGAGAAACTGAAGTTATTTACCTTTAACATGTTTGTATTTTTTAAATAAATATAGTATGCATGTTGGTTAAAAAAGATCAAACTATATATTAACTAGATGCTTTCATATGGGGATGCACATAATTCAGATTAAACTACGAAACATGACTTCTTATTCCTGAGATGGATGTTCTGTGATATGACCCTGCACGTTTCTGGAGACGCAACATCTAACATTTGGTAGACAATGTGTAGGGGAGCCCCACATGTGAAAACAATAGAATATGATGAAAACCAAATTCATTCTGGAATATACTGCAGTATTTCTTCATGTTCGGCTTGCGAACTTTCGACAGGCAACTTTTGTTGGCTGATAGGCTTTGAAGAGATTTATTGAAACATCCTTGTTTTTGTTCCAGCAAGAAAATGTGTTTGTTCCATACGCCACAGATGGCTATTTTATGTATCTACAAAACTCCAAAGCTGCCACCTTATCAACATTTCGGACAGCTTTTGACTGGTCGTCGAAAGAAAGACAACAGTTTATTAGTATGTCATATGACCAGCATGCTTTCCATTGGCCAGAAAAAGACTAAACTACAGCTACAGCATGATTCTGCTGAATTATTACTCACCTCCATGACCAACTGGTGAGCCCGAGACACAAGGGTGAGGCCATTGGCATGGTTGAAGGTCTCGGAGATGTCCTGCCCAAAGGTGTAGCCAGCACCACGAGGGGAGATTCCCCAGCCTCCACGGTCATCAGGGTCCGACCACAGCAGGTCGCACATTGGGCCCTGAAACATGCTCCATACCTCAACATCCCTCAATAAAGAGAAAGATGTGGCATTCTCCCATCTTTTCATAACCTTGATCTGCATCGGTTCTGCTGCTTTTAAACAAACCTTTTCATTTAAAAACACATGTAAAAGGCAGTGTTTCGCAATCTGGTCCTCAGGAACCCACAGACAGTACACTTTTTTGCTCCCTCCTAGCTCCTGGTTGGGAGCTGGGAGGGAGCAAAAACATGGACCGACTCTGGGTCCCCAAGGACCAGATTGGTAAAGACTGGTATAAGGCATCAGACATATCTGAATTAAAATGACATTGGCAGAGACCAGAAAAAACTTTGAACTGCAATTTAACATTTCATGAAAATATAAGCATTTTAAACCTAGCAAGCTCCTTTGCTGATCCAAGACCAGGTTTCCCAGCCCCAATTGTAGAATTAACCTATGTAAATGGGTCCTGAGTCTGCAGCTGCTTAGCGCAAAACTAGTGAACACTAAACCAATCCAAGAAGCCAAACCACAGATGCTTAATTTAAAATTCAATGCACATCCAATCAGATTTGTGCAAAAGACACTGATTGGCATAAATTGCAGAGTGCACTGCATGCTTGATCATAACATTAATTTAAACCTCTACTTGATATGGGGTCGCAACTGGGCTGGCAGGGTAAAAAATTGGGTCGCGGTGCAAAAATGCTGCCCTACAGCATCCTCACACTGAAATATTTTCATGGGCCCTTGGGACTGACCTCGTGTGGAACCTCCTGCAGACGATCCAGAGCCCTAATGTGATCCAGTGTGTCTATTGAGGGAGAAAGGCCACCATGCAGGCAGAAAATCTGCCAGGACAAAAAATTAGCAATCAAACTATACCCTAATGATTGGGGTCAACTTTATGCAAACATTGAAGAAAATGGTTCTGTAGTGCAGTTTCTGTCAATTGGTAATGGTATTGATTTTTCTCCATGGGGTTATTAAAATTAAAGACAAGACTTTTTTGGTATTTTGTTGAAAATAGATGAATGGGAGCAGAAGACTCACCTGTCCATCTACCAGGGCAGTCAGGGGGAGATAGTCAAAGAGATCTGTGAAGTATTTCCATACGTTGGCGTTGCCATACTTCCTGAGGCACTCATCATAGAAACCGTAGACCTGCGTGATTTGCCTGCTCTCGTGGTTGCCTCTGAGAATCGTAATGCGCTCAGGGTAACGAACCTGGAGGAGCAAAAGGGAGATGGTGCTGAAGAGGGGGGTGGCATGTGGCTCAGTTAGATAGGACTCTTTGTCTGTGATCGAAAGTCACTGGTTCAAATCTGAGGACCAGCAGACTGATGCCACCATTGGGTAGCTGAGTAAGGTGCCCCCTAGCACTGCACGCCGGCTGACCCTGCACTGTGACCCCCAAGCTTGTTCGGACCTGCATGCGTATCTGTGTGTCTCATAGAAAGCAAGATGAAGTAGACGAAAAGACTTTTCCCCATGGGGATCAATTAAGTATCATTATTCTATGGTATATAGAAAGCGCTTACTCTGATAGTTTGAGGTTGCTTTTTGTGCCTTTAAACTATCAGGAGTATGGCAAGTTAAAAAAAAACAATGATACACAATGGTTTGCAGTGTTTTTGAGTCTGAGACCTTTATGTATTTCGAACAACTGAGTGCATTCATGCGATTCAGAGCTCAATGATTCATAAAGCTCGTCTTTCTAGCTTCGTTGGGCTATAAATCCTTACCTTTAATGCCACGAGAAGAGTCACTGTCTCCACTGAGTAATACCCTCTGTCTACATAGTCTCCCATGAACAAGTAGTTTGTATCAGGAGACTTGCCCCCAATTTTGAAGAGCTCCATGAGATCGTGAAACTGCCCGTGAACATCTCCGCAGACTGTGACGGGACAGCGCACCTCCTGCACATTTGACTCCTTTGTCAAGATTTCTTTAGCCTGTAGTGGAGAACCAAGCAGGGGGTGTCAGTTTACAGCATAAAATAATGAACCTGTACTTTGAGTCAGCTGCCTTAGAATAATAAATTTCTAAACAATATGCCCCACTGTAGTGCGGTACCTTACTACCAATGTGCCAGTGATTAAAAGTTAAGGAGTCACTGAACTGGCACTGATTACGATACCTTAGTTTCACCTTGGTCTTTCTGCCCAAAATAAGAAACATACCTAGAAACAAGGCCCCGTTTCCACGCCACAAATGTGCAGTCTCTCTGGGAGTCAAGCTATATTTTTTTCTTGCAATTTTCACCCATTTTTAATTGTAAAAGGACTAACGATATTTCATCACACATTATACATGTAAATTCAGTTAAAATAATACACAGCTCAATGAGATCAAGGCAAATTCATTTGGAGATATTTCACATGAAAGCACAAAAAGAAGCTGCCCAAGACAGCAAGGAAATAACTTTCATTAGGAAATTAAATCCCAGGCATCCCATCAAGTTGCAATACATTTTAAAAGTGCATTACCAAATACAGAGGAAAGCATGATGGATTGAGCTGTTCACAGTTCATGCTTGCAATCTGCCATTATAACATTTCTTGAATGACGAATAAATGTTCACTGTTTACAAAATGACTTTCAGAAAGGTGGTAGATTTCTTATTTTAAACGGAAGAATATCAGTAATGAACAAACACATACAAAAAACGTGCCGCATACTTACTGACCAAGCAAGCAGATGTAAGAACTAAGGGACTTCTGTTGTATTCTTAAGATAGCTACTCTCTATTTAAACTGCAAATGCTTCATCAAATAGCAATTGCACCATGGTTAGCAACATGTAAACAAAACCACTAACATTATAATCACAATCGAGTCGATCCTGCGACTTAGTGGGAAAAGTGTCTAAATCGTCACACGTCGCTTCGATTTAATGTGTGACCGATCAGCTCATTTTAACTCAGTTTGAATGAAATAGGCCAGCAAACCAGCCTTTTCGGGATCAATACCAGGTTGCTGGAATAGGAACCAAAAGTGCGAAAAGCTGTCCCTAGCACCGGCGGCTTATATATCTTTGTTTTCTTAAATCACCGGGGCTCTTATATTCACCTGGAACGTTACCATTAGCGAAAACCTAGCTGCCTTTTAGCCTCAGATCTCGAGACGTTTCCCGACAGACACAACATTTGACAGCGTAGTCAACAGCGCCAGGGATAAAAGCCTCGCAGCTTACAGCACCGCGCCAGGATTCTGCGCCCAAAGCCGGGAAACATCGGAAACGCGGAGGCCACAGACCCCGAAACTTCCAGCAGGTCAGCAGCCGGACCGGGCACCACTCACCTTCTCGCACAGCGTCCTCACTTGGTTCTCTGTCAGCTGCTTGCACTCGTTCAGCTGCTCGACCCACTGGTCCAGTTCCTTCGTAAAAGCTTTATTGTCCATTTTAAACGCACTCCGACGACGGCCTTCGCCCCCTTTCACTGTATTTCTATCGGTAGCTGCGCTAATTTAACGATCGCCACGTAAACCCCTAGATAACGATGATTATTTTATTTTTACTTCGGGCGCAGCTTCGCGCAGCCTCTCGGTCGAAGCGGACCCTTCTATTTCAGGTTTAACCCAGTTTTCATGTGTCCACACGCTTGTGGTCTGCAAAGATCCCCCCGCCGTCGAGTGCGTGTCTTAGGAAGGTGTGTGTGTGTGATTTTCTATGGCGTCAGGGGCTGACTACCAGGCTAGCTAGCTTAGCTCCCTCTTCCCTCCGACCTTCGTAGGGAAACTGAGCCGCGTAATGGCCGCTTGCCTTCGCCCGAGCACGTCCCTGCGTCATCACAATGGCATTTCGAACTGCGGAGAGGAAAAAAATTAAAAATGACACTCCTGCGGTTGACGTAGGCTCCTCGCGGTGCTCTCTGCAAGGCTTTGCGCCGCCTGGCGATGTGGAGGACCGACACCATTTTGTGCCGAAAATAAAATATGTAGTCGTCTGGAAGTCGTCGGTGTTTGTTTCGAATTAGCGGCAGTTTATTATTAAGATTACAAAACTGAAACTATTTTTTCCTATATATATTATATCAATTGACAGCAAACTCAAAATTGTTTAGCAGGAAGTCTAGGCTCCATACTTAAAGTTTGATATTATGCCTAATTAATGCCTAGTTACTGATCTTGACTTTGCCGACGATGCTGTGATCTTAGCGGAGTCAACGGAGGCTCTGATTGGGGCTCTCGAGAGACTGAGCGAGGAGTCTGAGTGTCTGGGATTGCGGGTGTCTTGGTTAAAGACCAAGATCCAGGCATTTAATACTTCTTGGGCACAGCCATCAGTAGTGTGTCTGTCTGCGGGGAGAATGTCGACCTTGTTGAGAGATTTACCTACCTCGGCAGCAACATTAATGTCTCTGGTGACTCTTCCTATGAAGTCAGCAGATGGATTGGAAGAGCATAGGGAGTAATGAGGTCGCTGGAAAGGGGAGTGTGGCGTTCCCGATATCTTTGCAAGAGGACAAAGGTCCAAGTTTTTAGAGTCCTGCTCCCTGTCTTGCTGTATGGCTATAAGACATATCCCGTGACCTGTGATGAAGACTGGCCTCCGTCAGTACTGTGTCTCTTCGGAGAATCCTTGGGTTTGACTTTGTGTTGAACGAGGGGTTGCTAGAGGAGTCCTGAATGAGGCGCAATACCTGAGGGTGATCCGGCTCAAACGATGCTCTTTGCTGAGTACCCAAATGGCTGGACCCGGACAAGGGGGTGCCCACGTAACACCTGGCTGCAGCAGATGGATGGCTATTTCCGGAGGATGCAACTGGACTGTGTATCTGCTTGGGGGATTGCAGGCTGGGATCCCAAGGAGTTTCACTGTGTGAAGCACTGTGTGAAGCACTGTGTGATGCACTTTGTAACGGTTCAGTTTCCATATTCAAAATGTAGCAGCAACTCTTTGTTTTGAAACTAGAGATTATTCATTACATAGCACCATTTACTGATGTGCAAGCAACTACTGTGTAACAGACAATGAATATTAATGTCAATACCAGTTCACCAGTAATGTTTGATGGGTAACTAAATGAGTATCTATGGCTACTATGAAGTGATTAGTGCTAGCTGGATATCCATCCATCACCATAACCGCTTAGTCCCAACTGGGGACTTGGGGGGGGTGGGGGGGCAGGAACAATGGGCACAGGCAGGAACCAACCCTGGACAGACAGCAACACACTGCAGGGCATACACACTCACAGGGCCAACTTAGAGACACCAATCAACCTACCATATACACTTCTGGACCAGGGGAAGAATTCATGTCCTTATGGACCTTGCTTTGTGCATTGGTGCGCAGTCATGTTGGAACAGGAAGGGGCCATCATCAAACTGTTCCCACGAAGTTGGGAGCATGACATTGTCCAAAATGGTTTTGAATGCTGCAGCATTAAGAGTTCCTTTCACTGGAGTTAAAGGGCCAAGTCCAACCCCTGAAAAACAACCCCACACCATAATCCCCCCTCCACCATACTTTACACTTGGCACAATGCAGTCAGGCAAGTACTGTTCTCCTAGCAACTGCCAAACCCAGACTCATCCATTGGATTGCCAGACAGAGGAACATGATTTGTCACTCCAGAGAACACATCTCCTAATAATAAACTCTAGAGTCCAATGGCAGCGTGCTTTACACTACTGCATCTGATGCTTTGCATTGCACTTGGTGATGTAAGGCTTGGATGCAGCTGGTCAGCTGTGGAAACCCATTCCATGAAGTTCTTTACACACTGGTCTTGAGCCAATCTGAAGACCACACAAAGTTTGGAGGTCTGTAGATATTGATTCTGCAGACAGTTTGAGGCTTCTGCACACTGTTTGCCTCAGCTTGCGTTGTCCCCACTCTGTGATTTTACGTGGCCTACCACCTAGTGACTGAGTTGCTGCTGTTCCCAATTGCTTCCACTTTGTTATAATACCACTAACAGTTGACCATGGAATATTTAGTAGCGAGGAAATTTCACGGATGGACTTATTGCACAGGTGTCATCCTATCACAGTACATACGCTTGAATTCACTGAGCTCCTGAGGGCGACCCATTCTTTCGCAGACGTTTGTAGAAGCAGTCTGCATGCCTAGGTGCTTGATTTTATACACCTGTGACTGCGGAAGTGATTGGAACACTTGCATTCAATGATTAGGAGGGGTGTCCCAATACTTTTGGCAATATAGTGTATACCCATACAGTACAGTATATATACATATGTATTTTTGTGCTGCAGCAAAATACATAAAAAGTGATTTTATATGATTTGACTTACTAACCACAAGTCCTCATGAGATACATTTTCCCCATCATCCTATGCACCAAAGGGTCCCTGAACCTCCTTTTTTTAATTTAAAAAGAAAACACTGGTCCTGAATGTCATTTCACTGGCACATCGCCCAACATGTTCCCCAGCCTTTGGGTTGAGCACTGGGGGTGGGTTGAGGTCTCCACTCATTTAAGGGGGTCCAGGGAGTTGTATTGCCTGATTTTGATTATTGGCAGAGGGGTTACAACCCCTCCTCCCCCATAAGTTACACCCATGCTTGCGTCCATGGAAGATGGATGGATACAGTAGTTCAGTCTTATTTCCTCTCAACTGTGACCTTAAAATGAACATAAGAAATTTACAGACGAGAGGAGGTCATTCGGCCCATCAAGCTCATTTGGGGAGAACTTAACTAATAGCTCAGAGTTATTAAAATCTTACCTAGCTCTGATTTAAAGGAACCCAGGGTTTTAGCTTGCACTACATCAGCAGGAAGACTATTCCATACTCTAACTACATGCAAAGAAAAGTGCTACATGTAAAGAAGTGCTTCCTCAAATTCATTTTAAAATCTTCTCCCGCCAATTTCCACTTATGGCCACAAATTCTAGTATTTAAACTAATATTGAAATAGCCATTTGGCTGAACAGCATCCAGACCTGTTGGAATCTTATATACCTGGATCATGTCGCCCCTTAGTCTCCTTTGCTCGAGGCTAAACAGATTCAGCTCAGCTAACCTCTCCTCAGAAGACATTCCTCCAAGACCAGGAATCACAGCAATCAGAGCAATGTCCTTCTTAAGGTATGGTGACCAAACCTGCACACAATATTCTAGGTGGGGTCTTACCAAGGAGATGTAACCTACAGATGTAACCCAACATCCTATTGGCCTTCTTTATTGCCTCCCCACACTGGTGAGAGTGGGACATGGAAGCATCAACATACACACTGAGGTCTTTCTCACAAGACCTCTATTTCAGTGGAACCCATAAAATATCTGTACTTTATATTTCTGCTCCCTGCATGGATTACCTTACATTTATTTATGTTAAATTTCATCTGCCAGGCAATTGAGCTTTAAGCAAAATTTAGCTTCTCGGCAAAGAGGGTCCAACCCCCCCATCCATCCATCAGGATCCAGCATCTACTGCCTATAACTGAGATAGTTTTATGATTTATTTAAGGTACCTGAGCCAGATGCTAGTCTGCGAAGGAACACAAGGGCAAAATAAATGCTTCATTAATAGAATAACAACAGCTTTAATTGAATGTATTAAACTTTATTACTATAAAACAGACTACAAACTCTCAAAATTCATTAATCACATTTTTATACATTGGTGGTAACATCTTAATTTACTACGTTATAAAAAATGTACTGTAATATTTATCAAAACCCTTTGATGGCTCCTTATGTTCCCTGAATGTTCTTATGTTGCACATCTGCTCCTTCTTTATTCTTATTAGGTTTGTTAAAAGTTCTTGTGTAGCTCCTGCTCCAGTGCTGCTTATAATTGTATCTGGACATTCACTGAAAGCTCTGTCTAGTTGCACTTATGCTTAGTCAACTCCTTGGCAGCATTAATTGTTTGCAATTTGCTATTGGCCTCACTTCTATGTCACTTTGAACAAAGGTGTCTGTAAAATGTGTGTGTGTGTGTGTCTGGTTCAGTGGGTTACTTTACTTTAACAGCTATGTGAAGCCAAATGAAAGCATGGATAATAAATGTGGGCAGATGTAGTACTCACTTTGCCAGGTAATCTTTGTACTGAATCTCATGGAGTGCTCTAGAAGTTACTGCTGGACTGGTGGAGGTGAAGGTCGGGTGATTCCAGTAAAGAAGAGGGGGGTCTACCACCATGGGGGGGTCTGAATGGCGGTCTGGCTGGGGGGTGCTTAGGAATGGCAGAGATGGCCAGT
>JAODJX010000119.1:1605152-1619287 GCA_026776945.1 Isichthys henryi | reverse complement strand
TGCCCATTGCTTCCGGGATAGGCTCCGGACCCCCCGTGACCCAGTAAGGATAAGCGGTTTGGAAAATGGATGGATGGGACAATAGGAAAATACATCAGTTATATGCTAGATTGCAACACAATTCAAACAGACATAAAAACTCTTTAGAAAACTCTTTAAAACTGACCGAGGGGTTTGCAGCAAGGCCATTACAATTCATCATGCGAGTGAGTACTTGTGTGGACAGTATGCACACTTGCTGTTCCTGAGCACAGGAAATCCCCTGTCTACTATCACACAAAGTGTTTCTTATACCGTACCTTGTGGTGTGGGTCCTGTAGTGTCCGCAGATTTAACATAAGACAGAACAGTAATGTCATGTGATTGCATTATAGCAAATTATAAATCCATATTTTGCACTTACTAACAGTTAAAAGATAATGTATCCTTTGAGAAATGTGCCCTATAGCAAACAGAATTTCCCCTGGGAATCAATAAAGTTTATCTTATCTTAGAAAGGAAAAATTAAGTTACCTTTATGTGATTTGGCTCATTTGCGCACCCCAAGCAATATAAAACCTCCTTTCAATGTAATTACACATAATCTATCCTTGTACAAAGACAATAATCTTTTTATGCAATGAATGATATACTGTAATTATAATAAAATACATTTGTTAGTGTTAATGAACAAATCGTCTTTGTTTCATGCTTGTTATAATCTAAAATGTCCTTTAAAATCTCCCAAATGAATTCGAAAATATAAACTGTCAAGTCATGGTGAAAATTCATCGGTGAGCTGTCAGGCCTCCATCAAGAGCTCGTGCAGCACCGCCAAAGGCCACCATGTGATGCTGCCCTCTAGTGGAACTTGTAGGAAGAAAAACAGACACCCGGACTGAGAAAAGCAGAATAGCAAGAATCATTTATTTTGATTTTATTACCTCCTTTCCAAGTGACCATGGTGACAACAGAGAATACATTTGATCGTGTCTGCTGAAAAATTCTATTAAACAGAAATGAAGTAATGGCATTTATGGTGATACTGATCGTCTTCCATTTCTTACAATCAGCTGCTATTGTCATGGATCTCTCCCTTTATGCTCTGTTTTTCCGTTTTATGATATGTGCCCCCTCCTCACCCTCATCCATCCCACCTTGCTACATGTAAAAGCTGCTTTAAGAAAGAAAATTATACGATTCTAACAATAGAAAACTACTCGTCACGATTGTCTACAGATCTTTTGGAAAGGACGCAAATGCAGGGTAACTGTAAATAGTCATCACTGATCTGGTTAACTGCAGAACGTGCTGATTGAGAGGCTTACAGGTTGGGTTCAGCAGCCGGTCACATACTGCCGGCTGCATAATCCGCGAGCTGCATTTAGGGACGCGGCTGTCAGCCGACAGAACCGCTCGGAATGTCCGCCCAACTGCAGAAATGCTTTTGGGTTTCCAGGCAACCGACAGACATTTTTTTTGTTAAAAAAGGGTCTTACATCAGGAACAAATTGGTGCCACTATTGGCAGGTCTCCAAATGAACAAATACGAAAACACAGATGGGGGGGGGGGGGGGGGTGGTGTTCGGTAAGCACTGAAGCGTAGACATTTATAACCACAGTGAGTGAGTATATATTTTACAGTTACACTGAATTGTCGTAACAGAAAGACATTATCTCCACCGCCGTTACCAAACGAAATGTTCAGTTTCAAGTTTTTTTTTTTAAAATCTTTTTTTTTTTTACTTCCTAATCGGCATGCATGCAGTTGGAGTCCACAGAAGCACCATTATATTATAGAATATAGCACCACTTTTTTGAAATGTATTTTCCTTTTTTTTGTTGTTTGGACCCAACTGTTGACATGCAAAAAACCTTGGGATTTCTCATATACGTTTCCTACACGTTGCAACCTTTTACAAACACTACAAGGCAATTAATGAATATTCATACAGTACCATACATGTAGAACATTAACTAATACAGTACACGTTAAAGAAAGTGCTAGAATATAGAACAATTGCTTTCTTGTTTTGAGTCTTATAATATAATATAGGACTATAGGAGGACAAGCTATGTTGTACACAATCGTTTACCCCAAGATACACTAAAACACTGTGTTTCACCGTTTTTAAATCTTTATCAAACATTTATAATTCTAAATTCCCACTGTTGCAGAAATGCATGATAAACACAAAATTAAAGAATAGTGATAATAGTAATAATAATACTAATAATAAATAAAGGCCAACAAAGCTTCTTTAATATCCATACCTGTACAGCACGTCACGTACACGACTCCGTTATATATCTAAAGAGGCGAATTGTGGTCTGTGTCGGTTATGTTTGTTGTTAGCCGCGGACTGTGGGTCTCAGACACCGGATATCTTTCAGGATAACTTATTTGGTTTTTTGCTACGATGTTCTGCTGCAAGCATTTCTCAGTGTCATCTCAGTTGCCCCTTACACTGGTAACGCAAAGGTAATACATTTAACTGCACCTTAACAAAAACAGTGTAATAAAACCATTGTTAAGGCTGAAAGGATGGAGATATTTTCTTTGAGTGTAACAGTCCATGTGATGTTAAGAGTTTAGAGACGAATATGAGCAGCTAAACCGTTAATCTCCACGGTTCGCTAAGTCATTCCCTTTAAATGAAATATGAAAAGATATATGGTCATGCAATACGTGTCGAAGTTCACAAGAAATCATGGATTCTTTTCTGCGTCCCGGTGCCTATTTATGCGACAACAGTACTGGACTCTTACAAATCACTCAATTTTCAACTTCATTGTGTCATAATTTGATTACTGAAATTCCCGGAAAGAAATTCAGTAGCAACATGATTAAGAAATCATTGTAAATAATGATTTCCAGTAAAATAAATAGGCAGATTATATTTTTTAAATTAATTTTAGTGAAAAATATTTTTAAGGAGTCACCAGCACTCTCGTTCATAAAAAGTCTAACCAAAGAATATCCATCAACCGATCCGCCCTCGACAAGCACGGACAGAAATTAGAACAGACAAACTTCAAAAAGTATACAATACAAAACAGTGATATTACACTTTCGGGTTATAAATAAAGCTCAATATAATATTTTTCAATCAATAAATTCTTTATGCGAACAAGATTAAAAGTTCTATCTTCAGGTAAGATAAGATTTGTTTTGTTAAGTATTTATGGTTTGATGGGGAAAATGAAAACCCCATGTGCACATAAAATTTAAAGTGCTTTTCTGTATATTATACGTTGGTACTGATCTGCCGGGGTAACCCAGTGCAATGGTCGCAAGACATTTTGAGACAGAATTCAGAGAGCCGAGTCCAGTTCTTTTTTATTCTAAATGACGGTGAGTGGTCACTAGCTCAAAGCCACAACATTGCATCAACGCAGATTGTGCTGCAAACTAATTTATTTAGCGCTGTGTCAAACCGCTGCAGCCTTGAAATCCTAAAAGCTGAGCGACTAGCCCCAGTTCAGCGGCAAAACGTAATTAAAAGTAATTACACACGGACTCCGAAACGCAACACAAACAGTGGGTGTCAATGGATGGGCAGGCGCTCCGAGCATACAGACCGACGAGGCTGATACGAGAAACCTCGTTCACTTGAGAAATCGCCTCTTTTTTTGGTTGCTCTGGTTACTAGAAGCCAGGAATGGCGGCTGTTGATATATCACTAGTGTAAAAATACAGGTATATCTTTTATATCTAATCGGACAGAGCCCACAAACACTCTTCCGGGAGAGTGGATCTGCTCCTCTTAAGGTCTTAGCACTGGAGCGGAGCGGTTCAGTAAACACTGCAGCGAAAAGTGAAACGGAGACACAGTACACCCCTTCGGAAAAAGTTAGGGGTCACCTTCTTCTGGGCTGTAATTACCAAAGTTTGTGCCGATGATGCCCTAAGGTCAGGTTAGCGTTGCCTGGGCTTGTACAAGCAAGGATTGTCTCTTTCATCCCATAAGCAGAGGAAACTGACAGATGGGTTTGGGTCCATCCTCCAAGCCGGTCACAAGAGAGGCAGAGGAGGAAGAAAGTGCCCTTTGTTTTAAAGTGCTCCTTCTGGGATGGGATGCTTGCCTGTCGCCCCAAATGCTGGATGTCTGATCTGAGCACATTGTTTTTAAGGCAGAGCTGTAGTCCCCTGCATCTCTCACGCATTCCAATCTTACCGAACCCAAAAATGACATGGGTAACAAGGTAACAAATTATCCACGGGCCAAAATAAATAAATAAATAAATATAATTTCAAACCATAGCTAAAATACATTATGGTAAAGTACCTTACCATTGACACTAGATTTCAGATTTCTTCTTAGGTCACGAAGTTATACAGCAATTTTTTTTTTGCAATTTTTTTTTTTATCCAAAAAAAAGCATCAATTTTGGACATTTCAAAACATTGATATTTCATTGCACTCATACCAAAAATAACAAAAAAAAAATAATAATAAAATAATCAAAGAACATCTATCGTTTCAGGCTAAGCTACACATTTAGGTACATTTTCATGACTATTGTGCTCTTTACGTCCTAATGTTGCACTTAATCATCTCAAAGCCTTAGATATTTCATCAGGAGAAAAGGGTTTGAATAGTTATTTATCTGGGCAATTCCCTTAATGAATGAATCGATCAATTTATCAATTTCAGGAATGTCTATCAAAGAACATACAGGTGCGTGGCCTTATACATCCAACTAATTCTTGTGCTTTTCAAATATTAAACCACCCATTCTTAGTTAGCAAGATGGCTAACTAGATTTAACTACATAATTACCACTTTGATATTTACATGGTAACCAACGTTAAGGTTTCACGTCACTACCAACTCTCTAAGCGTCCCTCTGTAAACGATAGACAACCAATCAGAGAAAAAAACATACAAAACTGTCGTGTTTTAACAGCGACAGCATAACAACTCTTTTTAAAAACTGACAAAAAAGGGACTTGCTGCTGTACATGCAGCACATTGAATACGCCAGTTCCTCTCAGGAAATAACAACAAGTTTTATATAGGCCTAGCAGAGAAAACAGGTTTGCAGTTAATACACTGCAATTAAGCAGCTGGATCCCCCCACCAACACCACCAAAAAAACTAATTTGTCAGTTGTCATTAAAATATAGGGTGATGCTGTTACTTAGTAAAATACGTTTTGCCTTTTTTCACATTACACTGGTAAGGCAAATAGGAGAACTGGTATTTTCTGAAGTTCTACACACAAAATGTTGAGATACAATGCAGCGAAGCCCTTCATTGCACTACGTAACTTCTCCATGTTACATAGTACGTGGTCAAGTGCAACTGGAGAGAAGAATCCCGTACTGGGAGTAGATTTTTTTATTTTTCATTGGCATGTCTGCGTAAATAAAGCAAAAACACTTAACACACTTTGTCTTTTCGAATGGCGTTCAATCTGAAGTAGCGCTCAGCTATATTCAGGACGTTTCCCAATGTTTCCTGGCTCGCTGTTAACAAACGGAAGCCTCTTAAACCAGAAAATGACACTGGTATGTTTCAAGCTCAAATAATGGGAAAAAGTAGAAAAGAAATTACGACAGACTGTTTCAAGTTTCCGTCTCTGACAGCCCCTAACATTGTTCTCAAGGCAGAGAACAGCTTCACTATTTATTGTAAACTAGCATACTCTGTTTGCTATCACTTAGATTATCTTTAAAATGTTTCTAAATGGTAACATATTTAAAAATGTTGCTTTTTACTGGGTTAAAAAATGAAGCATAAACACACTAAAGCATGTCAATAAATAAACAAATGTCTTGATAATGAGTGTGCTTATGATGTGTTTTGGGGGTCTATTCAAACATAATATTCCATTCATTCAGAATTAAAAGACATGCACAATTTCTGGTAGATATACGCAGAGAAAATAAAACAGTGTGTGTACTTTCACCAACTACACAAGCAACAGAAAGATATTGCACCTAGAAGCTATCATAAAGTGTTTCTGTTATACAGACAAAACACAGAAAATCACAGCACATGTCAGTCATAAGGGGGCGAGTCAATACACTCCATTTTTGGCAGTTATCAAGTGTTATAGTTATTTATGGGATTGCACAGGAGTCAGTATACTGCATTAATATAACCCAAAGATCTGATGGGGTTCATAGAAGCACCTTGTTTGTGAACCGATCGTTCAGTGCTGGTCCTCTGGTTACACTACTCAGCTTTACCTGGGGGGGGGGCGGGGGGGCGGGCAGATGCAAAGGGAGTTAATCTAACCACCTTATCAGAGGCACTAGAAAGAATAGATAACCACGTGCTCATTTATACCCTCAAAATTCCCTAAAATGGACTGACTAAAGTTTACTTCCCATCTCTGTTTCCTAGCACCATGGATTTATGCTCTAACTGTCAATGACCCGAACACACAGAGCAGACTTAAATGTTCCAGCAGTGATGCAAGCGGAATCGACATCAAATACACGAAACAGCTGTGAAGCAGCAGGTACCGGCAGCCTGATATTCTACGATCTCGTTCACCTTCGGCTCTGCGCATCTCCTTACAAAACCAAATGTTTTTAAAATACAAACAAGAAAGAAAAAAAAAATTAAGCAGCCACATGATGACTTGGGTGTTTCAAGTAACTCTGATTTAGATTTCAAGTAGGAATTGGAGCGATAATGGCTTTAAGGTAAATGAAAACAACCAGTGTGCTCAACAAATGTACAAAATCAGAAAGGCTGATGCTCAAATACAGCAACATCTCCCTGATATCTACAGAACGAGAGGGGGTAACATTTGCACATTCGTTAGTGTAGATTTTCATTTTCCCAGAGACTAAGAACTAAAAATGACACACCATTAACAGATTTTGATTTGTGTTTTTTTTTTTTGTTTGCAGTAAATATTATATGACCTTTGTTGATATGCAACTATAAACTGAGAAATATATGACCGTGTTTCATTTTTAATACGGTTGTCCCTACAGGGCAACACGATAGCTTAGGGCCCTAATGAGCACAGAATGCGGGGTGGCCGACTGAGTATGAGCAAAACTCCATAAAGTGCACAGATTGATGGACCAGATTAGAATGTAAAATCCATAAGGATATTAAAACGTGTAATTAATATTCAAAACCTCTTTTCATAACTGCGAGGTAAACAGACCTACACTGAAACCTGTATACGCATATACATGAAATGACAAGCAAAACACACACACAAGCATCGGAACGCGTGCAATGCACAAACCTACACACAGACAGACAGACAGACAGACAGACAGACGCACGCACGCACGCACGCACGCACACACTTAAAAGCTTAAATATTTAACTCATTATTTAAACTCTGATGCAATGGTTAGGATAGCGTATGACATATGATTTTCACTGTGCAGAAGTGAACTAGCTATTCTTTTGCCTCACCCCCTTCAGCTTGACGGCATAAACCTTTTATGAATGAAACATAACAATTAAATTTAAAAGTGCTAGTTGACTAGTCGTACAGTACAATATTTTAGAGGTACATCTTCAAGAGGATTGTTTTTTTTTTTTTTTAAATAAACTATGTTACCATTTTTGTCTGAAGCTCGTGGTCAGGTTGATCTGTCTACCGTGTAAGGCATCGTCAATCCTCTTGGTCTTCGCTGTCAGCCCGGGGATCTGTCCTCTTCTCCTTGTGGCAAGTGAAGATCCGGCGCATCTCCTCCTCGTACCTGATGAAGTTGTCCCCAAACCTGGCCCAGGCCTTGAGGGGCACAGTGATGGTGTTTCTGTACGGCTGCCGCACCTCGCTGATCTTCAGAAAGACGCCGTACCTGTTGGAGCCCACGTCGAAGTAGAACCTCTTGTTGTCCACCCGGAAGGACACGGCCTCGGGCAGCTCCGGGGACTCGTCGTGGTTCCGAGTGGCCCGGCTCCTCTCGTCGGCATCCTCGTCGCCGTAATCCTCGATCAGCTGCGACAGGGCGTCTCGAAACTCGATGAGCCCTTGTGCGGGCAGCACGATGGTCTGCTCAATGCCCTGGCCGTAGTAGCCCATGGTGCCGTGTCCCCTGCTGACAGTCTGCCTGATCCGGAGGAAGCGGCCGCGCTGATTCTCCTTTAGGTCCAGGTAGTATTTTCTGTTGTCCCGCTCGATGAACTCGCTCTTGAGCACCCGGTGGGCGTGCTCCTCCGATGCGCCGGAGCCGGTCGGGGAGAGCGGCGCGCCGTGTGGATGGTGCTCCGGCTGCCTCCGGCGCGCATCATGTGGCCGGCTGCTCTGGCCGTTGCTCTGCTCCTCCGGCCGCGCCATCTGGGCGCTGCGCAGGCCGATGTGGGCGTAATAATCGATGAAGTCGCCCAGGCAGTACCTCAGGTCCGGGGCCATGGACATGGAAAGCGTCAGCTTGCTCTTCCTAATGTTGTCGTGCCGGCCTCTGCCAATCCACACCTCTGCGATCTTCAGGAAGCGGCCCCGGGCGCTCTGCTTCACGTCCAAGTAGAAACGCTTCTTCTGGATGTCTACGCGCTTCGAGGCCAGCTCCTGGATCTCTATGCCCTGCACGCCGGGGTGAAGGTACTGCTGAGGATACACGGCCCGGGGAGCCGAGTCCGGCGCCATCCTCCCCCTGTTCCTCTCCATCCCTCTGCTGTTGCTATCAGCCATTGATTCAATTTCCCCCGCAAATCAGCAGCAGCAGTAGCAGCAGCGCGACCGCTCGCCTCTCCATTACCGGCGATGCGCCGACGATTACTAAACCATTTAGTCACAATCCCCGGAATGCCTGGACCGACTCGGGGGGGAAACCCGCAATCCTAGTTGTCATCAGTTTTTACGGCCTTTTCCTTGTCCTATTATAAAGGTCAGTCGACACGCTGCATGTCACAGATGACTGCCTCGATCAGCCTCTCCTCTTCTCTTCTCTCCCCGTCACTCACTCCTCCCGGTCTGCTTGACAGCTAAGCCAGGCTGCCAAACGCGAAACGCGAGGGGGAATCACCCAATCCCCGGTGTCCTTAGAGGGCGCTGCTCTGACAATTCGCCGGCCTTAATGCTAAAATCCGAAAAAAATAGGCAATATTTGCTGTTTCACAGTTATTTTGGAAAATTAATCATCGGGACAGTAAGTGCGCGATAGCCGCATCGCCGGCCACATGTCAGGTTGCACCTTCGGTCAAGGCTACGGCGGCAGTAGCTAGTTTAGCGGGGGCGCGCGCCGTGACGTAGTTTACGCGCGACAGAGAAGGAGAAAGTTTCCATATGGCGGGAGTGGGTCGTGCTCGGCGCTCGGCACCGTTCGCTAGATTCCTGTATATATGTTCCCCGTTTCCTTACCTTCTCATTAATGTCTTTAGATTTTAGATACTGGCCCTTTATTTGTTTTTGCAAAGTAGAAGTCATCTTTCGAATGACGGAATCTCATCTACGCAGTAAAACAGCTAGAAATGTAACCCATGAATAAAAAACGAGATATTTACTGATCAGTAACATTTATGACAAAGTTGCGAATGTAAATGATTGTCGTATACCCGCACAGAGGAGTTGTGGTACTGTTAGCTAGCGAAATCTCGCAAACAAGAAGTTAGTGAAGTCACCCACCACTACAAGTTGGTAGGTAATTGAAGCTTCTTATTTATGTCGCAAGTTTTTTTTTTAACATGGAAAGCTTTTAATGTGCTTGGACATATTGCACATATTAATATTTTCAGGATAGGGTATTTCCTGTTGTCATGACCTTAAACTTTGTCCTTCCTTATTAAAGGTTTTATTAATCCATGGCGGACAGGGTATTACCACAGTGGATGTCAAAGGGAGGAAACCATGGCAACAGCGGGCAAAAGCAGGTAAAAGCGCTCACGTGTGACGTACTAATTAGCTAACATCTAATAATTGTTTTATAATTGGTGTTGGTCATTTACGGTTTAGCATAAAAAGTCACAGTCACAGAGTACTCAACTGGTTGATAGAAACATAATCTTGGTCTGGATTTGTATCTTTTGGACCAGAAATGACCAACACTGTTTATAATTATTGTAGTTTAATCAAGTCAATGCAATTTATCATTTTTGGGCCCGTTTTTTTGTTGGTAGATGTTCCATCTTAATATTAATTTATTTGAAAATGAATAAAAACAAAACTTACCATTGCTTTCATTATGATTAAATCATGCATAACTCTATGCTGCATGTATGTCTGAGAATCAATGGTGTCTAATCTAACTTGATTGTAATATTGTTACTTAAGACATAATATTTTATTTTGAATTTCAGACTCAAAAAAGTTTATACAAAAAAAACATGTTGGAAGATAGTCTGCAGTATCTGGAATTTAATGGTACGGTTGTCTACAGCCGTGAGAAAAACGATTGCTCCTTTTTGTCTGAGGATTTAAGGTAATATGCTGTGTGGTCTTTGTATCAAATACCAGTCAAACATTTAATTAATGCATTAGTGTTTGCTTTATTTTTCTATGTTTCCTACCAGTGTTCTTTTTTTGTTTTGTTTTTTCTAACCAATGCATATTTTAGTGATTCACGGTAATTCTTCAGAGTATTTGCTGCATCAATATGCTAGATATATCCTGTACACATGCAGTGTACATTCTATAAAATCTGCATGACATGACTATACGGCTATGCTACCCTGTGTCCTCTTAGTTTTTGTTGCACCAACATCTTCGGAACAAAGTCATCTGGGTGGATCGTGTGGAAGGAGTAGATGTTTAATCTTCTCTGGATATTTTTGACCTTGAATGAAGAGTAGGAGTATTTTATACTCAGCACTAAATTTGCGGGCTTGCCTGTGTAGGGAGGTGCCTATGGGTCTGAAACGTCCGTGCATTTCACATGCGGTTCGAACTCCAGCTGCGTTACGTCTGATTCACTTCAGAGACGAATTTGTGCAGCCAGAGAGCAGAGCCTTAGAATAATCCAGCTTCTGGTTACTGAATGCATGGGTGAGCTTTTCTGAATCACTCATGGGTAGCGGTTTGTGACTTTATTTCCCATAGGTGAAAGGCAGAAATGTATCTGTTAGGGGTTTATCTCACATAGGAGCTAATTGTTAGGTTAGCTGCAATGCCAATGTGTGAAGATTGCCAATGGTCTGGCTTATCTGGTGTTTCTGAAAATACCTCTTTACTTCTGGTGTTCTCTGTGTTTATCTTTGGACCGATGTAACTGAGCCAGCAGCAGGCAGCTGCCCCACAGTGGACATTAGAAACGCGTATTGTTCCCTCGCCATTGTGAGGAGGCATCAAAATTCATAAAGTAGTAAAATTCAGTCGTTCAGGCAAGTGTGCCCAAGTAAAAGTTTTCGTTTCATTTGATCACTTTAATTATCTTAGCGAGGAAGGTTGCACCTACCCAGTGAAGGAAAATCTGAAGCTCTGACTTAGACTTGGCTGAAATTTTTTATACTGGTTTAATATTAATATTCATATTTGGCCAGTATTATTCCTTTTAACAGAAAAATATCATTGATGCAATTCTTGTACAACACTCTTGGCTTGTCCTAGGCGTCCCAGTGGGTGCCTGAAGGACCTTCAGTATTATACTCCTGGTTAGTTATTTTGAAATTTAGAAATGCCTGAACTAGTCTCAAGTGACTAACTTAACACTTTTAACAGAAGGCATATTTATATTTTCCATCATTAACTTATTAGAATGACTTGGGAAATAATGGCATTTATTTAAATAATGCTACGGCATTATTAAAATGTAATTCAATTATTAAAATATTTTTTGTAATTTTATGTAAAATATTTTCTTTTAATTCTGTTTTTGTTTTATTTAATGTAAAAAATATTCAATTTTGCCGCATTTTGCGTAACACAATACTTTATACACTTGTTATTATAAATGTTAATGTTAAATATGAATAGTGAACACAAAAAATGACACCCCTACGTGCTACAGTTAAATTGTTTCATTTCAACACCATATATATTTAAACAGGCACACACATAGTAGCTGGATTCTTTTGGAAATTCACAAACAAAACATGTTCATATAACTTAACGGTAGGAGCAAGAATTTTAGTTCTTCGTTTTTTAAGTGTGTAAAATTTTATCCAAAAATAGGTCCGTTTTTTCTTGCTACATTCATTGAACATGCACACCTTCACCATGCACACCATGGCTGTCTTTGGCCACTAATGTCATTCATGAATATTTTATGAATTAGCACTGATTGACTAACCACATCTCAGGGGCTCGCTGTAGGTGGTCTTTGCGTCATTGTCATTTGGCTGTTGAAAAGTCACGAAATGCAAATGTTTTTATTGCTGAACTTTTATTTTGAAGCTGAGATTTCCACGACATATGACTGCATGTTAGTTCTGTTCCATAGAAAAAAATCTATGTTTCTAGCAGCAATAATTCATTTTAATTGGTTATTGGGAAAATCTGTAATAGATTTCTGCCACAATAATTACTGTTCTTTGTGGAACCATCAATTTTTTGAGACAAAACCAAGTGATGAATGGGCTGTCTGGGAAGAAACTGAGACTTACTAATGGTGATTCTGTGTAAGATCCTCCCTGAAATTCTAGAACTGTATGATAACTAACTTTTCTTTTTTTCATGAACAATTGGTAAATGCTGTTTTTATCATTCAGACTTTTGTTAGGCTACTGTACGAAATGTAAATTTGGGCTGTGCCTTTAAAAATTATAAATTGCTATTAAGTCACTTTTGTTTGGGTTTGGGACTGGTATCATGAAACTGGTGGCGTGTTTTTATTAAGCACGTCTCAGAAGCTCTCTGCCTTTCTGTCTGTCAATTTGGCCACACACTGATATCCGGACAGCTCTCCATAAAACTCTCATGTACCTGCAACCAAACCCCTTGACGATCCCAATGTATCCATCATCTTGCCTAATCTGCTTAGGCTATAAAGTCATCCTTTAAATGCTAAGTAAATGAAAAAAACTACCAGCATGCTGTTTTTTATTATCTATGATACCGGCTTCTAAATATTTATACGCTAATATTTCATGTCTGGTTTTCCGTTTTGTTTTTTTGTTGTTTTTTTTTGTATCTGGGTGTGATTAACAGCAATGGAAAACCTGAAAATGTGAAATGAATTAACTTTGTGGTGGATCAGATGGCTTTGCATGTGCGTGAACTTCACAGCTTGACGGAAGATACGCTTCCTGTTTGTCTTCACCCAGGTCCCGCCTTACACCTGCTTCTGCAGTGGGCTTTGATATGGAGTGGCCACCCAGCTTTACTAAAGGGCAAAAGCAAAAAGTCGCTCTCATCCAGCTGTGTGTTTCTGAGCAGAAATGTTATCTCTTTCATCTCTCCTCCATGCTAGGTTTGTTTCAATGCGCGTGTCAGTCAAATGCATCAATCGATGAAGTGTAACAAATAGATTTCTTTATTTTTTGTGCAGGGGTTTCAGGTGCCGTTGACCTTTTGACTTCCTGTTTTGCTCTTTCATTCATTAGTATTCGTTTTAGGACATCTATGGTTTGAAAAACCTTTTCACGTTACAGAAACTGGCAGAATTGCAGATAGCTGTGTTTTTTTTAATGAAATTCAGATCTTGTGTTGCCATGAGATCATACAGTAGCTACCCTGCACATTTGCTGGTGATTATATTCTAAAATTCAGTGGCTCGTTTGGGGTAATGGGGATTGTAGACCCAAACAAACAGGCACAATCTGCAAATACGAGGCTATGTACTTTTTCTCCAGGGTTTCCTGCTGGTCTGAAGATGTTACTAGAGGATGACACCATCAAAAAGGTTGGGCTGGGTATTGAAGGAGACATGTGGAGACTATTAAGTGATTTTGATATCAAATTAAAGAATTTCCTGGAACTGACAGACTTGGCAAATGAAAAAGTAAGTTTGAAATGGACGCTTATTCATTTTGCACCTTGCAAGTGTAAGAAGTGAAATGTGTCCAAGTTAAATGCATAATACGCAGGATAACCTGTTTTAACTTTCCTTGACCTTTTATCCCACCCTTCTGATGACATAGTTGACACACTTATCCACAGTGACCAGACTATAGGGGATCAAAATGTATTGGCTGAAAGCAGGAAATGTCCAATTCTTCATCTGAGATAACAAAAATTAAGTTCCGTTTAACATAAGTAACTTATTTTAGTGCACTGGGCACCTTATTGCATTTAACGTTACGCTAATTAATCTTTAAGTTTAATACACTATATAAATTTACTGGGCTGGGAGT
>JAODJX010000119.1:1590376-1604065 GCA_026776945.1 Isichthys henryi | reverse complement strand
CCCATTGCCTCCGGGATAGGC
This sequence comes from Isichthys henryi, assembly GCA_026776945.1. NCBI lineage: Eukaryota > Metazoa > Chordata > Actinopteri > Osteoglossiformes > Mormyridae > Isichthys > Isichthys henryi. The sequence continues at coordinate 1,604,044 of JAODJX010000119.1, read as the reverse complement.
TCCAGACCCCCCGCGACCCAGTAGGATAAGCGGTTTGGAAAATGGATGGATGGATGTTGTGGATAAGAATCCCTTGGTATCATCTCCAGATGCAATAATAGACATTGATTATGTGCTCACTGGAACCTCTGCTTTCTTGTTCAGGCTGGACTGATAGTTTATAATAAACTGGAGACGATGAGTCCTGGTGAGTAACCATTAACTGTGACACATCATTGAGCCCCTGGAGCTTTTTATACTCTAGTGAAGGTATTGCAGTATCACTGTTAACGTTCTTCAGCTACCTGTTGAGAGTTTGTTTTCCTACTTTTTTGTCTTGGGGATGTAGATTAGTCATAGATCATTACTCAATTCTTCCATATTAGTCTGAAATCAATTTTATTTTTTTTTTGTATAGAAACTGTTCCACAGGTTTCAATCAAAGAGAAATTGCTCTGCTTGGCCTCTGAGATGGAGGAACTTGCACATCATCTTCCTGAGGACCCCAGTGTCATTCCTAGGTGTGACATTCTAGCTGCTTCCAGTTGCATCTAGTCATGTCCTTCAGTTCACATGAGAACTATAGTTATAGTTAAGTAATAAGGGAACAGCGGTAAACCTGAATCTTGTTGTTCTTGCAGTATTGCAGAGGTTGTAGATGACATGGCTGTGAAGCTTGGAGCTTTAAGGGACTCCCTGGTGGGGTGTGACAGGACACAGTCTACCTCAAAGAGCCAGCGTGATGTGGAGGAGCGAGACCACTCGCAAAAAGCAACGGCTGCAGGATGTGAACCGTCCAGAATTGTGGATGGGAATCTCAACATTCCCCGTCAATCTTCTGGTTTGGAAGATGTCACGGATTGTCAGCCTAAGCGCGGAGAGGGCGTAATGTCCCTGGATATATCCGAATATGAGCTCCAGATGCTGGAGATGCAAGCTTGGCAGGAAGAAATGGAGGAACAGAGTACTTTGGAGTTCCAGGTGATGAAGGCTTCAATCTGCTTACTTGCTGTACGAAGGGCATGGTTTATTTTGCTTTTTTTAAAAAATTCTTTTCCATGTATTGTTCTGTGTTTACATATGCACTGTCGTTCTATACATAGCAGTATGGCCCAAGCAGTGGTTTAGAGGCTGTATTTTGGGGAACTTTGTTGCCCTTTTTGTTTATCTGTTTTGTTATTTTTAAATGAAGGTGGTTTAGCCCTAACAGTCCCCCTCCCCCCAGGACAAGAAAGCTTTGAATGATTCAGCAGATCTCTCCTGTTTGATTGAGGATGATGAAGATCTGGATCAGGAAATGCTTCAGGTGACTTTTGTTAGCGTGGTTTGGCAAAAGGCATACATCCTAGTCTTCATAATGAGATTCTTTATTTCAGTGTGTAAGTGAGTCTTAGAGCTTGCTGTATAAGTGCAGTGGTTCACGGTGCATGTTCTGCATATCCCTGTTTGCCCTATTATGCTTCTGCTGCAGATGCTGGAATGTTTTCCTCCATGCTGTTAGAGATCTGTGTCGTCCCCCCCCAACCGGGGTAGACTGAAAGCCTTGTGCCGAGGCCTGGCATGCAGTCATACATCTGGGTGTTGTTCTCCACAGTGTGCTGAAGATGCGGAGAAGTTGTTCTGCCAGGGAGACGGAGTGGAGTGCCGTGTCGACGAAGAACGGGGATCTCCCAAACCTGTGGAAGATGAAGATGAAGATGAAGAGGAGGGCATAGAAGAGGAGGAGGAGGAGGGCTTCGGTAGTTATGCTCGCGTACTCCTGTTTCAGGTGGATTATTCAGTGCAGATGAAGGTGGTGTTCAGCTCTGCTGAACATCAGGCTGGCAGCCAAGAGAAGTACTTGAAATGCTCTCGCTAATTGCCTGACATAATTAGCGCAGCTTCATTTGGGCGGCATGCGGAGATCCACTGGATCAGCGTCTGATCCTCCAAATTACACATTAAACGCGCCTTGTGGAATCAAGGCTTTAAGTACGAGCTTTTGGTTTTGCGCTGCTTGCACTGCTTAATATGCCACACTCGTTTTTGCACTAATGTTAATTTCTGCATCTATATGCGATAGTTCTTATAAAATAGATGTTGTCAATGCATTCTTTTGGGATAAAGATGACACTGGCTGTAGCCAGTAGAAAAAGTATGAATCAGAAGCGTCCCCAGGTCCAGTGAAATCAATAGTGTCTATAACCTTTAGAGAGAATTTCTCATAATGTTGCGACTTCTTCACGTTTCATTTCGGCCCAGTGATTTTTATACTCCCTTCTAGATCCTTCCACTCCAGGACCAAACTCAGAACAAATTAAGTGCTTGAAAAAGTATTTTGGCCATTCCAGTTTCAAACCGTGAGTAATATCACTATTATTGTCATCTTTTTAAATCATCATACCTATTATATTATATTATATGCATAACTCTTTGCATAATTACATATTTTGGGGGTATTTTTAAAGTGTGATTTGTCGTCTTCTCCTAGATTCACTCTTTCACCCATTATGTCCTTTTTCCATCTTCCATCTTCAGACTTCAGTCCAGATCACAAGGGATTGTTTTTACATAAGTTTTTCGTGTCACACAGACGAGAGATCTGAGAATGTTTAGCTAAATTTCAGAAACCATTTTGACATCACTTCCTGTTTCACCATATAGTCCATATGAGTCTTACAGAAGAATGTGTTGCAGTGCATTGATCATAATTGTTCATTACCACAACTTTTATTGAACATAGTAAAAGTTAAGGACATAAGTCTAGCTGCTTATTTTTCCAGCTGAGATTTGTCCAATAGGACCTTGAGGCCTATTGTCTGAAATGCAGAGCTTTTTTGATAGAATGCAAAATTTTATATTTTATTTGTCTTTCCTAGCTCTCCTTTAATATTGAGTTTATCACGCAATGCTTTTCAGTAGGGACAAGGCCTGGTAACTGAAATTTCATTAAAGTTGTCTCCGTCTTGCTTCCATTCAGACGTTATCTTGCATTGAGATTGTTTGTTTGTTTGTGGTTTTATTGTTTTTAAATCTGGTTGTATTTGGGTGCTGTGCTGTGCTGTGAGATTAGCTGCTGTGGTTTGGCTAAGTTCCTCAGCATTCCTTTGCCGGGACGTCCCCGTGCAGCTTGCTGTGGCCTGGGATATGGGATTCATGCCCCCCTACCCTCATGCTGGACACATGCTGATTTTTTTAAATAAGAGTGATGCATGCAGTCTGTTGCAGATGAAAATGACTCCTGCATTTTTTTCCCCCACCAGTGTATCGCTATTAACACCTGTTACGATAGCCACCTTGGTCACTTTGCATAGGATTTTCACACAAATTAGTAATATAATGCAAATAAATTGCAGAGCAGTATTATCTCATTGCAGGCACACTTGACACTTGGAGATCAGTAATTCATTCTAAAGTCCAAGTAAATGCTTGGGGATAGAATTTGCATTTCAACTGACAGATTATTTTTCCCCTGGTCTTAAAAATGGTTTGTTCTCTTGTCAGTGTACAGTGGAAGGCAATTTACTCCATTCTGAATGAAAGGAGAGACAATCTTGTCGTCATGGCAACAGGTGAGTTCTTCTCAGGCTTAATGATGATTGACAAAGTCCTTATGACGATTACCCATGAGAGTGTGAAGGGGGGAAATCGAGGGACGTTTCTTGCTTAGCAGAAGAACGACCCTTCTGTTTAAGAATTGATGAATGGAGGATACTGTGTTTTCTTTATTTGTTTGCTAGGCCAGATTTGCATGCCATATTTACCTCACTAAATTTGTGGCTCTTACTGAGAGTTCTGGGTTTTGAAACGCAGAAAACACCCAGACCGGGGGGCTATTAGCACTTGCTGCAGCCTGTGTTCGACCTGTGCCTGTGTGCGTTTCCTCCCTGCACTCTGGTGTCCTCCCACAGTCCACAGCCTTGAAGGTGGTGTCTAAAAATAGTGTGTGGTATCGAGCGCGCCCCCGTGACGGACATTGCCGCAATTCGTAGGCTCTTTCTTCACCGTGGATCATTGATCCTGGAAAGGAATCGATGGATAGAAGGACCTAAAAAGCCTTATGTAATCAAACGTTGCCTGGAACTTTGATCTGTTGTCGTGTGTGTGCTTCCCTCGGAGGTCTGTCTTCCTTTAATGCATTCCTTAAAAAATAAAAACAGCTTGTGTGCAATAGTGGCGGAGTCTGTCCAAATAGCACTTTTCATGGAGTCGCTCTGTACTTAAAGACAACTACCCTGAAGCACATCATGATCACATTCAAAGCCTGCAAGATACTGAGCCCGTTTTCGTTTATTCTGAAATATTTATGGCAAGCAATCCTAAAAATAAATTTAAATAAATTTAAATCATTTGATGAACTCAAATGCATTTATGTAATTGGTAATTTTGGAAACTGTTCAGATTGTTCTTGTACTGAATACTTTCCTGCCATATATTTGCATGTATTCAGTATATTCAGTATTTATCATCTCCTTGTTACTAGGACACATTAGCAGAGGTAGATGATGCAGTTTTGGGATGGCTTCAGCCAGCGTGGCTCCAGTTCCACCTGGCACTGCCCAGAGAATAAAATTGTATGAGAATAAAACTGTGCATTTTAGCTGCAGGTTTATGATAACATACACTACCAGTTAAAAGTTTTTGCACACCACAGGTTTTTACCACTTTTCCTTGTATTTCATAAACTGCAGAGTTTAAGCACTGGAAAGTTGAGTGACCAAATAATAGCCATAGAATGAGTTTCAGTTTCCTTAAATTAATTTGATGTCAGATGATGCTGATGAATTTGAGGAATTTGCACCAGAGTCATTTTTTTTGCTGGTAAAATAAATTATGGGCATAGCAGGGACAGTTAACATGACATTCTGGGCTTAATAAATGGATGCAGGTGACTTGAAGTTCAGTTTTGTGTATGATGGTAATTAATTGTGTTTACCATGTCGTTTCCACTCCTGAAGGTTATGGGAAGAGTTTGTGTTTCCAGTTCCCCCCAGTGTACTCCGGGGGGGTCAGTGTCGTCATCTCCCCCCTGATTGCTCTTATGGAGGACCAGGTGCTCCAGCTCACGTAGGTAACCCCTGTCTGCCATAGCTCTGCATTTGAAGGACCGTGGCCAAAACTTTGCTTTCTGGGGTTTTGTGAGGGAGTCGAGTAGTATGGAGTGTGGCATATGGTCTTTGGGATGCGCCTCGCTTCTGTCCTGAGGGGCGAATCGGCTGGGATTTGTACGCTGCCAGCGTTGAACGCGCAGTGTGATGAAATTGCGAGCAGCTCAGCCAAAATCTCCAGTGGCCCCAGATGGCTGGGACAAAAAAAAAAAAATGATTGGCTCCCTGTGGATAGCGTGTGCGTCTGTCGGCCACGAATACTGAGCCGTGAGCCCAGATTCGTTTTTAAGAATGATTTGCTCCATTTATGAAGGAGGTTTCTACAATGTGCACCAGCTGACGTATTGATAGCAGACGTGGGGCTTGGTTGCAAAACCTGCTGATGACAGCCCATTCAGATTAGATGTAGAACCCTTTATCGATGTCGGCTGAGGCATGGCAGTAACCTGTACATCTGGAAGGCCATCACCGAGTGAAAACTGGCCCCTTAACCCAGCAATCTAGGCTGTCAGTTTTTCCACAGGAAACGGATACCGATGACGTGTCTCTCTGACGCACTTTGCCCCCTTTATTGTAGGATGTCCAACATTCCGGCTTGCTTTCTTGGATCAGCACAGACCAATAATGTTATGGCTGACGTGAAGAAGTAAGTCTGACTTCTTGAGCCCTGCTTCGGCGTAGCTGGGATGCTTAAAAGGAGTGTTGACTTCCAACTCGATTTTATACTGTTTCAATGGAAGCACTATGTAAGCTTTTTATCCATTTAAGGTGATGCAAGGCTCTTGTATAGCTCTATAGCTTGTATAGCTTTGTTATCAGAACAGCGTATAGGCTAGGCTTACGGGGATCGCGGTAGCTGCGGTAAGTACTGAGCGAGTGTTCTGATCCGCAGAGGCTGTTACAGAATCGTGTACATGACCCCGGAGTTCTGCTCAGGAAACGCGTGGCTGTTGCAGCAGCTTGATAGCAGCGTTGGTGAGTCAGAGACACCATTTCTCTGGTCGTGTGATTGACATGGCAGGAAATAGCGACTGAAATGAATGGCTGGTGTGTCATCCAGGGATTTCGGTAATCGCGATCGATGAGGCCCACTGTATTTCCGAGTGGGGCCACGACTTCAGAGGTGCATACAGGAACCTCGGAAACCTGAAGAAGATTCTCGCCGACGTGAGTCACCTGCAGCTGTGATGAAAATGAGTCTGTCACAGAATGTGTTTTGAGCTCCTACTAGGAGGACTTGCTGTTATACTCGGATGAAGTTCTGAAGCTATGCTTCAAAGAGAGACTGAAAGTAAACGGTTCAATGTAGCTGCTGTTTGTAATTTTTACTTAATAGAGGATCTCATCCTTATCCCTCTGTTGACGTGCCCAGGTTCCTATCCTGGCTTTGACTGCCACAGCGAGTCCCTCCGTCCGCGATGACATCGTGAAGAGCCTGAAGTTGGTTGATCCCGTGTTCACCTGCACCTCTTTTGACCGGCCCAACATTTTTCTGGGTGTGCGCCGCAAGTCTGGGGACATTCTGCAGGACCTGAAGCAGTTTCTGGTCAAAAAGAATGGCCTCGGGTCAGTTCCCATAGCGACCGAAATTCTGGGTGGTTCTTTTCTTGGAGGATGGAATGCAGACACCCAACCCGCATCTGTGTAACTGTGCATTCTAATTGCACACAATTATAAATATCTTCTTAGATGATTTGTCGTTGTACTGTGCTGTCTTTGGCTTATTGCACATATTGTCTGTTTTAGCACATACTGTTGAGAACACACTTATGACAAGGTCTTATGGTTTAATACCGACACACGTGCACTTATTTATGGCCTCCGGATTTTCGTAACGATCGGCGATCTCGACGCTTTCAGGGGTGATTATGAATTCGACGGCTCTGCCGTTGTGTACTGCCCATCGAGGAAGGAGGCTGAGCGCGTGTCATCCGAGCTGTACAAGTTGGGCGTCCTATGCGGCGTTTACCATGCAGGCATGGGCATCATGCTGCGGAGGGAGACTCAGCAGCGCTTCATGAGAGACGAGATCCAGGTGGCCTTCTCATGCTTTCAAAATGCAGAAGCTGATGGGAGACATTTGGCCGCGTTTTTCGTTAGTGCGTTAACACTTGCAGCGTCTTTGTTGGTTTCAGTGCATCGTCGCCACTGTTGCTTTTGGAATGGGAATAAACAAGGCCGATATCCGCAAGGTCATACACTATGGCGCCCCAAAAGAGATGGAGTCGTACTACCAGGAGATCGGCCGTGCGGGAAGGGACGGGCTACCCAGCTCCTGCCACGTGTTGTGGGCACCGGGGGACATGGTGTTGAACAGGTGAGCTGCACTGTCAGAAAAAAGGGTACTGATTTGTACCTTTGCTTGTCATTGGGGCTGTACCCACAAGGGTCAATTGTACCCTAACTGTAGGCAACTGTACCTTTTAAGGTACAGAAATGAACATTTTTGTACCACTCGGGTACATTAATATTTGTACCTTGGAGATGTACGTCAGAGAATGTACCATAAATTAGACTAAAAGGTACATTTACCAACAGCTAGGGTACTGTTGACAGATCCTTGAGGGTACAGTTCCAATGACAATCAAAGGTGCAAGTTAGTACTCTTTTTTTTCTGATGGTGTGGTTTCCTAGCAGTGTCAGTGTAGTATTCTGGGTAGTTAAACTATTTCTAATTAAGCAAGGCCATCGTGTCTAATAGCTTTCATCATCTGAGGCATTTAACTCTTCACTGAAGGATCTGAAATTGTTTAATACAAGAATGAAGATACTGTTGCATCTTGGGAAGAGGTTGTTGTGCCCATGACCTTGACTCTCAGTTGTAAAAAACACTCCACAGGTTTCTCCTCAGCAAGGTTAAGAGTGACCGATTCCGTGGATATAAAATGAAAATGATGACTAAGATGGAGCAGTACCTCAGCTCTTACAAATGCAGAAGAAGGTGTGTATTGGAAACAGCTCGAATGCCATCGTTCTCACGTTTTTTAGTAATGCACTTTACCTCGGAACCTTAACAGCTGTTATCCTGAATTACCAAATGTGGCTTCTCACCTTCAGATGGTTTTATCGAGTTATATTGCCTATTCTGAGACAAGTGCAGTTCTTTCTGGAATTTTGATGCTGTATGGCAACATATTTCCATGACTGTAGCACTGCTTCTGCAAGATGCTTGTTCCTTTTTGTGTATATTTCAGAAATGCTTCTCCGACTTTTACATGTTATTTGTCTTTTAGGCTAATCCTTTCTCACTTTGAAGATAAACAGCTGCGGAAAGTCACATCTGGCATTATGGAAACGGAAGCTTGTTGTGACAACTGTAAGTCTGGGTAGGTGTCCTGTAAAACGATGAACGTGTCATTCTCACAATTCTGTGCCAAGGTGACGATTAAACTTCAGCGGTGCGGCTTCTGATTTTGGATCAGCATGGCCTCCTTCCTGAGTGCTAATGAGTGATTATAAGTTCATCCGCACAGCTAAGGGTTTTGGTAGCTTGTTTTGTTTGACATTAAGATGCAGTGAGCGAGCTTTGCTTTATGCCACTGTGGATGCTCAGTTTTGCTCCATCCTTGCCTGTCAGGGCTACGTGTGGCTTCAGAATGGAGGATTCGAAATCTCAGCATTATGATTTCGGTAAGGAGGCCTACGACCTCATGAGTGCCGTGAGCGCCCTGAACGAGAGATTCGGTACGGCCGTCCCCATCCTGCTGCTGCGGGGCTCGGTGAGTCTGCCTGCCGACGCCCCACAAGGGGTCCATCACCACAGCGATATGCCAGGACTCCTCTCAGTGTGATGATACCATTATTGTGCTAGCTCACCGCCCTGACACCATGTTCTGCACACTGTGTCCCAAGCATCACATTTGTTTAATCTGTCAAAATGAAGAAGCTTTTTATCAGCTAAGGAAGAAAAGTTTTTCATTTTTACACCTGAAAAACAAGGACTAAATAAATGATCTGCTCAATGTAGCACTAACACGGCAATGTGATGGAAAACGTGTGATGTTTAGTTAGATGCCATCAGAGATGGAAAGTTCCGGTCCAGAAAGTACAAATCCAGACCGAGATTTTGCTTCAACCAACCAGTTGAGTACAAAGAATCACATTCACAGAGTGTTCAACTGGTTAGTTGAAACAAAATCCTGGTCTGGATTTGTACTTTCTGGACTGGAACTTTACACCTGTGCTGTGGTAGGGTAATGTCTATATTTATCCCTTGCTGGATCCCTTAGTTGCACTACAGATATTTAGCATCGCTAACTCTTTACACTACACTGGCATATCTGATTATGGCTTATTCCACGTCTTACAGCTTAAAGTATAAGGTTAGAGAAATGTGATATTCCTTAGCTGGTTTGCTAACATAGTATAATGAACTTTCATTTGTGTCTTTTTTTTGAATTCCTGGCTTAATTATAATGTATTCTATTTTGAGAACACTCACATTGAAAATAAAGCTATCTACTCACCATTCTGGCCTTGTGTGATTGGTCAGATTTATACATGGAAAAACATGGCGCTGGGTACAAATCCCAACAAATTTCTGGTTCAAACAGATTACAGATCCACTCTATGGGTGGATATGCAGCACAAGATTAAAATAATTTTCCTTTGTGTCATTTAAATTTTAATACAAATTCTGTAAATGTTTACCCACGTACACACAAACGTGTGAGCAGAGTGGCGGTGAGTCTCAGTCAACAGAGACATTTTGTTTTTTTAAACTGTGGACTTCTCGAACCCCTGACCCTTCGAATGGAAATGTAAGATGTGTTCTGGGGCTGGGTGAGCAAGGTGCACCATTCCCTCCAGGGCTCTCAGAGGCTCCCTGACAGTTACCGCAAGCACCCCCTGTTTGGGGCTGGCAGGAACAGGCCGGAAGCCTGGTGGAAGGCCCTGACCAGGCAGCTCATCGGGGAAGGCTACATGAAGGAGGCCACGGGCCATAGCAGGTTCTCCATGCTCTGTAAGCTCACCTCCCAGGTATGGCGAGTCCATAGTGCTTTCTGATCTCTTCTCCGTCGTGTCTGAGCGTCAGCTGCAGCGGAAATGACCTTTAACTCTAACGCTTCCTTTGCATTTGCATGGTGGTGTGTGGCTCAGTTTGTACCAGTGACCGAAAGGTCGTTGGTTCCAATCCTGTCATCAGAAAAATAGTCACATCTCTATTGAGCAAAAGCCTTAACCCCTCGGAAAAATTCTCTGGGGTGCTGGATAAATGGCTGACCCTGTGCTCTGACCCCAAGCGTTGCTCTCACCTCTGTATGTGTATGTTTTTCATTTTACTGCTGGTGTACCACTACATTCATGCCTGTAACAAACAAGTCTTGAACCTTGAATGTCTTAAAGGAGAGCATGATCGGATACATGAAAAATAAAGCATTGCAATGAACCTGTGCTTGTGCAAATGGCGAGTAACGCATCATTTAATTTCCTGTTGTTCCTCCTTTCCATCGCCGAAGGGAAAAACATGGTTGAGGACGGCGGAGAGTGCGGCCCGGAAAAGCCTCCTCCTCCAGCTCGAAGGCGATTTGATCTCCTTGGACTCCAGGCCAAGGTAAACGTCGATGCCTCTGCTGGGCATGCTCGCCAGGTGTTGGCCCTTTCGTGTTTGGCCTTGGACCAACTTCAGTTTCAGAAGTAGAACCTGAGAAGTGTATGGGTGTAGGACAGCTGTCGGGGACACTTGGGACGTCAAATAGAGAGCATGATTACACATATCTGAGGAGCTGAACTGGTTTGTGATGTTTATATCCCATTTGAAGTGCGATCTTGGTTATGTTAGCCAAGCTCGTGGCTTTTTACTAATCTTAGGACTCAACTTTTAATATATTATTTCAAAGAAACAGGCCACACACAGGACTGCCTGTTGAAATTCCATTGAGGCCTGAATAGAGTGATACTGTCTGAAATTCTCAGTGCGGGAAATTGCAGTAGTTGCTGGGGGAGTGGGTCTCCACCATCGCTGACATAAACCCAAGTCTGAGGCAGTTCCTGGTCCTATTTAATTAACGTCTGGGCTTGTTTTTCACATCCTCTGAAAACAGTCTCCTTGGAAAGGGTTCACGTTTAAGCAGCTGCTTTCTCAGGCGAGTGTGAAAATCGCTAAATCCATAAGGCTTCAATACTCCTAGAAGTATCAGTGTGACTTGTGAAGTATTCTCAACTGTAAAACTGTGCTTTCACAACCTGCCTGGATCTCACTCCCTTCAATCTGTCTCCGAAAATGCATATTCATTTTCACAGGTTTAAAAATACATTTATATGTAATTGAGAGATTTTCAGTCATCCTTCCGTGCATTCTGTCATCAAATGCTGGCTTCCGTTTATATTGCGTGAGTTTTTCATGCCATCATACTGTTCATACATTGAACGACCGTATAAGGTATTTTGACTGTATTTCCCAAAGCGACACAATTTATTCACAGAGCGGGGGTAGGGATTCTTGCAGCAAAAACTGACAGCAAAATCTATTTTCTGGATTGTGCTTTTCTGGTCATCGGGAGTTACTGTACTGCCACATTCTTCCCCTGATTCACACATTATTTCACTAATTCCCTTGCTGGCTAATTTCGACTACCTCAGTTAATTTATGGTAGTCTGCCCCTAGTGGCAGATCTCCTATTCTGCGTTAAGCAACAAGGGCTGTGTGTGTGTTAGATGACATAGTGGTTGCCTAATTAAATCTTCAAGAATTCAAACGTGTAGTTCTGCAGTCAAATATGTAAATATTTAAAAAATTCAAACTTTATTCAAATAACGAAGTTTGACCTCCCCAACCCTGCCATGCATTCCGCCATCATCAGCTTGCACATTCCTTTATCCATCCACACTTCTCCTGTTACTGCTAGTCAGTGTTGGGCAGCAGAGAACCTGGAGTCTCTCCTAGGCAGCTCAGGACACTGCAGACTTGCAGAACACGTGCTGACACCAGACATGCTGCGTTTCTCAATCTGCGTACTTGACCGTACTTTTGTTCTTATGTATCTGTTTTACGCCATCTTCCACTGCCAAAAACCAGTTCTAATACTAAAAAAAAGAAGTACAGAGGATGGAAAAAATCCCTGGATGTTGTTCATGCCCTGCCTCAGATATCCAAGATACACTGGTTGCATCCTTGGCAAGCAAGACCAATCCCAATATTCATTGTCTGAAATTCGTTCTTTGGAGGCAAGTTGGGAAGACTGCCCTTGCTGAGACCACAAGTCCGATCTTGGTGTTTTTGGTATTGAGAAACCCCTTGGACTCTCTATGGACAATCTAGAGACACCATTTCACATACTGCTGCTTTTTGGGCTGTTGGAGGACATGGGTGGGGCAGAGGGGACACACACACAAGCTTCATATACATCCATCAGACCCCCCCACTTTGGAGGTTTCAGTATTTCCCTGTGTTCCTAAGCCTATGCTTAGCCAATGTTCGATAATTCTGACTCTGCTGTTCATAGCTAGTTGTGGAAAATGGATGCATAAAGGTTGTTTCTGCGGGGTTTTTAAATACATTTTTCAAATTTTTATTTTCACATGGTCATAATACACAGTTACTTACAATGTCCCCAGTACAAGCAATTTATGAATTGTCTATTATCAAACAAACCATTGATCTTGTAGCAAACAGCATGTTGAATTATATTTGTGTTCCTTATGCATTTATTATGAGTTCATTTTCGATCTGTTGCTGTAGGTCATTCCAGACCTCTTCTGCGACAGCCTCTGTTCAGGTGAGTGTGACAGTGTTCAGGACTTACTGTTTGGGTTATTCATGTTCTGGGTGTTCCGGCAGGAGGGACGGGGTTAAGATTCTGTTGTGGATACAAACTGCCTCTTTCAATGCATACGAATACGAATTTCAGTATCTGGTTGTCCCTCCCTCCAGAAAGCTCAGCCAATCCTCTTCCCCAGCCCAGAAAGCAGTAAGGTCATGAGGGCCTCCAGTGCTTCAGTGTGCAGGTACTGAACCTGGACGTTGGTATAATCGAGCTGGAATTCTCTGTGTGGTGCAACCTCGGTTCATCCTAGCTGCCCTCTGGGGCCAATTTAACTCCATTGGATTCCTCCTATAGGTCACAGCCTGCCTCCTCATATAAATCTCCTGTGAAAGTGACCAAACCTCCATGTCCTGCTGTCTCTCCCAGAGAACTAGAGCTACAGGTACTGTACAATAGGATGATGTATCACTCAAGTAATTAGAAGTGAGCAAACCGCCTGGTCTCTTTGTCGGATTGCTTTAGGATGGATGTTTCATCTCGTAAACATTACTGCCACAGATCTAAGTCTTTCCGTTAACCTCCACTGAACAAAATTTTTTAATGCCACATTTGCTGCAATCAGAGCAATTACTTTTGGCTGTAGGAGATTTCAGTGGATTATTGCTCTCTTGTCCCATCTTTTTTAACTGCTCAAAAATTTATCAGTGAAGTAGTTACAACATGGTGAAATTAAATGGTAATTTTTACTTCTGTTTCAAGACAAGTCAAATGAATGTCTTTCACCAGCCACTAAATTTAATTAAATTTATTTGAAATTAAATGCCCCTCCTGGAGCCGAGACCTTATCGTGGTGGAGGGGTTTGCGTGTTCCAATGATCCCAGGAGCTACGTTGCCT
>JAODJX010000119.1:1488105-1512590 GCA_026776945.1 Isichthys henryi | reverse complement strand
GGAGAACATGCAAACTCCGCACACATGTGACCCAGGCGGGGACTTGAACCCGGGTCCCAGAGGTGTGAGGCAACAGTTCTAACCACTGCACCACCATGCCGCCCCTTGCTTCTATCTACAATGCTAATATTTCTATATCAGAATATGACATTCTAGGTAATAATAAAATTAATTAAAAAATATATTATTTCTAAAACTGAAATACTGTACATATTTGAAAACATGTACTGTACATACTGTACATATTTCTTTTTAAATTAACATCTAACTAATTTTCTAATTTTGAGTCTGACCCTAATTATCGAATTTGAAATACTTTATTGGCAATCAACCAAAAATAATAGATCAAACAGAAATATTGCTCAGAAATGTTAGAAGCATGCCCTATATCAATGATAGAGCCTTATGCCCTATGTCAACTATGCATTTTTGTAGATATGACTCTCTTTTTACCACAGTAGATATGAATATATTTTAGTAAGGAATAATGTAATAATATTTATAAATATGTTTTTTCAGGAGGTGTGCTTCATTAATGTGCAAAATTATTTCAGATCTAAATTAAAAGCACAAATTCCAAACACACAGGAAAGGATGAGAAGATTAGAATGGCTGAGTGAAATGGTAACATAATCCATTCAAGTTTCAACAAGATAAAGGAAAGTGAATTCAGTAGGGCACCTCCTAGAAACACGGTATCCAAAATACACACCTCCACCGGACCCATAAAAGGTACACAGAATTTTGTGAATGACAGAAGCTTATATGAGACCTGGGCAGAAGAACATTGTGTGGAAAATAGCCGGGGGAGAAAAAAATGTTAGATCATTATTAAATCTCCATTGGCCTACCCTCAAAGTACCAAGGTACTAGGGGTCATAAAATTCCTTATTTTATGTAAGTATTTTGTGTAATTAAACTAACCTGGGTGTGTATGAAATCATTTATTTTCTTGTTTTCCTTCAGACCTCCCCTAACAGCACCTCAGAGTCACACTGTTAATTTGTCGATTTTTCTTTAGGGTAGGAGCCTCTGCTTTCTATCTATATCTATATCAGTACCTGTATATACCCTTATGTGTGTGTGTGTGTGTGTGTGTGTATGGCACCAACACACACATGTCTGGCACCAACCACCAAAGCAAATTCACAGAAATACTTGGTAATAAACTCTATTCTGATTCTGAATCTGAGCCTCCTAGGTGCTCCAGTGAAATTTATTGACAGGATGCCAGGGATGTTCATTACTGCAGTTTATACCTCGCCTATACCAGTCTATGCCGTATTTTCCTTCCATTAGAAACTATTCACTGTGAAATATCTGTATATTAATATAATTATTAATATGTGGACTGTTTTGTTTTGGTTTTTGTTTTTTTTTTATTGGGGGGGAGAGATAATTCATACATGTGGGCGTCAAGAGTATACTGATTACATCCAAAAATGCTATGATTTCTGATTTCTTAGAAAACACTTAGGGACTTTGAAATGTATAAAAGTGCTTTGACCTCATTATTATAAACTGTTTATACAAAGTCACTTAGAGTAGGTGAATAACAGTCATGACCTCCACATCTGATTTAAGCATTGTTTTTAAGACATCAGGGGACACGGCACAACCTATACAGATGTTTCTCACCAATGCAAAGAACGAGTTCTTTTTTTAGAGTCAGTGTACAGTACTGGGAAAATGTACACTACTAATATACTTTATCAATTTGTTTATGTAATTGTGAGTAATTATGGGCACTGATATATGCTACAGACAAATATTTTATGCTCATTGTAATAGCCAAATATTTTTCATTTTAGCAAAAAATTAATTAGAAATAATTTTCCTCTTTCTACTGAAGTTTGTCCTTAAATCCACCGTATAACATTATAAGAGGTTCCAAGAATCTCCAAGGCTTCAACCTCCAGTCCAATTTCTAGAACAGTACAACTGAAAAAAAAAGTTTCAAAGATTTTGCCAAAGTTCAGGTCAACTACGGTCTATGTATACATTTACGTTGGACTTTGTACAATTAAATTGGTGCTGGAATTAACTCCCTATGAAAGTCAAGTATTGAACATAATACATCAGTCGAACAAGCTGCTCGAAGGACAAATTTCTTAGTTCAATAATAGAGATAAATTTACTGAAATACATTTTGGGAATCCCTTTGGCGTTTCATGTTATCCATATCTATGTAGATGTGTTTTATTGGCTTTCAACTGGGCAAATAAAAATAATGAGATATGCTTGCTCTTCATCTGTGTGGCCTTTTAAACTCTTGATCTCTTGCCTCTGATGTCGGTGTGCTGCGCTGTTGCTTCTTGTAATTTAGACTTCCTCCGCAGAGCCACATTTAATGCAGGAGAGTTTTATTGTACCTTGATCCATGACCCCATGGAAATCGCAGCCCAGTGATGGATCTACGGATGCAATCACACTGAAGTGTGCTAGCTACAGTAGATGAAAGCCTGACTTTTGTCAAGTTTCACTGAACACCCACGGAGTGAAACTGACAGATTTAGACAGTTGTTTCATACCCTACCTGTTTATCCAGGAGCTTGTCTCTACTTGCCTGAAATAAAAGGCTAGCTAGCTACCAGACCACCATAAGGATGATGGAAATATCCAAGGAAAAAGTATAGAATACCTGGAGAAAAATCAGGATATCTGTCCTCTTTCAAAATGCTTACTAATTGCTGACAAGTATAATTAATTAAAATGTATAATTGGCAGTTTTGCTGATGTGTAGGAGAGTTTGTCTACATTATGCATGTGCATGTATAACATAAGCAGACACTGAAAAAGACAGATGGATTACTGAGGGATTAACTTTACCAAGCCCCCCCCCCCCCCCACATTCAAAGCGATGCCAATCAATCATTTTAGTGATTCATGATTAAGTAACTGTGTTTTCATTTAATTAGTTTGTTAATGGAATAATAACAAATGAATATTCCCATTTGACTTTATGAACAATAACAATAAAAAAATATTGAATGAATTTGATATTATTCATTTAAATATGCAACAGAAATATGTTTTAATAGCATGAAAATATATCCATATAAATTAATTTTACACACAAAAAAAATAGATTTACACAAAACCACCATCCTCCAACATCAAGAATTTTTTTCTGGTTGATTTCTTTTCTGATTTATACTGGATTCCCAAAGTTTTTGTGAACTGCCATTTCTGTCTGCATGATCTCTATCAGCAACTTGCAGAAATTTCTCTGACATTTCTGTTAATCAAAATTTGTATTAAGAATTTAATTTTGAATAAAAAAAACAGCACCTGTGACTTTGTTTGCTTAATTCTCAGCTTCTTTTGCTATGAAAATGGTACTGTCACATCCTGCCTACCTGACCCTCCTATCTAATCCCTAGCATGAGCTTAACCCACCACTGTTACTCATTTGTCTTACCTCTTGTTCCTCACCCTCATGTTGATCAGTCCCAGCTGCCTCTTGTTAGTTCCCTCATTAATCTAGTATACACATGCTTCCCAGTGCTGTGCTCCTCATTAGTGTTGCTCCTCCTGTTAGTCTGTGTCCTTCCTCGTGGTAGTCCTCTTGTTTTGATCCCTCATGGTCCAGTTTATTTCCAGTCTCAGTTTGTTTAATTTTAAGTCAGTAAAACCCCTTTAGTTTCATAAAAATGCCTGCCCTCAAGTCCTTCATCCTGAAAGCTGTGACAGGGAAAGATTTTTTTTGTCAACGGCATGAGTATATTTTAACTATTTATATTCTATTTTACTATAACAATTAATTTTTATTTTAACCAGTTTAATACAGATTTATATTGCAACAAATGTAAACAAGTATTTTGGTAGCTCAATGGTTCAGTAATTAATATCCGAATGCTAAAAAATTCAAGCTGGCACCACGAATTTGCACTCTGGGCGGGGTTCACAGAATGGACTGTACTGTATTCCTGACTGCCTCACCCTTCCTTATCGTTTTTATCAGTCACTTTTAAACTACTTCAAATAACCCCATAGCATTTTCATCTATACAGGCAGGGAATTTGCTGCAGACAGGCCTAGTCTTGTCCCTCACTGGCATCAACCCTGTTGCCAGCATACATCAGAAGACATGACTCAACAACTTGCACAATATCCGTTTTGCAGTTTGTGCTGCGTATAGGAGTGCAGTCGTTTTCGGCATCCCTCAGGAACTCCAGTCGAGATGGGAATGGCTGAAACAATTGTATCATTTATAAATTTGTTTCTTTATAAAAATTAATTTCTTTGAGTTTACATTGTCTCAATTGTTCGTCCGCACTGACGTACGGCAGCATAAACATTCCTGAACCGAAGAGATCGGGAATATCTCAGTCCATTGCACAAGATGAAAGATGTAACTCCTGGCTGTTTACTTGATACCGCAAACAGACAAGACAGCTGGCTGATTATCGATGTATATATTTCTTGCTGTGGTAAGCAAAGACGTCACAGCCGGTGATCCAATGGTGTTTCACACGATTTCAACTTGAAAACATGTGACGCAAATCCGAAACCAGGAATGGTAATGGGTATCAACGCAATGTCTTGTCATGTAACTGTGACCGCTCTCTAATGCACGTCTTTCATTGAGGCTGGTAAATCCCACAGATCCCCCTCCTAGGTAACAGTCAAAGATAATTGAGACAATTCTCATCACTGATAGCATAAAAACTTAAGTTGTATCATATTCCTCCCAATTGTACTGAATTTAAGTTGGACCAGAATTCTTGTCATTCCAATGAATATGTTGAAGGCCTTAAATGTTAAAATGTTTGTAGAGTGGCTTTGTGTATGTGTAGTGTCCTTAAGCACTGACAGTTCATCACGGTGACTCTGAGTTCAGCTCCAGCAGCTGGCCAACTAGACACAACAAAGAGTTTGGCTTCACCTGTCCTCTGCGAAAATACTGCCCATGCAGAATATGTGAAGTGCTAAACTATACACATTTATCTACATGGGCACTGACGCTAATCCTGGACACTTGTATACCTCCCAAGAAGCACAATGACTGCAAAACATGTAGACATCTTCTTATTCTGTACAAAACCTATTTATTGGATTCAACTTTTTTTTCAGCAAAATAAAAAAGCTCTCAAATGCACATTTTAACTACAAGAAGCATCATTGAGCTTCCAGAAACTGTTTTGCTGGCTCCAGGACTCAGTCGAAGAAAAATAAAATAATCATCAAATGATCTGCCATTCATGTTAGCTTTATAAATAATTTATGAAATCGTTTTATTTGTCGAACAATTTGTCTATGTATTTCAGCTAAGGCTTTCAACAAAAGGAATATATGGGGAAAATGCTGTATGCCAAACAGTAACAATGTGGATATTCTTGCCAAGAAAACATGTGATAACAAGGAAAACATTTGGTACGTCTTCAGCTGTGTGTGTGTGTGTGTGTGTGTGTGTGTACATACGAGAGAGAGAGAGAGAGAGAGAGAGGGAGAGAGAGAAAGAGAGAGAGAGATTTTAAACTTTGAAACCAATCCAAACTATATCAAATAATGCTCTATGTAAGATACAACAGCATAGACATAAAATTTATTATTTTATAATAAATAATATAGTATATAGTATTTAGGTTTTTGCACTATTGTGAAGCACATTGTGTGACAGCTGAAACATCATCAGTGCTTTGAATAACTTGTAATGTTGTATGTTGTAAAATTATCACAAAACTTCATGATGAAGATATTTAGTTGACAGCTGATTATTTGTGTTTTTCCAGATTTGGATAGTCAATATATGCTTTGAAATGATAATTTGAACAATTTAGATAAACTAAATTATAAAACAGATTATGTAGTGTTATAGATATGATATACTATTTTGGCAGTATGCTAAGCATATATTTTTTCAAAAAATGTCCAAATTGTCATATTGTTTTATTTAGTTTACTTATTTACAGTCTAAACAAGGACCAGTCAAATCCAGTCAGACAAAAAAATTCCAGGACAGTATATATATATATAAATATACTTTACAGCCACCAAATATATCAAAGGAACAGTCAGTTTATGAATGACTGAAAAAAATCAATAATACCTTTTAGTATATATGATAATTTTCAGAATTTAATGGAGTTAATGTTAATAGTCCTATGTGTACTAGGTAATTATTGTTTTTTTTTTTAATGGAAAATAACTAAATTCCCAAACATGATTTTAGTCACATAAACTCAAACCACACAAATAACGTTTTCATATCAATTTGCGTGAATAACTACCAATTATTTGCCGGTGCATACAAAAAAAAGTATAATGACATAAGTGTGCTTATTTGAGAAAAATAGAAGCTCTGTGGGAATCTAGTTTATTTTGAAGTTTACAATGACTGGATTTTAATGACTTCTAAATGAAATGTATACTATAAATGCGGGAAACTTTCCTCGGGTATTGCTGCAGCGCTGCAATATCGTTACTTTTCTTCATTGGGAAAAAAGGAAAGCTCTCCAGCGTGTACACTTCCTTGACCAAATTTGGCGCCGGCCCCGCCCCCCGCGAGTTAACCTGGCTGGAAACCGCGATTCAACAGTTGGCCCACTGGCACGCGCGACTTCGCCTCGCGGTTTTAAACGGGCTAGAGCAGCAGGACAGAATTTGAGGCGACCTACGCGCAAGGCCCTCTCGGTGCTCCCGTCAAAAGACACAAACAAATTGACCAAGGGGAATTAACCATGCCAGGTGAAAAAGCAGGAAAGGACAAGAAGGAGAGCAGGAATAAAGGCAAGAATAAAAAAGACATAAGTAAACCTTCCCCGGGGACACCGGGGGAGTCACAACTGGGTAGGTGAACTGTCCTCATGCTACGCTTGTCATTTGGCTGTTCTGGGTTATTCTAATTGTTTATATATATTTTTTTCTCTGCGTGTTACTTAATTTAGTCACCTGGATTGTGATTTGTGTTGGAAAGTGTTGTGAGCTATAGGTATATAACGTTTTATGCATACTGTAGGTTCCTAGGATACTTTACCAGTTCCATGAGTCACTTTAACTCCCATAATTCGCGGTTTTGTGATTAAATGAACACTTTCGCTGTATTATTAACGCATG
This sequence comes from Isichthys henryi, assembly GCA_026776945.1. NCBI lineage: Eukaryota > Metazoa > Chordata > Actinopteri > Osteoglossiformes > Mormyridae > Isichthys > Isichthys henryi. The sequence goes on along the minus strand of JAODJX010000119.1, from coordinate 1,505,531 downwards.
TGTATAAATATGAGGTTGCTAAAGTGTACTCTTTTTGTTTAAAAGTAATTCTTATTTGCGCTTTAAATAGTCCAATATGTATTTTTTTGATGCGGCTGAAAATCATGATTAAAAACCAAATTATTCTTAATTGTGTTATTATTATTATTGTTCGTTTGCCAGTAGTTTTTGGAGATGTTGGAATATGTGGATTTTCCCAGGCTGTCTTGAGGGGAAGGTTCATCCTTGGCTGAGATCTTGGAGTGAAGTACATGCTGGAAATGTCTCAACAGTGCCTTGCGAGACAGGTGGACTGATGTTAATAATCTTTAGGGCCTGTCATTTCAGGTTAATCCCCAAAAACGACCCATCTATTTGACATTTGAAAATGTCTTAGTATTATTTTCATATAGCCATTGAACATGCTGAAGATTAATGAATGACATATTGAATAATTATGAGAAGGAATAGAGTGCGAGAAAAAAAAAAACCTTAGTTTGAACTTGACACCTTTTGACAGGTGGCTATTTTGTTAAAGAAAGATCTGTTTTTGAAGGTGAAAATTTTTGAAGATTTAAAGATGTTTTTCATCTTTGACAAGTTCCTGAAAAAGTAGAGCTAGTGTGTATGCGGTGAATGTATCTGGTGCCATGTGGTGTTGCAAATGTCATCTAAGGTGGCAGTATTAAAATGCTATCTCTCTTTGGATTGTTTACCTGTGCCAGTTTCACCCCTTTTGTCTTGGCCACATTTGTTAGTGCGTGACAGTAGATGTAAAATCACTTGTAGATGCCTAGTGGTGAACTTCCATCTTTTTGACGTATGTTCAGAGTTTATGCCTCTGAAATATATCATAGGGATCAGTTTGTAAGTTTAGGTTAAGTTTAGTTAAGATTTTATTCTTTCTATCAGAATAGGGACCACTTCCAAACAAGCAGTAAATAATTCTTTTAAAATGTATATTTTTTGTTAGCAGCCCGTCTTCTCTACCGATGAATGAAGACTTGAAAATATTGTATGAGATTAAATACTGTATTAGCAGTAGAATAAAGGCTTTTAGTGTGCATGTTTGTGTGTGTATCTGTGTGTATAAAATGCATAATATAACTGTGTATGTCATATAATGAATGTATACCTATATATTTAGTGTTGCTATGCTGTCAGCTTAATTATCTTCTTTAGCTAACAGTAAAGAATAATACCAAGGGAAACCAAAAAAAATTCCGAGGCTGTCCTTGACTGTTCATGAAATACCCTTTACCAATTTCTACAGCCCCTTCCACTGTGCCCATAACCACAAAAGTCATATTTACTTTATCTGTATATCTGTTCTCTGTTTCTCTTCAACCTTTTGGCACATGTTCATTGGAGGTATCTAATGAAAGCATACACCTTTGCTTAACTCAAGGAAACATTTCCAGAAATGATTCCATTGGGAGTTTTACATAGCTCATTTCATGAGTTTTCAGTTACCTGCTCCCTTTCATTAATAGTTTAAGATCATGATACTTTTAGCTGATAATGATTGCCTTCAGAATATATATTATTTCTGTATTCAGTGTTTTTCTCCCTAAAAGGATGTTGTTGACAGCTTGGTGTCTTTACATTAAACTATTAACAGAAAATTAAGTTTGCAGATGTACTTATGTTGTTCAAAATGTTTCCATAAGCATTTCTTCTACTTGGTCATTCTTCTGCTTTTAAATTGCAATTTTGGTGATGTAATATTTCCTAAGTCTGTACTTCTCTCATTACTGCCCTCTAGAGGATAGTCAACATCCTATGGAAGTTAATGCTATACCATTACCTGCTCAGTCCAAGGACTAAACCAGCAAACAACAATGCAATGGAACATGGTACTTTACTGTATGTATGTGAAAAAAAAGTAGGTTTGTCAGCTGGTGCATGGTTTCATGATTTTTTCCTGTTAAAGAATTTTCTCTGACCCTGACCCGTAAGTCTTGAAACGATGGTCCCTAGTTGCCTGGGTCACTCTGCTGTTGTCTGAAGTACAGGATTAGATCATGGAACACTTGAGATCACTGAGACTTGCGTGTGAGGGAATGTGGGCTGTGATGCGTGTTAATTTGAGGTCCGAAAAGGCGCGTAGGAGTTCCCTGAAGGAAGCTCCACCATGACATGGGGAAACAGCTGGAAGAGTAGCCAGCACCCAACACCACCTCTGTCCCTCCCCGCACCCCAAAGAATCAGCCCAAATTAAGTTGTCCTCTTGCTGCTTAAATTTTTATATGGTAACATATGGTGGATTTCAGCAAACATTTATGGAAGAGGGAACTGTGGTGCCTCACCCAGTTTGCCATTGTGTTTACTTGCTTGGAAAAAACTGGAAGCAAACTTCTTTGTAGTATTTTTGTTTTGGCTGCAGTTTTGTTTGTCATAAGGTATATAAACCTTTTAAAAATTATTGTCCTTTAAACAATATTGTCTAATTTATGGACTGGGAATGTCTTTATCTATGAGTCTCACTGACTGACTCGGCCAGCTCTTAACGGTAGTGGTATAGAAGAAAAGGTATCTCACAGTTCCTGTGACATCTGGTATTGGTTTTATTTTGTATGGCTATTCTGCACTTACACAACACACTTTAATGTGAATGCATCCTGAAACATTCTTTTGATTCTTTCATCCTTTGGTAAAGTATATCGAGAGGTGCTACATTATGGATTTTCCCTTCAGATGGAACTCTTAGAAAGTCAGCTTTTGAGTGTAAGATTGGTCTTCAAGTTTTCTTAAGACCTATGTGGCTGCTGTAAGTCTCTCTGTATGGATGACTCTGCACATTTCACTGGACTGTAAAGCTGCATCTGTTATAGAAAGAACTAAGAAGATGATGATCTGAGAAGGACAACTATTTTATGCTTTTCTTTGTTGTTGGTTTGAGAAATAGCCCCAGTTAATTTCCATAGTATTTTTCCGTAATGGATTAGACTGAGTGCAACAGCTGTGGCTAACTGAGCATTTTCAGGAAACTGCACACAGTATGAATATAAAAACCTTTTCAGGTTTGGTGGGAAAACTCGATTCCTTCAAGCTTAACCAGTTTGTGCACTGTAAATACTGCAATTGAGTAACATCGGAGAAAGACCTGCCCACTAATGAAAGAATGAATTAAGACTATTCTCACCAGTTCCAGATAAGCTGAACTTGGAATAATTTTTCTGCCATACTGTCTGGTTTTTGTCTGGGGGGGGGGCAGTCAGGGGTCGTCGCTCAGGATGTAGCAGCCCTGTGATTTATTTAAAACTTGTTTTTTTTTCGGTATGTTCTGGGACTGCACCTCATAGTACTCAGATCCCCAACAGCCATACCCCTAAGCATATTTAGTTTTGTAGCTACACATAAACCCTGTCATGGGCAAGTGAATACTTAAATGTCGTGCTTTCCCTTAAAGCAAGCTCTTTGTTTAAGTATTTTTTTAATATCAGGATGTCTGCTACAGCTGTTTAGATATTCCCAGTCTCACCCTGGCAGTACAAATGTGTGTTAATTTACAGTACCATTTAATGTTATGTATCAGAAGTCACCTTGGACTGTTGCAAAATACCAGGATGGTGAAATAGGAATGATGTGTGTTCTTCCTAAACACGGTTCACATAGCCACAAATTCCAAGGAACTGAAATCGGAATACTTAAATATCACTAGTTAATTATTAATTGTCCATTTACTGTGGTCTTGAATTTTCTAGCCATACAGGAAAAAATGTTAAGGACTGATTGATGGTTTCATTCTTTTCTGTTTTTGATATGGGCAGCTATCCTGTATGTATGTGTGTGTGTGTGTGTGTGTGTGTGTGTGTTGTCTTTTTTTTTAATATCCCCTGCCATCAATTCCCAACCACTACTCTCATCAACAGCTGCTGTAAGAACCATGAATCAGACCCAAGCCTGAGTGTACCATTTCACAGCATTTTCTCTGAAATAAAGTGACAGGGATTTTCTGCTGGGTTCTCATTAACGTTGTCAACTGTCATGGGTGGATGGGCTAATGAAAGGAGCTCTGTCAGTACTGTGCTCAGAGGTTGTTCCATTTGCAGCCTTGTGGTTTCAGTTGTTAAATGTTTTTCCTGGTTCTTTCCCTTGTTTCTTTGGAGCGCAAAGCCTCATGCTTTTGTTTTCAAAAACGAACTAGAGTTAGTTATATAACTAGAGTTATTTCTCAAAAATACAAATTAGGCATGTGTCACATAATGACATTTTGGTAAATGACTGACCTCATATATGATGGTACACTCCCATAAGATTATAATGGAGCTGAAAAATTCCCATCACCTCTGACAATGCATTTCTCAGAAGGTATCCTCGTCGTTAAGTGATGCATGGCTGTAAAAGGATGACATGGTATACACCTGGCATTTCTCAGTGTAAATTTGATCACGTATAGTTACTGGTAACAGTAGAAAGGCGCTTGAATTGACTGTGTACCAAACACCTCATGCATTTTATCCTGCATCGTATCACAAATTAAGACCAAATTACAGAGAAAAATGTATATACAGGGCTGTGATTTAACTGCACTATCCATGTTCCCTTAGAGATCTTGTGGCCTCACTGTGACCCCTTTAAGTATGTTAGCATGAAGTAGTCTCAGTTAATACTAACATCCATTTTGTCTTTCCGCCTTCGAATCCTAATAAGGTTTAAGTGAACATTACTTTCTAGTAAACATCAATGAAGTCTGAAGGTTTGCAGATCTAGCATGTGAGATTATATTTGCTGGTAAAGTTTCAAATTTTTATTTCTTGGATATTTCAATAAGGAATACGTTGCAATTGCAAACTTACTGATGTCTGTTACTCATGTCTTACATTGACATCCTGAAGACACTAATATAATTTTAGAGATCTGTATTGACCAACAAATCCTTTGGTTGAAATCCCAAAACATCATTAAATGGTCTATAGTTTTGGATTTATAGTTAGTTCCAATAATTAGTTGATAGGTTAGAATAAGATACCCAGGAACAGGTAACCCAAATGACGCTTATGCTCAGGGCCAGCTCTAACTATAGGTAGAATAGGCAGCTGCCTTGGGCCCCTGAATTGCCTGTGTTGTGGAGGGAGTGAAATGATTTATTTTTGTGGGTGGGCTCCCAAGTAAGGTTTTGCTGAGGGCCCCTGAAAAGGTAGAGCTGGCCCTGCTTATGCTTCTTATGCACCGATGGCTGACTGTGTTTTTGCTCTTGCTTTGCAGTGGAGCCCAAACTGAAGGAGATCAAGAGCATGGAGGTGCAGGAGGGCAAAAGAGCGCTGCTGAAATGTGAGACCAGGACCAAACAGCAAATTGACTCGTTCAATTGGTACAAAGATGGAAAAGAGTTCGCAGGGAAAAATAAACCCAAAAACGTCAAAATCAAAGTAAATAAAAAGTAAGTAGTACAACGGTTTGTATGTGAATTTCATGTGTATCGGTGACCTAATGCAGAAACAAAGATGTCGAGATGGAAGGTCTCATTGTATTTCAGGGCTCCAGATTTAACTTTTTCCACTAATAGCACTTGTGCTCTTTACCAAAACATTTAAGAGTACCAGTAAAAAATTTAGCAGTACCACTGAAATCGACATATTCATATTTTTTCCATCTTAACTGTATTATTGATAACTGCTTTGTTAATAAACATACAGTTTACAGAAATAGCAATGTTATGTTTAAAATAAGACATATTAAAGTCAGAGTGAAGTATTGCTTTTAAGAGAAAAAAAATCATTAAGTTAAATGGTGTTTTTTAAACATTATTACAAAACAGTTCATTACATCATCACCAAAGGGCCAAGTTAGAGCGAGAGTACTTATGGACAAGACACAGGTAGATTACATCCTACATACAATCGCCCCCAACTCGCGCTGTTATGATGATGACAGGCTCACATTAGCTCTCCACTCAAATTACTCTCTATCTCCCTCACACACAGACAGCAATAGGGTTGGGTATCCATTCGATTTTGTACTTTCCAAATCTGATTCTGATTCTACTGATCAGATCTGGTTTTTATTGATTCGTCATTCCGATTTATAATACAGTTGAAAAAATTGTGAAAATGCTTCAACGTTTAAAACAAAGGTTTCTTGAAGTAGTTCCATATTTTAAAAATCAGAGTGTTTCAAGATTTAACAGCCATACTCTGAATCTTGGATGTGAATTTTCCACTGATGTCAGTAATACTTTACTATAGCTCTGTTAAACCTTCCTAAACTGGATGATACACAGGTTTGGTTTTAATAATCAGTTAACAGTAAATATATCTGGATATTTTAATAATCCAGTTTAGTAATCCATCTTAATACTAGGAGGTACATAAAGCTAAACTGATGAAACAATGCTGAATGAATATATGTAGTTTCCCTACACAGTTATGCATTTAAAAACGTTTAATACCTACTTACTGTAAACCACAAAGCCCCCAGTGAGTAAGCCATAGGCGACAGTGGCAAGGAAAAACTCCCAAGAAGGAAGAAACCTTGGGAGGGACCAGACTCAAAGGGGGAGCCCATCCTCCAGGGCAGGAGAGTCATACTGTCCAAATCATAAAATTTGAGACACAACCGGGGAGCAGGGGGGAGATGACAAGCCGGTGCCGACACTCCCTCCAATCACCAGGCAACCAGAAGTAAAGCAGCGGGTCATACATGGAAGATGACACAGGCAGAACGGCGAGCTGGATGCAGGGACGTCATTGGTAGTGGCGACATCACATGTAGTAGGGTATGCTGGACATCTTGATAGATTGAGGTCTCCAGGCAGCACCCCCCAGGAGGAATAGGGGAAGTAAAATGTGCAATTAGTCGAAGTTGGGGAGACTATAGGCAGTGCTAAGAGTTAGGTGAGTGCAATATGATGTGCAATGTGCAAGCTCCGGTAGATATGGCTATGGCTTATACATTTGTACATAAAGACATTTCTTAAGGTTTAGCATCAGAAAATTTCCAAACTAATGACTAGCATACTCTTAGCAACACAATATTTTCGTATTAAAGATGGTGGCTTGGGCCATATATATTACCAAACTATTTAACAGTAGGCAACATATAATTTTTGGTACCTTCAGACATTGGACTTAGGTATGCAGTATTTTGACTCTTTTAGAAAGCAATGTTGTTCTGGTGTTTTCGAAGTTATGCAAGATACAGTTTCACTGAAAGGAAAGGCCACAGTATGGTTACCAAGGTGAGTTTAAAATAAAAAGAATTGTACTGTGAAACAAAGCAGGGACTCATCATGTTATCATTTTGCTGCCTAAGCCTCAATAGTAGTTTTGCTAACAAATGCATGGTAATGCTTTACATTACATGCACCTTCATAATGAATTCATTATGCATTCATAGAACATTAACTGCACCTTCATAATGCATTTATAGAACATTCATAAGCAGCATGCAGGTATACTTTAACGTCCTAACATCCCTTAACATCTTTAATATACATTAATAACAAACATTACATGATTATGCAATTATAATGTTTGTTATTATGTAATGTTTGTTATTAATGTATGTTACAGCTGTGACGTTTATGAATGTTTTATGAATAAAAACCCTGCACATAAATCCTGACTCCTTCCTGGTGTTTCACGGGAGATACAATGATGATTTAAAAAAAAAAAGGCACTGGAGCACCTGGTTAAAAAAATTGTGACACAGTTTCCAAAAATGGCCGTAAAATGCAACTAAATGACCACAGTCTGGAGTCCTGTATTCAAATATCTATTTCATGGAAAAATGAAGAAAATGAGGGCATTCTGACAGAGTGGTTCATTGGGCAGCACTGTTGCCTCATACCTCTGGGGTTGCTGGTTCAAGTTTTGCCTCTGCTCTCTGTGTGTGTGTGTGTGTGTGTGTGTAGTTTCTTCCAGGTATTTAAGTTTCCTTCCACAGTTCAAAGGCACGCTTTTAAGCTATTGTGTATGTAAGTATTTATGTATGAATGTATGTACATACTGCCCCTGCTTTGTGGCCTTTGTTGCCTGGGCCCAGTCCCTGCAATCCTGCTCTGGATACGTGGTTGTAAGATGGATAAATGAACGTATTTATTCTTTACATTTTAAGACCAAAATGTATACTACATTTGCTTAAATTTCATTCATTTTTATTTGTTGAGAATATATAATGGCATGGTCTTGGCTGTTTGACATATGGCATAGTTTTTAGCACCAGCATCCTTTAAGTGCAGTATCCTCATCATTGTGGTTTCTCTTGCTTGACATGTAGATTTGGCTTTGTTTAGCAGTGACCTCCTTTATGAACTGGGTTCTTGTTATTGAAGTTGTGGTTTCTCTTGCTTGCTCTCCTACAGCAGGAGTTTCTCAGAGCTTCGCTTCAGAAAAACCACAGAAGCACATGCTGGCTCATACAGGTGTGAAGCAGTGAACAGCGTAGGAAAATCCAGTACGACAGCCAACCTCACCGTCATCAAAGGTAAGGGGGGCCCTTTGTGCTGGTGATTGGAAAAGATTGCCCTCTTCTTTGAGTTGCACCCTTTTTATTGTCAATTTAATCCCTTCATGGTGTTTTTCCCTGTTGGTGAAATAACTAGTTTACTGTATATGGATATGTGTATTTTTCTCGGCTGCAAGGTTACCTTACAGTTGTCTTGCTTTCTTGGTTCTGTCTTGGCAAAATCAGATGTTGATAAACTGACAGATGATAGAGTAAAATTTCTGATCATTAATATTGTCAATGGGCAGATTCCTGGGATATTCCTGGCCAGTCCCCATCATGCTGTCGGAATTTTGCAACATTGCAAGAATGATTGCTATGTGGGGAGGTTTAATTTAGGTACTTAATCACTTTTTTCAATTAGCCAGTAGTACTTTCCTGAAATGCTGCCAAAAGTCAAAGTCGCTGTTTCATCCACCTTTTTCAGAGACATTAGTACAGCAAGGACAGCAAGGAATTAAATAAAATGAACTTGCAGTGGGCATACTTACTCATTACTATGAAAGTGGTTTATGTTGATTTTTTTGATACTCTTATGGCTAAGAAAATTCTGAAGGATGCAAATTATTTTTCTATGGTGAAATAGTTCACTAGCCAGGAAGTTGGCATCTTTAATTCAGTTGTATTTAGGGCTATACTGTTGCAAGTAGGAAGTAAAACTGCTGTTCTGCCCCTTCAGCCACCACAGGTATTCAGTGATGACAATCAGCAAAATTACAAGACTTATAATTATGAAAAGAGAGCAATGAAGGAACGTGTAAATACACATGCAGTTTTGGCTTGTTATTTCAGTATGTTATTTTTGCCTGTTTGTGACAAAAATTGGTTTCTTTTTGGTATTTTCCCATAGTGTCAGGATCCTCAGTCATGAAATAAACTCCGAGCTTTGCAATTCCTGAATTTCTTGCTACAGATGCTATTTTATCAGGTAATTATGGAACTCCACTGCCAAGATGAGTCCCTGCTTTGTTTTCACAGTACAATTCTTTTTATTTTAAACTCACCTTGACTACTTGGTAACCATAAGGCTAGGTGTAATTTTAGAGCCTGTTACCTCATCTTTAAAGGACTCCCACTGCTTTAGTGTGGATGTGTTTGGCACTATAGATGAATATCTTCTCCTTACTATGCAGTAATGGAATTGCCTGCTGGGCAGTGCAGTCAGTGGCCAGAATCCTACTGGTCACAATCGTGACTGTGGGTGACCTTGATGTGCAGAATTGAACTACCTTACCAGACAAGCTTTTTAGTTTATAAAAGTTTATAAAAGCATAAGAATTTGTCTGTCTTCATGATAGATGATTCGATTATGAATAAAGGTCCCAGAGATTTTTTTGGAAGAGATTCTTGTATCATTTATTTGGGGTCCTCTTATGGATTATAAAGAATATTAATATTTCCAGATGGTAAGAGGACTGTGGTGTTCAAGGGTAGCAAAGCGGTACTGCAGTGTCCATTTTACGGCTCCCTTATGCACTTTTCTGCTCTGAGATGATCTAGATGTATGATGGGCTACTGAATTCTCCAGGGGAGTAGGGGAGTGATGTTAAGGCATAAGAATTCAAAATCTAAATGGAAAAAAAATAAAAAAAACATTGGTTGGCATTTCCTAGTTTTGGGCTGAGCCTCCTTTGTGATTGGCTGCCCCATGCCCACCCTGCCCCTCCCCCCATGGAACTGGGTTCTGCAGCCTTGTATTGGAAACCCAGGGCAAGCCAAGACTGTATTGCTCTTGTCACAAAGGCAAAACTTTCTTAACGTCTACAGTATTGATGAATATTGATTTTAAGAGTTCTCTTAACACAGCATTTTAATCTTGCCAGAAGTGTCGAAGGAGGCAGAAAATGGGCCCACTGGTATGAAAGTCTAGCCAGCTGACATTGCAGGAAAATGGATGGTGCGAATGCTCTAATAGCAAAATGGCAGAATTAAATATTTTGAGGTACTGTTAGCTTAATTTGTTAGCATTTTGAAGCTAACAGTACTGTACTGCTCCTTGGTTCACTGTAGTTAGCTCTGTTAGCATTGTCCTAAACACAGCAAATGCAAACATTGGTCTTTCCTCTGAAGGATAACAAAGCACCCTTGGCTGCTTCCTCAAGGTCAGAGGGACATGATGGACTGATTAAAATCATTATCACCCAGGTCTCTCTAATGCGGTAACCATATTGCCACCTCTGTTAACTTTTCTTCGTGTCATCTCGAAATTTAAGAGCATTCACCTTACATTCATAGGAATAAAGAAGAAGTGTAATGGAACAGACTGAAATTGTTAAACACTACAAACATTTTTTTGCAACTCATCCCACATAGAATAAATGCAGGGGAAATATACCTGGGGATATGTGAAAACCAAGAAAGAGAACCTGATACAGGCCCCTGACAATCCAAGATATTAATCAACAATTTCCAGAGATGGAAGAATTTCCTAAATCTGTCCATATGATTTTGTGTGTAGTCCATGTGGTCTGCTCTGTGTCTGCCAGAGAAAGTCCAGTTAAGTGAACACTATGGGCTTTAAGAATCTGGGACGTATGGTCCCAAAGGATGTGCCTTACATTTCACTTCTAATAAGGAAACGCCCCCCTCCTCTTGCTATCTCAGTTGTTGTTTTCATGCCCTTTGTCTGCCATTGTGTTTGTTTGGTGTATATATTTTATAGCGTTGTAGTTCATTTTCTGTCACTTTTTGCACGCAGTATACATCATGTGCCTAGTGTTAACTGGGCTGGTATCAAAACTGCCCTGTCTTATAGATACTGCTGCTTATAAATATGAATTGCCAACAGCTAGTGAGCCTTTCCCTGTGTCATGGTGGTTTTTTCTCAATGCAATGAAAATGTTGCTCTACAGTTCCCTCGTCAAACAGTGTAATAGATCACAATGTTTTACGATAGCTTATATATTTTTTTCTAACCTTTTAACAATCAGCACATCTTTGTTTGGATGCTTCTAGGTTACCTAATTTTTACAAGTATTCTTTCTTTTTTTCCCCAAAGAGGCACTGTGTATAAGTGTTTCTGTGATACTAAATGTGAAACTTTTTCTCATGGAAATGTGTTTTCATTAATAGAATCCTTTGTTATGACTGCCATCAATAATGTTATGTCTCTCGCCAGTCTGTAATACAAAATGGAACAGAACTTGCTTCAATTAACAGACCATATTGTCAGCTTTGCAAAGAACCTTGATATGAGCCCGTTTGGCTAGTGTTTTTTCCATTTTTCTACATCAGTGCAGATCAGAATATCAACCAGAGGAGTAAATCTTTGACTCTACAGATCCCACTGGCTTTCCGCAAATGTTATTTTTCTTATTTTTTCTTACAAGATCTGTGCAGAAGCTCTCTATTTCAGAGGCTTATGTAATGCTATGAGTTTTTTTTGTGTTGGGCTTGGTTGCCATGCCTGTTATTTGTATTGGTAGTACACAGGAAATTCTGTATTTAGATTTTCTTTAAATCAGTAGGGTTATACAGATCCTTGGGGCCCTTCTAATAGCAATGCCTGAAATACTCTGGTTATAATTTCTTATGCTTAGCTTTTTCTTTGTGACATTCTTTTAAGGACTTTTGCGATGATTAAACATAAAATTGGTGACACCTCAATTATTTGGACCTTTCTCATGCAGATGAAAAGAAAAGTGATTTTTCAGGGGAAAAAATCTGCACTCATTGTTTTTTTTATATGCCTTGAGTGCGGGTGTGGGGGAATGTGACAATGTGTACCATGACGTATGTTTGCAAAATGCGGTGCTCCCGCAGGTCTAGTGCTGATGGGTAAAAAAATGCAGGTTAGAGTTTAAAAATCATGCATATGGGAGCAGGTTTAGTCTCTGGCAGGCATACCTGTGAGTCACTTTACTGACAGCGACTGCGGAAGCTGTCAAAATGTGCTAGCTGGAAGCTGATATCTGCCTCAGGGAAAGATGGAAAGACCTCATTTGTGAGCAGCTGCATTCAGAAGTGCGTAAGTCATAATCATGATACCTAGGGGAACGTTGACGGGTTTGGATCATGGTAGGGTAAAGTTCTAAGACTAACCCTGTTTGTATGACTTCTGAGGTGGTAGTCTTCTAAGGGTATGGGTATACTGTAATAAGCACTGCTGCATGTTCCAGAAATTGTACAGGGCTTTGTGGTGAAGATAAGGGCTTGGCTGGTGAGGTTTACTGCTGTAGTCTTCCAAGCATCAGCCTCAAGTTACATCAAGCACCAACTGCTGTTGTTTCAGTTCCTCTTGTACTGGCATGCATCCCTCAAAAGAGATGCTGTCTACTGTGACTTGACGCTGCCTAAACTGCAAATGCTGGTGCATTTTCTGTCCACTACCTCTGATTTTGCTTGGCTTTCACTTAAAAGTCATAAATGAGGAAATGGAGTGATACACAGCTAGAAATCCAAAAGACCAGAAAAGTCTCATCCTTTGGCCAAGTTGACCTTTTGTTTAGTTTATCGATGATCTTCTTGAACCTGGTCCTTGTTTGGCATCTACTGTAGACCTCCACTTAAGAATATCTTTGTCCAGAACAGCTTTGTTGTGAATGTTTCCACTAGGCTGTAGGTCACTGATACCTTTACTTTAGGGAATCACACCCAAGAAGAAACTTGAATATAAGAATTTAAGGGCAGTCAGGTGGTTTAAGAGCCGAATTGCACCTAGATTAGAAGTGGCTCATCTAAGATCATTTGTTGGTTAGTTATTTAAATAACACAAAATTGTCATATCGGAAGGATTTCATGGCTTGTAATTTTGAGTCTTTGACCTTGCTTATCACAGGTAAATGTTAGACTGAAACATTCAATTTTTTTTCTTTTAAATGTCCTTGAACAGAAGTGACAAAAAATTTGAACTAACTACAAGTCTGACACGTGTCCCCAAAACAAAGCTGCTTCTATTTGTGTGCTTGTCCTTGGAGAGTATCAAGGTGGCAACAGTCTAACTGCACTCAGCCCCAGGAAGCAGTTGATGTTGGCATTACTTTTTGGACGACACCTCCTTGCAATTCAGGATCTGCATACCTATAAAGGAGGATCCTTTTAGGTTATAATTTTCATTTTAAATCAAAGGAAAATAGATGAGAGGAAAGTATATAATGGGTAAAATTATTTTGAAATATCCCATCTGTTATGCTCTCTAAATTAATATAAATTGGATCTAAATGTGTGAAGGGCAGTTGTCAAGTTAACCCAGTTTACGAAAGTATCTGTTGAGTGAGGTGCTTAGCATGTGAAGGATTGATATACTGGTCTGGGTGTAGCCCTGCCCTGTGCCCTCTGCTGCCTGGGGTGTTTTATAGGTCTCCCCCTGCCCCCACCACCCAGACCAGAGGTAATGGATAGAGAATGGATGGATGGACAGATATAGTATTTAGCTTAACAACTGTCCCTCAAATATAAACAAGGCAAACTGAAGACATTCTGTCTTGGATCCTTTAACCTTTTCTGATGGCAGAAGCTCTCGACTGGATGGAACAAAGTGTGATGCAACAGCACTTTCCCAACCAACATCGTTTTTGTGAGAGGTGTGGACCGAATGTGTTTCTGTGTATCCTACAGATTTTAGCAGTGACACGGCCGCTTTATTCATGTGGCTGAACATCTTGTGCTCTACTGAAGTACAAAAAACAATGCTTTAAAAATATATTGGGAGGTAATTTCAGGTATATGGCTGCTTCTCTCCTCCTGGAGATGACTGTTTCCCTCCTTTTGATTTTACAAAGTGTGCAAGCAACCACAATAAAGCCCTGAAAGAGACAGTGTCTCATCAGTAGCTTAATGATGCGCGGTCTGCTAATGCTTGGTGTGAAATGGACACCAATATGGCTGCACCAGTGTACTATTGCATTATAAAAACAGTGCATAACTGTTTTTAAGTTATTAATTACTGTGTCCTAGATTCAGTGTTTGACTGTATTTTATACAGCCATTGAGCTTACTCTTCTATGCATATTTGGTGTTTTATGGGGTTTTTTTTTTGCATCTCTTTTGATGAGTGTTACAATTTCTACTAGGATCGTCATTAATTCCTAAAGTACTGAACCATTTTTGATGTATGGAGTTGTTCTAGCTAGCAAGAGGAGGGCTTCTCCTTCACCAGCTCTTACCATCACAAGCGCTCTCATGTTTTCTGCCAGCTGCAGCAGCCGTATGACACACAGCTCTTGAAAAGCACAGCCTGCTTGGAAGCTACTGGAAACTGAATATAGAGAGGGGAGTGGGGCATGTTGGCAACCAGTTACTCTCACACTTACATATTCAACAAGCCCCATTTGCCAGTTCATTCGCAGGTCAGAGAATGAATGAGAGGTGTAGTCCTGCACCTTACCGATTACACTGTACATAAACAGTGGAAAGCAGGAAGTACTTCCAGCTTATCTGTTAACTGTCAAATGGTTATCTGTAGCGTTAGATTTGTCGTAACCAGAGCACTGCAGAGGAAGTAATGCTCACTATCACATAGTAAATTAGACTTATCTGAATATCGCAGCACAAATCAGAGGCCGCTGCCCAGTTTTCCCATGTACCTTTCCTGGGGACAACATTTATGAATATTTTGCTGAGTTTGGCTTTTATCTTTTAGATGTGCTGGATAAGCTGGGACCTTAGATCATTATTATTGCACTTACACTTATTATTATTTTTTGCTCATTGCAACAGGCAAAGAGAAAAGTTATTGAAGAATAATGGCTCTTTCTGCCTGAAAGGGTCAGTTAGATCAGTAGCATACAGCATTAGGCAGGGACTGTCTGGATTCTCTACATGGTTTATTTGAACTTCTTTTGGGTTCTCCATATTGCTGATGGAAGGTTAATAATGGCAGAGGTTATTGTAGCCACCCGGCCACACCTTTCCGACAGCTTTTGCACCCACCATTCAGTTGGATGACTTCCTTCCTGCCCTGAGCTCTATTATCCACACAGCTGGGACGCCACAGATTGTGTCTGCGTCTCACAGCACCCAGAGATGCCCGGCCCGGTGACAAATGAGCCGTCGCCGCAGGCACCAGTTAGGTGGACTGGGGAGAGCAGGATGGAAGGAGTAGGGCCATGGGGTCACCCGCTGCTGGTTTTGGCCCTCGCTACAGTACATTGCCATGTCTCTCTTTTTAGTGGAATCAATGCAGCCAATTCAGGACTTGATGAGCCCCTCATGCATGTAGATAGGTGTGTTTCACTTTAAGAACCCTCCATACTTGGTGGATCAGCATGGAGGAATGGTTTATTCCATTGAAACCTGACCTGCAGATCTCGCCCTCTGTACGTTGATGAAAGTTATGCATTTCTGTTTTTGGCAAGATTTCTTCCTCTCATTTCTTAATGTGCGGGCAACCTTCTGCCTGTCAATACCCAGCCCCACCAAACATCACATCGAGTATTTTCTAGGTCAGTTCCCCCTGCCTCTCTCCCTCGCCATAAATAATGCATCCAACTTCCGGTAAACGGCTGCATTTATAAGGAAATTAATTTGTAGCTAGCTGAGTAACAGCCACAGGGAAAGGCTCTGCTATTTTTTCATTCATCGTCATTTTAAGTTTCCCTCATATATTATAGTTGGGTATTATGGATACAAGTTGATATTATTTTTTTTAAAGCACTGACTTCTACAGTATTCTACATCATACAGAGTTTGTGTGTGCATCTGCTATATCTAAACTCATTTTCTATTTGTTTGAAGCAGACTTTCTTATTTTAAATACAACCAGCAAGGACAAAAACACATTCTAATGATATTATATTAAAAGGTTTTCCCATCCATCCATCTTCCAACCACTTATCCTGGACAGGGTCACAAGGAGGCCTGGAGCCTATCCCAGGAGTACTGGACACAAGGCAGAGTACAACCTGGACAGGGTTCTAGTCCATCAATGTTTGTCATAGAAGGTTTACAGTATGTGTTTGTTGCAAGGACAAGCACTTTTTGTTTTCTGTAGATTATTTATATTTTCACTTCGTAATGGCATGGTTTTAACACCTTTGCATCATAAACGTTGCTTCTTTAATGTTATTTAACAGAATGACATTCGTTAAAAGAGTTTTTCTGAAGCTGGTGAAATTTTGACTTGTGCATGGATGGATCCAAAAATTTTATCTGATCTACATTAAGTAATGATGATAATCAATTCTTATTTGAACACATATTTTACATTGCCGTACAAATGGTTGGAACAGTATAGGTCACGAATGGAAAAATATGTGAAGTCTTATATTAAATGATTAGTGGAACCTCCTTTTATAACCTCAAGCATACACTTTCTGTGGCTGCTGATCAGGCACATGCTGTAGTTAGGAGCTGAGATTGGCTTGAACGGTCGGAATCACGCTGCAGCATTTCAATGAACCATTTCATTTAGACCAGGACTCGAACTCATTTGTTCTAAAATGCATAGTTGCTTCTGTTTCAGCCAGCTTGTTGTTGATTTTGACCCTGTGTTTTTGGCAGCGTCACTCTGTCCATACAAAATAATATTATTCTCTGTGTTCCTTCATGTTCTTCCAAGGCTGATCAGAAGGAAATACTTGATAGGCATATTGTGTGTGTGTGTTTATATAAAATATTGAATATTGCTGTATGACGTGAGCAGTTGTCTGAGATCTAAACAACTACCTGCCATAACTGTACATCAATTATAAAATTAGTGTAATTTTTTGCATAAATAAGATATGTGTGTGTATGTGTGTGTATAGGGTGTTCATATATTTTATTCCCTAATATGCACTTCTGTTATGCATACACAGGGTAGTAAATACAGTACAGTGTTTACCGAAATATGTTGCATATGTTGAATATGTTGAAATATGTTGCATTTTATATTATACATATTTACAACTTGCCTTGGTAGATAGCCTCTGGCTTGGGCTAATTGGCATGTCTGTATATCCTGTACAGTGTTTGTGTGTGTGCTCTGTGATGGATTGGCATCTTTACCCTCGGAATGTGCCTTAGCTGCCTAGGATCACCTTCAGCTGCCGGCGCGGGGGGCGGGGGCGCGCGCCGGG
>JAODJX010000119.1:1473676-1487275 GCA_026776945.1 Isichthys henryi | reverse complement strand
CTCCCCAAGCGAGCTTGATGGGCCGAATGGCCTCCTCTCGTTTGTATAGTTCTTATTTTCTTATGTTCTTATGTTCCAATAGTCAGCTCATACTAATTACTCATTAAATATGCAGCTTGTACGGTATTAATTAAATCCCACTGGTATCACTGTTGGCGCCATTTTAAAATTCACGTTACGCCCACTAGCGTGAACCTGTGTGCTTCATAATAAAACGTCGCCATTTTCATTATTCTTCACCTCAAGAAGTCTGTTTCTCATTCAATATTAATGTCTAGTCAGTGTTGCTTCCGGGAGACTTACAGTCCTACAAATCCCTAGAGTCAGCGCTACCTAGAAGGGTAACGACAAGTATAGTATTTAAAGTGCGGGAACAGTTTGCGGCAATGAATGGCGAATCCATGGACCGTCTGAAAAGAAAATGTCATTACAGTTAAAGTGAAACAGAGAGAATAAGAGCAAGTCATTTGATGGTAAGGTTGTAAATCTCATAAGCATAATGGCAAGCAGAAGATTTGCATCACTTTGCAAGTATTGTAATTTTCACTGTCGTAAAACACCCCATCCCCGGTTATAAGAAAATGTGAAAGAGAGAGGACTGTCTTGTAATTTTAAAACAACCATATGATTCTCTAGGGAAGCATCATATGTCAGTTTCACTGGTTGTACACTACCCTCAGCCTCTCACATTAGCATAATCAATGGCTCTGCCGCTAAGACGGGCTGGGGGTGGGGCTGTCTGCAAGCCTTTGATTCGTTGCCATTCTTCTTAATTGGATCATGTAGAGATCATTTCACTCTGTCTGTGTAGTCAAAGGAGGAAGGAGATGACACACATTCAGAGAGAGAGAGAGAGAGAGAGAGAGAGAGAGAGAGAAACTGAGGGAGGGAGCGAGAGAGAGAGAGAGAAGGGGGGGAGAGAAGGAAGAGAAAAGGGGGAGTATCCAGACTCTGGGTCTTCCGCGTTTGGTGTGCTGCTCTGTCAGAGGGTGATGGTGCACTACTCTGAGAGCACCGGCACCTGCTGCTCCTCCATGGTACAGCATCCTGCGACCGCTGCCTGAGCACAGCAGCATGTCGTTCATGCGGACGCAGCTCCTTCCTCTTCCTTCGTCTCCTCCTCCTCCGCTGCCACTCCCGGCGCCGCTGCGTCCCTGCCAACCTGTGTTTGCGTCGCCCGGCTCCCAGTCCAGAGTCTCCAGGTGAGTGGAGGCTGCAACACCTCAGGATTTGCACCCGGCTGGACTAGATAAGACAGAAAGCCAGCTCTGCTATTTACGTCTTTTATTTTCTACATTATTCATGCATTTATCCGTGTAGCTTTTTTGTGTGTTTTTTTACACGACGGACGGAATGCCTTAAGGTCCCGGAGGAAGGACAGACTCGCTTGCACGTCCGGGTACTCCCGAGCTGCTAACAAGGTTATTCTGCTCCTGAAAAGGATCTTCTCTTTTGCCCCCCCCACCCCCCGAACTTGATCTGATAATGGAAGATGCACTTTATTGCCCCCACTCACCGCTACCGTGTCACGCTCCAAGCTAAGAGTCCTAGCTTTCTGAGATCTTCGTCCGAGTGAGGATGTCAGAGGGAGCAGAGGAGTCCTCCACTGGGCTTGTGGCCCCTCCCAGCTCGGCGTCCCCTGCCAACTCCGGAGTGGGCCCTGAGGAGGAGCACTCTGCAGAAGGTGCTGGTGAAGAGGGGGAGGGGAGCGCCCCCCCAGGGCCGGTGGGCCTACCGGTGACCTGCTGCGTGTGCCTGGAGGGGGAGCAAGTGCATGGCTGCTTGCGTTCTGAGAAGATCTGCATCCTGCCCATCCTGGCCTGCCTGCTCAGTCTGGCCCTCTGCACAGCTGGCCTCAAGTGGGTCTTTGTGGACAAGATCTTTGAGTACGAGCCGTCCCCACACTTGGACCTGAAGCGCATTGGATCAGACCCTCTCATTGTCGCTGACCCCACAGAAGGTCTCCCTAAGTCATCCCCTCAGTCTTACAGTTCTGTCCCAACTTCAACCACAGGACAATCTGAGGTGCCCTTGAAAAACACCCCCACTACAGGACCCTTCAGTCCCCCGTTGCCCAGAGTGACTGTGTACAATCCCACATCGGCACTGACGGTGCACACCAAATCCCCCAGTGTGTCTGCACCTCCCAGTACCACCAGGCCGGCCAGGACAGAGACTGTAACGCCACCCAACGTGGAATCTAATGCCATACACATTCCCAAGTTCTGTAAGTACTTTGTATCCTGTATGCTGCTGTCACCCTACAAAGAAATGTGTTTTTATTTTTATTTGCCTGCCTACTTCAGCAGTGCTGACGGTTTCATCGTGCTATATATGTATGTATATGTATGAGGAAAGTGTCCACAGGACAGATTCTGAATTTAGATAAGTAAAATTGTGGAGATGCCAAATTTCACACCCCTAACCTTTAACCTTTTAGCTTCTTGTTTCTGTCAATGAATTCCCTTGAGATTGTTCCCTTTCCTCCCGTTGTTCTTAGCGTGGCGTGTGCGTAGCGTGCTGTGTATTCCCGTTGTGCGTCCTCCGTTGTGCGTCCTTCGCGGGGGTGTCTGGCTCATTCCCACGTGCAATGTCCTGTCCACCATACCGTGAGGTTCTGTGACTAAACTGTGAAAGAATGACAGCTTTGTGTCATAGAAACTCCTGACTCACTGACAATAGTGATTGTCTAAAATCTGTAGATATAGAAACAAAAACATCACACATAAAATACCGCATTTATCCCCGACATTCTCCCTCCCTCCCACTCCCTCTCTCTCCCTCTCTCTCTCAATTTTGTCAGTTTTCACAATGAAACAGCAGAGCTTGTTGCGATGAATAACCTTGTCTGCGTGAGTTAGGGCCAAGGTGCTTGACCACACTAGGTCTGCCAGTTTGCTTCACTGTGATAGGAAAAGCCGTAAAATCAATATCCCATGCACAGCTTCCTACGACACAGTGTTGTGGTGCGTGGAGACTTCCTGCGCCTGGGCCAAGCTCCATTTCAAGGTCAGAGCAGGCTGTAGGCTAATTGATTCTTCTCCATCCCTGAACCACAGAGAAAGACAATCCCAGTAATGCTATCTGCCTACTAACTGCTTTCCTGCCCGACTTTGAAAGCGAGGAGAATTATTACACCTGGAACCCTGCCAGCCTCCTCCAGCCATTGCCTGTTCATGTTCCCTTACTTTCTCTGTCATTTTACAAATTTTTTAATGTTTCTTAATTTTTCTTTTCATCTGCTTTGTCTTGACTGAGGTCAGACTGGGTGCCATTGAGATGCTCACAGGAAGCTCCTTGTTGGAGCCTGTTTATTCTGCTGTTTAAAATGAAAGGGGTGGGAATGGGTCACCTATGCATTCGACACATTTATGAGTTCCTACGCAGTTGACAATGTCTCACCGTCTCTGTCAGGAGTTTCTGCTGTGACGTTGGGTGTTCTGCATAATTAAATGCAGTGTAACTTAGTTATGCTTTCAAATGCTATGCACCCTTTTTTAATTGTTTGAGCAAAATGACTGAATGCCTGCTCACCACCTGAACTACTACTAATTTAGTATGCTAAAAAGACTTGATTGTACCAGTTTTGGGGTAGCAGTGTGCTGCTGTACAGTTGCAGCAGTTAATGGATTTTATTTGGAAACCTTTCCTGTTATTAATGTATCAGAGTATCTAATGTTTGTAATTGCATCCGATATTGATGATTGTGAGAGTGTCCATATTGGGAGCTGGTGTCCATGACACTTTTAGACATACGTACTTTCATGACTTGATAGTACTGCAAGTTATAATCCTGTGAAAAACACAAGCTACTACAGATTCTCTCTGACTTCAGTTATACCTGACAGGTGTATTAATCTTTGGCATATAAACATTAAACTAACAATGTGGTTGATATGTTTGCCGGTAGATATATTGCTTTGTCCACTAGCTCCTTATATAGCTGCTTGGTCATTTCATGCAGGCCGCCTGCCATAATCGGCATGTTAACTGCAGTTTTTTGCAGCTCATGTTAGCACAGACATGCCGTCCATCTGAAAAAGCTGCATAGATTTTCATGCAACTAGTGGCTGATTGCATTTTTCTC
Organism: Isichthys henryi; assembly: GCA_026776945.1. Lineage (NCBI taxonomy): Eukaryota > Metazoa > Chordata > Actinopteri > Osteoglossiformes > Mormyridae > Isichthys > Isichthys henryi. The sequence continues at coordinate 1,483,188 of JAODJX010000119.1, read as the reverse complement.
ACATGCAAATTACCCTATTTTTTAATTGCAGACATGCTTATTTCCCATTATTATTGATATAGAAGATTATTATGTAATTCATCATTTAAATATCATCGCCAATCAGGTTTTAAATTGGAATTTTTGAATTCACTCAAGATATTGTTTGAATAATGAACACATTGTCTGTTCATGTCTCATTGTAAAGGCATTATATTACTATATACAGGAATATAAAAATGAACAAACCTTATTTTCATGGTTATTTGGTAGTGAATCTACAAATAATACAGTCATCTACAAATTATAATATACTGACAGGTTACCTAGTTCTCCAGCTGCATGTACAGTATATGTATATATTTTGTGACATTTCCATGTAATATTAATATTTCTGTTCCACCTACAGAGTAGAAGTTGCTTTCCAGGTGTAGAACCCGTACTATAAAGTTTTATTGCCTTCAGAAGGTTTTGTTAGGCGATGTAGAAACCATCCTAAGAAAAATATAAATGTTGTTTGGCGGCATTTGAATTATGAAAGCGGTAGGTAAACCTCAGCCTCTCTGTAAATAACTGCCAACACAAGAACTGCTAATTTTTCTGTTTACAGTCTGCAGCCCAGAATTAATATAAAGTGAATAACGTTACATGAATTTTTGCCAGGGAAGAAATTAATCACAGCAGGCACAATTAAATACAGAGGATAAATTAATCTAAAGCAAGAAATCTGAATAAATTAATCCACAATGATGCCTTTTCCCCAGAGTGTTTATTAGCAGGGAAATTTTTAACTTCTGTTTTTCAGTATTTGGGGCAGGGTGCAGACAGGAAGCAATTACAGCCATAGAATGAACTAGGGCTACAGCCGGTTATCATCAGTCAGTCCCTGTGTTTCCGTCTCCTTAGATTTGTCACTGAACCCTATAGCGCACATAATTAATATGTCTGCTGGTTCCTGCCAGGCAAAACCTGGGTGTGGGAGCGGGGGGCTGTATGGAATGAGGTTTGTGCCAAAAGTAGCTGTATTTACATATTAAGAAGGTTGAGTTAATCGTGAGATTTGTCTCCAGATTCAGGTGCATTGTTTTCAGTTCAAACTTTTTAAATAGACTCGGTGTGTTTTTTTTCTGCCCTTCAGTAGCTGCAGTTTAGGTTATGAAATATGAAATATAGCTTTAAATTGACTCATTGGCACAGATCGTTCCCTAATTCAGTTACGTTTAAGGGCTTGTGGAGATAAAAGAATGGTGGGTGATTTGCACACTATTCCAGACTGTTTAAATGTGGATTTCACAAAGCTTTTTATGGATTGACTTGCCCCTGGTTTTATTTTGAGAGATATGGATTTTAGTTTTTGGACCCGTTTTACATGTCGATTATTGGAAATCTTATCACATGTGTGAATCCAAGCAGTGGAATTTAGTCTGTATTGATTGTACTATTTATTTATCACAATCTCTGGTACACTGTAACCTATAAATGCTGTTGGAGGGTGGTGTAGTTTTCTGTCCTGTCATTATGAGTAAGGATTGTGTTCCCATCTGCTCCCCTTTTGTGATTTTGGGAGCAGCAAAAGAAATGTTCCAGCGTGAGACCTGAAAATGACCCAAGATGCTCTGACTTTCTCTCTGCACTTGCAGACTCAGAAATGTGTATCCATGGCACAGGTCCAAGTGCTGTAATATGAATGCATAGAAATGTCAGTAACGTCTATCTCAGGCCCTTTATTACAGCCTGAGAGTGCAAAGTTGTTGGCATTATTCTACTCAGCTGTAAGTAGCTTGGAACACTTATTCAAGGCTTGCACATGGGATGCCATCAACAAAAGCTGTGCTGTTTTAGTTAGATTCTGTGCATCGATTCTTTGCAGGTCAGGTTTTATGGTGCTATTCAGTTTTAAGTGAGTAGTATCGCCTGAGATGGAGTTAGAGCCACTGTTCTTTCGTCTCTCTGGATGTGTATGTTTTCAAATGGATTTTTAAATTAAACCTGTTTTTTTTATGGAGTTCAATGAATTAAACTATGGTTGTAAAATTTGCATTTTTGTATTAAAACAGTGTGAATTTGAAGCACAATTCTGCATTGTAACGTTAAAACAGTTCCTTATGACAGTCACGCTTGGTAATTCAAACAGGCTGTGACTTTAGTTGCAGATTGTGTGGTATTAGAAAAATTATAGTTAGAACTTGTTATAAGCAGCTTTTTTGTCCACCATTTGTTTTATTCACACGACCACAATGACCTTCACTTCATCACTCTGGGCACCGTTCACAATAACCATACATTACTTCAGTTGCAGACAGACTCATCGTCTACTGTATTTTAATGTACAGTTTGCACAATATCATCCCACACACACAATCTGCAGAGTTGGTCTGGTACACACAAGTGTAGCCTGGTATTTTGTGTAGCTGTGTATGCCACTGTAATGGGCACATTTACTGTACGTTCCTTAGATGAATTGTGGGTTGCTGTAAACCTAAAAGTCCCCCACCCTTTTTTTCTTCTTTTAAACGCAAGATCAATTGCACAGCCCTTAAATGGGAATGCAGTCGTTTGCTTTGGTAATTTCAGTCTAAATCAATACCCAGAGAGAAGTTCAGCTGCCTCACCAGGAAACTGTGAAAGTGATAGCAAGCTCGCCCATAGCCTGAAGACCTGAAGAGGCATGGGTGGCTGACAAGCACTAAAAGCAGGTCACAAAGACACCACATGTCCCATCTCTTCCTGTAACAAATGATACAATATGAAGTCTATAACATGTCTCCCATGCAGCGGAATAACTTTCCTTATAATACCTGATTACTGGTTTGCGTGTGTGTGTGTTTTTTTCCAGTGTTTTCCCCTTAGTTGTTTCTGCTGTGTTTGGGAAAACTGATTGAATACTTAATTATATCCATCCATCCATCTCCTACCACTTTTCTGGGTCGGGTCATGGGGGCATCAGCCTAAGCAGGGAAACCCAGACTTTCACTTCGTCCAGCTCCTGCGGGGGAATCCCGAGGCGTTCCCAGGCTAGCCGAGATGCATAGTCTCTCCAGCGTGTCCTGGTTCTTCCCCAGGGCCTCCTCCCAGTGGTGCATGCTTGAAACACCTGAACAGGGTGCCCAAGCCACCTCATCTGGCTCCTTTCGATGCGGAGGAACAGCAGCTCTACTAGGTCACCAAACCAGACACCCTCAACGCCCTGGCTGCGCCTAGAATTTCTGTCCATAAAAGTCATGAACAGAATCGGCAACAAAGAGCAACTCTGGCAGACTCCAACCCTCACAGGAAACGAGTCCAACTTCCTTTAAATCAGAGCTAGATAAGATTTTAACAACTCTGAGCTATTAGTTAAGTTCTCCCCAAACGAGCTTGATGGGCCGAATGGCCTCCTCTCGTTTGTAAATTTCTTATGTTCTTACTGCTGACAATGCGGATCAAGCTCTGACACCAGTCACACAGGGACCAAACAGCCCTTATAAGGATGCCCGGCACCCCATACTCCTGGAGCACTCCCCACAGGACTCCCTGCAGGACATGGTAGAATGCCTTTTCCAAGTCCACAAAGCACATGTAGACTGCAAAGTATCATGAAGGTGGCAAACTCCCACACACCATCCAGGACCCTGCCGAGAGTATAGAGCTGATCCACTGTTCTAGGGCCAGGGCAAAAACCACACTGCTCCTCCTGAATCTGAGGTTCGACAATCCAGCAGACCCTCCTCTATAGGACCCCTGAATAGACCTTACCAGGGAGGCTGAGGAGTGTGATCCCCCTATAGCCTTCTTGAAGAGGGGGACCACCACCCCGGTCTGCCAATCCAGAGGCACTGCCCCTGATATTCACACGATGCTGCAGATGCATGTCAACCAGGACAGCCCTGCAACATCCAGAGCTTTGAGGAACTCTGGGTGGATGTTATCCACTCCCGGGATCCGACCACCAAGGAGCTTTTTAACCACCTCAGTGACCATTGCCGCAGAGATAGGGGAGTTCACGCCCAAGTCCCCAGACTGCTTCCTCATTGGAAGGCGTGTCGGTGGGATTGAGGAGGTCTTCAAAGAATTCAAAGTATTCATTCCACCGACCCACAACATCAGCATCATGTCAGCAGTGCCTCATCCCCACCATAAACAGTGTTGATGCTGCACTGCTTTTCCGCCTTGAGCCACCGGATGGTGGACCAAAATCTCCTCGAAGCTGTCCGGAAGTCGTTCTCCATGGCCTTGCCAAAATCTTCCCACATCCGAGTTTTTGCCTCAGCGACCACCAAAGCTGCGTTCCTCTTAGCCCGCCAGTACTCATCAGCTGCCTCTGAAGTCCCACAGGCCAAAAAGGCCCGATAGAACTCCTTCATCATTTTGACGGCATCCCTCACCGCTGATGTCCACCAGCAGGTTTGGGGATTGCCGCTGCGACAGGCACCGGCCATCTTACGGTCACAGCTCCAGTCAGCCGCCTTCACAATGGAGGTGAGGAACATGGCCCATTCGGACTCAATGTCCCCCGCCTCCCCCGGTACATGGGTGAAGTTCTGCCAGAGGTAGAAATTGAAGCTCCTTCTGACGGGGGATTCCGCCAGACGTTCCCAGCAGACCTTCAATATACACTTGGGCCTGCCAGGCCTAACTGGCTTCCTCCCCCACCAGCGGAGGCAACCCACTATCAGGTGGTGATCGGTTGACAGCTCCGCCCCTCTCCTCACCTGAGTGTCCAATACATGCGGTCGCAAGTCCGGTGACACGACCACAAAGTCGATCGTCGAACTGCGGCCTAGGGTGTCCTGGTGCCAAGTGCCCATATGGACACCCTTATATTTGAACAGGGTGTTCATTATGGACAATCCATGACGAGCACAGAAGTCCAATAACAAAGCACCACTCGGGTTCAGATCAGGGGGGCCGTTCCTCCCAATCACACCCCTCCAGGTCTCACTGTCATTGCCCACATAAGCATTGAAGTCCCCTAGCAGAACAAGAGAGTCCCCAGGAGGAGCCCTCTCCAACACCCCTTTTAAGGACTCCAAAAAGGGCGGGTATTCTGAACTGCCGCTTGGCGCAAACAACAGTCAGGACCTGTCTCCCCACCCGAAGGTGAAGGGAGGCTACCCTCTTGTCCACTGCGGTAAACCCAAACGCGTAGGCGCCCAGCCAGGGGGTAATAAGTATGCCCACCCCTGCTCGGTGCCTCTCCCTGAGAGCAACTCCAGAGTGGAAGAGGGCCCAAGCCCCCTCAAGGAGCCCAAGCCGTGCATCAAGGTGAGCCCGACTATATCTAGTCGGAACTTCACAACCACGCGCACCAGCTTAGGCTCCTTCCCTACCAGAGAGGTGACATTCCATGTCCCTAAAGCTAGCTTCTGCAGCTGAGGATCAGACCACCAAGGTCCCCGCTTTCGGCCACTGCACAAGTCATATTGCACCCGAACCCTTTGGCCCCTCCTACAGGTGGGGGGCCCATTGGAGGAGGGACCCACATGCCTTCTTCAGGTTGTGCCCAACCAGGCCCCATGGGTCCAAGGTCTGGCCAGCAGGCGCTCGCCATCGAGCCCAAACCCCAGGCCTGGCTCCCGGTGGGGGCGATTACCCGCATCCGGGTGAGGGAAAATGTGTATCCATGTTATTTCTCATCATAATGTGTCTGATGAGCCGCATTTCGTCTGATTCCTCACCCAGGATCAGTTTGCCTTGGGAGACCCTACCAAGGGCATAAAGCCCCAGGCAATTTAGCTCCTGGGATCATCGGAATACCCAAACCCCTCCACCACGATAAGGTGTCAGCTCCAGGAGAGGATTTAATTATATTTACCTCATTTCTTTTCCATTAAAGAAGATTTTCACATATACACTCACTGGCCACTTTCATAGGCACACCTTGCCAGTATTGGGTTTGGATACCCCCCTCCTTTGTCTTCAGAACTACCTTAATTCTTTGTGACACCAATGGGCTTGAAACATTCCTTAGAGACTTTTGGTCCATTTTGACATGATAGCATCACACAGTTGCTGCACCTTCATGATACGAATTTCTCATTGTACCACATCTCATAGATACCTTATAGGATTGAGATATGATGACTATGGAGGCCATCTGAGTACAGTAAATTCATTGTCATGTTCAAGAAACCAGTCTGAGATGATATGAGCCTTGTAGCATGGCATGTTATCCTGCTAGAAGTAGCCATTAGAAGATGGGTAAACTGTGGTTGAAGGGATGACACAGTCAGTAGCAATACTCTGGTAGGTGGTGGCATTTAAATGATGGTGCATTGGTACTAAGGGGCCCAAAGTGTGGCAAGAAAATATCCTCCACAAGCTCCACACCATTACATCACCACCACCAGCCTGAGGGATGGATCCATACCTTCATGCCCTTTATGCTAAATTCCAACACTACCATCTGGATCTCACACCAGAAATTAAGACTCATCTGACAAGGCGACGTTTTTCCAGTCACTCGTTGTTCAATTTTGGTGAGCCCATTTCCACTGTAGCCTTTAGTTTTCCGTTCTTAGCTGACAGGAGTTTTGTGTTCAGAGGTGCTCTTCTGCATACCTTGGTTGTAATGAGTGGTTACCAGCGATGCTGTGGTCTTTCAATCAGTTTGAAAAAGACTGGCCATTCTTCTGACTTGCTGTCAATAAGGCATTTTTGCCAACAGAACTGCCACTCGCTGGATGTTTTTTCTTTTTCGGACTATTTGCTGTAAACCCTAGAGATGCGTGAACATTCCAGTAGATCCCAGTAGAAAAGCAGTTTCTGAAATAATCATACCAGACCATCTGGCACAAACAACCAAACCACGTTCAAAGTCACACAAGTCACCTTTTTTCCCCATTGTGGTGATTTATGTGAACATTAACTGAAGCACCTGACCTGTATCTGAATGATTTTATACATTGTTCTGCGGACATATGATTGGTTAATTAAATATTTGCTTCAATGTGCAGTTGAACAGGTGTACCTAATAAACTGGCCAGTTAGTGTATATGATGAGTAGAATTGTAGTATTTACTATAAATAAAATTCTAAGTTTGAGTACTATAGACTTCTTATAGTCCTGATGCTTTTAAGATGCATTGAATCCCCCCTTATTAGAGCAAGATATGTGTTATTCGGATGTGCAGGCTCTCCCTCAATACAGTCAAATGAAGAAAAAAAATGTTTTTTCTTGAGTTTTGCTACTCATAATACACTCATGGTGTTTAAGTTTAAAGTAAAGCTGTTTACATTTGTCTTTCCATCTTCCAACTGCTTATCCAGCACAGAACTGTGCCGTGTTTACATTTGGGCTGATGATATTTTCCTAGAAAGCCTGGGAGCTACAGGCTTGATGTGACATGTATATAATGAGTTGCAGGCCATGGAGGACAGCACAAAAAATGCGTAAGACATGCGTCACTTTCAACACACCTGTGAGCAACCGCAGTAACCAATAGCTAAATATTTGTCTCCAGGTGTAAGTTTCTAAACAAAGCCTCAGAGTGTCCGTGGGGCCAGAGTTAGTTTCGTTATAGCAGTAAGCCCCCTCTCTGCCACGAAACTCTGCTTAACAGTGCTTTAAATGTTCAAGCACTACTCTCGGAATGCTGCTCACCCTCGACCGGCCATCACAAAACCACAAAATGTTCTAAGCATGAAAAAGATATGCATAATTTGCACGATAAGCTGAGAGTCTCAAGAACATATATAATACTAGTTTAATATCAAAATATCTTGCATGTCATCTTAAGAAAAGTTGTCTTCAGAGTAAGAATAGCACCTTAAGCATGGCCATTATGTAACGGTACTTCATACCAATTCTTCACTTTGCGGTATAAAACTTCCATCACAAGAACTGGTACCAAGGGTTTGACATTCACAGTTTATAGGTTTATAGGTTACAATGTGATGGACTTCCATACCAATTATGTCTTTGCCTGGGTATAGCTGGGGTTATCACTATCGATAATATCAATAATCAAATAATCTACTGATTATTTGGGTGAACATACAAACTCCACACACACAAAGCGGTGGCGACATCACTACCCAATTCGCCACTGTGCCACTAGGCTTGTGTGATGTTGCCCATGCAATCTTCACATTGCCAGGACTGAGATATGAGATATTCTCCAGGGTGCAAACTATCAATAAGTTGCCCTAAAACATTTTTACTTTGTAACAGTAACCCAAACTTGGTAAACTTTGCAATATTAATTTCAGCATTATCTAATATTGGTTTTAAAAATCATTATAAAGTTTACTGCCACTGCTTTCGCATGAGCGCTGCATGTGATCTTCGAGACAACCATATCATTTTAGTCCTTTCTGTCAGACTGATTCATAGACTGGGTCTTTTTGAGAAATTAAGCAAAAAATGAGTGAAGAGGAGAAAAGTGAACAAGAACTGGTCTCAAAAAGACATTTGTATTGTGCTGTATGGAAATATTTTGTATTTTACATGGAAAATGAGCAAGAGCTAGTGATGTGTCGGCACTGCTTTGTGTCTGTTGGCACAACTTGGCAACACCAAGTTATTTGACAGACTCTGTTGGTAAGGTAGAGAAGTCCTACATTTGGTTATATAGTTAATTTTCAATTCAACTAAACATCGCAATGTTTTTCTAGTCTCGTTCAACCCTATTCAAAACACACGATACATTAACAAAACATAATTAACGTTAATAGGTTATTATGTACTGTATTATGTAAAATAATGTGGCTTAGCGACGGGGTAACCTTCGATTTAGCAGTGATTATTTGGACATGCAAGAATTCTAATAAGCAAAATGAATTAAGTCAGAGTCAAAGAAAATTTTAATGGATGCCTTTTCGTAATTTGAGTATAATCGAGTAATTGTGACAGCTCTTGGTATAACCGTAACATTTTTTAATGAAGACCTGCAAATAAGTGTAGCTGATCTCACTAATGTTTTTCTGCGATACTAAAAATGCTATACATTTTTGTATAATATACTGCACTATTAATGAATGGAAAGTTGATATATTATAGTTATCAGTGGCAGCTGGTGAAAAAAATTCTTGGTGGGGCTGACGTACCAATAGATTTCCCTTACTAGTCCAGTATAAACATTCAAATGAACAGTCAGAAAATGACAACAATTTCACAATCATTATTTAATTTCCTTAGTTGGCTGGGGGATATTTATTTCGGGCTTGTCTGGTCCCATCTCCTTAATGTGGATTTTTCCACCATTGTCCTTCTCGCCAAAGGGTAATTTAATAACAATCTCACCGAACTTGCTGGAAGCTGCCCCTCAACTGCCGTCGTCGCCATCATCTCTCTCTGGCTGACTGACCTTAGAACGATCCAAAATTTTCCCACATTTTCTGTAGCAATTTCCAGCGCCCCAAACCATTTAATTCGGCAATGCTGATAGGCGAAATCTTTTTTATGTTCGCCTAGCAACCATACACGATTGGCTATTTTGCTGCACTTCTGGGGCGCTTTGATGAACGCCCAAGACAAGAAATGATTGGTGGAAATCTGTCGGTGGAAATTCACTGTTGAATGAGAGTCAGTTGGTGGAAATGTTGTTTAAATA
>JAODJX010000119.1:1440383-1467227 GCA_026776945.1 Isichthys henryi | reverse complement strand
TCCGGGATAGGCTCCGGACCCCCCGCGACCCAGTAGGATAAGCGGTTTGGAAAATGGATGGATGGATGTATAATAACTTTGTTAAAATGATGCTAAAATGTCAAGGGTGTATCACTTTAAGAAAAAAGAGTAACAGCATGTCTTAACAACTTGAAGGCAAGAAAAAGGTTGGACTCATGACTCATGTTACTGGTTTTCCCTGTGTGTTTCCATGCATGACGCATACTACTGCCCTTTCTGCATTACTAGTTACAATTTGAAAATAAACAGTTGTGATTGTCAATCATAATACAATAGCCTAGTTGGCTGTGAAAATACAAATATGAAACTGTTGTAGCGTGATAATTGAAAAATAATAGTTTGATTATTTCTAATAGAAATATTAGTCATAGTCCATGTTATTGACATTTCTTAGCATGTCAGTTTGTATAGCTCAGCCATTAAATCAGTTTGCCTTTCTATAATAGAAGAAGAGAATAATTGGATTATACTTCAGACATAGCTATAAAAAGCCTGCTAATCCATCCGCAGTGGAATGAATACCTGCTGCAGTACTGCTCTAAAATCCCTCTGTACTCGTGTGTTCTCTCTCAAAGTGCATCCATCCTTGATATTAATCAACTAGTAGCCAATAAGGACAAATATTTGTTTGATGGAAGTCTGCAAATTATTGACTGGAAAAGAATAGTATGCATTGTTTGTTCTTTGTGTAGTATAATAGCTAATTGGCTTCTCATTTCTTTGGAAACCTTGAATTACTCAATTACTCATGCATTGCAAGCATTCCCTGGCTGTGAGTAACATCAAGAAAGGCAAAGAGTAACGGCCTCTGCTTCTTAAATATTCCATTCAGCTTCCGTAGGCTAAAATCCTTTTTTTCCCTGCCTGTATTTAGAGTGGCAGTGGAAGGAGATGCTGAACTATTGATTTTGACGACAGGACTGGGCACTATCACCCTAAGTAGTCCAGTTTTCCCGTCAGGTATCGGACTTTCAGAACGATGCGTCCAATCAATATTTCCTCCTTAAATCGGTCTGGAGGGCAGGGATTATGTGGACCCAAGGGTCACAGATGATAGCGTGACCAATACCACACTGCTCTCCTTGGTCATATAGAACAAGGGACAGGACTTATAGAGTGCAGTATAGAGTAAAGGAGCTATATGGTAAACTGTTAAATATTTTGCCCCTTGCCATGTTGTTAGTTTGTCATGAATTGTACAGTCTGTCTAATATTCTAACTTGTTCAATATGTCTGACATTCTGCTCACTAAAACTCAGATGTAGTGTAACTCATGTATCTCCTGACACGCAGCCATTTGTAAACCGGACCACCTGTCACTATAAATTCCCAGAATTTTCTCACACATCCTTAGATTCCGCCACCCTCCTCCTTTGGGGTGGGGGTATCAAAGGTATAGCCTGAGGTCGTCAGTCAACCTGCTTTAAAAGCCCGTTTGCAGCAGGTAGATCCAGTTTAATACCCCTCACCGTGGACTGTAATTGGCAGCACTTCTGTGGGAGCAATTTAAGGGGAAACCAGGCAAGGAAGTGACTGGCCACCAGGTGAAAGGGGGCTGGGAGCTGCAGAGATGCTTTGCTGCTCTCAGGTCCTGCTGTTAAAAGACACAGCTCAAGCACAGTGGATTCAGTTAAGTGAGCACTGTGTTTGCTAAATTACCTTTTTAGGGTCACTGCCCTTATACCCTACCTGATGCTAGAATGGAGCCCCCCCCCACACACACACACAAAAAAGTACAGACAATAGATCAAACTTGGTTTGTTGTGTAAAATATAAATTTGATTTTAGATGCACATGAGGCAGCAAACCTTACCATCTCACAAATGTCCAGGCAACGGCATAATTCAGGCTTTATCACAAACTGCAATAATTCAGTCCTAATTACTGTAGCATGCAAGCTACGATGTCTTCAATTTTCAGTCCTGTCTTTCTGAATGCATGATAAACATGTAGTTCATCCCTTCTAATGATGTAGGGTCAGCAGCTATAGGGAAAAGCTGGCTGCTTGTCACTCAAAGGTCATGTGTCGTGGAGCAGGTTTTGGGTTGTAGTTGTGCATCCCGAAGTATAATTTCCTTTCTGGAAATGGAATCCCCACTGGTTGATTTAAAAGCTACTTTAAAATGGACTCAGACTTAAGATTGCTGAGTGGACAACATTTTACATTTTCCCTCGGAAATTTTGGCTGTGGTGCAGGTTAGCATAAATTTTGCTTTGCTGATTGAAGGATAGACTACCATTTCCTTGCAGGAGGCCACATTGTCATCTTGTCTCGGAAACTATCAAGTCAAGCAAGCCTCCATTTGTTGGAGTCAGAGCTGGCGGGGAGGAGAGATTAAGGGAGCAATTGGGTTCACTGTTTCCGTTAATGACTTGACAGATTGGTGGGAGAAAGCTGCCCTGAGGGCCGTGGTGTGGGCCGGCAGCATGTCCATGTTGCCAAGGTGTCAGTCTTCCAGGCAAACAGCACTTCTGCTCCAAACGGATAAACTTGATAGATTAGGTCCTGGGGCCAATCTAGCAAGACTGGAATGAAGCGGGCCTGCATGGTGACCCTGTTCGAGATGTTTCTTAATGTGAGAGCCTTGTAAAATGGCTGCTTTAGGCTGGTTTAAGGTGCTTAATGTTTCCTGTGTAGTTGTTTGTATAAATGGCAGTGCTGAGTGTGTGTGTGTGTGTGTTTTTAAATAAACAAAGCCCTAGTGCCGTTTGGCTCCACAAACATGCTGTTCTTTGGGAAGGTGGTCCCTCCCCCCTCGTAGCAGCTGTCGTTTCCACAGTCAGCTTCCTCCACGTGGCCAGAATGGCTGCTGGATTGATGGGAGGTGGCGCGGGAGTAATTAACAGATCGCATGACGCTCCCAAGTAAAGCAGATGCTGTTGCTCATATTGTGCAGCATCATGCCGCGCTCTGATCCTATAGCCCAGCATGTCTGCTGTCAGAATGTAGGCCAACACCAAGGACCTCCATAGCTCAGCAATACCCAAACTTCTGTGCTCTTGGGGTGATGTGGAATGGCACGTGTTTTCCGAATTCTATGCTCTGAGGCTCTCTGAGTATGTCGTGAGTATGGTGTAAGAGCCCGTTTTATCTTGGGGGTCATTATCCAGCCGTCAGATCCTCAGATGAAGACAGCCACCTGGAAGTGTTTTGTGGTCTGTGTTTTTGGTGAGTGACTCCATCCTGACGGACTCAGGTGCCATCTCAGGCTTCTAGTGTTGGGACCCCTTAACTAACCGTGCTAGCTTATTGGACTCATCCAGTTGGGGTTAAACAACACACCCTGTGTTTGTGCGACAGCATTGGGGGTGCATGGTTTCTTCATCAGTCTGAGCCCTTTTGCTGACCGTCAGGCAGGGACTCTCATTGGCAGTGTGCTATCGGAAATGTTCTTTCTCTTTACTTGGCCACCATATTTGTAAAATGGGACAGGCCAGCAGAGTCCTGTTTATAATGCCGCTGTTCTTGGCCAATGTAATGAGCCAAAGGAAATGCGTGACTTGATAATAACCCATGTTTAATAACTTGTGCTTCACATGATAATGACATTTGTCTTACGATTCCCTTTTTGTTTGCGCTTTGTCCTTTCCTGTTAAGTTTATCTTTGTTTATGTTAAGTGTTCTATACAGAGGTACTGTCCTACTGACCTGTTTTTTGATACACTGTTTCCATTGCAAGTGAACTTATTGTAGGACGTCAATTAAAGGAACTAGGTCTTATTAAATGGTTTTGCCACAGCATTCATTTGACCTGGCTATAGATAATCATCATTCTTGCAATATTTGTATTACATATCCATACCAGTTAATTATTTTCCCCCCGGCACCCATAAGCAAGATGGCTTCATCACAAAAGAATGAAAACTTACTCTAAGGTGATTGATATGCTGTAGATGGTAAATCTCTCTTCATAGACTTGGCTAACTTAAGTATGATCATTCCGTACTGGATCGTGATCGGTTGTGAATCTTTGTAGTTTGTTGTTCCTTTTTAAGCATCAGTAAATATTTACAAGCTTTTGTTGGCTTAATTATTTACTTGCTTTACTTACTTTTACCTAGTTGGCCAGTTGTTCTTTTTTCATATGGAAATTCTGTGAAAGGGCTTGCTTATTAAGAGGAAGAATGATGAAGGATATATGCTGTGGAGTCTGTGGCCTTCCTAGTCAATGCTGATTCCAGGCTAGACTTGCAGCTTGGTGAAGGACTCTTAGGAAATCTCATATACAAAAACCTGATAGAACAACCACACTAACTGGTCCACCCCACTGTCCCAGTTACTTGTGTGGTTTTTTTTTTTTGTAGGGCAGCAAACGGCAATGGCAAAACGCAAACCATTATTTGTCGGGCTAATCCTTAAACAGGGCAAATCCTAACCAAGGAATGAGGATTTAAGGTGGACACCAGAGCCACTAATCACAAATAGCAGCTAAACCATTTAATGAAGCTTAAGGGATGTTAGAGGATGTTTTATTTCATGCCAGCAAAATGCTTTCCAATATTTACCTAAAGAATAAGAAACCATTGGGGAGGGTGTCCCTTTCTCCCTGCTATTTATTTGCAGTTAGACGGCATTTATAAATTAAGCTGAATTTTTAACTTGATTGGTTAGCTTGTATTGGGCACTCTGCGGCAGAGTTGCAGGCACTCGGAGGGGCTGCATTCCCATATTATGCCAAATTGGAAATGCCAGCTAGACCTGCATTCTAACACTGCACTTAACTATTATTTATTGAACTGCAAGATGTGGCCTCAAGGCTCCTAGTCTGACCGGAAAAGATTCCTTTTTGGAACTCGGTTTGATACAAGGACACAAACCTTCGCAAATGGAACTGGGATTTCAATGTTCCGAGCTGCAGTTTATCCCTCCTTCAGAAATAATTAGCCGTCTTTTATTCTATAAGTCCTTTTTAAGCATGTTTTTGTTCCAAGCTTGTGGATGAGCGTATGAATACGTTACACATATAGATGTGTGTCTCAGACCAGAGGCGAAACTGGAATGTGCCTCTGAGGTAAGCGAGCTAGCAAACGAGGCCGCACCCTCAGACCTCCCCGAGGGTGGGTGCGAATTGGCAGTCAGCGTGAATCGCGGGTGGGCAGGTGCCGGCCCGTGGCTCTGTGAAATTAATCATCTGCCGGGCCCGGCTTGCAGATGCTACCGACCTGGGCTGGTCGGTATGAGGAACGCCTGGCGCGGCCTGTGAAGCCCCGCCACTCCCTCGCCAGCCAAGGGGATGACTCACCATGTGAGACTGCGGCGTCACTATACGGACAGAGCTGTGCTGCTGAGAGCCGAAGACCTCCTCCCCTCCCCACCAGTGCACAGCATCTCGGCCCGATACTCCGCTTCTCTCCCTTTCGCCCTTCAGCGCAAACCCTTTCCAGTGCACAGTGCGAGTCATTTCAAATCATCTGCTTAGTCGCTGAATTAAGGTGCAGAAGGTCTCAGGTCTAGTTTACGCTGCCATGGATACCTCTGTTTTGTTGCCATGTCGCTGCAATTAACAAACCAGAAATGCAGTTCTTAGCTACATTTAAAAAAATAAAAAAACACCTGTGTCTGATATCAGTGCCAGTCTGGCATCTTTCATCATATGTGGAATCCCCACAAACATCTCTCGTGTGCACAGAAAAGCTGCTGTCAGATTTGTGAAAGAAAGCTTCTAATAAGAATTATAAAAATAAGTATATGTAATTTCCTTGCTGATATGTATAACAGGACAATGTGCTCAGAAGGTTATGTTTGAAAATCCAGAGCGTTCTGTTTTATGAAGTGACCTTTCTGAGCTGTTTTAGACATTGGGGTTATTTTATTCATTTGAGATTTCAGGGTGTCCTTGTCTTTTGCCAGAACAGTGGTGCAGTGCATTGTGTTGTGTCCTTGACCACGCCCCATAGTCAGCCTGCCATCCGATGGATGTTGCTGGACGCTATAATGTGCAAGGACTGCAGAAATCCCAGGCGCGTGCAGTGGGGGGCAGGGCAGGAGAAGAGAGGGGGGTGGGGCACTGCCTGATTGCCGCATTGTACCACATCTCTGCGTCCAAGTTTTGGGTTTCTTTTTGCGCAAGCAAAAAAAAATAAATAGAAAAACGGAAGTGGATCAATCCCTGGCGCCTCCTACTGTCGGACGTTCAGGAACGTAAAGCTCTGTTCTGCTGCATTGAAACTGAAACCCACACCAGCAGAAGGGGCTACTCTGCGGTCCCATTGTAGTTTCACTTTACAAATCAGGCCTTTTTTAAAGGGGTCCTCTGATGATAATCTTTGGATTACTGGACTATTGGGTTGTGGTTTATGGTTGCATTATCGTGAAAACTTTTTTAAAAAATGGTTTCCTGTACTACGTTTCATTAAGCAAATGTAATAAACATTAAAAAAAATTACGGTCTATTGCTGTGACATTTAGTGCAACTGTCTATGTGCTTCTTTAAATGAAATGAAAACCATTGGATTAGGAAGTTCCTTCTGTCTCTCCGTGCTCTTTAGAGGATAGAATGGAGGGCTGCTGCAATGGCCAGGATCAATGGGAAAAGGGCAAGTTTTCCCTTCAGTACACCATGCTTGCTTCTGAAAGGGGTTCTCTTATTTGGCTCTCCCTGTCCGTCATGAGCTTCTCCACATAGTGCAGCACAGGACTGGGGGTGAAATTTGATCTATGATCAGCTTGCAATGAATGAGTTTTGCAAGGATGAGTAAAGTGTGCCTTTATTTTCAACCAAAGTTTGTGTTTTTGCTGCTGCAGTCAATGTGAATGGTTAATCATATTGATGGTACTGTTTGGTTGACATTTATTCGCTTTGATACGACATTATTTTGTTGTTTTTGAACCTCAAGGATGTCATCATCCCTTGAGTTATGCCTTGTGTTTTGAGGTCCATAATTGAAGAAAAGCTAATAATTAAATTTTGTGAAACAAAAAAAAAATCAGTTACATGGTTAAACAATGGCCGTCGTGTTTGTGAAAGATGGTTTAGAGCACGCAGATGAAATCATATTTAGCCAGAAATGTTTTATACATGATGAGATCTGTGACCTATGAAATTATAATTTAAATTCTGATTTATATGTTAACTCAATTTTCCTGTAAATGGGAAGATGGAGTTAAGGAGCTCACAGGCCTCATGTCTTCTCATTTTTAAGGATTGGCATCCAAGTCACGTTTCATTTACAACTGAATGGAAAAGAGGGGCCATAAACATCTATGTGACTACGGGAAAGTTTTTAGAAATGTCAGCTCCTGCAAAGCAGGCTGTTAATGGCGCAATTTGTATGTGCAATCACACGCCTGGTCTTGCGACACTTGAGAAGTCCACAGCATGGCTTTTGGGACGCTTGTCACTTTTATTGCATGTTGTTTCCCCCTTTTCCTCCCCCGATACTCATTCTGAGCCCCTAATCGGAGAGGCACCAATATAAAGGGGGAGGATGATGCGTGTCTCACGTCAAGCGATCCCACTTGTTTATTGAAAATGCTGTTTGCTTTTTGTGTTTTGTTTTCCCCTCCCCTGGCAGGCGCTCTGATTGCTCCCTGCCTATTCGTTTTGCCCTAAAGCCACAGAAGCCCGTCCAAGTTCTGACGTGCTTTCTGCCACAGCTGCATTTCTGTGATGCGTAAGATCTCCCAATGCCAGCACTGTGACGTGTAGCTGAGGCACAGGCATCAGGAAAGTGCTTATTTAAATTGTTTGAGCTGTCCCCTGCAGTAAGGGCGAACAGGTAGCGGCAAGGCGGACTTTAGAGACGCACGCAGAGCGCTCGCAGCTCAGGCAATCGATCCTGTAGGGAATCTCATCTCTGTTTCGCGGTGCAGGAGAGGGGAAATGCATCTCCACGTGTCCAAAGCTGACAGAAACTCCAGAGGTGAGCCTCCAAGCCATGAAGCTCTTTAGTGGGATATACAGAGATGTGTTTTAATCCGATGAAAGTATTTGAAGAGCAGTTAGGTTTTTTTGGTGTTAATTACTTAAATGTTTTGTGTCTTGCTGCTTGGTGAGCGATGGATTGGCACACTGTGCTGGGTTATACCGTATGTGGCGCCCGTAGGTTCTGGGATAGGCACCGGACCCCCACGACCCTTCATGGGACTTGCGGGTACGGAAAATGCATGGATGGATGTCTTGGTACTTATTGTATGAATTAATGTAATGTAATACGTTATGTATCGCTTCATTTGAAGTACTTTTGTTAGTGTTCTTTGCCGTCCCTGGCTGTAGAAGTTTCTTAATTTACTGTGCTATGTTTCTGCTGAAACTGAGTAAAGCAATTACTCAGGATTTGTATAGCTGATTACTAATAGTACAACCTTTTTGGTGAAGGTGAATATCTTTCATTATGACAAGAATCATATTGGTGATAATTTTCTAAGGTGAATAGAGACAAGTCTCTCGATTTTTGCAAATTTTTTGTTAAATTTTTTATTATTATTATTATTATTATAATTACTATTTTTGCATTTGGAGAGTGAGTAGCAGACCTCAGCGGTCCAGGCTGTCAGAGTAATGTCCTCTTATCCAGTACGAGCAATAGGTGCAGCTTCCATGCAGCTCATCCCCACATCGGAAAGGGTAACCTTGTGGCCAGACCAGCCATGGGCGTTTGGGAGTGCTGAAATGGTCCAGCCAAAAGGATGATGTTGAAGAAGAGGATGATGATGATGATGATGATGATGATGATGATCTCCCCCCCCCCCGCCTCCTTGCAGCAGTCACCAGCACCACACCTCCCGTGAGGACCTCAAGCCATGAGACACCCTGCCCCGAGAGTAAGAAGAACTACTGTGTAAATGGAGGAACGTGTTTCACCATCCAAGTCACTCCCGGCACCAACAAACTCTTGTGCAGGTAGGACGTGTTGACCATCTCCCTCCGGCACAGCCGGAAGGTGTTACCAGGATGATCAGGATACTGACTGATGCTCAGCTGCCTTTAGGCTAAGCCGTAGCATAGTTAGTAATCAGTATTGGTTGTCTGAATACTAACATTTATATAATATTCAGTGCCCAGAGGGTGTTTAATGTTTCCCCTTCACTTCAAATTTGTGCTCAGAATTAATCTTTTTTAATACAAGGATGTTGCTTGAATTGTATGGCTGCCTACATCGTTTCACTTTTTGGGTGGAAAAACAGGGCAGAGTTACAGGCCGCACTCTGTTTAAAGTACAGATGTCAGCTGAGGGTTTATGGTAAATTATTACACAGCGACATGCCGGCAGGAAGAATAAAGGAGCGAATGCGGAACCTCAGTCACATGGGCAAGGGCCCCCCGTACTTTGATGCCGAGCCGTGCCAGACCTGCCAGGTTAATGTTTACGCACTGAGGCTCAGAGGACACTGCAGGTGGGGTCTCTCGGAAGATACTGTAGTAATGGTCCAGCCCCCACGCACACGTGTGGCATCTGCCAGGGTGCCGACCCAAAGTCTGACACTCTACCATTTACAGGCTGTCAGTAATACCCAGTAGCTGGACCTCATTCGACAGTCACCACCCCCATTCTGCTAAAATTTCCCTTATTCCAGCACCTCTTAATATGACAACATGGGGCTTGTTTAAAATGTGAAGCTGCCTTGATGGCAGATAGCACAGTGGGGCTTTAATGTGTTTTCCCATCGCTTAGAGAGGCTGCTGTGTGGCTGAAGGGCACATTTTCAGAGCTCGCTGTCCCTGCCCACCACAGTGTGCCATAATGCAGTCAGTGATCAGGTATCAAGTAGCAAATGTCAGCAAAGTTTTCGCTCAGTTGCAATTTACACAATTTTCTTTTGGTAACATTTAGAGTGGAGTTGAAAGAAGGAATATTAAACATTGCATTTTGTGCTATAGCAAAGATGAAAAAATCTTGAATTCTTTGCAAGTGTGTTTGTATATGTGGGGCAGTACGTGACATTGTGGGTTAGGAACCTGTGTCTGTATCTGGTAGGTCGCTGGCTTGAATCCTGTACCTGGCAGAGTAATATCCTTGATGGACTTTTTAGCAAGACCCGTAACCTAGAAAATTGCTCCAAGGGTGCCAGGTAAATGGTTGACCCTGCTCTCTGACCCCAAGCTTCCGTGAGTCTCAGAGGAGAGCTAGATGTGAAAGTGGCGGATTCCCATGTGCCTGTACAAATATTGAATAAGTGTATCTTCATTATCATTAAAGTTCAATTCCTGTACTAATTTACTTATGAATACAGATGTTTTCCTTACATCAGTTGTGATCTTTGAGCAAGGACAGTGTGATAAGAACAGTGCATCACATAGGAAATGGAAAAATCATGATGTACGTGTCTGTAGACTATGTAACAAAGTGACTAAAGTGCAGCTTTTAAAGCTTTCCGCCTCCCTTCAGCAGCAGCTGCAGTGCCGTCCGGCTGATCGCTCAGTTTTTGAGATTTGGGAGACCTCCAATACAAACTCAGGAGAGGGCTGCGGGTCCTTGGTGCCGCTTGCTTTAAGCACCTGGCGCGGATACGAACTGGCCCTGGCAGTCGTCCACCGGACGCATAAGAGGGGATGCTTACCGTCCACCAAGGAATCACGTTTCATCTTAGATACTTCAGTGACTAAGCAGAAAAAATCTTGCTGTCTCCAAAGGCTTCATTCTCCTTTGCCTGTGCCTGTAGATCTTGTGGTGATGGGTTATCAGAACTATCTAAGCCTGCGCAAATGGCCCGTCTACCCCGTATCCTCCTGAGAACCGAGATTTCTGAGGTTTTGACCCAGTTCCTCTAACAGAGATAGGAAGGGTAATCAGTACCCCAGCTGCAAATAGGAAGTGGGCATGTTTTAGCTTATCAGAAGCTTAATGGTATTTCAGTGATTATGAATATGACGTTCATGTGAACAGAACTCATTCCAGTATACCTGCATCTAAACGTAGTCTTTCAGAACAGTGTTAATGGAAATATGTTAATTAACACATATCTTGCATGAGTATTAAAAATTATTAATGTGTGTTATGATTAACCAAGCCCTGTAGTCCCAAATGAAGTACAGAGTATGAACTGTGTACTGTACAGGTATGTAACACTTCCTTACTAAGGCAGCAAATCAGGCCAGGCCATCGTACATGATTCCTAGTGGAATGGCAAGTAAACAGTTAGGACTGAGAGAAGGGAGACACACATTTAAATTTAAGTGATGTTCCACTCTTCTCTGGGGCTCAGCTAGCAGCATCCAACTAGACCTACAGCTGTGAGGGTACAGGGACAACATCTCTCATGCCAAAATATCCACTTAAGGATGGCTTCACCCCACCCTGCTGTCATCTGTCACCTGATAGCTAAATGAAAGACGAGCATCGGAACAACTCAGTCTTGGCCTAAGACCTTCATTCCAGACTATTTTTAATTCCTTCCTTATTATGGAAAGTCTTGTGTAAGCCTGAAATGGTTGTATGGGCTTCAGGCAGCAATAGGTGCTGAATGTCAGGATAATACATCACATCTGCATGGTTGACAGTCTGCCACAGTGGTGGAGACTATCTAATGGGTGACTAAGTGGACCATAAACAGGAATATCCTCACTTGTGTTCGACACTCTGTCTGACTGAGGTAGCCTTATAAATGAAAAATGAATGACTCTGCAGCAATGCACCATTTCTTTGCAGTGTTTCCACCGTGACCTGAAAAAAGGTCATTAACCTTACAGGTGACAATGGATTTTAGTGCTCCAGAAAGGAATTATACTGAGAAAATGACAAATAAAAATTCCTGGCAGAAACCCATGCAACATATCTGCTTGGCCATTGTGTATTCCCTATTAATTTAGGGAAAATTTAGGGATATGTATAGCTGGATTGGAGGGACTCACTGTAACATACGGCAGTATCTCTTATTACGTGGAAATGGCCATAATTAGTGAATCAACCAGACAAACAGCCAGGAAGTCAAAGACAAATTATCACTGTGATAATTGGGCTTTTTGAAAGCTAATGCCGCGCATGAATAAGAGGGTAATCACCACCCCCTACACTGTGTTTCAGTGAGACTTTATCACCTCTTTTCAGCAAACAAGTTTGTAGTTTGTTATAAGCCTTGCTTTATAAGCCTTGCTTTAACCTGTTTGCTGAATTTAGGTCGGAAGTGGGTTGTGTTGTTTTCAGCCAAGTTGTGAAGAAATTGAAGCAGAACGTGCAAATATACAATAAAGGCCTTTTTCTGATCACTGTACTGAGAAGGTGTTTTGCATGATTTGTATTATCAGTACTGTGTATTTATTCCATTTTTGCCCCTTAGGTGCTTACCAGGATTCAGTGGGAATCGATGTCAAGACATTGTGCCCATGAAAGTCATGAACCAAAAACGTATGTGCATTTACTGAACCAAACCGCACGTGTCATCTCTGGTGTTTAATCCCTCTTTCGAAGTTCCAATCACTGTCTCCTCCCAAGGGTTCATTCAGACCCAGACAGCTGATTCATCCGTACACACCTGTGGACTCACTCTGTGTGTGTGTGTGGGAGAGTGTTTGCGTGAAACCTCGGAGGAGTCCAAAAGATGAATCGGCAAAAGCGGCCATTTTCATTGGGCATCACACCTCTCACATCCCCTGTGTGCCATTGTCTAAATAATCATAAGGGTCGGTTTAAAGATTCCGACTCAACAATTTGCTGCTGCGTTGTGGCCTGCCCCATCCTAATCCATTTTAATTCCAAATAACAGTGGAAGTTCACACGCTAACAGGGCTGTTTAGACACTGATTGGCACTTATTTCAAGTAAGTATGTTTTAACAAACATGAGAGCGTGATGTTTGTAAGACATTCTTGTTCCTTGACAGCCTGACACCAGCGATGCACGTGGGTATATGATGGACTCTGGTGTAAACTCACTCGTTTCTTTCTTCTCTTCCCTTCTCTTCTCTCTGTGACTTTTTTGTTTCCCTCTCAGGTGCCCAAATGAATTTGCTGGTGATCGCTGCCAAAACTACGTAATGGCCAGCTTTTACAGTACGTCTGTCACCTCTTCCTGTCTCTGCTCGGACTGGAGCATGCTCAATCGACACTACTTCCTGTTCCTTCATTTTCTCCTCAGATTGCAGGCAGATGAGGTTTTATGTGTGTTTTTTATTGTGTTGTGTGTCTTTCCCATACTTGTTCCTCGCATGTTCAGACTTTTTGCTTTCGTGTTTAAGTTCCAGTTACCAGCCAGCTCCATAAACTTAGAGTAACCTCCAGGGACTGTTTGAATTTGGGAAGATTCCTATCATTAGTGGTAGCCTGTTAATACAGTCTGCTAAATACTGAGTCGCGATCAGATATTTGGGTGCCCTGAATTCACTTTGCTTAAGAATTTCTATTCTGTGATAAAGCAAACTGTCAGAACACAACAGTAAGACAGGATGACTGCACTGCAGGACTCTATAAACCCAATATGTACTATTAACCTTTGGCTTAACATTTAACAAAAAATGAATTACCATCCTGGTCGAGTATCTGTGTAATATTTATTTCTCCCCCCATTTGATTAGTGAAAGATGTCTAACAGAGAAACAGATTAAATGGCTTAATCGCAATCAGCTGTTTGTGGCCTATCACGATTTATCTCGATACAGCATTCCAGTTAATATTTATTTCAGGGATAACGTATGAGACAAGGAAAAGACCTGAAAGGATAAACACCAGGACCAGGTGTATTTTTAGCCTCTGCTGCAGCACAGGCCATTGGGAATCTGTTACTCTCAGCCCTCGTTAACCACGTGGTTGTGGAGATGGAACCGGGCCATCAGTAGGAAAGGAGACCCTTCTGCAGGATGGAGAACCGGGATTCTGGGATGTAGACTGAGAAATGGCATAGAAGCGTCCTTGACAATACAGGGGAATGTTATTCACGGCAAAGGACAAGCAAAGATGCTCCTTACTTCCCATAATGCATTTCTGCCAAAGTGGAACAGCTTGCACGCTTTGGGAATGAGGCCCAGGTCGCAGGGAACACTGAGGTAGGCTAGTTAGTGGCAGCCAGGATGTGCTGAGCTGGCCTGTCTCTCGCTGCAGTGGGAATGCCTCACAGACAGGGACTGTCACATGCTTCAGGGCTCATGGGGTAGCCAACAGTCGGCATTAATGTCACAGAAGTCTGTTCAAAGCATCAGCTCCTTCGATGGCCTGTTTCTGCAAGCTGCCGCATATAAGTCTGTCATTTGACACGGTGCCAGCTTGCAGGAGAAAATAGTAGGCATCAGCATGGACTGAGGGACAACCTGTGACCTCAGAAAAACGTCCCCCTCAGCTGGGTTGTTTGTACCGGTTTCCTAAACAGTAGGGCACAAAAAAACAAGCTTCACAATAAGACGGGATTTTGACATTTACTGAAATTAATTACAAAATCAGTTACCATTCTTTCAGTCATTATTATTCATTGCATGCAGTGCTTGACACAGCCAATTCGATTGATTTGTTCCCATTAGTTTTGATCTGTGCAGGACTAATTTGAATAATACTGATTTGCCTGCTCTTTAAGGAAGAGAAGAGGGGAAAAGCTTTCTGTCGTCGAGAGATACTCTCAAAATTCAATTAGATGTTTTTCTGCAGTCACCTAAACTGGAGAAGGGTGTTCTATTTTTTTTTTTAAGAGTTGGCGTGTTCTCTTTGCCAGCAAAAATCAATATAGTAAACCCAACTGGAAAGGAAATTTCCACTGCGCTGTCAGCTACCATTGACATTCATTCCAATCATTTTTGCGGTCTGGTAGCAGTTTTTTTTTTTTTTGAGATTTCATTCATTTGGCCATAACTTTTTGCAACTGATTTGTGTTTGAGATATTCTCTTCGAGAATTTGAATATTTAATGTGGTTTTCACACTCGTAGAACTCTTGGCTACGCTGAGATTTAATGATTATTCGATTGGCAGGATCAGTATGAGTGAGATCTTGGATGTCAAATTTAGGGAAATTTTGGTTTTGTTATTTGAATTATGCCCTCCAGTGCAGAACAAAGTAGAAAAATACTGTTTTTTCGCTGTGTTCCATCAATTCAGAAAAAAGTAAGGAAAAACACAGGTGTGCAGTCAGTACTTTCCCATAAGAAAGGTATTTTGGTTCTGATTAGTTAAATACCTATATTTGCTGAAATCTCTTTTCTCGTTCAATCATGCTAATATATGGTATACGTGTTCCTGAATCCAACGGACACCCATGCCATCAAAGTATTACAAGTATTTTAAACTTTTTATTATTATTAAGCCATTTTTTAACCGTACACATAGTAACCTTTCGTTTCACAACAAATTAAAAATTGCTGTATATAGTTCAGTGTCCTGGAGTGAACTATACCGTAAGCAATAGCTCTCACAGTAATCTTAGCCTGAGAGGATCATCGCTGCCAGCTGGTTTGCCCTACGGTATTAATTAACAAATGGAGAAACTCGCTTGATTCACTTGATTTTTCTCCTACTGGAAATAATCAGCATGTGTGTTTGGGTGCTGAGCTGTAACGTGTAGCGTATTTTAACAACTGCAGTTAGCGTGGAGAGCTTCGATGCACGACTCGTCGCAGCATGACAGTCAATGGAGACCCATCTTATTGTAATAACATGGACACTAAATCTGCCTGATGTTTCGAAGTTAGTCTGATAGATGCAAACAGTTTGCATGCGCATGCTGCAGTATTTAAAGTTCTTTTGCAGTATTTATATCTTTAATGATTTCATATGATTGAATACAGTAAAATTGCTGTATTTGAACTGCTAGTGTTTCCTGATAGAAGAACATCACTTTTTCACTGGGTATTATTTGACAAGGATTGTGTTAGAAATCCTCTCAAATGTATAGTTGAAAATCATGTGTAATATTTTGAAATGCAGTTACTTATATTTGCAGTGGTATTTCCCACAGCACATTCAGGGGAAACTGATTAGATTGTGTATACATGTTTAAGTGACTGTGTTCATGAACTCTTCAACTCCTTTTTCTTTCTGTGTTGTCAACTTTCTGTGTTGGCAGAGCATCTTGGGATTGAATTTATGGGTATGGACTGCTCATTCTTCCTAGTTTGCAGATCTAGGCTTCCTGGAAGCTTCAGCCTGTCCTTCAACTCCAGTCAGTTTCTTTGTGCAAATGAAGGGATCATACAGCCATAACGTGTTCCATCTCACATGTGGCCAGCAGTGGAAACACCTGACATCCGTGTCCCGGTGTCAATGTGACGCACCGCTGTAGATCCGGTACATCATCTATAAACATAATGCCGGCTTTAATGAGGACTGTGAACGACTTCTTCAATTATTTATGGCCAGAAGACCAGACGAGCACCATAAAAGCAGTAGCTTGCAATCACATGTGTTCACATCCAGATCGAAGCCAATATTAGGTCATAAAATATACATAGATAGCGATAGAGCCCTACATATCCTGTATTTACAGTAATAATGCTGTGTTCAACAGAATGCACTTTCTGAGTCTCCATGAAGTCTTAGTGGTTATGCTGTATGGAAAGATCCCTTCAGACTGCTTCTGCTTTGCTTCCCTCCCCCCGCATGCTGTGTTAGTTGCAAAGCCCCCCCCCTCCCCAGCTCCTCCATTCATCTCCTCCTTTCTCCTCCCATCTCTCAATTCTCTCAATCACCATCTGAGCTGAGTGATTCCCGGTCTCCATCATCTTCCACGTCTTCCCTTACATGTTTCCATTATCGGCCCCCGACAGATGGCAGCAGTGTCGCCACCGTTGTCCCTTGTAGATGGCCCATGTACCTGTACATGCTTGGTCAATAACCGTTTTTTTATGAATTATTTCTTTAAAATGTGATTTGTTCACAAGGTGCATGAGACTTGCATGTATATATGTATGCATGCATGCATGTTTGTGTGTGTGGGTGGCTTTGTATTTACCACATTGTGGGGACCAGAAATCCCCACAATGTAGTAAGACCTGTAACTTTTTAGGTTTTGGGGACATTTTTCAGGTCCCCACAGTATAAACCTCAGTTTTACAAAAATTTGTGAATACAATCAAAAACTAAAAGAACCAAAGTCTTGTTTGGATAGTTATGGTTAGACTGGGACTGAGGTTAGGATTATCATAGTTAGTTAGGGTTATGCCCATAGAAATGAATAGAGAGTCCCCACAATGATAGGAATATATGAAGTGTGTGTGTGTGTGTGGGGGGGGGGGGTTATACAGAGAGATGTGGGTGAGAGCTTAAAAAGCTATTTATTGAAACTAATAAAAATTATAATTCTAGATCAATTACAATACTCTTGTGAACAAATCCATTACTATGCAATGTGTGTGTCTATTTTCTGAATGATGATTTTTAGCAATTGTATGTTCATAATGTGATTTCTTTGGAGCAGTAGTGTTCGCAGTAGCTACACAATGGTGCACTTCATTGTGTGCGTTTTGTGCTACTAACTTGACTGCATCGTGACTATTGGGACTACCTGTAAATTTAAAACACCACAGCAAATGGGTGTCACCAAAACAGGAACACTGGTTCTATCAATTTTATTTATTCATCAGCTAACAGAGTTTTAATTAAAGCTCATGCAACACTACACTGCTCTAAATGCTGCCTACGTGGACTGATTGGTTTGTGTCCAGCAATGCAAATATTTTGATGAACGTTTTGTTGCAGCAGGCCTGCCTGCTCACTGTAAAGCACAGTGGGGTGTTTTGAACGCTGTGTTGCCTTCCAGAAGCAGAGGAGCTGTACCAGAAACGTGTGTTAACCATAACGGGAATCTGCATCGCTCTTCTTGTAGTCGGCATCATGTGTGTCGTCGCCTACTGCAAAACAAAGTAATTCACTTTTCTGTGTTTGTCAGCTCCCTCTTATTTTTATTGCTGTGCCTGCTGTGCATTTTGTCTCTAATAATTAATAAGTAATTGCTAGGCTTTCCATTCAGCCACGGGTTTTGCCTGCTTTGCCAAACAGCTCAATTGACCCACGCGATGTCGCCTTTCTCCTCCCGTCCAGGAAGCAAAGGAAGAAGCTGCAGGATCGGCTGAGGCAGAGTGTGCGGAATGAACGGAACGCCATGCCCGGCATGGCCAATGGCCCACAGATGCACAGCCAGGCACCCGAGAATATTCAGCTGGCTAATGTAAGAGCCCTCCCACGCTGCAGGGCGGCGCTCACGCCTCCCCAATCAGCCACAGGCACCTTCAAGTGTCTTTCATCTTCTCTGAAATGAACTGCATAAAAAGCTGGTTTTATTAAGCTGCATTATGCAAAATGGGTACAATTAAGTTGTTAAGTGATACATTAATTAAGGAGAAATTAATTAAGGGCTTTAACTAAAAGCTGAATTATAAGTGTAAAATGTTACTCATATATATTGATTGGGTGGTGTTTGAAATAAACATATTTTTTTTATTGTAGAGTATATTCACTGATTGCTTGATCCTTCTGCTAAGAAGAAATGCTTCACACTGCTTAGACATTATTTAAAATGCATTCAAACATTCACGTCACTTGCCACAAACTTTTCCCTGTCTTTCTTTCTTTAGCAATATGCCTCAAAAAATGCCCTTCCAGCAGAACATACCATCGAGAAGGAGACGGAGACGTCCTTTTCTGTGAGCCAGTACACCTCCTCAGCACAGAACTCCACTGCAGTGACTCACAGCTGCAGCCAGAGGTGACTGTCTGAAAGGGCTGCTTGCTCTTCCATTTGCTCTCTCGATTTGGGAAAGCCTGTGATATGATGCTGCTGCTCGCTTGATCTGTTGATTTTCACTTTAAGTAGAATATTTTGAGTCTTTAAGGTAAGTAACAACAGAAAACTAGATCAGAATGAGAACATACTAGTTTAAAAGGGAAGCAATATATGAGTTGTTATAGGGTTAGGATTATAGTAGGAAAAAACAATAAACCAGTAGACAGAAGGGACACACTAGGATGCTCATTCGGGCCAAGTTCTCCCCTGGTGTGCCTCTCTACACGGTGTAATATGGGCATGAGCTCACCCCTCGTGTGCCTTTCTACACGGTGTAATATGGGGCCGAGTTCACCCCTCTTGTGCTTCTCTACACGGTGTAAAATGGGCCCGAGCTCAGCCCTCTTGTGCCTCTCTACCACGGTGTAATATGGGGCCAAATTCACCCGTCGTGTCCCTCTCTACACGGTATAATATAGGCTCGAGTTCACTCCTCGTGTGCCTCTCTACAAGGTGTAATATGGGGCCAAGTTCACCCCCCGTGAGCCACTACACGGTGCTGGGCAGCAAGGGTGTGATGAGTGTGGCTGTCCATGTGCTCCGATCAACAGTATCTCATTGAACAGATGTATGTCCACCTTCCCCCGCAGCTGGAGCAATGGGCGTGGTGAAGGCGTCCTCTCAGACAGCCGGTCTGGCCCAGTGGCCTCCTCCATGGAGAACAGCCGGCATATCACCCCTGGAAGCCGCCGAGGACGGCTGAACGCAACCGGCTGTGCCCGTGACCTGAACGTGGCCTATCTAAATAACCCCAGAGAGACTCCCGACTCCTATAAGGACTCTCCATACAGTGAGAGGTACGACCCCAGTGGCCACCTCTATGGTGTTGCCACTCTGGCTTACTTCAGTGGTGTGTATTTTTTACCAGCATTATATGGAAACAAAATGACCAAAATTTTTAAGAATCTGGTCATCCCTAAAGTGGTAAAAGTGGTTCACAAAGGCAATGTATCATATAGCTTTTTCTTCATTTAAATTGTTTCATTTCAAACTCATAAGATATATTTAATTTAGCATTTATATGCAAATAAAATTTGTTAGTAACAACTTGACTGAAAGCAAGACAGTTCATCTTGTCTCACTAAAACGATTATACTGCAAGTTATGATTATACTTGACATGGCTAATTTGTAATATTATCCTATATAATTTTCCCATAAATGCAGAGCAAATCTTATTTTAAAAATGTTGGATGCAGATTTTATATTACTGTATGTTGCATGTTACATATCTATCATGTATGAAAAGAGTGATTCATTTCCTATTTCTGTTTTGAATGCCTATTAAAGGTATGTTTCAGCCATGACAACCCCAACTCGTATATCTCCAGTGGAGCTGCCGTGCCCAGCATCCCCAAAATCACCCCCCTCTGAAATGTCTGCACCCCTGTCAAGTCTGGCCATGTCAGTCCCCTCAGTCGCTGTCAGCCCTCAGGGGGAAGAGGAACGTCCCCTACTGTTTACCACGCCCCCTCAGTTACGGGATAAACAGCGTCAGGACCACACCTACTCTAACGGCAACCAATACCAGCGCAGTTCTGCCCACTACAACCACGGACTCGAGGCTAACAGCACTCCGCCTAGCCCCCAGAGGACAGCGGAGGACGATGATTACGAGACGACACCAGAATACGAGACGACCGTGCCTCAGCCTTCAAAGAAGCTCGCCGGCGGCCGCAGGGCCTCAAGAGCCAAGGTCAATGGTCACGTGGCCCACAAGCCAGAGTCCAAAAGTGACAGCAGCTCTGAGAGCAGCAGCTCGGAGAGCGAAACTGAAGACGAGCGAGTTGGTGAGGACACGCCCTTCCTCAGCATACAGAACCCGCTGGCTGTCAGCCTTGAGTCGGCCACTTCCTGTAGGCCTAGCGACAGCAGCAGGACTAACCCGGCACTCCGGCTGTCTGCCCAAGAAGATCTGCAAGCCAGGTTATCGAGTGTAATAGTGAATCAAGATCCCATTGCTGTATAAAGTGAAAATAATAACATTTACCGAAAAAAAAAGAAAAAAGAAAAAAAAAAACTTAGGTCCAAAATAAAGATCAGAGTCACCACAAAACCTTTATTTTATATAAATTAAGTATTTGAGGGAAATAATTTAAAGATAATAAAACTTTTATTTTAGCGAAGTAGTAGTGAATAAAGTCTTTTATAAATTAAAAAAATGTGTGCAAAATGTGTTCGTGTCATGGAAGAAAGTGCCATACACTCGTATGTAGCGAAGGTCACAGTATTTCAATGGAGAAATTATCAATGGTGCCTTTGTTTTCAGTTCTGTGAAAATTAAAAATAACCGCATTATGACACTGGGCCATATATTCAAGAACTTCATCAAGCAAAAGATTTCCTTTATTTGATGTGACGTGACATCCAGCCAGCAAAATTAATTTAGCTTCACAATGACCACATAGAGGTTATATCCATAGCTGTATAATAACCATAATTATTGACAATATTTTGATTTATGTTAATGCAAAAAAAATAAACGTAAGGAGCAGCAAAATATAGGGCATGTGCAGGTGTAAAATGCATTTTCACAGAATACTGAAGAAGAGCAAAACGTATATATATTTAAGAAATAAAGAGAAGAGCATTAGACACAAATGTGCAATAAGGCTTAGTGTGTTCTCCGTCACATCAAACATTAACAGTAATTGTCGAGCTTCTATGCAATTTTTATTATCACTCAAGGTAAAAAAGAAAACTTACTGAACAGGAGAGTAACGCAATGGAAGAGCATGTGAATAGGGTACGTAACTGCAAATTAGCGACGACCCAATGGTATACAAGCCAATTAATCACAAGATGTTAAATTGTTTTGTTTAACTTGATGATCCTCTTGAATATCAAAGAATATATCACGCAAACTATTTGTCAATTTACATTAAGGCTGTAAATCATAAATGATTTTTTTTTAACTGACCCGTAATTTTAATTGGCATCACGTAATGAACTCAGTTTTCATCTGTGATTTTTTTGTCTATGTCATTTTTATCATTTAATGGTTTTGTTTTTAATACAATATGGTTTTCAATATGTATGCAGCTTTGAATATATGGCTCAACTACAAAGTGTTGCCACACATCTATTGGCCCTTAATGCATTCTGGGGATTATTACCGCACCATTTATTTAAAATGTATATGTAGATAAGAGAAACTTTTTTTTTTTCTGTTTTTAGACGTTTATTGCCATAAAATTTAAATGTTATGTTTGCATTGTTTAACATCATGTGAAATATTACATTATTCAAAGTGTTACTTTGTATTTTTTATTCTTTTGTTCTTTGCAATAGCTTTATATGTGTAAATTGTATTCTGTATAATATGTTACTTTTTAATACTATAACCTTTTTGTTACATTCTGAAATTAGGTTCAACATTCAGTACACAGCCCATGTTGTATGGAGTGATCAAACATACACGGACCAATGTTGCCCCCTGTACAGAAACACCATGGTTCCTCAAAAAGAAATAAATGAATAGAACTAAATTACATATTTGTCTTTGGCTATGTAACTCTTTGGGCTTGAGTACACTGCAGCGTTTTGTCTGTTTTTGTTTGTGTATTTCTTTTTCTTTGAAGACCAGCTTATCACTTGTCCAGTGTACACATGCCCTTCAGGACAGCAGAAAGGTGTTACCAAAAACTTAGCTTTGATCAATTCTAATATACTCCTCGTAAAGCAGGTCCACTGAAGAAATATTATTTATATATTATTATTTATTTATTTATTTGTGTATTTATTTGTTTATTTGGGCCTTGTCTAACCAGATGATTAGAGATTCTATATTTTATTCAGCATTATTTTCTGAACATCTGATTTTTTTTTAGTTTGCATTGTGGTTTGCAATTCCTTCACGTTTTTTTTCTATATGAAAATTTTCCAATATTTTTCCCATTGATAATATTCTGTTAATAAATATAATTAAGATGCATATTCTTCATATTTTTATTTTGTATTTTGGGTCTCACTGACCATTAGTGTTCAGTTGTATGACTAGAAAAAATGCCTGAGTCTGCGACAATTTTGCATGTCCAAAAGTCAACTTGCAAACTTTGAGTTGCACAAGAGGAATGCGTGCATGATCAAGGATGACGAAATGATCCATCAGTATGATGACGGCTATGTTAATAACAACCGGGAGTCTTCCAGTCCCGATCTGCATCCTCATTAAAGATGTGCCTCTTCCAGATTCAGTTGTGTGGAATATAACTGGAGACCATTCTGACCAACCTATACCTTGTTTCAAAGATGTTTAAACCTTTGAAACCCTGTTTACAAGTTCAGTTCTGTTTTCAGCAGCACACATGTTGACAGGTCACATTGTCCCTTTCTGACCATGAACTTTTTCACACACTCATATTGCTACTAATAACTCCGTCCTCAGTTCAACTCCAGAATTCTTCTAGAGTCCAGATGTTTATCTTTACAAGAAATAAATCACATTTATTATTTCACTACCATTTGACACCAGAAATAAAACGTATGCTAATCTGGGACAGTTGATGAATTGTTTCATGTTAGCAGTGTTTGTTCCTGTATGCCACAACTGATTACAGTCTAACATTAGCACAACATCCTGGTCATCCAAAGACCTATTTTTTGTTTTTAAAAAGTGCAGTCTAAATTATCATGAACTAATACAGTAACATTTAAATGACGACATAAGCTGCTTAAGCATATTAACATCTTAAACATACCTGTAAATGTGTACAGTTTAAAATATATTAATTTATTATATAGCATCCTATTCTTTAATTACATTTATGTATAGCTTGTTGTCATCTCTTACCAGTAACTGTTTAACTCATTTTAACATTTTTTTTTTTTTATATATAAACTCAGTGTAGGCCACGTAAAATCAGAATCAGTTCACCATCGATTTCTGTCCTCTTGTAAAATAATCTTAAACCTCAGTAACTTCTCTGCGTTTAACACGGCCCATCAAGCTCGTTTGGGGAGAACTTAACTAATAGCTCAGAGTTGTTAAAATCTTATCTAACTCTGATTTAAAGGAACCCAGGGTTTTAGCTTGCGCTACACTAGCAGGAAGATTATTCCATACTCTAGCTACACGGTGTGTAAAGAAGTGCTTCCAAAAATTCATTTTAAAATATTCTCCCGCTAATTTCCACTTATGACCACAAGTCCTAGTATTTAAACTAATACTGAAATAGCCATTTGGCTGAACAGCACACAGACCTGTTAGAATCATGTCCCCCCTTAGTCTCCTTTGCTTGAGGCTAAACAGATTAAGCTCAGCTAACCTCTCCTCATAAGACATTCCCCTAAGACCAGGAATCATTCTCGGAGCCCTACGTTGGACCCTTTCCAAGGCAGCAATGTCCTTCTTAAGGTATGGTGACCAAAGCTGCACACAATATTCTAGGTGGGGTCTTACCAAGGAATTATATAATCGTAGCATCACCTCCCTTGACTTCACACACCTAGAGATGTAACCCAACATCCTATTGGTCTTTTTATTGCTTCCCTACACTGGCGAGAGTGGGACATGGAAGCATCTACATACACACCGAGGTCTTTCTCATAAACCTTTATTGCAGTGGAACCCATAAAATCAGCCCAGTCGCTAATTAAATCAAGATCCCATTGTAACCACTGTCCGACTAGATCAGTATCTGCTGCACCACCCACCTTGGTGTCGTCTGCAAATTTAACCAGTTTACTGTATGTATTGGTGTCAATATCATTAATGTAAATTAGGAACAATAGTGGTCCTAAATTTGAACACTGCGGTACCCCACTATGAATGCAGGCCCATTGTGACATTGTGCTTCTAATAAACACTCGCTGCTTCCTGTCTGTTAACCAGTTTTTGATCCAAGCTGCTACAGTTCCTAAAATCCCTGCAGTTTTGGGCTTAAGCAAGAGCTGTTTCTGGGGGACAACATCAAAGGCCTTTTGGAAATCTAAGCAGATCACATGGTAGGCCTTTTTGTGATCAATTTCTCTTGTAGCTTCCTCAAAGAACTCAAGTAAATTAGTTAAACAGGATCTACCTCTCCTAAATCCATGTTGGCTATCCCTCAGAATGTTATTTGAATCCAGGTAATCTACCATTTTCACTGGGATTACAGCTTCCAATACTTTTCCAGTTGTGCAAGTTAAACTGATTAGCCTATAATTTGCTGGATTACTTCTATCCTCTTTAATTGAGTACACACTATAACTGTTTACAATCAGAGGTTGTTGGACGACATTTCAACCCATAAACAAATATTTCATTTTGCTGCATGGCAAATTCAGGAGAGCCACCACCAGGAATAAAGTTCACCACCAGTTCGCTTTAACCCTGCTTCCTTGATAACAAGATTATGGATTAGATTCATCAAACTACAAGCTGGTAAATTCTGTTGGTTGAGTGAGTTGACATTATCAGCCAACATGGGACTGTTATGACTTTTAACAGTGCAGTTTAATTGCGATTTTTACCATTGTTTTATGCTTTGTTTTCAACTACGAGCACACTGCTCACATTGTCTGCTGATTCAGAAAAACTGACCTGTTCCATGAAGGATAAGTAAAAGGAAAAAAATAGAAAAATCTGCCAAGATTGTTGCTCACCTATTGTCAGCCTGTATCTGGCTCTCCCACCTGCAACACTTTTGTTTGTCAAAGCAAAATCTACTGTGAGTTGCTGGGTAAAAACACCGAAGTGGAGACAATAATCTTCGGTGAAAACTGGGATATTAAAAAAGTAAGAAATGCTGAAACCAGTGGGAGCTTGTTCTAACCTGACATTTTCATTATATTGTGGGGGTTGAGGATGGGTTAGCTAAAGAGAGAATACTGCAGACATCCAATAGGGCTGATGGAAGCTTCTGATGCCTCCTCAAGTTCAGCTTTACAAAGATGCGTCATCAATCCGTTGACGATCTGCACAGAAAGGAAACCACATCCAAACCAAAAGAATCTCAGAGGTTAAAATATATATTTAAATAAATATATGTAATGATACTTCCTTGTAATTCTCCCACCTGCTAATGTTTAATCCTGTACCGGATATTCACAATTTACCAAGACATTCATAGCTGACTCTGACACCGCCATTCCCCACCCAGCCTGGCATATACAGACACGACTTTTGGCAGCTCTCCAAAGCATTTCCTTTGTAAAAGTAGCTCACACTATAAAAAGGTTGGAGACCACTGCACTAAATCACTCGTTTTTGGCACTATTTTTAGAATTCAATAAGATAGTGAATTTTTACTGAGCATTCACTGCGCTCAAAGCTAGAAGTACGCTTCCTCTCTGAATTTGAACCTTGCTACTCAAGGTCAAGGATGAAGCAATTATTTGCTGTCGTCCATGTACGGCTGTTCCTCATTTAACACGCTAGTTGGTAATTAACAGAGAGTCAGTGAATTCCTCTGGCTTTGCACAACATGAGTCGCGTCAAGTGCTGGACAAAGATTACTCATACAAAATTTTCACGCTGGTGTGTAATGCTCTCTTTATGATGCAAGATTTTCATAATAAGGACATTATTAATTCACAGTGTAAAATGGTGACAGAAATGAAATTTCTGAGGCCACTCAGCCTTTTGCACATTCAAATTAAAAATGTAGCCTGTTGCTTTCGTCCTGAGAACAGCTTTACTTTTATGCAAATAAGTTTACCTCTCGTCATTCGAGACACTATTCCAGGAGCCCAGAACATTCTGGTTCTCCTCCGTTTCCTTAGAAGTGGTGTCCGGTACCTGACAGCTCCCGTCTGGCTAACTGCATTCCAAGCATGCTTTCCCACCGACATAATCGGAGGCTGCTTTCAGTCACGTTGATGTCGCACATGACAAACTGACCTATGTAAGATAACTGCGACTCAGGACCCAGGTAAAGAATCTTCACAGAGGTGATGAAGGTTAGCCAACAACAAGATCCTTTTCGAAGGGGTTTACTTACGTATCACTACCCCAACTTGCAGAACATTCTTGATCCAGTGTAACTGATTACAGTACAATACATTAGGGTTACATTTTATATTTAGATATGTTAGCAGACTAAAACTTACATTTTTGAGAAAGTAAGGTCAGACAAGCTAAGTGTTTATTACTATCTCCTGGCTTTGATTCATCCATCCATCCATCCATTTTCCAAACTGCTTATCCTTACTGGGTTGCGGGGGGTCCGGAGCCTATCCCGCAAGCAATGGGCACGAGGCAGGGAACAAC
>JAODJX010000119.1:1346950-1360137 GCA_026776945.1 Isichthys henryi | reverse complement strand
CCGCCGCGCTGAAGGCAGCGAGTCAACCTGGACAGGATGCCAGTCCATCACAGGACACACACTCACACAGTATGCACAATTTAAAGGGGCCAATTACCCACATGCCATTGGACAGTGGGAGGATACAGGAATACCCAGAGGAAACCTGCGTCACACTGGAAGAACATATAGATCCACACACACAGCGCAGGTGGGAAAGTCCGTGATGGTTGTACATTTATATTTTAAATGCTAAAAATACCTACAATCCCTGACCACAGTTAGAAGGTAATAGGATATAGGTTCATCCATCCATCTATAACTTTTAGAAGCATGCCTTTTGAACATGCTTGCAGGCATTTCTAACAACCCTGCTGCCTACAGACGTTCTGTGCTCCATAAAGGTCATGCTGCTTATGGCTGTAACATCCCAAACCACAGATCAAGCATCAAACCTCATTCACCCCTTTATGGCCATCAATGCAGACGAGCGGAGATCGGCAGGCAGGATTAGGGTTAGCGATGAACCTGGCGATGGTAGAGCTACCTGGACAGGGGTGGGATCCCAACATTGGCCACTCCAACAGATGGGCATCGATTAACAGACGTGCCGATGTAACGGTTCCCGAGAGACGAACGCAATGAAGCAGCCATTAGGAGATTCACAAATTGCATAATGAGATTAATACCTACATGCAGGGAGAGTAGTATACACACACACACACACACACACACACACACACACACGTACACACACACGTACACACACACGTACACACACACGTACACACACACACACACACTTATATATATATATATAAAATGAGAGAGAGAGAATGAGAGTGTTACAGGATCACACCTTGTGGCTTGGTAACTACACAGAAGACACCAGAGAACCGGCAAACACTTATCAGAAAACACCAGATCCGGCCTCACTGATCCAGCAGGGGAGACAGACCTTTGAATTCATTTACTTTTATGGCAATTGCTGCAGCTATGAAGCCCAGAACATTCAGGCTGGTCCAGCAGGGGCTGCTCCTGGTAATAATCGACAGTCTGGCGTCAGCTTATCCTCTGTGGTTTTTCCACGCCACTCAGACCCTGACCAGTCCACTACGCAGGTGCACCACTCACATTCCTTTAATGTGAGCTGCTACACTAATGTAGCATCTCTGCACACTTTCATCTCACCCTTTCCAGGGCCTTTTTTTCCCAGCAATGCATATTCTGACGGACACACCAAGGCGGTGATCAGTTCACGCAGACAGATGGAGGTCTTCTCTGAAAGCCCGAACCAACAACCTGGCAGCGTTACCATAAATGGGTGCTGACGGGTGAAATATTACCTCATCTGCTAAAAATCACCGTCTATATTCCATGCACATAATTGACATTTTACGGCTCACACAATCTCTGAAATGGGTTCATATCGAAAAGGCATTCGGGGAAAATCTGTTTGTTCACATTACAGCGACCTTTTTAGTTAAAACGAATCAACACAGGGAAAGTCATACTCATTTAAAAATGTGACAGGGATTTGCAGAAATTAGGTTTGCATGTAATTTTAAACTCCCGTAGAAAACACATTTAGGACTCATTAACATTTGACAGAACTGTCCTGGGTGTGACCCAACCATATACTGCCTGGGATAGGCTCCAGACCCCTCTGCAACCCTAACCAGGAAAAGGAGTTAAAAGATGGATGGCTAAAAGAATGGATGAAAAGGCACCATCTGACATGTGCCTATTAAAATATAAAGGAAAATAATTTTAATTTCTGTTATCTAGACTGATAATAATGTCATGCTGATAGAATGCTTGCGGAGATACCAATACGGTTAGATAATTATCACACTGGAACCTATTAAATTCTATTAAATGCTATACAATTATCTGAAGGCTGAGGAGGAACCAGGCGTACGGCACAAAATGTCAATGCTGGTGCACTGGTGGGACCCAGAATTCAAAAGGCAATAATTATCCATGTACCCGAAAACACTCGGCACAAGACACCCGTGTGCAAATCACTAGCTGACCATCTAAGGATTCAGCTTATTCTCTTTAAACCTGCAGCACAACAGAGGTCAAAGGCGGCAAGCAGCTTCACAACAATAACAATGCATAAAATCAAAGGCGGAGGCACTTTGACAGGTGTTGGAAGCTCAGCATGTATGACTTTGAAGTTGCCGTTAGAGTGCAGTTTTTTTTTTTAAACCCACTTTTACTGTTAGAACAAAATAAACAAATACTGCTTTCAGTGTATATTTACTGTATATATTTACTGAAGAAAGTACTTTAAACAAGATGAAGTCAACAAATGATTAGTGGAAAACATTCATGAATTATACAGACAGTTAAATTTGTCAGATTATTCTATGCTCATGAAATGCTTAATGGTACCAGGTTCTGTACTATCCAGCCTTACCTGAATGTGGAGGATCAATTCTTATTATAAGTTTCTCTGTTAAATTTTACTACCTAGCCAAAGAATAACTACTGTAGTATACAAGAAATAACTATCCATCCATCCATCCATTTTCCAAACAGCTTATCCTACTGGATATTGCGGGGGGGTCCGGAGCCTACCCCGGAAACAATGGGCACAAGGCAGGGAACAACCCAGAATGGGGGGCCAGCCCATCGCAGGGCACTCACACACCCTTATGCACTCCTTATGCAAACAGCCTTAGCATGCCTTTTTGGGGGGAAACTGGAGTACCCGGAGAAAACCCTACGACGACATGGGGAGAACATGCACACATGTGACCCAGGCGGAGACTCGAACCCGGGTCCCAGAGGCAACAGTGCTAACCACTGCACCACCATGCCGCCCCCGTGATCATTACAGTTTTTATAAAACATTTGCCGGCCGGCAGGAAGGGAGGGGCGGACAAACCGTGAAGAAAATAGCTAACCGTCCAAGAGAGACTGCGTTGGAGCATGTGCTCCGAAAATTATACGTATATGTAAAATATTAACCAAATGAATGTTTTTGTACGGATAAAGAATTAAGAAAAAGAAAACCGAGCACATGAATTATGGCGACAGCGTGCCTTCGTATCTCTGGGGAATCGGCGTGAGTGCGGTGGCACCGCGCCCGGCGTTCGGCACGCCGCGCTTTGTTCCCACGTCCCGATGCGGCCGGTGGGGCGTCGGGGTGCCGCCGCGGCTGTTGCCGTTTTAGTTTTAACCCTTGCCTTCCTTCCCTGTCATACATATGGCGTTAACGGAGATGGTTACCAGTAAACTAAAAATCGCCGCTCACGTTTACTAAGCCAGCAAACATAAATGAAACAGACGAACTAAAATTAAAGTAACTCGGTGCGACCAATCACATCGCCACCTGTTACATCACACATCATATTCGTATCATCCGTAAAAAATCGGATGAATTATATTAAGTTTAAGCCTTTACATAGAAAAACATCACCCATTTTTAGTGGCTAGATGTTAATTTCAGCTAGTCAAGTGCTAGATCAAGTGGTTAGAGGTCCGTAATTCCTTGTGTAATTCATCCTAACCTCCTCATTTTTAAGAGAGATATGCACAAATATTTTCACAACGACGGATTTATATGAGTCCTAATTATGAATAAAAAGCAAGAACAGTTCAGAGCAAATTAACTAGCAAATTACGTCCAGCGTCTAAAAACTGTTGATTGTGGTGTAACATCAATAGAGACAGTGAAATGGAGGTACGCCACACCTAAACCCTACCATATCACGTCAGTGCCCCAGCTTGCCGGCCGGCAGGAAGGGAGGGGCGGACAAATTACGGATGCAAATTACGTCCACAATAAGGTGGTGGTGGGGGGGGGGCGCATTACCATATTACAACAATTACAAAAGTTCTCTCACAAAGCAAACATTACCCCACAAAAAATTGTATATATAACATGTATACAATTTATTCTTTATATTACTTTCATGTTTCTCTTATTACTGATTTTTCTTACGTTCATCCTTTGTTGTATTTTTGTCTGTGATGCTGGATAAAAAAAATTTCTCCCCGCAGGAATCAATAAAGTCCCATCTTATCTGATAAAACTGTAGTGTATATATGATTTCTTTCACCTGATTTTGGTGCAAGGAGTACCAGAATGACCTTATTGTAGTCTTATCGTCCACTTTCCATTACTGCTTATCCAGGATCCAGGACTGAGTCACAGTGTAATATTGTTATAATAAAATGAATATATGCTAGGTACCACAGCACCATCGAAACGCACAGCAAAGTCATCCCTATTTTCCCAAAGCCATTATCAACAGGAGGACATGACAGTAACAGCCAGGTGGTGTTTCAAGCTGCCCATCAATATATCTACATAGGAACTGCACTCCCAATTCAAGCTAACGTTACAGAATGGTTCATTTTAACAATGTAATTAGGGACACTAATTATCTAAGGTGGTTTGATTGGCTCTTCATTAGTTTCTCCTAATTATGACAACAGAGCAGCAGCATGCAATTAATGGCATCGTTAAATTAGGCCATTTGCAGTTTGCGACTCCAGAGGAGACCTTGTTGTGGGGTCGGCATAAACAGGGGACACATTTTCAGTGACTATCATTTAGGAGAATGTCGACACGCCGGTTGGCGATGTACAGGAAGAAGTCATGATGAAGACTGGGGGGGGTTACACCTGCCCTGTGAGTTACACCCCCCTCCATCTTCCTATTAATTAACCCTTGTTCGTAATATGTTTCACCTGCGCATAATAAATGCATCGAGCTTGATGATTTTCACTGTACAGTCACAGCGTTATACACAAACACTGGGTGCCAATGGAAATTCGCAGCTGAGAACAACAGGCACTTCAATACAGGTGCCTGTATTTGTTCACTGGCAGGGGGGGGTGCCAAAAAGCCACATGACGCAGCGGCGCTCAACACCTCAGCGCCCAGTCGGACCATTGAGATAATTACCTGTGCTATAACGGTAAACCAGCTGTCCTGCCAGATCGCTTTCAGGCAGTAACCAGTTTAAAATGCTTTTGCCAAAATCTGCAGGACTCCATTTCCCAAGCATCCCTACATCAGGGAAGTGACTGAAGTACAGAGCAAAATCTTACAGTACAGAGGACAGTGAAGTTCTGAGCCCACAGCACATAGAGGTGAGCAAACGCTCAAAC
This sequence comes from Isichthys henryi, assembly GCA_026776945.1. Taxonomy (NCBI): domain Eukaryota; kingdom Metazoa; phylum Chordata; class Actinopteri; order Osteoglossiformes; family Mormyridae; genus Isichthys; species Isichthys henryi. The sequence continues at coordinate 1,355,028 of JAODJX010000119.1, read as the reverse complement.
CGGGACTATGGGTCAACCTGAGTGCATCAAATGTGTGAAATAGCAGTGAGGAGATGATCCAGCACGGGAGCTGGTCCAGGAGCGGGAATAGGAGCGGTCCATTTAAAGCGCTGGGATGGTGATGCCTGGGGACGTCACATGCACATGGCCCCAAAAGCACCAGGGTGACCTGTTTCAGGCTTCCTGGAAGCCGGAGGTCGAGGCCACGTAAAGATGCTTGGTGGGCATTCGCTGGATGTGGCAGAGACTGGACGCCGCTAAATGTCCAGCTATATCAATTAGATTAACGGGTGCGTCGGGGGCGTGTCCCCGCCTGCCGCCTTCCTCAAAGCACCCAGCTCACACGGCCAGTCCCCTGAGCCCCACAGGAATTGCTGCAGATGTGTGACATGTGACCAATAGCACAGTGGGCAGCTCTGAGCTGGGGTCAGGAGGTTGGCCTTGCTAAGAGAGATTTGCCTGCCGTACAGTATCCTGCCATATACATTACCAAAACTGCAAGTTGTGCTGAATTAAGGCATGAACTAAGCACTAGAATAAAATAATTACAAGAAATTGTTACTATACTTTAGGAGCATATTGTTTCGTTTTTGCATTGTCCCATATTGGTTTTGCATTCATAGGATTGCTTAGCACTGTCCTGTATTGCTTGTGTATTGATAGGATTGCTTTGCACTGTCCTGTATTGCCTCTCCAGGAGCCGACACCTTATTGTGGTGGAGGGGTCTGTGTTCCAATGATCCCTGGAGCTAAGTTGCCTGGGGCTTTACACCTGCCGGAGCAAAGCCTACGGGTGGGGCTCGATGGCGAGTGCCTGGTGGCCAGGCCTGCATCCACGGGGCCTGGCCGGGCACAGTCCGAAGAGGAAACGTGGGTCCACCCTCCAATGTGCTCACCACCTGTAGGAGGGGCCAAGGGGGTCGGGTGCAATGCGAGTTGGCTTGGTGGCCAAAGGCGGGGACCTTGGCAGTCCAATCCTTGGCTGCAGAAGCTAGCCCTAGGGACAGGGAATCTCACCTCTATGCTGGGGAAGGAGCCTGAGTTGGTGCGCGAGGTTGTGAGGTTCTAACTAGATATAGTCGGGCTCAACTTGATGCATGGCTTGAGCTCTGGAACTAATCTCTTTGAGGGGGGTTGGACCATCTTTCACTTTGGAGTTGCTCACAGGGAGAGGCACCGAGCAGGGGTGGGCATACTTATTGCCCCCTGGCTGGGTGCCTGTGCATTAGGGTTTACCGCAGTGGACGAGAGGGTAGCCTCCCTTCGCCTTCAGGTGTCGGGATGGGTCCTGACTGTAGTTTGCACTTATGTGCCAAATGGCAGTTCAAAATACCCATCCTTTTTGGAGTCCTTGAAAGGGGTTTGGAGAGCACTCTTTCTGGGGACTTCGGCTCGGGGACTTCAATTCTCTTGTGGGCAATGACAGTGAGACCTGGAGTGGCGTGATTGGGAGGAACGGCCCCCCTGATCTCGCCATGGATTGTCCACAATGAACATAGTGTCCATATGTGCACCAGGGTACCCTAGGCCGCAGTTTGATGATCGACTTTGTGGTTGTGTCATTGGACTTGTGGCCGCATGTACTGGACACTCGGACTAGGACAGGGGCGGAGCTGTTAACTGATCACCACCTGGTGGTGGGTTGGCTCCGCTGGTGGGAGAGGAATCCGTTAAGGCCTGACAGGCCCAAGCGTATAGTGAGGATCTGCCAGGAACGTCTGGCGGAATCCCCTGTCAGAGGGAGCTTCAACTCCCACCTCTGGCAGAACTTTACCCATGTCCAGGGGGAGGCGGGAGACATTGAGACTGAATGGGCCATGTTCCATGTCTCCATTGTGGAGGCGGCTGACCGGAGCTGTGGCTATAAGGTGGTCGGTGCCTGTTGCAGCGGAAATCCCCGAACCCACTGGTGGACACCAGCAGTGAGGGATACAATCAAGCTGAAGAAGGAGTCCGACTGGGCTTTTTTGGCCTGTGGGACACCAGAGGCAGTTGATGAGTACCAGCGGGTTAAGCAGAATGCAGCTTTGGCGGTCAATGAGGCAAAAACTCAGGTGTGGAAGGAGTTTGGCGAGGCCTTGGAGAATGACTTCCAGACGGCTTCGAAGAGATTCTGGTCCGCCATCCGGTGGCTCAGGGCAGGAAAGCAGTGCAGCATCAGAATTTAGAATTTAGTGATTAATTGTCATTGTTGACACACCACAGCACACAACGAAATGTGTTCTCATTTAACTCATATCTAACAATGTGACATAGCAAGGGGCAGCTAATTCAGCACCCGGGGAGCAGTGCTTGGAGGCAGACCCTTGCTCAGGGTACTTCAGTGGTGCCTTGCTGTTCGGGAATTAAAACCTGCAATCTTTCAATTACAAGTACAACACTGTTCATGGTGGGGACGGGGAGCTGCTGACTTCAACTCGGGTTGTTGTGGGTCGGTGGAAGGGATACTTTGAAGACCTCCTCAACCCCACTGACACGCCTACCAACTAAGTCTGGGTACTTAAGGGTGGAGTCCCCTATCTCTGGGGCGGAGGTTGCCGAGGTGGTTAAAAAGCTCCTCAGTGGCCGGGCCCCGGGGGTGGATGAGATCCGCCCGGAGTTCCTCAAGGCTCTGGACGTTGCAGGGCTGTCCTGGTTCTCACGCATCTGCAGCATCGCATGGACATCGGGGGCAGTGCCTCTGGACTAGCAGACCGGGGTGGTAGTCCCTCTCTATGAAAAGGGACCAGAAGGTGTGCTCCAACTTTAGGGGGATCACACTCTTCAGCCTCCCTGGTAAGGTCAATTCGGGGGTCCTGGAGAGGAGGGTCAGTCAGATTGTCGAACCTCGCATTCCAGAGGAGCAGTGTGGTTTTTGTCGTGGCTGTGGAACAGTGGACCAGCTCTATACTATCAGCAGGGTCCTGGAGGGTGCGTGGAAGTTTGCCCAACCAGTCTATATGTGCTTTGTGGACTTGGAGAAGGCATTTGACTGTGTCCCTCGGGGAGTGCTCCGGGAGTACGGGGTGCTGGGCCTCCTTATAAGGGCTGCTTGGTCCCTGTACGACCAGTGTCAGAGCCTGGTCCACATTGTTAGTAAGTCAGACTCGTTTCCGGTGAGGGTTGGACTCCGTCAGGGCTGCCCTTTGTTACCAATTCTGTTCATGACATTTATGGACAAAATTTCTAGGTGCAGCCAGGGTGTTGAGGGTGTTCGGTTTGGTGACCTCAGGATTAGAACTCTGCATTTTGCAAATAATGTGGTTCTGTTAGCTTCATCGGACCGTGACCTTCGGCTCTCACAGGAGCAGTTTGCAGTGGCTGGGGTGAAAATCAGCACCTCCAAATCCGAGACCATGGTCCTCAGCCGGAAAAGGGTAGAGTACTCTCGCCAGGTCGGGGAGGGGGTCCTTCTCCAAGTGGAGGAGTTTAAGTATCTTGGGGACTTGTTCACGAGTGAAGGAAGGATGAGGCAGGAGATCGAGAGGCGGATCAGTGCAGCGTCAGCAGTGATGGTGAAAAAGGAGCTGAGCCAAAAGGCAAAGCTCTCGATTTACCAGTCGATCTACGTTCCTACCCTCACCTATGCTCATGAGCTGTGGGTAGTGACCGAAAGAATGAGATCGTGAATATAAGCGACCAAAATGATTTTCCTCCGTAGGGAGGCTGGACTCTCCCTTATAGATAGGGTGAGAAGCTCGGTCGTTCGGGAGGGACTCATAGTAAATCCGCTGCTCCTTTGCATCGAGAGGAGCCAGATGAGGTGGCTCGGGCATCTGGTCAGGATGCCTCCTGGATGCCTCCCTTGTGAAGTGTTCCGGGCATGTCCCACTGGGAGGAGGCCCTGGGGAAGACCCAGAACACACTGGAGAGACTCTCTCTCAGTTGGCCTGGGAACGCCTCGGGAAAAGAGTGGCCGGGGAAAGGGAAGTCTGGGTTTCCCTGCTTAGACTGCTGCCCCCGCGAACTGACCTGGAAAAGCGGTAGGAGATGGATGGATGGATGGATGTCCTGTATTGCCTGTGCACTAATTGTATTGCTTTGCATTGTCCCATATTGGTTTTGCACTGCCAGTACTTCTGTATTTCGTCTTTAGTCTCCTTGTAACTGAATGTGGGTGAATGACTAAGCCAGGGGTCTCCAACTCCGGTCCTGGAGAGCTAATCTCCAGTAGGTTTTTTATCCTACCTGGCTTCTGATGTACCACACCTGTTCCTGGTATTTACCTGAGAACAGCTGTAGTTCATCAGAAGCCAGGTAGGATAGAAAACTCACTGGATAGTAACTTTCCAGGACCGGAGTTGGAGACTCCTGGACTAAGCATTCCAATGTACCTGTTGCATTTGGCCAATAAAGATCCTGGTCTCTTATTTCAGGTAATGCATGCTGTTTTATTGTCTTAAGCAGTCTATTTCTGTCCCATAGGCTGTCCTATAATACGGCAAATGTGGGGGGGTGTGGCGGCTGGCCTTAAAGATGGGATTTAAACCACTGTGACTAAATTAAAAAGCAAACTCTTGGCGGAAAGCTGGCATGCATCATTAGAGAGATGGGTGATAAGTTCCCCTCTGGGGGAAAGGGGGCCCGGCCTGGTCTCACATACTGCATGGCAGAATGACATGGCTAGTATCTCGGTGTCCAGGGAAGCTAAAAGTCATCTTCATCCTTCCCTCACATCACAACACAACACCACAAGAAGTTGGTGGAAAAACTACTTCCCTAACAGTGTGACCTCGGCATTCAGCAAAGGTGGCAGATTTTGAATAGAAAACAAAACTATCTATTCAAAGTCAATAAAACACTGGTGGTAGACATACGAGCGATGCTACGCAAATGCATATTGATGGAGTCGTCTGACAAATGGACATTAAGCTGAAGATGGAGTTGATTCCATCATCTTTCAATGTCTTCAATTTTCAAAATATTGGCTTTGTTTTAAAGTAACAAAAATGATGCACCTTTGGAGAAATCGCAAAGCTTGAGTATGTGTTATTTGTCAAAGTGCGCCGGCCAGTTTAGTTTCCATTCACAGATTTTTATAAAATTGAGTTATCCCTTGAGGGAACCGCAAAAATGTCCCCACAAGGTCAAAATAAGCTTTACCACATTGTGAGGACATTTGATAATGCCAACATTACAAGCTTATCCCCCTATCCAGCCCTAACCTCACCCATAAGTAACCAAACAAATACAAAACTTCTAACATTTTTAGTTTGATTGCCTTCACAGATCTTTGTGGGGACCTAAAAAAAATGGTCCCCACAATATCAAAAAAACAAGTTATTACATTGTGGGGGACATTTGGTCCCCAGAAAGTAATATAAACCTAATCCACACACACACCACTGCAAGGACTGTTTACCAGGAAAGAAAAAAAATTGCAGAATATTTCCTTTCCCTTAAACAATGACTGCAATAACATAATCACTAATATAACCTTGTCTAACACATAAGAAAACTCATTAACTGACTCGACTCATTTTCATGCATTAAAAATGAGTGCAGTAAAAAAACTGAATGGATAGTGTTTCCTGCATCGAGTAAGAGACTCACATGATATCTATTCAGAAAGAGGCACCAAGGAGATGTTAGCAAACGGTGTGGTTATGAGGCGAGGCAGTTAGCAATCGACCGCCGGTCTGCATAGGGAACTCCAGCGTTGACAGGAGCTGCTGCCCCCTTCTCCACCCCCCGGTGTGATCGATGGCTGGCCTTTGCGTGCTGCTGATGGCTGGTTAGCTACCATTTTGTTGGTGTCCCAGCATCGTAAAAAGATGTTAAAGCGAGAAATACGATGTGTCATGGCATCACGCTATTCCTTTCCCACGAAAATCCACTGAAATGCCATCATTTCCACCAAAGCACTCTCAAATTTATTTAATTAAACAATTGACCTGTGTATCTATTTGCAGCTGTGATTTTACAAAAAAAAAAAAAAAAAAACACAGAATGAACTTCTGTACAAACTGCAGCATTTTTCAAAAAAAAAAAAAAAAAAAACAAGGTGCCTGTTTCACACATCCCTGTTCTGTAAAGAATTGACGTTCTGGGATGGAAACGCTGTCCTATTCCTCAAAGCTTTATGTCAATAACAACAGCAACGCCAATCACAAAAGGTGAGTGGGAACGCCGGAATTACACTCCTCACCACAGTTATTACACATGATGTATGGCAAGGCTCATACTTTAGAGCATTTCCCCCCCAAACCTTTGAGTGGACAGCACGGCACGGAGAGTTCACCACTCAAACTAGCCCTCACTGCCTGACAATGTCCCCATCAGCAAACTCAGGGACGTCTATTTGCATTCAGCGACCAGCGATAATTGAAAACAAAAAAACAATTAGAGCTTTGCTTTTTGACACCGGGCGCTCCCGCTAGCTTTAATTAAAAAGCAGCCTTCACGGGATCTGTCACACAAACAGAAGAAGCCTGTTACACAAACATACAGCAGGAGGGGGGCGGATTGCACCCTCAAACTCCCCCCCCCCATTGTACTACTGGATCCGAAAAGCTCGCTTCTAAAACACGCCATGCAGCTGTGCCTATCAACAAGCCCGTGTGGCTAATGAGCTTTTAATTATCAACGTGTCTCATCTAAGAACACTGTCAGAAGTCTTCCGAAATGTGAACAATGCATTTCTCACCAACTTAATCATTTCTTTACATGGGTGAGGATGCATTTAAAAGTGCATTTGCAGGGCTCTGGAGTTTGCTCCCCTCAAAGGCAGATTTATTAAACCTCGCCCAAACCCACCCCCGAACTGTTGTTATAATCTCCATCGCTTACTTTGTCGGCGTTTAAACGCCAAGGTGCTTAAAACAGCTGTCAGGCAACACAAGATCAAAATAGAAAATGTCAGCACGGATATCGCCGAGGGCAGTGTCTGATTACAAAGCATTTGAGGCTCTCCCATTTTCAAAGGTCAGGAGGCTGCATCATGGACATCGGTGCTGAAGGTGAGCTGAAGACTATGGACAGCGTCCGGCACACAGGTCAAACGCGGACCATGAAAGACTAAAAGAAACGTATTTGCAGAATAGTGAACATGATCTGTCCAGGTGCCCTGGACCCCGTGGGATGATATCACAGCTGATTCCAGCCACTGGCTCTCTGTACTGAATCTGCTCCCACTCCAAGGTTTGGAAAATGCCGTATTGTGGTCGGCGACATCAAGGAAAGGGGTTGGAAGAAACTGTATGCTTCCTGAAACAACAAGAAAGCAGACCGGCCAGGGTGGAGATGTTTTATGGAGATTATGGTATTTTATAGGAGACGTTATTGCGGGGTAATTTGCAGTTTGTTTTGCTTTAGTGCAGAAAGTAGCATAAAGGCAGTCCAGAGTTCGTAAAAGCTGTCCACTGTGAGCCAATTGGGCACCAGTGATCTCAGCATATCGGATTAACTCATAACAAATAATACATGAATAAAAAACCGAAATGATAATCAAAATACCACTTACGAAAACCCTAATGACATCATCAAAGAACGACAACTTTTGACGTGCTGTTATAGTGCCCTGCCTGCCCGCGGTTCCCCCTGGAATTATTCCAGGGACCCATGAAAACGAGCGGCTCAGTGCGATATTAGCATCCCTCCACACTAACTTTACATGCCTAACAAAGTGAGTGGAGCTGAGAAATGCCGCAATAAAGTGCTACACCACTACGTCGTCGAGCTGTAGGGCGTTTAATAGAAGGGTCCTGCCGCCCTGGGCTAGCAGCGCATTCAGGAGACTATGACTCCTCAGATCACATGATGCAGGCCCCCCAAGGGGGAGCCATGGATTGGAACCCCCCCGTCATACCCGACAGCTTGTCTGTTCAAGAACGACCTGTTTGGATCTCAGCACCCGAACTAATTCCCAGACAACACAGGTGGCTGTTTATCTTAGTCTCTGTAAATATCCGGGGAGCTGGGGGGGGGGGGTTGCATCGACTTTCATTGCATTTGCAATAAAATAAAAAGGCAGAGAGAGAGGGAGGTGGTCAGTATGGCAGGAGATGAGGAAAACAAGCAGTTGTTCCTGAATCGCATATCAAATTAGCATGATTACATCAGCAGTTTGAGTCTGAGTTTGTTTATTTACAGAATCTATA
>JAODJX010000119.1:1324852-1345477 GCA_026776945.1 Isichthys henryi | reverse complement strand
CCCCTCCCCCCGTCGACACCCACTATTATGCAAGCAACCCCAGGGAAGTCTCCTCTCACAGAGCAGCTGGCCCTGAGAGGAGTCAACACCACAGCAATCTAAATCCACAGGGTGAAGATTCAGAAGGTCATCAACCAAGGCGGACTTCAGGTTTAACAGACAAAATCAGCAGAGTCTGAGTTTAGCTTGAATTTCAAGGGACGAGGAATTTTAGCCCAAGCGATGAACTCAAAATCAAAGAATCAGTCAAAATCAATGTTCAATACTTCCATTTAAAACATGTATTTATTACATGTACTGAAATACATCTGTCTCATACTACAAAGTTTCCTAATGTACATATTATGCTACACAGATACAGTATAGCAATGTACAGTAGTGACTGAACGGCTCAAATATTTTATACAAATCAGTGAATGTTTTAGCTGTGTTTATACAGAACATTGATTCTCTATACAAAATTCTTTAAACTTCAGAACTGTGCAAGTACATAATCTAAAAGACTGAAATAAAAACAATTCTGATATAGCTGTGTAGTCTGAGTGAGTTTGATTATGACCAGTTTACAGACACCAATTAGCTACCTACATGACAGCAACAAAAAAAAAAAAAAAAACAAATATAACTAATAATATATTTGTTAATAACAAAAATTATTCTGGTAGGTAGCTACTGAACTCACTCCATACTTCAACATGAGCATTTAGAGATTTTCTAAATAAAACTCCAAAAATCAGTAGTGGTGAGAATATTGTGCAGCAACAATCCACAAAACTTACAGGAATATGTGCAACAGTACAATACAGTACAGAGCAGCGTGTTATACTGTTAATTTACCAGGCTGCAGATAAATAATCTTATTCTACAGGAAATGACTGGCTGCTATGTTAATACATATGCTACATACATATGCTTATGGCAAGGAATCGAATACACACTAACCTCTGGATTATAGAGACAATTACATCCACAGGGCGCATAAGCTACTCACACATGGCGGGACAGCTTAATAACTAATCGCCGGGATATTCTGTGTCCGTAGCAGCAGACCCCATGCATCTGCTAACAACTTATGGAACATCTCTGAGAAGCCGTGTGAAGACCTTCATTTTACAAAAAACAAGAACTATATTTTACATCAATAGGAGCTAGATTTCAGAGAACCAAACAAACAGCAACAAACAGTCATCGCTGGATATCATTCTTGGCTTGTTTGTCTTTGGGATCACAGTTGATCGCCTTTGATTCTGAGATTCCCACTGGTAACCGTAACTCATGACCGTCACTCATGTCCAGAAGGAAAATCCATGGTGGCCACTGAGTCACCATTCATCAGGGGATCTCAATATGCCTCGGGTGGGGAATAACAGAGCCGTACGGCTTGGACGACACATAGGGAAGATGTATAGCTCAAGCTGCTAATTTCGGACATGATTACGGGTTTAGGGCACCAAAGAACCATAAACACCATTTCTCATCTTAGTCCATCAAGGATGGCAAGCTGGTGGAGGCCACATCCTCCAGTGCTTGCATTAATTACTGCGATAAGAGAAGGGAAACGCCATCCATCACCCCACCGCGGACAAACTGCTGAGCATGCACTGTTGGTATCGGCAGGGCAGTTCGAAGAAGTGCCGAGAGATGACACCATGGGTGCCAACTCAAATGTCGCTCTCTCTCTGCCTTTTTATTTTATTGCAAGTGTGTTATATGTTTATACTTATATTTTACTTGTTAACTCATGTCGTACTACGGCTGCTTCGAAAGGCTTTGCACACAAACATTTCACTCACATGTATAGTACCTGTGTACTAGTGACAAGTGACGTGACATGACATTAAAAGTGATTTGATTTGAAATATAACAGAAGTCTGGGGTTGCAGAGCCCTACCCTGCAAATGTAGCATCTTTTCGCCGGCCGGACTTTGCCGTGATGATGTCCAGAGACAGGAAGGTCTGACATCAGGGCGTAAGCAAACACCTGTACCGCGACAGATGAAACGGGAGGGGGCCCAGAATCCCTGGGCAAGGCAGCACCTGTGCCGGGGACCCAGCATCAAAGGCGACGGCTCGCCTGACCGCCGCGCAAACCACGCGTGTCTGACCGAGGAGCGATGCCACTGGGTCACCCCAGGACATGTAACGAAGCATAATGATGCACTTCTGCGAGCAGACAGAAATCACTGGCTGACAGTCAACATATGTCACAAGAGGGGGAAAAAAATAAACGGTTCAAAATTATATTTGCGAGAAAGTTATGTACATTAATTACAGCGAACAAGCTTTGTTTTATAATTCAAAGTCGATAAGAAAAATAAATTTCCACAAAGTTACCTTTTTCTGACCTCAGTATCAGCACCTGCCATATATTTTTGACAGTCTACTGAAAATCAGCATTCAGCTTCTTAAACCATTCCTGCATTCTTTTATCATAAAATATGTACTGAAATAGTACAGCCCCCCACCCCCGCAACCTTTTCAACCCATAACAATAGAAAAGTAGAGCTAGGGGCAAATATGGGCCCCTCGGAGGCTCTGCTAGCCTCACTTAGGAGGTAACCACCTCATGATGCCGGTAGCTTCTCCTCCAGGGGCAACACGCCACAGAGCGCTTAAAAGGACGGCGTCGTCTATCAGTACATCACCAAGGCCAAACCACCGCTCCGCCTGCAGAAAATTGCAGGTACAGCTTCTTATTCTCAAAGCACTTAACCTTGTACAGTTGGCTATCAATTGCCGGGCATTCACCTAAAGTGCAAACCAATCCATGCCTTTTTATCCAGTTCCACACAGAACATTTATATATTACCATTCATTCTCAAATGGCAAGTTTTTAACAGCATTGTACCACTGAATAACAAAGCAAAATCTCCCACAATGCAATTAATAAATAAATCAAGCTGATGGGGGTGGGGCTAAAATGCCATAAGATAAAAGCTGATGCCTTGTATGTGCAGTGAGAATGTGAGAAGGTCATCATGCAGCACGGTCATAATGAAACGCTCTCGAGGACCGCCACTCACGCGGCCGGGCGCACTGGATACATTTCGCCTTCCCGGCCAGCTCCGTCACGCCCGCCATTTGGCCGCCACGTCTGCCAAGCAGTGCTGCTGCCAGGCTCCTGTCGCTGCGAGAATTTGCTGTGGGCGTGAGGTGTGTTCATTTTATTAGACAGGAGGAGGGGAGCCGCCATTATTTCATTATTTATTTCTGTCAAAGGGCCACTCTTTCATATTGGCTGCGTTCTGGTTCCGCAGTGTAGTAGTGACCTCTGACCCTCCCTCTGGATTACAACAAATAGTCCCCCCCGATTTGAAACCGAGGCTTTCTGCTTGCTTTATACTGACAATACTCAGCTGGTGCACAGTTTCCCAAATGCTACAGATTACCCTTTTCCTGAGCATGAAAAAATCCATCTCTGAAAGGGTAACGTCTGACAGAATCTGCCAGTGCACCCATTTTCAACAGCTACTTACCCAATTATACATGTTTATTTAGCAGATGCTTTTTTTCCCCCAAGCAAGGAGATCTTGAGATCATACCATGAGGCAGCCAGAATCCATGCAAAGATGAAACAACTGTTCTGCCGGCCCTGGGATTTGAACCCACGACCTTCTGAACATGGGCACAGATCCGCTAACCCACTGAGTGACACATCGTCCCCGATTAGGGTAACAGCTGCTTGGAGCCTATCACAGGAGGCATGCAGTGGGGCTCGGGGTGAGGTACGCATTGCAATAAAAGGAACCACACACACACATACACACACACACACACACACAATCAACACACTCAAGACAATTTAGAATCAGCTGCACTGGGAAAACAAAACTTCCACATTAAGAGCTGTGGCCAAACTCCCAAGAGGTGTAAGGTGGCAAAACAAGCCACAGATTCACGCCAATATACTCATCAACATTCTCAAACCTAGTTCATGTGAAATGTGCTTCAGGAGATTAATGTAACAGCTAGCAATATATACCATTTCAACAACAAATTTTACAGTTATAATCATAGCTGAGCATGAAAGCACTGACATCTCTGACACCCAGAAGTATATTACCTTGAAAGTAATGTTAAGTAAGGGTACAGTACCAATGAATACAAACACAAAAGCACAGCATTACAAATGAACCACAATAGATCTGTGGTCTTCATGGAATGCTGCCCTCTACAGGTCATACCCAACAGTCCTTAATTCCATTCTTCACTGCCACCACTAATTAATACATGGGTAGAAACTTTACGGACTTCAGTTACAAGCCATACACAATATCAGGTGTACAAATATCAGGTTAATGTAAGCTGATTAGCAAAGATAAGTCAACTTCCCCTTGCCTGAGAGATAGCATTGTCTTTTGAACATAGAGGACTAAAATAGTTCGGTAATGCTATAGGCACTCCTTTCAACTGGCTGGCCATGTACAACTCTACCCTTGTCTCCACTCATCTCTAACCATCAGAACCGCGCTAGGATTACACCAATCTGGACTGGAGATGGGCCCGGGCGAGCGGTTCTAAGAAAGACGGGTGACCGGTCCCCTGAGTCCAGCCTCAAAACTCACCTTCAGTAGCTCCTTGTGAAAATCCTGCCCCCCATTCAAACCGTCAAGGTTATTGATGAATTCCTGGCATGTCATCTTCTTCCCGATATTCTGCAAGGAAGCAGAAGCGGTTCGGTTTTTTAACGTCTTGGGATGGCTATGAATCGGGCTCCGAGGCCCCCGTTTAACCCCCCCAAGACACCAGTGTTTGTGCTGATCAACACTCAAAATGTTCATAATAATTATCTGTACTGGAATGCCTAATGGAGAGGGAGGGGGCCGGCCTGATCGCTTCCATTCATTAAAATATCTTCCAAGTGCCCAGATTTATGCAGATACTCATAATTTCTGACTTCAGTGTCACATGGTTCACCACATATTGAGGTAATTTGGAACTCTCAGCTTATCTGAGGTGGCTCGTATTCATTTAAGTCAGACCAATGGACACACAAAAATAAAACAAAAAACCTCCCATAATGGTAATCTGTAATGACATCTTAAAAGGTGCAAAAACAATATTACTTGGCTCGCTGATAGGCCACCCAATATAATCTGCAATTCATGGTTATGCATGCTGGAACAGTGCACTGCGTCGGGTTCATTAACACAGCGCAGGACGAACAGATACCTCTAAATGCTAATTCAGGGGACTGTCATTTATGATAATGTGGTATTAGATAATAGCAATAATAATATTGAAATACTAATAAAATACAGTGTTTCAGACAAGGTGTTCTTGATATTTGACCTTCTGGGAAATTCAGCTCTATTCTGCCCACAGAAGTCTGTACCTGCAGTTAGCTAGTGCATTGTTTTTGCCCAACAAAAAGTTTTGTGCCTAAAATTTGTCAAGTTAGCCACAGTATGACGGGAATAAAATTTTCCTATATAACATATTTTTTGCTAATTTTACACATTACACAAATCCTCAAGATTATATTATGCCATAAAGCATTTCACATGTACAGTATGACTTGCTGCTAAAATATTTATATATTCACATAATGAAACAAACATTTAGTGTAGTGTTTTAAAAATGGAATGGAGACAGACCATCCGTTATTATAAGTGCGAAATTTACTGCTTATGATATACTTGAAATACCGTACGTACACACAGCGTAGTAGTCTTGGCGCGTGAACCAACCACTCTTTGGTTGGTTGCGCATGCGTACAGGGCGCAGTCGCACTGTAAGCAGTTCGCACAAGTGGAAGGATGGGTGCACATAACGAAGGCATACAGGCAGACGTATAAATCCCATTTAAAGATAAAATGATTGTTAAAAAAAATTACCACTACCCTGCAGATCAATAATATGATCAGCAGACCCTCTTGACATTCCGTAAACAAGGGAATCCATTTCGCCCCAAAGAAATCCCACCTGTTTAAACTGGCATCATAAAATGACAATAGAGAATTCAGATTTATGTCACGTTTAACATTATTAAGGTGGCAACGAGAAACACTAACACGTGTAATAACAGAATCAGCACGCCTGGCATCAAACAGGACACTACGATATTTAGCTGTTAAAAGCCGGAGGGATCATGGCTGGGCAGCAAACTCGTGTCTGTCCCGGTGACTCAGGCGGTTCTGCCGGTACCGGCTGCGCCCGGAGGCGGCCAGAGCCGGCAAACGCTCCAGCGGGCGGTGGATTTCAAGCATCCAAGTCCCGACTCAGCGCGGTTCATTATGAGCAGCGGCTCCGCGGCACCCATTGAAATGCCCCTTATAAGGCTTTTATGCCGTTTTCACTAAGTTTACTTTTATTGACCTGAATGCTGTTCATGCAAAACTTTAGTACAAATCGCATTTTGGACTAAATAAGCGGAATTCGCGAAAAAACATCTCTAACGACGACGGACTTTGTAAACAAACACAGACGAATGTGCACCTTTTTTTTTTGCTAATTTGAAAAATGTGTCAACTACCGTGCCACTGGTAAGGGTCGTTATGGACAGAAAAGCACGACGAAGTTTAAAGAAGGTAACACTTTACTTGAGACGGCACAAATAATGTCGTAGAACACTATTACTTAATGTTTAACCAGAAAGTGTTAGTTACGTATCATCAGTCAGTACGATTCATACGGTTACTATAATTGTTCATGATATGGACTTGAGTAGTAACAGAGTTAATAAGGTACTTATGCCCCCTCAAGTAAAGTGTTACGAAAATTTTATATATTTGTAGTCAATTTAACAATATATATACTATTTATTATTATATATTCATTTTCATATATATTTAATACTACATGATTTAATTACATATATTTCTATATATAAATACATTTTGAAAATACATTTCAAAAACAAAATGTGCTTTATAAATGTTCAAGCACTAGTACACACAGTGGATAAATAGGTGTCAATTTGACATGTCTTAAAATGGGTTTACGCTGCACACACTGGA
Organism: Isichthys henryi; assembly: GCA_026776945.1. Lineage (NCBI taxonomy): Eukaryota > Metazoa > Chordata > Actinopteri > Osteoglossiformes > Mormyridae > Isichthys > Isichthys henryi. The sequence continues at coordinate 1,338,518 of JAODJX010000119.1, read as the reverse complement.
AAACAAGTCTGAACTTTAAGCAAAAAGATGGACACGAGCTGAACTTCAGAAAGCAACGGCAGCACTTGGATTCTGGCAACACTGCAGGCGAGTGCTGATCACAGCTCCATTTAAAAATGCATGGACAAGGTGGACACGTGGCACAGTGAGGCCCAAACAAACGTCCTACATCAAACACAGAGCAAAAGGGTACCAAAGCAAGCCCAACTTACCACCTATTGAATAAGAGGGGAATGCAGACGTTACAGGCGGTGGAGGGGAGGAAGAGTTATTGAGATGAGAGTAATTTACAAATTTTTGAGCTAAGGATATACATAAACAACAAAACTGAGAAAGTCCCAAGCATTTTCCCTAAAAGGTCCCCTGATACATTTTATTAATACCTTTCCCAGCTAACAGCAGTTACATGGTTTTCTAAAAGCTCTCATGAATATATCACATATAACAAGGTAGAGGATTGCATTTGGATTAGGGCCAGTGCGACGGTGGATTGTCCCCTACAAGCCGCTGCTCTTATCGGAGTGACTTTAAATGCATCTGCATTCAGCCAGGTTTCATCCAAATCCTTTAATCATGGACAATGCCCTTGTGCAAAATATGCTGCGGTAGGAAGTGGCGATCCTCTGGAAGGAATGCCATTTTTAATCAAACTTTCCATTAAAAAAGCACCAAAGCAAATGAACAGCCGTAAAACATAGAAGACAAAAAAAGTTCAGTGGGAATTAAAAGCTGCCAGACAAAATAAAAACATTTAAAAGGAGGTGGTGTTTTTTTTTTTTTTTTTTTTAAGTTAATTAGCATGACTCCACAATGGTATTAACAGTGGATTTTTATAAGCACACTGAACTCAGTGGCATAGGAGAGAGTTTGTTAACTGGGGTACGAGGGGTACAACTTAACGATGTAAAATACAATGGTCTAATTATTGAGGAATGGATGAATCCAAATTAATTATTGGGGTATACACATCCCCCCTCTATCTCCTTGGTTCCCACATCCTTTATTGAACTGATTAGTGAAACACTGAAGCTCAAAAAAGTGAATATTTCATTTAAGTATGATATTGCTTATACACATTTCTAGGAGCTTAAATCAAATGTTAAATCAATTGTCATACCAAACTAGGTTTCCAAAAATGATTTCCCATATTCCATCCTTACATAGCCGAAAAGTTCAATTGTACACAAAATTCGGTTTATAAAATTGACCTTTCCAAAACGGTCAATGTTTGCAGAGGAGTCCCGACATTTGCAGATGCTCCAACAGTGCATAAAGCTCTAAGGTGACATGGAAGAGGAAGTGAAAAGTTAGGGTTACCTACAAAGCAGTGTAAAAACATGAAGTTCGCAAAGATACTTACATGGCCATGAAGGTCAGTATTCAGCAGCATTAAAGCGCAGGTAAGGCAATGGACCCCATCTGTCAGAGATTAATATCATAATCCAGTTACTAATCATCCAAAACATCCTTAAAATACTCATACATTAAAGAAGAAATAAGAATCATCATCACAGATTATTAAAGTTAATTAGTGTTTAAAGTCTGTCAGAGGTGGACTTTTCCAAAAATAAATGTCATGGCAGATGAAACAACCACTGAATTAAGGCTTTCAAACACAGCGTTGAAATGCGTAAATGAACTCTGGAGGAATTTATGTGCAAGATACATCAAAACTAGCAGGCATTCATACGAGTTGAAGAGTTAATGAAATGTATCACCTCAGAGAATGTATTAAAAACCAGGTTATGGCTAAATAGTTGATCAATAGTAACTTGGATTCACAAATCCAACCAAGGAGTTGAAGTATTATGGTGCTGGTGTCCATGTGCACACATGGCAGGATTCTCCCATTTAAGACAAATAAGATAAATTAAAGGCTTGCAGCATACACAAGGAACGTGTTTAGCGCTGTGTAAATGCAGTGATGTGCATCATTTGTTTAGCAATAATAAAGGAAGTGTAACAAGGGATAGATGCCCGTATGCGGATTGGAATCTAAATCTCCACACAGATTCAAAGTGAAACATTACTTCCATGGCAACTGTCTTAGCAACGAGACAGTTTTAGCTTTTACCCATTTACTGGTCAGACGGACTTGTTGTTACTAAGACTGTTGCCATGGAGAGATATGGCACTCAGTGCAAAGCACAGCCAGCCTGTGTTACATGCAGTAACAAAAATGCAGTAACAAAATGCAAGACCATATTGCCTCTTTGTAATGGACTTGCATGTTTCACAAGATAACTGAAGCTTGATGTTAATGGATCTGTATGGTTCCATTTCATGTAACTACCAGAACAAAGGCTGAAGGGTTCTTTACACAACCTAAGCACCTAATCTGTCTTCCACGCCTCAAACACTATGTAGTAAGCGGTGTTACTCTCAACTGAAGATATTTATTCTACAGCTGGCCTAGTACACATTTCAGCATGCCTACTCATTAGTGTGTGTGTGTGTGTGTGAACGGCTGGGAGCAAAGCTGAATCGCCAGGCAAGGCCACAGCACACCATCCCACACACCAAAGAACTCCCTGATGACTGCTAGGGAACAAATGACAAAACGCCATTGCTGTCTGCAGGGACACGGTAAGGGGCGGACGCAGGAAAGGCACATGCTCTGTGTGAAACGCTACAGATCTGGTGCCAGACGCAGGTTCTCGGGGACACTACGCAACTGCGGCGGCGGTGGACTGGATACCTTGTGATGAGATGGTGGTGGGATTACACTGATAGTACCTATTGGAGAAGTGGATCAAAACACGCTCTCTCTCCTGGGTTTCACCCATTAGTGCAAAAGCTTTCAAGAAGGATCTGGAAGGTAAAGCAAACATCAGTGTTAGAGAAACCTGGCTTTGCGGGTGGGTGTAAAATGAGAGCACCAACGGGATTGGAGGGTGCATTACAGCCATGGCACGGGTGCAAAATGAGAGAGGAACTGGGATCGGATGGATCATCATCCAAAAGACTTGCTTCCTCCTTGGGCCACTGCTTCCTCATGTGACCTGTGCTCCACACACCAGGACTAACACAATCCTTTTGCCTCCATCCATCCATCCACTTTGGCATACCCCTTACCTGAATAGGGGTCATAGGAGAATGGCACGATGCCCCTTAGACAGATACCCATTCTACCACCAGGACTGAGAATCTGAACATGTATCTGAAATGACTTCATGATTTGTATCATTTAAGTGCGCCTGGCTTTTTGCGCCGTTCCAGATACTCCCTGCCTGAAACACCCACACACATCTCGTTTCTTGCTTTCTCCCTGGGTTCCTGTTCCTTATAATGACCTTGAAGAGAATTACGACAGAATATGGAAAAAAAGAAAAACTCCAAGCACCAACACGCTCTCTGAAAGGAACGTAACTCACTTCCAGAATGGTGCATTATTATCCGCTGGCTGTAACAATGACATTTCAGGCCTCTATGGCCTTTCGGAACAGAGAAGCAAACAGAAGCCTCCCGTTTTTGAGTTGGCATAGGTTTCCTCCCACAGTCCCAAGACATGAGGTTTAGGTTTATTTTTTACAAAAATATGTTTGTGTATCTGTGTGTGGCCTGTATTTCCTGGGAGAAGCTCAGGCTTCACCTCATTCCCACAATGGCTAAGTGGCTGGCAAAACAGCCAGACTGGTGCGTGGACTGAAGGGTGTTATTTACATAGTCTTAAAAATCTGGTTACTCAGACACCCAAATTGTGGCCTGTCGGGATAATATTTTGGAAAGAAGCTTCATACGGGCAATGTAATGCATGTAATGTTAATGCAAATAATTCACACAAATTAGCAACTAATTAAATATGGTGAGCGTGCATATTTTCTATCAAGAGTGTTCCCCCATCAGACCAGGACAGCACAGAATCAGCTACTGTACAAGACCCCAACAGGTTGTTTGGGGACATGCACCCAGAACCTAATAGCAAACAGAGAGGCAACTGCGTCTCTAATGTTTGCGGCAGCAAGCAGGCACAGCTGAAGCCTGCAGTAAGGGGGCCTCCAGAGACACCCACACAGCTTTTTTCACGGTAACGGCTCCAAAGGAAGGCTGAGCGAGGTGACCTAGCGAGTTTTCAGGACCCGGGGACATGGACGTACAAATCAGACAAACATTGGGTCATTTCCTTGGTAGAATCATCCAGTACAGTTGGCACAGTTTGGAAATGCGCAGATACTAACGTAAGCAGATACATCTCTCACAGGGGGTGGGGGGTGCTGTACCTGAGAGATTGGTCCAAAGTCATCCCTGTAAATTCGAAAAAGGTGAGGTACTCTTCGGCGACCATCTTGCTGAACTCGTTGCTGCAGACACACAGATCACACCTTGATTAGATTCGGTGCTGCGTCCACGGGCTGCTAAGAATAAAATTCTTTCAAAAGGACCCACCACCTGCCACTGAGTGAATCCTGGTTTGCTTATACATGGTTGGCTCTGTCCTTGGGGTCAGGTGTCAACGTGCATGTTAAAAATCACGCCTTCTAGAGTACTCCAGAACGTCCACACATAAGAAAAGGGCCATGACTTCTACCCATCTCTTCATTCATCATTGTTCTTTTTTTTCCATCTTACAAAAAATATCAGTTTTATACACACCCCCACACACGTTCACAGCTCCCGATCCAGCCCAACAAATCATGTTCAGCAAAGCAGATCTCTGTCCGGCCTCTACCTCAGCACCTCCATCTCACTAATACGAGAGGTGTCTACGAAGGACGGACTGCGTCACGCGCCACCTGCAGCTCGCCAAGGCTGCCCCCCAGCACGTTGTTGAGTAATGAGGCCTTGTTTCCATTTAAAGAGCTGATCGATCAAATTGATTGGTTCAAGGAATCTGATGGGACAAAGGGAACGGCAATGTAATTCTAATACGCAGATTTACTAAGTCAACAGATTTATGGCTGATTTCCGAGCTCCGATCATGCCCTTTGGTCTGCAAAGCCCGATGAGGTAACAGAACGCAAGAGCGAATTTAATTAACGTCCCATAAATTTCCCATTTACGAAGTACTTAAATGAGCTTAAATCCTTTCACGGCGCATAAAACACTGATATGATTAACTCCTGGTCCAGCCCGTCGGCTCTAGAATTCAATTCTTGAATTATTTCAGGAGCTGTCAGATTGGACGGGGTGAGTGGGGAGTCAGGAGGACGTGAGGACAGCCTTCCACAAAACAGACATAATTGACGTTGCCATAAAAGTTAATTAAAATGCTGCGTGGCGATATATTCTTGTAGTGCTTCTCATAATGCAGTAATAAAAACCACAGTGAAAACACCGAGGCCAGCAGGAGAGAGTAAACTCAACAATACCAAATAATACCCGAATATGTGTATTTTATGAATTCTGCTATTCGGCGTCTGTGAAGGACTGTATATTCATCCCCCTCCCCAACGGAGATATCTAAACATAGAAAACAGTGGGATGTAGCCAAGGTGCAGTTAGCTTCTAGTCTGGCGGGGGGGCGGAACCTGTTATTAATTTCAGCGCATTATTCTGCAAACAGGACTGCAATCAAGGCTGACTCGGTGGTGATGCTCCATTTGAGGACATGCTTTGGCTTTTGCCGGAGTCCACAAAGAGGTGGGAGGGAGCAGGAATAATATTAGAGGAGAGCATTTTGCTTCCCAGTGTGTGAGGGTTTGGTGGGAGGTGAAAGATTTGGATGGTGGGGGGGAGGGGGGCAGAGGAGACTAGAAATGAGGAAAGGCCAGGAAGGTACCAAGATAACAACAGTGACAAAAAAGCCCAAGGTCAAACGTTCTACAGTGAGATCTGTACATTGCTGGTTTGGACCTTCTTCTGCCAAGAATACAAGGGGCTTTTTATTTCTGCTCTAAAAGAACAAAATAACACAACCACAACAAAAAAATAACTACACAAAAGACATTATAAAGAAAGCCAATCACGGCATGGAGCAGTTATGCTCTTCAGAGTACACTGCATAGCACAATTATGCAAGAAATATGAAATCATACATAATTTCACTACAGTTCACATCCTCCTTCTGCTATGGAGGAGAGCAGAGAGGGAGGCTGGGTAATCATGCCATTTCCCTCCATGAAACATCCTGTGGTCACATGTCGTTTCCTTAAAACCCGAAAGGTGAAATGCGGTTTGTTTTTCTATATAATAAAAGCACTAAAATAAACGTGAGCAAAGCAGTTCCACTTTGCTCTTCTGTAAAACATTGTGATCAACATCCGTTTCTAAGGATGTCATTTTTTGTCTGTAGACTTCCAAAAGTTTGATATATACATTCAATTTTCATTAAGATGTTTGGCCTTAAAATACAAATTAGGTAGTAAAACCATTATTCCCAGAACCCTCCGGAACAGAGCATTACGGACATCTTCTGCAAATTGTCTCTCTAATCGGGACTCTTCCATGTTCTTGGGACTGCAGACTTCCTTCTAACAGGAATGCAGAAGACGTACATCCACCACCCCACCCCCCCCCCGACAAATAGGGAGGGTTTGTCTTCTCTCTCACAGATCCTGGCCTGGGTGCATCTACTCAGCTTGCAAGCTGAGTACTGTGATAAAAACTGGAACCGTCATCTATCCAATCATCCACCCCCCTCCCCCATCCATCCATCCACTCCACCTCCCCCCATTCCAAGCCACCATATTGGTGTTTCAGAGGCCTCTGGTCTACTTTGTGAATCTACCAGGTAGAAAGGAGGAAACTCCAGCAAGAACATCGGTGGTAAGGCTCTCACTTCTTGCCGAGGTGCTTGGCCACATCAGAACGCCGGAAGCCCTCCAGGTGGAAGAGGCGGCGTGCTAGGCGTCGGGCCGCATCCTGGTCTCCGCGGCTGCCGTTGTGGAGTGTGTCGACACTGGCCCGCAGCCCCTCCGTGCTGTCCATGTCCGAATCCCAGTCCGCCAGCATGTCCTTCAGCCCCGCATCGCTGGGAAGGCCGAAGAGGCGAGGGAAACAAACAGAAACGCCGTTTAAAAAAAGGCGAACAACCCAGGCAGTGACTACCCATTCTGAGAATTTTACAGCCTTATTGAATTTCCCAGCATCCTGCCTTCGGACACCCCAAAACTTTATATCTTAATAAACAAGTCATATCTGGTGGTTGTAAAACTTAACTTCTTTCTGTAGAACTTGACCATTTGAACAGTGAATTTTTTTTTTCCTCAACTCAGTTTGAACTGATGAAATCTGCGATATCTGTAGAATAGGGTCATAACCAGACACCGAGCTGCCCTCTTGGATGAGGTAACTGACGCTGTAATCGCGAGCGGATCTGCATTATCTTAATTTCGCAACCACAGGGGGATGGCGGCCGGTGATGTGCGGTATTTTCGATGAGCGCCTCGCCAATGCTGACAGGAGGGCCGCTATGCAAAGGGGCTGCTTTGGCAGGAACCATGGATTACTCCTAGTGAAGTCATCCTCCCAGCTTTAAAGGGAAAACAACCCAATTCGGTTATTCCAAAAAACGAGATAGAAACTAAAAATCGACAGCAGCCTGTTTAAAATAGTGGGATACAGGAACGGAAAAGCTTGCTGCTGCCTTCAAAGAGCTTAAAAATAAAATACTTCGATTATATGATACATGTAACAAATTTCATCCCCAAGTACCTACTCAAACCAGGCCGCTCTTATGGAACCAAAACAGAGAAGCTACATGAGGAGCTGATTTTTCTTTGGTAATCTTTACTTAACCCTGGTGACTTACTAAAATGGAAATCCATCGTCTGGGAGAGGGGGGGGGTGTTACTCTTGTGCAACACTAAGGTTAACTGTAAGGCGCCTTCACGCCATTCGGTGGGTCTAACACTGGCTCCAACAGCTGGACTGACCACAAACATTTTGAGTGGGCCTTTTTTTTTTTTTTTTTTTTTAACTAACAGCAGCTTAAAATAAACTGCATAACTGGCTATAACAAGCAGCAAACATCTGCAGTACTGTTAGTGGCATTAAACTTTCATTACTTTAAAAAAATAAATAAATAAAAAGAATTATCCCTCAAATGGGTAAAATACGATTATCATGTATGACTGCAAAATATGGGTTCATGTTTATTAATTGTATTTGTTTCATAACAATAATTCTGTTGCATAATAATTCTTCTATTAGGAAAAGGCTGCAGCTGGACCGAACTGATCGTCGGCCTCTTAGTTAGAACTTTGCAATTCCAAACGAGGGCGATGAATTACATTTTCATTGAGCCCCCCCAGAGTGAAAACGGGGGGAAAGCTCAACAGTTTAGTAAACAGTGCAAAATGGGCGGCCCCCATCTCACCACTTAGAACATTGCTTGTCTGCCCGACTTCTCCTGATAGTTGCATAAATGTGCCCAAAATCTCGCCCTCATTCCCAGCAGTGACAACGCACGGTGAAAAATCCGGAGAAGGACCCGCGCTCTCTCTTTGCGTAACGAGGCACGTGCTGAGCGGTCTTTGTCATTTCCCCCCCGCTCCATCACACGGCCGACATGATTATTAGCGCCATATTTTACACGCCAACACGCACACATGGGGAAAGCAAGCCGAGTGACGCGCAGCGTCTGGTGCGAGGGAGCACTGGGCACCATCCCTGCCAGCCTCGGGAGGAGGGGCAGAGGGCGTGCGGCACCTTCATAGAGGGCAATCGCACACGTCGCATGGAAATAAGCCCACATGCACTAACGTGAGGAGCCGGGAAAACCAGCTGAAAATGTTCAGGCAGCGTGACGCGCGCTAGTTTCACAAACGAATGGGAAGCAGCACAAAGGAGCCGTAATGCCACATGCATCCTCTGAAATAACAAACCTATTTTAATGCCGCCAGCGTCTCGTTATTAAAACAACTAGCAGAGACATATCTGTCAGCTTGTAGTTGGGGCAACTTAGTGACTGCAAAAGGGTTGTGCTATAGTGCCACCTGTTGACTGTCCATATAAACAACATATACCAGGAATTGAGGCCCATCATGTAAAGCCTCGTTGTCTGCATAATTTTCCTTACAGCTTAGAAAAATCCATTAAAAAAAAACACCAAGATCAATAACTTTAATTATATGCATAACATTTTTGAAAAAGTTTTATCAGAAATGGAATGCAAAATGCATTTCATAAGTATAGCATAACCATAACATGCTAATCATATTTGATAAATTGTCTAGCTAATTAATATTATAGACAGTAGGGAAAAAAAAAAGCTATATATAGTAATTTATGGTACCCAACTGAAGAGATATACAGGGGTACAAACAGACCAGGAAAAAAAGGGTTAATTCTGCTAACTGAAGTGAGGAGACAGTGAGTCAGTTTGTACATTATAATGTCTGCTGTGGATGCATTAAAAAAAAAAAAAAGAGTATCTTCCGCTAAACATATTTTCAACCCTAAAGCAGCAGAAATCCGATAAAGGTTATCACAGGTTCAGACATGGAGATTTCTTAACTTTACTTTTTCCACAGGGAAATTCTTCCACATCGAGCAGCAAGGTGGTTAAAGTGCAGAAAGACAAACACGTAGCACAAACACAATGCAAAGTTATGTATTGTTAGTGCTGCAGTATATGAGATCGTCTACTAACCTTACTACCTGTAAAACACAATAACCAGGACTAATATTACTCAGGACTTGAGTAATTTTAGACATTTAAGGGGGCTGTTTGCCTAACCCCGCCCATTAAACTGGCATGTCCCAGGGATGAAAACTGGGAATGTGTTTCCTGGTCTTTAGCTGTGACATTTTTCTTCTTGTTTCTGCACATAAAATGCAGATTCATGCCAGCATCCCTTCACTTCAATCAGACATTTTCTGGCACAAACAACCAGGCTACATACAGAGGCAGTATTCATCTACCAAGGTTCCAATACACAATTTTACTGATAGTTTCAAATGGCACTCTGATGTATGCATGTATGATTATGGATGGACGATGTACTGTGGAAGACTCTTCCAAAGGGAAACCCATCCTTTAGGTTAAAAGGGAAGGCAGGCTCTGCTACACAGACAAAATATGAGGTCACACTTCTAAGGAAGAACAGGGAAGTTGATAAGCAAGATTTATTCATTGACATGAACCATATGGAATTTAAAATGCTGAACCGAGTCAGAATACTTCTGCTGTACATTCATGCCATGAGTAATGCATTGGAGCATTAACTTAGAAAACAAGATTTAATTTATAAGGCATCAATATTAGTCGCTATATCTATTATCGTTGTTTATGTAAAGGACCTATAGTGACAAGATCATTTCATTTATGTCACAAGCAGCCATTCCAAAAGAAGACGTTTAATCCCCTTAAAATCACAGGAAATTCTTAAACTTTGGTAAGATGAAATATGACAACTGTATAACCTGGAGCGGGAGGGGAAGGTGGATGTGTTACAGAACAACATGTACAATTGAAATATACTACAATCAAATCAAATTTTACAAGTTAAAGGAAAAGCCATGTACAGGAAATTGTTACCATGTCAAGTCATCTGGCATGAAACAGATCCCAAATTGTTTTCCAATATATATATTGCATAAACACAAATGTAACACTCATTCTTAAACATGAATGCATTTCATATATTATTGCAAATTGTCACCTATCTTACAGGCACTGCAGGACAGGCACCCAGACGGTGAATAAGAAAAGAAAAAAAAAAAAAAAAGGATTCTTTCTGAAAGCTGGAGCACCCTGGATAAGATATCAGTATAACGCAATGCCCCACACACAGGAACAAAAATGCAATATGTATTTACATACATATAAAGATTATATATACTGTATAGATAAGTCCTGGGATTCACAACAACCTTCCCCACTGTAAGGATTAACTCCAAAAATCCATGACCAAATAAGCATGACCATATCAAGCAGAAAGTAGCAAATGAAAGTTTACTGGTTCTCTCAGTTCATACGTCCATGGAAAGTTACCAGGTTTAAGCCCCCTGGGGTGGGCAGCTTGTTAGACAGGAGGGGGATGCTGCACAAACACAGTGTGCATCCAAACCATCAGTCGTATGGGGCGATGAATGAAAGAGCGGCAACAAGAGCTGGTCACCAAATATCATAGCTCAAGCTAAAGATCTTACGACCAGGACAGGCCCGGCCTCTCAAGCTAAATATGCTACATCAGGTGCTATGAAGGATTGAAATGAAGAGTTGCACCCCAAAAAGATAAACCTTTAGGTGAGGGCTTAGCAGATTAGGCTACTGTGCCTGTGATCAGACGGTCGCTGGTTCAAATCCCAGGGTCAGCAGGGTAATTTTACTCAAGACCCCGAATCCCCAAATGCTCTATTGTCTAACCTTACATTCTCAATAGTACAGCAGGTTGGATAATATCTGCCAAGGAATCTAACGTTAATAACACCAATAATAATTAGGCTCAAAAGATGCAAGTAAGTGAGGAAGGGAACAGACTTCACAAGGCTCTAGAGAGGATCAATTAAGATGCTGCTTAGCCAAAGGAAAGACTGACTCATGGACCAAAGACCACCAACCACTCTGCTAACACTGAGTCCCATTGTCTGCTGACGGGGTCAGGGTCCCTACACTACGTAAGCATCTCCTGCAGACTCGTCAGTCATTTGGAGGTGGCACTCCTAGTATGAGCGCGTGAGCTCCTCTACAGCACCACGTGACCCACTGGGTCTCAGTGAGGGGGTTGGCTGGGAAGGAAGATTCAGCAAAGTCACACCTTGCCTCTGTTGCATCCGACATCCGACCAGGCGGAATGAGTGAGGTGGACGGTAGGCCTGGCCGACACGGAGCCGCAAATTCCTATAGCGGGGGTGAGGGGGTGCGATTTAGCAAGCGTGCACAGCACTGATGGTGTGAAGAGTAGGTCCAGGAAGAGGGGCAGTTCTCATAACAAAGCCAGAAGATTGAGGGCCATGGGGTCCTTTAAGAACACGAACAGCGGGGGGGAGGGGGGGAGCAGGACAAGCAACACCAATTTATACCCTTGACCCTAGACGTGTTTCTCATGCAAAATGCATTTTTTTAAAATACACAAATTGCACTGCAGTTGCTGCATATCATGAATGTGGAATACAGGCACAGCTAAATGGCCTCTCCATTAAAATATGTTGTTACCATGACACACTGTAGTGATTGGAACATTAGTGTATCCATCAAGCCATCCAACACGGAGCGCAAACACAATGTACCGAAATGAATTACCCCACAAGTTTCTGCTCCCATTTTATTAAAAATATATATAGATTAATTTCATACATGGCACTAAGGCAGCAACAAACTCGAATTTGAAGAAAAAAAAAAATCCTACCAAACTTTTCAGTTAAGAAAATAAATAAACAATCAATCACTGCCAGTAAGTCATGGTTTAGTAGCAGCACATGAACACGCTCTGATGGAACAAGGTGAAAGAAAAACACACAGCGCCTGTGATTCAACATCTCGCTGACCTTCTAAGCTCACAGGCACTTCCACAATGTCCTTGCTGTCACCTGCCCAAACGCAACACTTTGATTAGCCGCACAGTCGAGATGCGCCAACAACGAAAGCATTCAATAAATACTCATTCAACAAAATGATTGGGGGGGGGGGTGGTTAGGGCTAAAAACTAGTTAAAACTAGTTAAAATCCCACTTGTGTAAAATCTGACTTACGTAAGGGTTTGTGGAACGGATTAGATATGCCAGTCGAGAACTGCATGCATAGCTCCATAATGGACATGCAGCCCTATCAAGGTCGACCCAGTCTTCCTCCTTCTGTTGGTCCCATGATACACCAGTCTTACCGTAACCAAGTATCAGATAAGCAGCCATCAAAAATGGATTGACAGATTATGCTCTGAATATATAGATCAATTTTTGGACTCCCGTGATTGGCTGGCATCCCTTTCCTGGTCTAACCTGTCATGATACGGGTTACAAGGACACATACCAGCCTTTCCATGACCTCCTATCAGGTAACCATGGAAAATGAACTGCCGGATATGGTTTTCTAATAAAAACCTATAATTCATTCAAACTGATAACAGGCACTACCTCCAATATAGACTTGATTAAAGCAGATTCTTTCTTGCAATCACATTTTAATTTGCTTTTATAGATTTATTACAGGACGCCCTTTACTTTACCGTTACGGAAGACTGAATGGGAATGAAAACAAGTCTCATGAAGAAAGGTCACACACCAGAAAAGACTCACTTGCTACAGCAAACCCGATAAGTTAGACTGAGTCACATATACAGTTAGGCTGTGTGCAGTGCAAGTCAGGCAGTTGTTACATTGCTGAGTGAAGCACTGGAGACAGGTAAACTGTTGAGGACTTTAGCAACCGCTTTAAAAAAAAAAAAAAAAAAAGTTTTACCTGTCACTGAGAAATAACTAGCCTAAGTGAATTCATATAATTATTCTTTGTTTACCTCCATAAACAGACAGAACATGCCATCACCAAACAACAACAACAATAAACAAAACAAAATAAAACATAACAAAACATGTACACCCCCCATCATGATTCCCCGTTTCACCTGTTTGGAGCAACAACCCATTCTACATGTATATCAATGTGATAACACTTAACTCTGACAGGTTACTCACTCTGTCGCCATAGACAGTTTGTTCTATCCATCCATCCATCCATTTTCCAAACCGCTTATCCTACTGGGTCGGGGGGGGGGGGGGGGCCGGTGCGATGCCCTGAGCAAAGGGGCCGGTGCCGGGGACAACCCCGGGAGGGGGCCCCACCCAA
>JAODJX010000119.1:1308195-1320003 GCA_026776945.1 Isichthys henryi | reverse complement strand
AGTCCAAAAACATGCTGAGGCTAATTGGAGTTACTAAATTGCCCGTAGGTGTGCATGCGTGAGTGTATGGTGTGTGAATGTGCCCTGCGATGGGCTGACGCCCCATCCAGGTTTGTTCCCTGCTTCGTGCCCATTGCTTCCGGGATAGGCTCCGGACCCCCCGCGACCCAGTAGGACAAGCGGTTTGGAAAATGGATGGATGGATGGATGAACTGTAGCACTATCATAATTACATATTAAAATCGAATAGTGGGATTCAGTGAAGACCACAAGCTAATCAAAAGTGTTGGGCATCTAGGTCCAGAAGCTACAAATCCAGACCAAGATTTTGTTTCTACCAACTGGTAGAGCATAAAGAGTCACAGTAATGGAGTAAGTACTCCATGGTTGGCAGAAACAAAGTCTTGGTCTGGAGTTGTAGCTTCTGAACCTGAAATACCCAACACTGCTAATCAATCAATAAGAGTGTTGGCTCAAGCAGACATTGCATCATTGCAGCTATAATACATAGGAAATCAGTTGGTAACAGACAATTTTTTCCCCCCAGTAGATCTTGTTGAACTTCGTTACATAGTTACAAGCCATCCACGTTTTGCATTCTCTTGATCAGTGTTTCCCAATCCGGTACTTGGGGACCCCCAGCCGGTTTATGTTTTTGCTCCCTCTAGGCTCCTTGCCAGGAACTGGGAGGCAGCAAAAACATGCACTGCTGTGTGTCCCCGAGCACAAGATTGGGAAACACTGCTATAGATGCAATTTGTTACAAGGGCTAGTGTTAATTAAATTCAGTCACAGCTCCAGATTTCCAAAAATGTGGACAAAACAACCGACCCAACCCCTCTGACCATTTGACTGTAACACACGATGCTTAGTTGGACAATTTCCCATCTCGTTGGAGTGATTTTCAGTCCGCTCTCAGCCGCAGAGTTCGCGATAAGGGCTTCTTCTGAGGACCCCTGTGCCTTGTCCACCAGTCAGCTGGAGCGCACCAGCAGCAGTAGAAACCACACTCGCTATTCTTGGAGACTGATAGGGTGTGTCCTCACAGCTGCATAAATATGACCTTCAGTTTCAGATTGAGCTGGAGAACCTTCTGGCAAACAGGCTGCATGGTGTGACTGCTGGAAAATACCTGGGTATGCAGCCCAAAGATAATATCAATACTTTTAGGGACTGGCTTTAAAATGTATTCACTTTAGAGTAAACACAGTTCAGTATGGTTCCTCTACCAACTGCTACTCATTGTGAGCTACTAGAACAGAATAGTGATAGTTGTTAATCCCTGTGAGTAAATTCTCTTTTTCTGCTTTGCCCCATCTTGTTGTCCATACAGCTGATGGTTTTCTTGGGGGGGGGGGGGCACTGTAGGTGCAACCACCTTGTGGTGCCCAAGGAGCTGGGGATTAAGCATTGTGTTCAAGGGCCTATGGATACATGAATATTCTGCCAAGGCCAGGGCTTGAACCAGCAACCTTCTGATCACAGGGAGCGAAGCTTAGCCTGTTGAGCCACACACTGACCCCTAATCTCATGTCCCACCCCTAATAATTTAATACACTGTTAGAGCAATGCAGACATTACAGCAATATGCATTATAATAAATGAGTGAATATCTACAGAATGTGTTACACCCAGGTTTGAAACACTAGTCGCAAGGAACACACACAATGGGCAATTTAGAGACATCGTATCACTTAACCATATGTCTTTAGACTGTGGCCGGAAACCAGTACAACACAGGGAAAGTATGCAAACTCCATACACACAGAACTGAGGCAGGATTAAAACACTGCTGGTATGAGCCACTGTGCAATGCCCAGTTATTTCAACATTATAATTTATTTATTTAGCAGATTTACAATAAGAAACCAGGGCAAGCTTACAATTATGGTAAAGGGTATTGCCCAGTGGCATAATGATCATGATTTGAACCAAAAACCCTCCAATCACAGGCAGAGAATCCTAATCCACATAGCCACGCACCACCCCCAACTATCGCTTTACAAGTAGACTGTACACATTCATTTACTCTGTCACTGGAAGATTCATAAGCGCTAGACACCTTTTATAACTCAGTTTTACTGAAGCAATTTCATATAAGTAACTGTAACTGAACCTGAACCCCCTGAGATACACTTAAGTAATTATCTACTCTGATGATCATTAAAGAAATGATTTGCATTTATGTTCTATATGGCAGGAGAAACTTGAAGAAGATCTAATCAGAAAAGAGAAGAAGATCTCTCACTAAGGGTCAATCGATACCCAAAGCTCAGCTTCTCTCCCTTAATCTAAGTACCACTAATGTCATCTCCATCGCTCTTATGCATAACTCAATGTCCACAATATTGATTTTCTTCTTTGATGACAGGAATCAAAGTAAAGACTCCCGCCACTGTATTACTACCCAGAATCACACTTTGTTGCAAAACTAGCCATTTTGGAAGACCCTTTTTTGTATTAAAAAATGTGCAATGAAACTTTCTTGCTTTCTAAAAACCACATGTAAGCACAGTTAAAAATCAACCACATCTTAATTAGAGAGGCACCAAAAAATGCTTCAAAATAATTGTACGTGGGAAATATGCACTGGCACCAATGAAAAAGAGCCTGTGGTTTGGAACCACGAGCGAGAAGAGGCAGTCCAGCACGACAGGGAAGGGATCCAAGGAGCAGATGTAGTTACGCAAAATATTTGAACAACGCTGATAGAACAGAGAAGTGTAATGATCAAGGCAGGAGTATGGGCCTGGATTCCCGGGCAGTTTCAGGGGGCCCAGCATTTTACAGGGGTCCTTCAATACACGAAGCAGACATAAAACTGGGCAGATTCACTGTCTGTTCCTTATCTCAAAAAATGCAGAAAATATGAAATTTATCACATCTGAAAATTCACATCTACCAGCATGCCCTACATACCCTATTCACATCTACCAGCATGCCCTACATACCCTATTCACATCTACTGTAATTTTGTACACATATGGGGGGGTTTCCATATTTCTTCAGATTGAGACTGCCAACCCAAGTGGGGGGGCTCAGAATTTCTATCTGTGCCCCTGGTTAATGTTGGACATTGATGCGCTGTTTGCTACAAAATAAAATAAATAAAAAAAACTAATACTGTCTGCCGGATATTATGGCGGATTCCCCAAAAGCAGGCTACAGGAGATAATTCTTTGCTAATGAGTTGATTTCAGTGGTTCCAATCTAGAAGTGGTCCATGTAATCGTAAATCTGCTCTGCCATTAACATTGCAGGTCTTGGATCAAAATTAATTCAGGTCCAGCTTCACACAGGTAAATGTATTTATTTGTGTTCGATAACAAAACCATTGGGAGCTGATAGCTGCCCTGCAAAGACCCACCTCACCCTCAGAGAACTTAGTGTTTTAGAAAACATCTCTTCCAGTTCCACAAAAGCTTCTATTTGGACCTTTCATTCAGACTTTATACAGAACAATATATAAAAGTTTGAGAGATTACAGCACAACCCCAGACACTGTCAACAACGTCTGTCAACGGTGTGAGAAAGTGAGTCTTTCTGGAGGATGAAGGGTCATATTGTTATTACACAGGTGTGGTTACACTAGTACAACAAACCTAAATAGCAGCTACCGTTGATGCACATACAGAACATTCTCAAGAGTAAAGAAATGCAATAATGTGCCGGAATACAAATACAACACTGTATTCAGAATCCAAGAAAGGTAGGAGTCAGGATATTGAATTTAGATGTGAAGTATCACAGGCTTCCTCAGTATGAGTTCTGCATTGCAACTGAGATAATGCAAAGTGCAAGACTGCAAATGATGAAGGACTGGACAAAATGAGCAATACTGTACAACAGAGTACTCAATGAGAACAAAGTACCGAAAAGAGTAAAGTATGGGGCAAAGAATATACTATGAACAAAGTAAAGTGCTGAGAAGATACTAGAGCACTGCCATGAACTGGTGACTCAATGGAAATACTGCACATAAAACCAGGATAATACATAGAGGTGGAGATTTCAGGTCCAGAGAGTACGAATCCAGACTGAGATTTTGTTACAACCAACCGGTTGAGTATAAAGAGTCACAGTCACGGAGTACTTGGCTGGTTGGTTGAAACAAAATCTTGGTCTGGATTCGTACTCTCTGGACCTGAAATCTCCACCTCTGATAATACAGTAGTATTAGGATGATGATACACAGGGCAACTTTTTGAGCAATGTTGTTCGGTCACTTTCCCATTGATACTGGGCAAGAAATTATTTTAAAAATCATGATTGGCAGTCGGCAACTTTACGCAATCATCCATATCCTAATGAGTTGCCCTTTTTATCACCTGTGATTGGCAGTTGCCCGGCAACATTGCTCAAAAAGTTGCCCTGTGTATTGTCACCTTTACAATGCACTGTAGGGCAGTTGAGAAAATTAGTTGCAGGAGGGGTGAATGGTTGCTTGCCTCTATCTTTCAGGAGACCACAACTGAGTCCACAACCAGGTCGAGTTAGGTCTGTGACCATGACAATGGCCCTCTGGAGACATTGATCATTGGCGATGCCCTTGATGTGTGGCACTTGTAGGCCAATAATCTATCTAGCTGATTTAACAACTTAACGACATGGCTCTCTGATTGCCAGCAGAGTGACCGCTGCTGCTATGCAGTAGGTCAGAACATTCTCAGTAGTGCATCAGGAAAAATTTACCAGTTGGGGGAAGTGAACTCTCGTTAACCTCCTTAGGAAATACAGGTGGTGATGTGCTTTTTCAGTAAAAGAGGAGGAACTGATAGGCCATGTGAAGTCCTAGGGGATGTAAGCACCAAGGAACTTGAAGCTGGAGACTTTCTAAATAGTGTCACCATTTGCGTGGCCAAGGAGGCATCTCCCGTATCTGGATCTCCTAAACTCTGCAATGAGTTTTCTTGGTGTTCATGGCCAGCATCAGCCGGGCAGTTTGTGCATCTCTTCTCTGTATGCTGACTCATCGCTGTAGGAGATCAGCCCTATGACAGCAGTGTCATTGAGAAACTCTGTGACAGAGTTGGAGGCAGAAGTGGGACGGCAGGCATGGGTGAAGGGTGTACAGAGCAGTGAGCTGAGCACACAGCCCTGTAGGATGGAGCTGTACTGGGTGCCCAGTCTGACAGCTTGGGGTCTGGTGATGAGACAATCCCGAATTTGGTTACGGGGTGGGGTGTTGACATCCAGATTGTGGAGTTTCGGGCGACCACCTTGTTACGGCACTGAATGCTGACCTGAAATTGATAAGCAGCAGTTTGACATAGGTCTTATGATGCGGGGTAAGATGGCGTGAAGAGCAAATGAGATCGCGTCTTCAGTTGATCAGCTTACCCTGTAAGTAAAGTGATGTTTGTCAAGGGTGCAGTTGGGGGTGTTGGCCTTGATGTGGGTTAGGGCCAGTATTTCAAAGCACTCCAATATAATGGGAGTCAGTGTAACAGGACTGAAGTTGTTTACACTTCCAGCTGCTGAAGACTCTGGCTCAGCCTGGGAGTGGTTGTACGTGCTGGTGAAGATCAGCACATGCTCCTTGCACACGCCCTGATGCACTGTCCAGTCTGGGAGCTTTGCTGACATTGATTCTGCCCAGGGTTGGCTCAACATCACAATGCCAGAACTTCATAGTCTGCAGATGGCAGAGTAGCTCTTTGTTCTGTCTGTTGAATCGTGCATAAAAAGTGTTAAGCTCATTGTGGAGAGGGGTGTTACCAGAGGCAGGGCAGATGTTACAATGTTGTTTTGGACTGGTCCTCAATCTGACCATTGTAGTTGTGTGTGGCCTCTCTGACGTCCCTCTTTAGTTCAGTTCAGACATTTCTCTGTCATCAGTCATTAAGTTACAGTAATTCTATGCATCCTGAGAGCCAATACTTTATTCCCAAAGTATTCATATTGATAAATTTAATTACCTCTGCATCATTTTCTAGTATGATTCAAAACATACAGTGTAAATGAAAAATGTAGAAGGTCTGTTATTCTCTACATCGCCCAGGAGACATAACAAGCCACTGATTAGGTCACACTGCAGAGTAGGGAATTCTGATTAGTTACAAAATGGAAAAAACAGTTGCAGTGCGAAAGCGTGAAAGCAGCAACAGCACTGCATGCGCGACTTCCTCCTTAGTATAGTTCCCCCTTCAGCTTCCCAGTGCCACCACTGCTGCCTGAGTTACATTCGCATGTAAACGTAGCCCCCCCCCCCCCCCCGTGTTACTTGGGTCTGAAAAAAATGGATCATTATTATTATTTAGATTTATATATGTGGACTAAAATTTTGTGTGCTGGGAGAATTGCTTGAGTTGGTGAAAATTGAAGTTAACCACAGAAAAAAAATAAACAAACTTGTGGAAGCAAGACTGTCTAAACAAGGAATCAGAGTGAGTTACACATTTGACATTTGTAAAAATTGTTAAATATAACTGCAAAGCATTGCAAAAATAATGTACTGGTTTCCAATTTTGTCCTTTAATTCTTAATAATGTGTAGTATAAGTAATATTAGGAGGATATTAAGGTAAAATGCATCTGCCCCCCTTAACAGAACTGGCCCAGTCTGAGTCTGCCAACCCGCATCCCGCATCCACCCCGCCGTTGAAGGTCTAGGACCAACACGACTGGATGGATGGATAGATAAAATAGCATAAATGATACATCAAAGAGAGACACCATTCCAACACGCAGGATCTCCTGGACGAGTCTCCCGCTACAGTCAAGAAACCCTGACCATTGTCCAACAGTCGCTGTGAGTCAGACCAGCGGGCGTGTGCCGGGAAAGGCCGCCCAGCATAATGCTCCCAACGGCGGTTTCCGGTCTCTCTGGCCCAGGATCCGGAGTGGTACCCGGTTTACCGGCTTGCCTCTTGAATCACCGCGCCGCTTATTAATAACTCAAAAGCCGTAAGGGTTTATTTCCCCCTTTAGTTCGTTTAAACGTAAAAAAAAAAAAAAGATAAACTGAATCTTCCGTTTCGAGTCTTATTATAAACGCGGGCGACCCCGTTAAATTAAAGCGTTGTTTAAATTCCCCACCCTCTTTCAATAAGTTAAGACGAAATTTACAAAAGGGATAAAACAATTAAATTATGTTAACGGAAATACAACTTACTTCGCGTGAAATGACTGCATAAAAGCATCAACGCATTGTTCCATTTTTATTCAATAGTTTATGTGCAGAGAAAACAGCCCCACCTCGAAATTAAACGCAGAAGGAGTCATTCCGCTAAATCTGCGCGGAATTTCAGCGCGCACTTTGATAACCTCTCATTTGCCTGGCTCGGCTGCGCGGAGACCCCCGTGTTTATCT
The DNA here is from genome assembly GCA_026776945.1 of Isichthys henryi. NCBI lineage: Eukaryota > Metazoa > Chordata > Actinopteri > Osteoglossiformes > Mormyridae > Isichthys > Isichthys henryi. Next base: position 1,312,692 of record JAODJX010000119.1, on the reverse strand, counting down.
ATGGCCCGTCTTTTCGTGCCTCATTATAGACGCACAATTCGCAATTCCCTGCCAGTCTCCCCTCACACGAAGCAAACAAGTTTTTCACATCCCAAAACAATTTGTATAAAACCGCTGTCACGTCCCGAAAGCACGCAGTTGCATTGTTTCCATGTTTATACGCTGATGCATAATAACATAGTATCTTGTAATGGGTAGTCATTACACATCAGTTCTTTCTGATGGACGTTTCTCTCTTTATGTGTTTCCAATTAGGTTTAAAGTCTATAATAAATCGACAACAGATAAACGTCTTAAAGTGAAACGTGGAGGGGGATCTTAGCCGATCGTAATAAGAATCTGGGCCGCCATTGAGGAGGAGCGGAACCCCACGCCTATAACTGGCCGACTTTTTCCCGTCCATGCAATCAGTCATCTCGGGGTGATGCCGGATATTCTCCCTCGAAGGATCTCATTGAAAGCAGCTGCCGCCCTGGCCACTATCCACAAAGCCTGCGGACTACTGCCCCCTGCTGCCAAAAACTGCGAACTACACGCAATCCGTAGCTGCACAAGGGAATTTTACCAAAAATACCACAGGCAGCACAGTCAGGTGTTTTGCCTTTAATATTTCAGTTATTTGCTAACCATGAAAAACTTGATCATTCCTGAAAGTATAAACTACCAGCTAGAACCATATCAGATTCCAGTTTTCGGGTTTTGAAAGGCATCAGCATATACAGTCTGGCTGTGATTTACACTTGTGAGACAGGGGCATCTCAGATGCATGACAGCCAGAACGGGCTGCTGAGTCATTCTGCTGCCACTCAGAGGCGCGTGGCGCTGCCGGGGGTCCAGGACAGAGGAAGCAACAGCTTTCAGGACACATCACGGGGCCCAGCAGGACGCGCAGGTCACATGACCTGCACGCAGCAGCCGCCGCGGGAGATGGGGGGACATAAAGCGCCCTTGTTCCTTATTGATCACACACAAACCCGACATGTGGACAGGCCACAAGCAAAAAGCACAAGGCTGATTTGTGTTTTTCACAACAGTCTACAAAAAGCATACAAGCACAAATATATCTTACTTTGTGCATTTTACAATAAACTTGAACCTACTTTTCATTGAAACATCTGTGAGTTACTTATACGACAAAACTAAATAAGACAGCAGGCTGAGGGGGACCATTCTACTGGTATCAGCATCAGATATACCAAAAAAAAACCCACCAATCAAAATCATTTTAAAGTGTTACTGATTCAGGCCACACAAAAATGCAGAGGGGAAATGACTCAAGGCAAAAATTTTAAGGCAACTGAGGATCAGTATTTAGCTCCTCTGTGTTACTGATGATGGTAATAATGTGTTTTGGTGGCAGCTGGTAGGGGAGCAAAGACATCGCCGGCATGCAAAAACAGACACACCCCACACGTTTAAAGCTTCCTAGTGAAGCAGTAATTTGATGTCAAATATTTGATCTCATTATTTTATTTTAGCTACCTGCATTCTCATGCACGTTTCAGGCTAACCACACGCCTGTTTCACAGACGGCATTCACACCATCTGTGCGATGATGTGCACTGCCCCCCCCCCCCCCCAGGATAGGGTGAGAAAGGGGGCCACCGGCAAAGAGCTTCACACCCCGCAGGGTACTCAATTTTCCTGATGTGACATCGACCTGTCAGGAGACTCACAGTCTCTCCGACAATACAACCCACTTTAATTGTTAAAGAGCCTTAAAATCTATTTTTATTATGTAATTACAGCACTTTTTACATACTTGAGAATATAAAAATATAAACTATATCATTAAAGGCATCACACTCATCATCACTCGCACACACCCATCTTCAATAACTGCCTACATCCTATGTATATATACACACACACAAACCCACACATGACAATTTACTTATTTAATAGACACTTCTAATCCAAAGTGATGTACATTTTGAGGAATCAGGGTCTTCCTGTCCCTGGAGTAACTAGGGATTTAGGACCTTGATTAAGGGTCCAGTGGTGACCATCTGATCACAGGCACAGCCTTCTAACCCACTGAGATACACAAAACTCCTCTGCAATTATAACTGCTTTCATGTGGTTCAGGGTGAGCCTGAAGTCTATCGCAGGAATCGCAAGGCACAAGCTTGAGGACATGCTGGATGGAACAAGCATCACACCACCCATCCCTCCAACTACTTTCTAACATACAGGCTTTTAAAAGAAGGAACGACAACAGGAAAGCTGGACGCTGACGCCGCCGGCCCTTTAAGGCAGCGAGACCTTCCGCGAGGTTTCTCCCATGTTAATGAGGCGCTGAATTGCAGCATGCGCTCGGGGGGCCGTGCGGGCCTCTGATCGATGGCCCTTCTGACAGCTGGCCCCTCCCACGTCCGCCCACTGGCGCACGGGGGAGTGGCAGTGCAGAGACTAAGCGGGATAACGATGCCCGCCGCCTCAGGATGGGGCCATCGGTGGTCGCGATTAGCCAGCTCGACCCATCGCCGTGTGTCTGTGACGCCTGCCTGCTTGTTAAAGCTTCCTGTAGACAGAAGGACAGCCCACTTCTCAGGAAGGATGGGGGGAGAGCGGTTGAACACCCCGGCGAGGCAGACAGCTCTCTCTCACCGCCCCCACTCCATCAGAGACACTGGAGCAAGGGGATGGGTGTCTGGAAAGGCGCACCACGGACCGGACGGAGAGGGAGAGAGGCCAGCCTGCCTCTGCTCTGCACCCCACCGCCCACCCCCATCAGCCTCACAAGCGAGCGCCAGGCTGCCATCGTCACGGCGACAGAGCGAGCGTGTCATGCGGAAGCAAAGAAGGAAGGTCGAGACTTACGGAGCAGAGGGATGCTCAGCGTCGGACGGGCCGGTAGCATGAGAGAAGCAGCCAGATACGAAGGAACCCATGGGAGCCTGCGGGAAAGTCGTTAGCGGCACACTGGCGCTGCCCCTAAGCCATGTGACTGGCCCCTCGGCAACTGGAATGACCTACATGAAGACAGAGCAGCGGCCGTCTCCCAGGCGGCCCAGGACACAGGTACCCTCGTTTCTGCCTCTCCAGCCGAGACTCGGGGGGGGGAGGGGGAGCCGCCACGGCACACTGAGGTCTTCCGCCTCACCGTAAGTCCTGCTGGCGGACGAGCCACCGTTACCTCCATCCGCTCGGGGACAGGGACGTGGCAAGCAAGGGAGGGGACAAGCGAATGGGGATGGGGCGCGGTACTGGGCGTGTTGTCAGCACGAGCTGATTTAGGCGAGCGAGTGAGCGGGGTCAAGGGTGACTCTGGGGGCGGGGGGGAGGGGTTACATCACATCCAGCTCAAGACGCCGTGGTGAAAATGCACCGCAGGTCACATGACCAGGAGCTTTAGCACCCAGATCGGTATGGTCGCCGTGTGGCTCCAGGCGTCCCGTGCCCCGCTCAGCGCGACGGGAAATCACCGCTACTGGTTATGCTGGTCCTGCTGGTGTGCTGCTGGGGCCGTCAGGACATGTGGGGCGTATGGGGACAAGATTCGGAGGTGGCCATTGAAGTCGTGTCAAGTCAAGGTCACCCCGCGTGCAGAATCACGATCATTTTCGGGAAGCTGCAGTGTGGTTTACCAGCGGAATACGTCAATGCAGTTTTACGATCAGCCGATTTGGGAGTGAAGATTTCCAATAAAACGTTTTCTAAAACATTTTATTGGATATTACGATACACTTTAGCATTTATATAATATGTTTCTGTATATATGCAACTATACATAAACTAGTAGTTATTTTAATTAGTATTACAAATGTAGTATTACAGGTATTATATGCGGTACTATGCCCAGTCCTGGGTTATTCCCTGCCTTGTTCCGGTAGCTTTGGGCTCCAGACCCCTGAGATCCTGTATAGGATAAGCAGGTACAGAAATGGATGGATAGACAAGTAGTATTATAAGTGCTTACATGCAAAGCATTTTATATCATAGCTCTAAAATGAAGAACACAGACAACACATGGTGAATTCCACATTAAACAGAATTAAAATGATCTATTTATAATTCAGGGTAAGAGATAAGCATTTTTTATGGTCAGCACAACTTGCCATCACATCGTTGTAATTCTTGTGATGTAGAATCACGTCATACCCATAACGGTACACGCCCACGGCAAATGCATAAAGGGCTGGTACATGCACAAGCTCTTTTTCTAATTTTATGGAGGTTTCTGTCAAGTCACATGACCAGACGCCATGCTGGCGGAGGCTTGACCTCATGGTCCGCAGGCGTAAGTGCTGCGAGTAGGCAGGTAACGATTCACCCAATTAATGATTCCTTTTGATCCACAATATTGGGTCCACAATATTCCATGATATTTTAGGGGAAAAAATGAAGAAAATTTATTTACCAGAAAATGCAACATTTATTTTTGTATTATCAATTTAAACATTCATTTTGTTAAATCCGGCATGGTGGTGCAGTGGTTAGCACTGTCGCCTCACACCTCTGGGACCCGGGTTCGAATCCCCGCCTGGGTCACAT
>JAODJX010000119.1:1293523-1304823 GCA_026776945.1 Isichthys henryi | reverse complement strand
CCATTGCTTCCGGGATAGGCTCCGGACCCCCCGCGACCCAGTAGGATAAGCGGTTTGGAAAATGGATGGATAGATGATAGATTTCCAATAGACAACTGAGGGTAACACTTAAATTTTTGACAGTGTTAAAAAGCTATACTCAAAAAGAGGGCAGTTAGTACTAATTCTACATTCTTGGTAGCCGAAAGACAGTCTGCCGGGTCGTGTTCAGGGCTCAGTCCTACACTACCCTCATACCTCCTAGGTCACTCTCACCTTCCTGTAATCAGCAAGGTGTCGCATGACAAACCATCGGCCAATTTCACTCTAACCACTAGTCATACTTCATGGATAGGGTAATGACATTCTGTGTATTGCATGCAAGAATCCCTGCAGGAAGAATTCAGAAAAAAAGAACGAAATAAACTATAATGCATCACGGTGCCGTTTCACATTAGCAACTGAACCAGCTCTCATAGCTTCCAGTGTTATAGTCGCTAGGCTGATTAGCATTTCAGCAGGATAGTCTGGGTCTGCTTAAGTCGCAGAAATTGAAAAATCGAACCCACTGTGACAGTGGGGGAAATCCTTCTGTCCTTGCAGTAGGCATGCCTTTCTTTTTCCAGAGGCCCTGGAACTTCTATGACTTAATGTCATTGCACCATACTGTCCAGCAGAGGGCGAACTTTCTCCATTTCAGAGAGCACTGATAGCTAATTTATGCCACTATATGTAACTACAGAGAAGCTTCATCCATCCCTCTTCCAGCCACGATACATTTCTGGAGGCGAGGAGGCCTGGAGCCTATATTAGGAAGGACAAGGAACCCTTAATGAGATGCTATTCAATCACAAGGGAACGCCACCAAATTATGTGAGAAACCGAGAGTACCCCAGAGAAAACCTGGAGGAGAACCGACACACTCCAAAAACAGACTGGGGTCAGGATCCGAGCCTCTGGGCCTGGAGGTGTGAGGGATGGTGCTACCCACCAAGCCGAGCCCGACACAGACCACGTTTCTGCCAATAACAATTATTTATATTTACATTTATATATAATGTGTTTATAGTTTATTGTATTTAATATTTTCATGTATAATTTATTTGCACCTGGTAAGATACTAGGTGTATTTTATTGGCTCTGTACGTGTGCTTAGTGCAATGACAGGAAAAAGCTGAATCTAATCTAAATTTATGAAAAATCGCACACTGCCCACCAAAGAGACTCAAAATGTTAAATTAAAATGAAGCTGTTCAAAGCTGCAATCAGTTTCTCTGTGACTTCTGCACTCCACTCGACCAAGACAGAGCAGAACACCATAGGCCATGTGCAGCCTTTCGGGCACAATGAGTCCGCCTGAAGGCAATCGGGGGTTTCCGTGCCGACGGCCACAGAGATAACATCAGGTTCGACAGGCCCCGGCATCACAGCTTTACATGCAATGACCACACGCTTCCTGGATACTGTCAAACAAATTTTACATTCACATCACATATAAACAAACAGAAACCTAATTTAAATCTGGTAGACTGCACCCCTCTAAAATTTGACAATTGCAACGGAAACAAGGTTTTTCTACATAAGCAAGAAATAAGGCTTAAAGATAAATAAAATGTTGTCTAAAAAATAAACAGATTAACTACATTATAATGTGGCTTTTATTGGTAAGGAATGTGTAGAACGAAATTAAAGAGCCTAGTTTTTAGGGTCGTTAATGTAAAATAAGGGGAATTTTTTGTACAGGCTAAATAAAACCCATGCAGAAGCTTGGTCAGAATATGCTAATATCACGGTGTCCAAAAAAGGCCAGATTACGGTAAAAGCCAGGCGAGGTCTGGGCAGTGAACACTGGCATTTTGATCTTGAGCTGTCGAGCTACTGAGCTGGTTTGACACCAGATGTAGCTTCTTGTGTTCTCAAGGTCACCAAGGAAGAGCAGCGGTCCGGACATTCCTCTCACAGCTACTGTAGCACACGAAATGGATATCAGCTCTTTTTGAAATTGCACTGATCATATATGCCCATATATAAGGGATGAAGGTTCTCTCAATAGGCTTGAGGTGGATGATGTGACAGCCCTAGTGGCTCCCAACATCGGGCGATTTAAACCTGCTGTTGACTGAAGAGATTTTAAGACAACGGCCGTGAAACCACAGCAGAAGTGTTTTTCTCCCATAACCATAGGTGATGAATTTAGCAGCCCTACTTCTGGTCACCAGCTATCTATTTTTTCCTGTTGTCAGATGGCATCGTAGACTTTCCCCCTAAAGTCATCCCCAATAATTAATCCATTACTTTTTAATGAACCGTTCAATGTACCGCACAGACAAGCTGCTTCAACAAGTTATTTCCTGTTACAACACAGTACAGAATGTGGTCGTTGTCATGGGTCACATACAACGAATGAGAAAAAACAGGAAAAACTATTAATCATGGGGGATACAAGTTTTTTTGGAATACCAAACCATTTCAGAATGACTTAGAAATTTAATAAAGCTTTTAACTATATGACGCTAATACTGATTCTAGACCTGAAGTTTTCAAGCATAAACCATGACAATTTTTATGAACACAATATCACTCGGAGTGTAAATCAAATAAAATCCCGTTTATTAAAATTGACAACAAGAGTGACACAACAGCCATTGTATCATTCCACGTATGGTCAACACAAGACAAAATGCAGGTTTAACGGAGTAAAACATAAAATACAATCATAATACTTGTGCAATAGAAGTACTAGTGCATACCTTCTAAAATAATTATTAATTATAGCAGTAGGATTTAAAAATACATTATCTGTTTAATATACTTTTTCTTTTCGTTTAAATAAACTATTAACTATTCCTAGATTTATCTGCATGAGTATACTTCACTAGGCAAGTGATTCACAGCATGCACATTTAATATATGTTCTCTACACATTTTCTATAAACATATTTTGTGCTTTTACAGGAGAGTGAAGGCTCCGGCCAGAAGACGATTAGTCACATCATGTCCCATCGACCTTGACGGCGTTTCTAAGCTATTTCCACACCGCTCAGACTCATAACTTAATCTTTCATAACCGTTCCAGCCTCAGTGTCTGCATCCCATACCCTAGTACAAGTATGATCTATCATTAAAGAAGGACAAAAAAAATCCAAACTGTCTACACATGAACTTAAATATTATCTCACTCCTAAGCCACACACTGGCACAAGATCTCCGTTGGCTAATTTGCCAAGTAACTGACCTCTTTGAATATTCTTCTTAAACATAATAATTGTGGCATACACTGTGTTTACACACAAGGCATTGAATACTGATTGTGAGTAATGAATACTGATTGCGAGTAATGAATACTGATTGTGAGTAAAGAATATTGATTGTGAATAATAAATACTGAATGTGTAATGCAAGGAAAAAATATTTCTAGGATTCCTTAGTGTAAGGCAACTGGTGGTCTCAATATTCATTTTTGGTGTATTAATAACAGTCGCAGGTTCATAGAATTCATTGCTTAGTGATTCATTCAGAAACTTTTCATAAGGCTTTAAAAAACATGCATTTCACATGCAGCTCTATCTGTGTTAGAAAAGACAGCTGATAAAAATCTTAACAACACAGCAGCTGAAAGAGGAAGTCGCACGCTTACCTCAAGCAGCCCTGCAGCCAGTCCTTTGGATGGCGCTCTGCATTCTCCACCACCCCGTTTGCCAGAGACTGCTTGTCCAGGCCTTGGTCCAGCCGGTGGGCGCTAACGGCGCCCGCACTGGTTGCGTCCAGATAGGACGTGGTGAGCTCGAGTGCGGCCTTGCCACTCCTGCTGGTCGTTGTCACGCTCAGCACCTCCTGCTGGCCGGTGTCGGCATCGCCCTCCAGGAAGCGCCCGCCCTCCTTTAGCCGCTGCTGGATCATGGGCGTGAGTGGCATGTCCGTGTTGGGGCAGGCGTCCGACTCATCAGTGGATGACAGGGCATCCAGGGAATCCAGGCTGCTGTAGAGCGTCCCCCGAAGACGCTCTGACTCCAGGATGCTCTCAAACTGGGAGCTGAAGACATCTGTCGCCTCCTCGCCTCTGTGGGGAAATGTGACGTTAGCAGTTATGTCAGAGTGGCTGGAGATGGATGGCTTTGCGAGAAGAGAGTAACGGTGGCCTGATATTGCGATCGGCACAGCCCGGTCCATTTGGCCCCCCTTGTGGCATGGTAATGGTAACCAGTATAAACCGAAAAACACTAAGCGAATTTTCCACATACTTACATGGAAAGTCTCAAGATAGTCACAAAAGTCAGACAATGTTTCACGACTAAACATATCAAAGGACTAATATTTTTATAGTTAAATAGAGGCAGTTCTGGAGTTATGTAAAAACTGATCTATGTCTATAAGAGATACATAGAGTTTATGGAAGCACTAATGCAAAGGTGGCACACTGAAAATAAACTTTTACGCTTTATCTTTCCAATTATTTACTATGACCACTTTGGTACATAATACTAGTATATTTTTGGCTTATATGTTTTTTGCTATGAGGTGGCCTGAATTGGATGGGGGGGAAAATCAGACTGTAAAATTTGACTTGTGTCAATTTTTGTAGAATGGATCACTTACGTCATTCGAGAGCTGCTTCTATACAGAACCCTCAAGTCAAGTCTGTAGCAAAAATGTGCTGTTTAAAAACTGAAAGAATGAAACTGTGTACTGAATGGAAAAATTATTGGAGAAAAATAAATAAATGAAAAGGAAAGAGCAGCTAACGATTCTAGCGCATGATGTATTTTGTGGGGTGGGGCCTGGCCATCCAGCGCCATGGCGATGTGTACAGGTCTGTTGTGAGTTTGCCTCTGAGTGGTGCTATGTGGGGTAGCCAAGTTTAAAATTCACAGTGCACCTACCCATCCCCACCCAGCCTCTGGGTTGTTCTCATAATTAGATATACAATTAAGCACAGTTGGTGGGGGGGGGGCATGCAGGGGCGGAGTTACCTGGAGCTCACGTCAGGTGTCTCGCCATTTTCCGGGCTCTCTATGCACACCTCCGGGATGGTCCTGAACACCTCGTCCTCCATGGCTCCCAGCAAGGGCAGAGGAGACGGCTCAGAGGTGCTGCTCCTCAGGCTCCTCTCCAGGGCCTCCAGAGTCTCCAGGGCTTTGCTCATCCTGGGGCACGGGTTCTCCTCCGCAGCCACTTCAGCATCGGGGGCAGCTGGGGCATCCTTAGGGAGCTCGGGGAGCCCAGAGTCCTGCTGTCCATTGGTCCTGTTCTCCATAAATCGCAGCTTCTTGGGGGGCTTCTCCCTGGCCTGACCTCCATCCAGGAAGGCCGTGAGGATGCCGGGGATTTCGGCCAGGATCTTGCTGGACTCCTCCAGGGGCTCATCCAGGAGACCAGGGGAGGGGAGGCAGCAGTCGCTCCTTGGTTCTGCTGCAGCAGGCAGCTCCATGTCCATCCTGGCTCCAGATGTTACGGCGGCAGGAGCCGGGCTCTCCGCTGGGTCCTCTTGGCTAGTGTCACCATTAACCACGGGGCTTGGGAGTGGCAACTCTGCCACTGCTGAACTGAGAGAGAGCGTGTCCTGCATCAGCGTCTCAGTCCATGACTCAAAGAGGCGGTCGGTTGTCAAGGGCGACTCAGGTTTTCCCAGTTTGGAAATTTCCGAGCCTTCGCTCCCGGGTGCTGTGTCTCCACCTGGCTCTGCCCCGCTGTGGCTATCGCAAGGGACCGCCCCCACGTCTCCGTCTGCGCACCGGCGTACCGCCGCGTCCCGACTCCTATTCCCCAGGTCGGTGAGCAAGTCTGCTAGCTCGCGATCGATCTCTTGGAAGAGTGACGTCTCATTAATGTCCTCCTCCTCTTCCACCTCCCCAGCAGGGCTGACAGCCGCCCCATGCCGGACAGATGCTTCTGAATTAGTACCGCTGCCTCCTTCTGGCAGAATGTGGGCGTTTTCAGCAGCTGCTGCTACAAAGCAGGAAAACGACATCTGTTTACTTAAGATGACGGATAATTACCGGCAATGTCAAACGTCTAAAATGATTGAAAAACAATATTTCATGTTTTTTAAATCACCAAACACTGATGCAATATTAAATGCTATATAACTGTTTTTAGTATTACTTGAAAATCGCATACATTAATATAACCGCTCATATATCTTCTCACCACTTTAGTACAGGGTCACAGGTAATGCTATTAAATGGTGTTAAAGTGTTCTTAAAAAACTATCCAGAGTCAACTGGCTGCAGTTCACCAATGCAAACCTATTAAATCCAGGCTATAAGTTCCCAATTACATCCACACTTCAATGATGTGAACACATTGGCTTGTAGTATATCTTTCTCCCAATAGTAAGGAATCACATTTCAGATGTTAAAAGCGCTTAATGTAGGAGACAACAGCCCTCGGTCTGATCTCATTCAAATGAGGGCTCCCCCTCCATCAATCATTAGCTTCACTTAACAGCGTATGATCACACTACACTGAAGGACTGCATAGCCCTCACTGAGATTACAAGAGTATTACTCACATGGAATATTGATCACCACAAAAACATTTCAGTTTGAAAGACCTTTCCTCATTGCTCTAACAGACCTACTGAAAGGTGGAGAAAAATGCCTTGAAATTCTGAGAAGGATTACTTTATTATCATCATTATTAATATTTATTTTAGAGCAATATATGCCTGTCAAACAATGTGATGTATGGACCAAACGGCTAAATGAGCTGCTGTACATCTTTCTCTGAAATCCCTGGGATATTAAAACCTGGCCCTGTGTGTTTATGCTGGGGCCGACTACAGGAAAATAGCTCTCTTGTGGCTCAGCTCCTTGTGAATAGCCCTTATGTGGACTGCAAACACTGAATCACTGTGCAAAAGCAAGGGCTTGCGCTTTTGGGAAGGTGCCGTTGCTTGCTCGGTGCTGTAGGGGGCAGCATTTCACCCATGCGCACAGGCAGATGTCCCTTTCAAATGCTGTGAAAAGGCTTATGTGGAATAAAGTGTGTAAAGTGACCATGTGGCTACTGAGTCAACACAAATCAAGGGGTAAAAAGATCATTCAAATGACTCTTCCCAGTACATGATATATAAATGGATTCCTCCAGTCTGGCAACCGCTTATCCAGTACAAGGTCACATGGAGCTTGCAGCCCGACCCAGAAAGCAGAGGACACAGGCCTGGGGTCACCCTGGACGAGATGCCAGCCCATCACAAGATGCACATATACGAGTGATTTAGGGATGCCCATTCACCTATAAATAACACGATAACATCAGGATCAGGGTCCTTAGCCCAAACAGGACATCACTGACCTGCTTCTGTTCCTGCTTAGCTGTTACGGGTCAAAGGTGTTAGTAATAAACCTTTACATATGAATTTACATATTTGAATATCGCAGACATTCAATATTGAGGATATCTGATCCCTCAGCTCCTCCCAACAATTAGCAATTGGAATTCCACTTCCCTCTGTGTAAACAGAGCCCTTGAGGGTAAATCTGCCTTCACTCACACTTTGGCCACAGTCCTCAATGCTGGAATTGAAGGAAAATGCCAGATATTATTTCGGGAAGCCTGCCCAATACAAACACAGATGGGGAAGAAGCCTGTAACCGCTTTGGACTAACTGATCCAGTAGGCGCTAGACGTTAACCCTGTATAGTTAGTAGCTTTAGCTGGTCTGAGATCATCCAAAGGCTTTTACTGATGCCTCACACACTCGTGGGGTTAAAGAGGCATAACGAAAGTGAAAGCCAGGCTGCCCTTGCACACCGTGCATGTCCAGACAAGGCGGAGGTGGATTCCACACCACAGTCTAACATAACTTAGGTGAAATCTGGGACTTCACCCTTCCCAGCCTACGGACAATGATATAGGCACTGGTGCGTATCATATACACGCACCTACTCGCAATGAGCCAATTGCCGCTATCAGAGCTCTCTAACTGCAGGGAATATGATACCAGGTGATATTTCAGCACAGTCACCAGGCCTGTTTCTAGAGGCCCACCTCTTGGCGGTGAAATCACGAGCAAACCAGTTGCTCCTTGTCCCTGCAACAGCCACCAAACACCACCCATTAATGCACCATCACCAGCACTCTCTTCAAACAACACATGACGAAGAAGTGCAAGCGGTTCCTTTAAAATATTAACAACTCTCCTCTACCTTCTTCTCCTGTTAGTTCTTATAAACATTATGAAGTTCCCAAGCTGCATCAGGTTATCAGGTGCGTGGCTCAGTGGGGTAGCCGTCTGTGATTGGAACCCTGTGCTTGACAGAATAGTTGCAACCCCATTGGGTCCTTGTGTAAGACTACATGGCGTCAGACTGCTGTGCAATAAGCCCTCTTATAGTCTATAGCTGAACAATTGAACACGTGGGCAGGCAGATCCAGCAAACGCAGCAGTGGCCAGACACATGGGCCTCTCTGCAAACAGGCACACACCACAGTGAGAAGGGAACGGCAGCTTTTGGAAGTACATGGCTTCTGCAAGAGGGAAATGCAGGGAGCTAGACACTTATCAACACGCTGCTCGAAATTCCAATTCGGACACAAGCCAGTATGAAATCAACACAGGAAAAAAAAAACAGACGTTTCAATCGATAGGAGCTCAGCCAGTTTCAGAGCATAATGGCGTTACTGTGCATTTTGGGTCTCTCAAGACAGTCAAGCAAGTACTCGTGAGATGGGTTAGAGTAGAGGTGCAGAAACATAATGTACAATTATCAAATTACAGATCTTCATCTTCAGTTCTTAAGCTGTCCCGAGATGCAAAGTGCAGATCACTGTAATTTACAGGAAGCTGTTTTCTGACAGGCCAAGCAAGCCACCCATTACCAATTTGGTAAGCTGGGAAAGTTCATTACTTACCGCACAAAAGGAACCAGACTACAGAGTTCACATTGGCCAACAGGTCAATCGTTGAATGATTATTAGCACATGATTTAGATATCTCAAATCAAATAAGCATCTGCCCCAAAGCTTTTTATGGTAAATACTAAAAAATGTTTAGAAATCCATGTATCTAGTCATGAGGCAATAAAAATTTGAGATTACCAATTAATTACCAATTAATGCGCATTAGGACAAGACAACGTAGTTTTCATAAACAGGTGAATAATTGGGCAAGCTGAGCAAAGTATATATATTCTTACCATACTTTTAAACATAGATATGACGAGCATGTGTTGTACAGGATAGAATTAGCACACAGTGTGGAACCTCAAAACACATCCAAATGAACTGGGTCTAGGCAAAGACACCCATCAGCACAAACACTTTACTCTAAAAATACAAGCTATGAAGTAGGAACCAGTGCAAGCATTTCCTGCACTCTGAGCCACACAGCATTTCCAGAGTGCTTTCGTCTGTGTCCACCAGCCACCTAACAGTCTCCCCTTCTGTCATCATCCTTCACTCCTGGAATTCGCCTTCCGTTCCTGTAGCCCCACTGGCAAAACGTTCCTAAAACGTTTCACATGCAATACTACAGAAATATCCCATCTCTTCAATATATGAGCCATTGTTTACATTTCATTTTTGATCGTTCGTCTTTATTCTTAACAGTTTTGTTGCCCATTGAGACGACATTCCGAGCAAAAGCTGGTCATTGTAATACATGCTTTGGGATACACTAGGATCCTGGAAAGCTTGGATTCCGCATATTCCGGGGTCCTGTCGCTCAAAGCTGCCGGCAGGTAACACTGCCACATTAAACAGAAAATGAGCTGGGACGGTCTTACCATTTTCGGACGAACTTGGCTCGTCTGCTTTGCCAAAGAGAAAGTCGTACTTGGCCCGTGCAACACTTTGAGCATGCGGGGAAGTGTTGTTCACCCAAACGAACGTTTCCGCCTGCAAGGGACAAACAAAACAGGTTAGTGTTAGCAGACAACACTTCGTATGTGGATATGCAGCAGACTCACGACTGAGCAACACAGCGAAAGTAATTACATTTTACTTATGCATCTGTCAAGTTTACTTGAGTTTTACCATCAAGTCGGGAAGCAAGCTGTAAATTAAAAAAAAAACATTGTGGTTTTTAATCTGACATTTATCAGTGTCACTGAGTCATTCATGTGTCATCTGTTATCTAAAACTTCTTTATAGATGTCTAAAAGACGTTTTATAAATATAAAAGGCATCCTTTAGATACCCCCCCCCAAGACAGAAAAAATGTACAATTCCTGCCTTTTACTTAAAAGGCACCACAGACAATACAAACGGTGCCCTGCAATTTACGGCAATTTTGTGGAAAACAACTGATTCCTCAACGTTAGTTAAAGTGCGCCAAGTTAATTCCAAAGAGGAATCATCAAATACTCTACATAGAGCACAGAATCACAAAATATATCCTGCTAGAGTAATTTATCAATCGGACAGTGTCATCATCAGCGATGCCTTGTAAATCTTAAAAAAAAGGGGGTGGGGGGGTTGAGCTTTAGTGTGGAGTCAGACGGGTGATTTGTTGGTACGACCCTAGCAGTTCCTCTAAGTTTCCTTGGGAAAGTGGTTACCATGGCTGCCTGCAGTAGGCACTGGAATGAAGGCCTCACTCAGACTGTATAGAGCTGGTCATTTCTCACTGTACATTTGATGGGAATTATTAGAGTACCACCTTTTGAGCAATTAAACAAAACAAAAGCCAAAACAATTTGTAAGCCTTGGTGTTCTGAACAACTTTTACAAAACTTAAGTGGAGCGATTTGCTCAATTTTCCGTCAACGCAACTGTCTTGTCTTTCACGTGTTTACGGAGCTGACCAGGGAAAGAAACTATTTGTTGCTAGGATGCTGGTAAACCTCAGCATGACCCCTCCGCAATCATCCACACTGCAAGAAATGGTTTTGCATTCATGGCTCACGAGGGAAGATCGTCCTCACATCCATCACATGCGGAGGACCAGGAAAACATTTACGCTGCTTAAAGGAAGGAGCATTGCCTGCAGTGACAGTGAAATATGAAGACTAACAAAGCAAAACATCTGCTAAAAAAAACAAAATGAAACCAGAATAAAAGCTTATATAATAATTTTTTAAAAATTCATGACAGGCGAGAACCTTAATTTATTCTACAAATGTATTGTGTCTATATTCTCAAGCACAGAAGCAAGGGAGTGGCTGGTGGTTATTAATTTAAAAACACTTAAGTATTTAAAAACATTAGTTAGCTGCTGCAGGTGTTTTACCCTTTGACTTTTATGCTGCTAATAGGAATCTCTGACTGAGCTCTTTGGGATTGAACAGTAGGGTCAGTCCATGCCAAATCAACCAATGTCCAGAAAAGTTCCATGGGCATCATTCCTGATTTTGATGAAAACTTGATATTTTGATCCT
>JAODJX010000119.1:1271870-1290967 GCA_026776945.1 Isichthys henryi | reverse complement strand
TTATATTTTCAGCATTTATAGTTCAGATATGCTTCTTTCAACTGTATAAGTTTCATTCCCATCACTGACTATCTACATAGTCAACCACGCCCCCGAAGTAGGGGATCCTGTGGGGGATTTCTCACCTGTGACCATTTTCAGATGGCAATAAGCCGGAGATTTGTCAAACAGAAACACTTGGGAAGGATAAATTCACAAACACTGGCAAAATTGTTGAGTATATGCGGCGGATGTCAGCAGCTTGGCTTTTTTTTTTATTTTAAGATAAGGGACGACGAGAGAAGTGAGCTCTGTTCTGCTAAAGTGTCAAGAGGAGGAAGGGACAGCACGTCATTTAACACAAGCGATTTGATCAAACATCTAAAGACGCACCACAATGCAGAGCACAAGGAGTTTGCTAATGCTAGCAGAGAAATACCACAGCGACAAATTTTAGTGCAATTTCTGGAGACGCAAGAGAAAACGAAACTGAAGCGTTATGTATATCTAACATTAAACTAAGTTAGTTATTTAATGTTATAAGGTATGATATCTAAGGCTACAGGTTCCATCACCAATATAAGTACGCTTTCTTCGCACTACCCACATTTTTTTTATCCGAGTTGTCATTATAATTAATATATGATGACCCCATTATACATATAATATATAATATAATATATATATACACACATATACATACACACTCACACGTGTTACATTTAGTTTTACAAAGTTAGGAAAGCATTGTTTAAGGTTTAAGTTAAGCCTGATGTTGCCTTACACATAAAAGAGTGATCACAGCAGGCAAAAGCCTACAGCTTATTAATTAATCACTGGTATCAGATCGGTACTTGGTATTGGCCGATACCCAAAGTCCAGGTATCGATATTGGTATCAGGACAGAACAAGTTGAATCGGTGCATCCCTATTATTGACCTATTTAAGGTAGAAACGCCGAGCTAACCAAGACACACGTTTATGTTTACAAAAGCAGTCACTTACTATGACAGAGCCACTCGTTGCGATAAAGCATGTCAGCAACAGCATATTGATCCCAAAAAGGCAACACTTATCTAGGACTGTGTAAATATGACTGACCAGTCAATGAGGCCAACGAACCGCTCATATCACAGTTCATGAGTGGACCCATGTGCACCCATGTAGGTTGTTTGCATGGAGGTAAGACACTTCCTTGGTTCCAAATGGCAGACTAACTGCCTTAATTCACTCAGTGGTATGTCCAGAGTTCTCCAGCCACATGACTGTGACCCCCTTGTGTTCAGATCAGGGAGAGAAAATGCTCCCCTTTGTCCCATTATTACTTTTTGGGGAAATGCAACTACAGGCCACAGCATTTACTTCCGGCCCCACTGGAGTTTGACAAATACTTAGCATTCATGCTGACATACAGCTTCTTCAGAACATGCTCACGACTCTAAAGGTAAATCAAGTGAGGAACCTTTCCCTAATTTTCCCCATATCATATCAGAATCTTTCCATTGACAGAACAGAAAAAAACTGAACTAAATCAAATGAAAAGATATCATAAGGCAATTATTTCTATTTTAAATCTCAGTCGCAAAAGGTCTGTATTTTAAAGTGCTATTAAAGTTTAATTTATATCCAACTTCAGTCCCAGCATCAGTACTTGTTAGGTTGTTACACAGAATACATTATTTACTGAAATCAGGCATGGGGGGACAGGGTACATGGTATTCCCAGAGGTGTACCCCTTATCAAAGTTCTCAGCCTAGAGATATTCAAGAAAACATGTACACACAACCAAAATGATGTAATCTCTAAGCCAACACTCATCTTCTATCTAACTAACCGCTTATCCAGGTCAGCCTCTCCAGGAGCCTCTCCAAGGCAGCACTGAATGGGAGACTGGGAACACCAAGTCAGGTCAAGTGGGCTATATTGTCATACCATCCATATATAGGTACAGAGCAGCATGAAATAACATTCCCCCAGGACCACTGTGCGACACACAAACAGCGACTTACAATGGGAGGGGTTTTTCAGGGATGAAAGTGCACAAAACACAGGACAGTATGAAACAGGGGAGGGTTTATATGCTTAGTGCAAGGTATATGGGAACTATAAATACTACAACAGCATAAAGGATAAAAAATATAGTGGATTGAACAGACAGAGAAACAATAATGAGTCAAATCATACAACTGAGGTGCACAAAGAAGCACAATATTGAGACAGCGAGTAGCAGAAGGAAAACCGTATGACCCAGGGAGAGCGACAAACCCTACACACAAATAATGAAGGTAGGATGCAAACTCCCAACCCTGAAGGTATGAGGCAACAGCACTACTCACTGAGCCGCCATTAGCAAACAACATTCTTCAACATTACACGAAAACAATGTCAAAACAATAACAGTAACCATCTGCAACATTACATGTAAATAACGCAATGTCAAGACAATAATAACAACCATCTGCAACATTACACGTAAACAATGCAATGTCAGAACAACAACAGTAACCATCTCTAATAATTCCCACAAAAACGAAGGCACACTTTGCACCAAAAAATGTCCGGTGCTCTGCTCAATCAGAGAGCATCGACATCACATCCTGATGATCACCTTCACCTCAGAAACGACAGAAATTAACACTGTGAAATATCTTTTTTGTAGGTCCTGCTGATTAGCTCCTGTGCTAATTAAGGAAGGGCAAAGCCACACAATGGGCGGCTAAAACTAAGGTAATAATCCAGAGCTGCGGGTTGGGTTCCAGCAGAACATGTGGGGCACTTTCATCACTGTACGCTGCAATACGTCAAAACAGCAACCACAGTTAAAACGTTTCCATTCGTACAGCGATTTCCCATTCTGGGTGAATGAAAGCCATTTGGAGGGAATGTCTGTGGGTCTCAGCGGGCTACAGATGTTGTCGAGTCCATCACGATAGCAGTTGTTCCCTGGCTCAGCTTTCCTCTCTATCCCCTGGGCAGATATCTCCAATTGCCGACAAAACCACGACCTGTGCTTCATTTACCTACTACCAGCTCAATGCCAGCAGCACAACAACTTCCCACGACATGCTGGAGGGAGCTCAAACACAAAAACGGGTTGAACGAGTCGCCAGATTTATGGTCGCTTCGTGGAATCTGGGAAATGAACACGTGTGCATTCATGCAAGGTTGCAACTGGGGTTTCAATAGCATTAAGAACTCCCACTTTCAGTCAGCATCCTCAGCACCCAGACGGAACATCCCAGGCGAGCGTCCCCGCCCGCATAATTCCTGTACCGTCACCTCCCTGCCGGGCCAGAACCAGTGTCCTCACGGTGCACATTTAAGTGCTGAAAGCGCCAACGGAGTTTGAAGTCCATGCCACAAGGCATGACTTCCATCGGTATGCGGCTCTACACCACTTCGAAGCGAGAAGCAGTGTAGTAAAAAAAAACTGAATTGCAGCACATCTTATATCGAATGACCCTTAGCAGTGGAACAATGGTTTTGGTATCAGTGACTTGTTACATCAACGACCACAACCTGATGCATTGCATCCTCCTTACAGGCCACTGTGATCCTGCAATGCTGTCAGCTTCATAGCATTTCATAACCCCCCCCCCCACACACACACACACACACACACAAAAAAACTACAAAGTAAGTACTGTTTTATGAAAACAAACAAGCCATCCTGGTGAAAGCCTGGAAACCAAACGAACGATCAGCCCTCAGCCCAGTGCAGCCAAGCGAAGGTTCGTGGATGCTCTAGCCATGCCTGAAGCGATATCAGTGACACCGATATTTAAGTTGGTAAGCAAAGTCACTATGACTGTTTTGATGGAAAAGTTCAGAAAGGATTAATGTTGTATGTCATGAGATTTAGTTTGATAAAAAGCAGATGAATTCGCACTTTTGGTATTCTGATATATTGGGGGAAACAAAAGACTTTAAATTAAAGAAAACAAAGATTTTTGAAGATGACAAGTGACAACAAAATACACGTAAAAGTAATTTCATATACATAATCCATTATTTTGCCGTCGTATAATGTAAATTTGCTTTTTATTGCCTGTCTGCTTACAGTCCACTATGTCATTTCTTTACATGCAAAAATTCAATAAACAGAATGAAAGTGACAGAAATGAGATATAATCTTCGCTTCCAGTTCATTCCTTTAAAGGAAATAAACTTCAAATACCTTAATTTTAGTTGAAAACCATCATGCCAAGAAACATGGGACTTTTACAGAGGGTGCATTTCCTTGCAGTTAAACTCAGACACACAAGAGGCCTCCTTTCTAACTTGCAATAGGATATTAAACCTATATGACTCCTCTTGAGAGGTAATGATTAACAGACAAACATTTCAAGGGTTGCTCCTGCAGCCAGCTGGGAACAGATTACCTCTAAAAGATAACAGACTGAGAAACCCCTAACGATGATAATGAACATCTTCCACAAAATTACATTTCCATATGAGGCCCTCTGCACAGGAAGCGCACATAAAGCAGTGCTTCAAAATCATCGTGTGATCTATTTAGGAGCATTTGTCCGGCAGGAAGAAAGAGCCCTTAATGACGGAGGACTTCCTGAAGATGGGCCACATCCATTAGCTCCTAAGCGGTACAGTCCATCCCATGCAGAATGTCGATATGCTCATGCTGTAGGAGTCATAGGCAACTCAGGGTCAAAGAGTACTATAAAAAAACCATCTGAGAGAGAGCCCAAGACAGACCCTCTGGGATGCTGCGAGACAGCTGGTGCTAGAACCAGTGAAAACATTGGCAAATATTCAAGGCAACAGCATTCTTTAAGTATATCATAAATGATTAATAACATAATCATCCATCTGAAATGCAGCAGAACCCAGAACCTAAATAAGTAAGGTATACTGGGACATAAATGAAGCTCTGGTTAGAGCCACAATGGAAAAATGAGCAATTGCTAAAATAAGCTCCAGGAGTGTATGTGTGTGTGTGTGTTTGTAAAAAGTCGCAACAGTGAGAGAGAAGATGGACATGAAGACTGGTTTCAGCTACAGAACCAGAGGAACATCCAACTACTGACACAGACACTTATACACCATTTCAGCCACACGAGGAAAATGATTCCTTGTTTACAAGAATGAAAGGGAAGGACATAATGTCTGCTAAGGGAGATGCAGAAACAGCAACATTAACAGGCCTCTAGCAACGCTGTCAACGGAGAAACACACACTGCGTCTCCGCTCTGGAGGAGGGGGAAAACTTTCCAAGAGCACTCGCTCTAGTGAACCTGTCTAAATGCATTCTGCTTTGTGCTACCAACAGCCCGCACTCACGTGAACAAACACATTACAGGATACAACCCAGGCAGGCAGACAAAATTCAAGGCTGTATAAAGACTTCGATTCGCAATGGCATCCAGCTGGAATGCAATAAAACTCCAATCAGCACTATCCTGAATAGCCCTCACTCTGCCGAAATAACCCCCTGCCCAAAAAACAGGCCATTTTAAAGAATGCTTTCTGGGCTGATGCCAGTACTCACCTGTACGTGAGTGTTAAAGGAAAGCAATATTGCACAGGATGTGAAACCCAAAGAGTTCCCATATAACTGTACTCGTACTTTTACAAAAAACAACATAATATGGTCTGAACAATCAAATCCGCTAAGCAGCGAGCTTGCATCAGGGTTATTAACATCAACCAGTCCACGCTCAGCCTACCTACCAATAGCTAATACTTGCAAACAAGATTTATACCCACTATTAAAAGGAGGTGCTATCTCAAAAGGCAGTTGTGTTCCACAGATTTACTGCTCCAGTTTTCATACTGTAGTTGCAACTCAAGTACAGAAAGGTTGCAATTACCCCAGAGCGAAATCGAAACCCACACACTGTGATTTGGGTTTCAGTCAAGCCCTGTTGCAGGGAGTCATTCTGCTTTTGATACACATTGCATTCTTTCAGCAAAACTTGGTCTAACCTAAAGAGGAATATAGTCCATACTGCTATTTAAGGGCATAGTTAAAGGGGCAGGGGAAAGGAAACTTAAAAGGTCACTTACTTTTTAATGCTTGTTGTGTGCTAAAACTCCCCCACTCCCGCAGACTATGGGGTGCTTTGCAAAACTTAATAATCTACAATTTAATTCTACTACTAATAAAAGGCTGAAAATTTAAGATGATGCGCACGTCTCATTACGCACAACAGTATTTTTGCCTAAATGCATCAGTCTGCAGCCATGAGCAGTTATTTACATTTTTTAATTATTGATGTTGGGGGAAGTGAGCCGCTGTGACACCTGGATGCCGCGGGAGGAGCCGCAGCCAGTCACCTGAGAGCAGGGACAGGGTATGGGATCACCTCTGCCAGGCTGGGACACTAAAACTACAGCGAAATGCTACCGTGTACCCCACGTGTATTAATCCCAAACAGCGCGGTTTTGCCCGAGGTGTGCACGGCCGAAAAGCGGTGCTTTACAGTCCAACTCGCACATACCATTCATATAACCATTGTTCAGGACTCACTTGCAGAAAAAGGCAACGCTACTGAGTCCCTGATATAGTGCTCATATCTAAACTGCTCTGGGAAAAATGTTATCAATTTTATTCCATATATCGCGTTGCATAACATTAAGAAATGTTAGTTAGCTTGGCTAACGGACTTTCCGCATAATAGCCGACACCTTATTCATAGGCAAAATTAGAGAATAAAGTCGTTTACCTCCATGGACGGGCTCACTGTTTCCATCAAGCAGCTCCACTGTTCCCTTACTAAGCGATAACAAGTTGATAGGTCGTGCACATGACAGGCGGCCAGCTTAACTAACTGGTCAGCAGTGTGTGTTATCTGGATGTGTGTTTGTCTTTGTTCGGAGGCTGGCTCCCAGTTAATAGGAGACGCGACGACCCCGCTAGCACGGGGAACGCGCACGGACACGGCGACAGCCGAAAAAGAGCGGCAAAGTGGCGGCTCCCTACCTCATCGCTCTCTTCCATATCCCTGTGCAGAGCCTTTGTGTTCAGATACTACTAAGTGCGGCACCTTTTTCGCGCAGCCTGCGATGACAGCTTGCTCGGCGATGTCACCTAGTTTCCCTCCCTCATCATCGCCTGGCACTGGAGGGAACATTTGATGCTGAGCCCCGAACCATCTAAGACGCCTCCTCCATAGGGTCTGGCCTTAAAAGCATCGCAATACTGACGATAAAATAAAATAAAACCGCAACACTGACAGCCGCAGCTGCCTCCAAGCACAGTCTGAGAAGCGAAGGCGGCGGACGGAGGCGTGACAGCTCCGATACGGGGGACATCAAAAGTCCGAGCGAAGGGCTGGGGTAAACCTTCTGCTCCGGCATCGCGCCTGGTGCTACGGATGTCTGAGGGGGTGACTCAGTGAATCCGCGTCTTTCGTTCAGGCATCACGCACCCCCCGAGCATACCTTCGCCCATCTGCTGGTAATGTCAGTGGCTTCACGAGACCCCCCCCCATCAGCTGCAGTTCCTGCTCGTCGTTTATTCCGGTTTTTTGATCTGGTTTGCAATGGCCCGCCACCCCCAGACGCCGCGACACTTGGTACGCTCCCCTTTAAAGCGTTTCCTAGTCCTACCTTTTTCCCGCAAACCTCCACGTAAGGGATTTTCTCGTTAATTCCAGTTTGGTTTTACTTTCTTCCTGGGGAACTCAAAGGGAGAATAACTGAAAGTAATGGGGTTGTCGGTGTTTTTCCTAACACGTTTTTCTGCGTTAATGCTGTTACATTGTGTGACAACGGGGACATTAGGGTGGCAGTAGCAACTCATTACGTTGGTCATGAGTAAAAAAAACACAGAAGGCGACATGCTGGAGCGTGTCTGTGCAAAAACGATTGAGCGTCTCCATCTCACAGAAACATAGTACATTCAACGAATTTCTGCTAAAAAAAACAATGCCACGTTATTATTATTATTATTATCATTATCATCAGTATTATTATCATTTTTATTGTTCTTGTTATATTTTCAGCATTACAGTCTAATGCTCTGATGTTCCTTGTGTGTTACTTATGCAATAAGTACAGATAAAATGCGTTTGAAGCTTTCCTTTTTGGTTCATACGGTATGCTGCATGTAGTAATTGCATGTTATTCTGAAAATAATTAGGCTACTGCAAAATTAGACTGTCTTTGATGACATTATTTTTCAGTGAAGCTATCAATATGTTCTATAGTAAAAAGGTTTTCTGAAAAATGGTTTTCCTATATTGCTGCTGGACCTGTAGGTATACTACATCAAATTTGTACTATGAATAGTTTATGTTTTTAGTTTAAGTTAGCATAAATTCGATCTAGGTGGAACGAAGCCTTGGGCGATAAATTACAGAAAGCCATTGATAAATGTAAACTATAAAGTCAACATACCATTGTTGCCGAATTTTGTTAATATATTTTTGCCAATGTGGGGAATCAGCATGAATGTGTTTCAAAATGAAGCTGCATTAGAGAAGAGGAAGGCAATTATTTGGAAAATGAAACAAGCCACTTTAGAATTTCCTGAACAAAAGTGTACAGTAACAATGGTATGTTTAAACTACCTGAAGTGCTGAACATTACATTTTATTGAGATTAGAAATACATTTTTTCTGCATTATATGTGAACTGTATATTGATTTAATGCAGAATCTCACTGATTGACTGAAAGAAAAACTCACAGAGGACCAGTGAAGGTGGAGACTCTGGGATGAATCCAGTGTAAACGTACAGTCTGTAAGTTATACAGCGGCTTTACTCACAAAGTGCTGAATTAGGACTTTAGTTTTACTTGAGCATATATAAGGTTGGTTTAACATGGTAATCTGAGACTCAGCTGAATTTTATTTTTCTTTAGAAATAGGGCATAGAATCTGGATTTCTACTGTAAAAAAATGGGTCTGGATTCATTTTTCTACCCAACCCTCGAAACATATACTGACATTATAGAAATATGTGTACAGCTTCATTCTTTACACCTACATGTTGATTCTAGCAAATACTCAGCACCAAAAGCTAGATTTATATGATATTCTCCAGTTTACAGAGGTTCATATTCACATTTTATTACTGAGGTACACATGAGCAAAAGGTATGTATCACCGTTAGTGCTTCCTAATGTGATTTTATTCTTAGACAGTATCTGTCTATGCCTATTATCCATCATTTGATCCAAGCAGGATGTGGATAATTTAAAAATCATCATTAAACACATCAAAGTATCCATCAAAAGATGCCATATTTGCTTTTTGTTATGACTATATTTGATAACATTTGGGTTTTTGTGTGTTCAGTTAAGTAGCGTATGGCTATTGCTAAGTTTTGAACTTTTAATAGAATTGTCTAGGCTGAACATTCAAGTGGCTTTTACGTTGCATACAGTAATTTTGAATACCTAACACTAGGGGGTGGTCCAGTTCCAGTCTGTGTGTTCCCACCCTATCTATTAACAGGTAGACAGGAGAGATGTGACACACGCATACACTTATAATATCAGTCAATACTGATGAATCAAAAGTTCTCATAAACGTATATATTTCAATGACAGACAATGAACTCTATAAGGTCTCTCATCACAAAACTTTCATTGTTCGCCTTTAAGTAACAGACCTATTTTTAGGTAAATAAAATTATAATAAGTAAAAATTAAATTAAGAATCGATACAACATTAGCACAATTTCAGTATGGATAATTACTGTGTCACATGTAAGAAGTTCCTCACAGTTCCTGACAGTGATCTTATGCAGTGATTTTATGCAGTGATTTTCTGCAGTGACTACTCCAGTTCTAAATGAAATGTCATTAATTTCTTAAATTCCAAAAAAGCAGAACTTTCCTGGTGGGAAAACTACTAATACAAATGCTGGGGATGGAATCCTTTCTAGTCCATTTAGCTAGAGGAATGACACAGACGAGCCCCGGATGCTAATTGGCAATCGTCCCATCTGGGTGGAAGCATTAGTTTACTGTGTGGGCAGTTGTTGTATGTATGACCAAGCTATCAATAACATATTTGTGTATTGCCTAACTATATTGTTTCCATTCTGTATATACTCCAAATAACACAGAATAAATGCATTTTCTAATCATTGTGCTCCTTTTCATTTAAAATAAGAATACGGTAAATACACCAATACCCAGGCACTGACCAGGAGCTGGACGGATGGATGAATGAATGGATGGACGGAAATATATCAGTATTTATTATTGAAATCAGTAGTGAAATGTTGGGGAGTAGCGTTAAGTAAAATATCCGAAAATGAACTGTCTGCCATGTTTTGAATGCTGTAATGTGTCTTGGTGCTTTAAGTTGCACAGATATGAGGCACGGCTTACTGAGAAATCAAAGGAGTTGCAAAGACTCACCTTCTGAATCGCTGTAGGGTTGAACATTGTTGAGGGACCTTTAGACGTAGAGCTCTGAGTACCTGCTGATATCGTGGTCTGAGTAGGAGGCATTGTTACGCCAGGTGGTTGAGGAACGGTCTCTACCATCGATGAGCTTTGATCCCCTGACTTCTTGTAGGCATTTCCAGGAATCTTGGAGGACCTCTCCATGACAGCAGACATGAAAGTCTTACTCTCCCTCTGGAGAGTTTTATTTGTTTTACTCACATCCACCTCACAAGGTGCATCATCTACATTACTGCCAGGGACATCAGTGCACCACGCATTAGTGGCTTCTTCCACAGGAGGCTGACCATCAGCTGGGTACACAAATTCCAAGAGTTTGACCGGCTTTTCCATATATAATCCATGAGTTTGAACCTTGTTCAAGGCTGATTCTCCTGAAATAGCACTGGAAGAAGATACTGAAGACACGGTATCCATGGGTGAAGACTGGATTTTTTCTTTTGTTTCAGAAGGTGTGTCTTGGCGTAGGATCCAAATGGGAGAGTGCGGTGGCGTATTTTTGCAGTGAAATTCTGATCTTACTGTGTTCAAAAGTGAACTGTTTTGGTTGCCGGTGTGTTCCTCTGCTACAGCCAAAATTCCAGCTGGATCCAATGAGCCTAACCTAAAGAATTCAGGGGTTCCATCTTCAGAGTCTGATTTCAGGACATCCAAGCACGAGTTGGCTTCTCGGTTGGCGCAGCTGCTCAGCTCGGCATCTCCAGAGAAAGTGGGGCCAGGGTTTTCCTCTCGGGACGCTGTGCGGGCAGCGTCGGCAGGACACAACAGCCCAACGGCCTTGGAGGGTGACTGCAGTTGGATGAAGAGGAAGGAAGTCTTGACCTGATGATGATCACCCATTTCCTCTATGGGAGGGTAATCTCTGCGAGAACCACAGGGGATGGGGCGTTGTGGGTGTGCGGGGGGACAAGGCTCCAGGGGTCATTGCTCTCTTGGTCTGCAGCAAGCTGTGGAGAAATAAAATGGTGCATTGTGGCGCAACAGTGAGCACCAGTCATGTTAACATTCATATGCACCTTACATTATGGAGCGCTTAGCCTGCGGTCAGTGCTTTCCAGAATGTTCTGTGGTGGGGCCATCAGAGAGGTGCCTTTAATACATGAGAATTTTATAATTGAACCTGAGATTGTGAGCAATCTATCACAAGAGAAGAATGGATCATATAAAGAGGCTAAGATACCACATAATTGCCATCCTCAGTTTGACTAACAGATTAATAAAGGTGTATATTCAATAACGCTTTCGTACAAATTACACCAAACAACCCTCTGAAAAAGGGGTGAAAACAAAAAGACTTGCCGACAAAGTCTCGGCAATCTGAAAGTGCTCTGGTCATGCTTTTCTGCCCTCATCCCTCACTGTCAACTGAATAGAATGTCCAGGATCTTTAATATCAGGCTTTCATTGTCATAAGATCCCGTACACGGTACACAGGGGTCAAATTCTGTTTTTAGCTTTTCTTGGATTCTGTTTTCAGCTTTTTGCATATCCCTCCTTTTGGTATTAGCCCGTAAATCAAACATAAGGAGTGTTAAAACCATTTCAGTCAAAGATAAATAAACCCGATAAATTATATATCAGACAATGTGATACTGTTTTTATGTTTCTTACCAAATTTTTTAGTGGTCATTTTAAAACACTGTAACAAGAATTACCAGGAAATATGAATAATACAATACAATTATACTGTCAATCAACATTAAAAAACAAAACAGTAAATAAAAAACAAAAAAAGAAATGAGGAATAGTACTTGTAAAATGTTGTGAAATTATTGCCAAATATGTTTGGACATCTTTACAGGATAGGCGTGATATTTCTGGTAAAGAAAAGGAGTGCCCGGGAAAAAGGCTTTATAAGTGAACATGGTCCGGCTGGGCATCCCAAATGACCGCCTTTCAGACACTCTCGCGTAGACCAGGATCGCAATAAGCAGAGCAGCGCTTTCTGCGGGCAGCAGCTTGCTTGGCAGCCGGGAGGCAGCGCAGTGGGGTGCTCCCCCGTAGGTCCGCAGCTCTGTTCTAAAGCCGCAGAGTGTCTTGCTCAGCAGAACCGACGTGCGTGGACGGTGGCCAGCGCTGTCTCCAGTGCTGCTATTACACTGGTGCCGGAGCTCAGGGACCGTACTTAATACCAGACTCGAGAGGGATCTGCCTAATGCGCCTGCCGGGCTCGATCGGTGCGAACCACATGCTGAAACGCGGGGCCCTAGACAGACCGTCTGGTCCTCGTGGTTTGATCAGAGTCTTCATTTAATGTATCCCAGTTCACGTTAAAGAATGTGATGACGGAGCACAAGGTAATGGGCTGCTTTTAACCATTTCACTGGCCGCAAACAGTGAAGAGTTACATTTTTGACGATAGTCTGCCCTTTGAAACTCGTATATCATGGTTTCAAGTGATATACAATTATATGGATCGGAAACTAGTCACAAAAACCTAAATGTGAATATAGTGGTCTTGCCACTCGATGACATGATTTGTCAACATTAGTTTTACATAATGTAACTTATAAATACATCGGGGACAAATAAAGTTTTTTCTTAATTGAACCGAATTGACTTGCAGTAGATCAAATCAATACTGTATATCATTTATTTATTTCGCAATAAGCCATGCCGTCACCCACACAGGACCTCCCCAATCTACGCAATACCAACCATTTCCTTCCAGTAAAATGCAATAGCAGTATTTCTCAACATGAGCCAAATGCAAAAAAAAAATAAAATTAATATCGCAGGCAAAAGACGATCTGCTGCGGCGAGTAAACATTTCTGATTAGTTAAACGCTTACAGGCCTGCGCATCGTTTCAAAATGCAAATTACGCCGGGCTATTGCCGAAAGCGAGCTCTTGGGCAGTGATGTCATGAGACGTTTACGACGGACATACTTTTGTGGAGAGATCAGTCCTTTTCACGTTAAATTCTCTTGTTTTATGTAGGACCAGTAAATGTACCCGAAAATCTCTCAATTTATGCACCGGTTTAACTGTATAAAAGGAACTTCAGCTTCATAGAAAGACGAAAAGCGGGACATGATTGCAGGAAAATGGACCTTGCTCCCGTTTTTAATAGGCTAAAATTGCCTTTGAAGCTGTTTCCTGTTGCGTAATACACCCAAACTGTACCTTCTGCATCATAGAAACCAAAACGAAGAGGTCACAATCAAGCCAGAAAAAAATGACAAGCACTAAAATGTAATTAAAGAAATCATAACCGCAAAACCTATTTTGTGTGCATGTATAGCATCATGCGAGCGTGCAGGCAAAAAGACCAATATGTGAAGATCAGCGCTCAGCTACCAGCCACCGCTGAGTATTAAGACGCGGCCGTGCCACGTTTGGTCAGCCAACTTTGCAGAGTAGATGAAAGGAGAGACTGGGGGAGAGTTTTCACAATCAAGCTTACAGCTTGTGGTTTCTCCCCAATTGAGAAAAAGGTTTATTTTTTGTCCAAAACAACACCCTCTTTATTTATGCCTTCTGAAGGAAGCCAGAAATGTCCAGCAGTTAGAAGATGTAGGGTAATTTCTTACCTGCAATGGTCTGTTAGGGTCAGACAGACGCTACTTATAAACACCTTAAGGTTTACTATACAAAAAGTTCAGCAACAGAATTACTGCTCATCAAAATATATCGTTCATAGTGTTTTCATTGATGTGCGCGTAAGCCCATTTCACAAACAAGCATTCTACTCATTCGTGATTATGTATATCATGTTTATCAGCGTAAACCATTAGAAATATGTTTCAAAAGCACATGACGTACGAAAATGATCGGTTCTTGATAATCCAGAAGCCAGGGGGTCTTGTAATGAGGTACCCTAATAATTAATGGTAAGTAATACTAAAATAATACACCTGAGCAAATCTGACATAAACTGCTTTATGAAAGCGACTTAAACAGCTTTAAAACCTGTATGGCATTCGCCTCTATAAATACTGCTCTAGCTTAATGCATGTTAAGTTATGGTGATGGCTAAATCTGCTCTCAGCACGGTGTAATTAGTATGCTTACCATGTTGCATAAATCCACCGTTCAGTCCGCAAAGTCTATGTTTTTTTATTATTTAAACGAGTTTCCCCAAAAGAATATAATGCACTTTGGAAAAGCCGTCCGATGCTTGCCGGTGCGCACCAGTCCGCGTGATCAGTCGAGGTTCATTTGCACTTAAGAATGAGAAATGGCATGCAGCACTCCTTGCAGCTGATGCTCGTCCATCTGCTTGCGAGGCAGCACGCGAGCCCAGGGATCTCCAGTTATTCATCCAGGGCTCGGGATCCCTTACCAGTCCCTCACTCGCACGCCTCGCGCCGCACACGACCATGCCAAGAGCTCTCTGGCTCCCAGTGAACCGGCATTGTCGCACATATCCAAACGGTATGAAGTGCGACTGAATGATCTCAAAGTTCAATTTTGATTTGATGGCACAGATTGCATTTGTCCGAACTACTTGGACGTGACACAACTTATTAAAGGTAGCTACAGAAAAACAAAACCGAGTGATTTTTTTTCTAAATTATGCATCCTTTGACCTTTTACTGGATAAGAGTTTGAAAGATGGATGATGGTTGGAAAAATATTCGTCTAACTTGCAATTCCAGTAAGACAAGATTCCTTTTTTGAATATTTTTTTACTGATTGGGATTTTCCGATTAACATGACATTATAGTTTCGGATAATAAGCATATAAGATAATGTCAGCTATGGAAGACTAAATATATACACATAGTCTACATACAAAGCAGCTCTTGTGGCTGGTTTGAATGAATAGGCTACCTGATTCAGCCAATTGCTGGACATGAATTACACAGCCTGAATATATTTCACCCCGATCCAAAGTCTGAAGAAATTATACCAAGTCTGATTTCTCACTTCTTAAAACTTTCTTTTCAAATATTCTTTCAAACTCTGTGGGCATCATAACTTCCCACAAAATATTATTACTGGCATTAGTGCAGAATTTTAAAATGCATATTGTTGGCGATTAATTGCCCGCACTCTAATGCGACTCTCTATCAGTATTTGCCAAGTTATTTTCAGACATCTGGTTTTAATTTCCACTCAGTCAAATACGACTGTGAGTTTTCCTGGCTTCAGCTCACTCGGACCAATTTTAGGACAGTAACATATTTTTGAACTTTTCTCTAAAATCGCAGACATGTAATTGCAAAACTGCATGGCAAAGGGATGCGAAATGTTTTACAATTTAATAGTGGCCTAGCATCCGATTATTTTTAAGCTGTCCGTAACACCTGCTGTTTTAAAACGACTCCAGAATCATTACTCCCGTTCAACTTGTCTTTTTCAGATGGTTGAAATAATAGCGCAAGTTGGGTTTATCTGCAACGTCTTTGCGTTGGTGAACCTGCTGGCAAAAAGCAATAAGAATAATTCATGTTTGTCCAGAATCAACTAGACTATGCCTCAGTCTATGCATACAAGTGAGAAGCCACCACGTAATGCAATGTTGCCACAATAGTTTTTAAATGACTGTCAAAATGAATTAACTTTTAATTTTTCAAAGAAAAAGTTTTATATATTGTATCCAAAAAATAAAATTCAATGACAGGTTTGTGTATGAACATACATACAGTGTGTTTGTTCTGTGGAGCAATCAATAATACATTGATTAAATAATATTTTATGGCACAAAGTATCAGACAGTCAATGAGGGGTTGAGAGAGTCATCATGCTTCTCAGTGGGGCATTGAGTCTAGTACTCGGGGGAATAAGGAAGTTTTAGGAATGACAGGCCAAGAGGGTGGTCTATAACTAAAGGACATATGGTTCACACAGGCCTGCAGCCTCGAAAGAGAAAGTACTCAATCCGATTTAATAGACAAACTCACACCACAATATTTTAAACAGATTTGCAAAAGCCTGTGTGATTTTGTTTGTTTACACTCTTAGCAGTTTGCTTGTGCCAAAGCAGAAGGGTTTTCTGGGGAGCCACATACAGATTTGACATTGGTTTATTGCCCTTTAAAACTCCCATTTAATACATAGTCTCCAGTAGTCATTATGGCAGTGTTTATACTTGTTAGAACAGGGAGCCAGTGACCACAGAGTTAGGGTCCAAACCCCAAACGGGCCTACTGTTACATTAAAAAGTACATCCAGCAACTTATGCTAAGTGGTATGAAAAGTATTGTGCTGAGATATGTTGTTTCCTGTATGTATAGCCTACTGTCTATCCGAGTTTGTGTACAGTTACCTATCATACAATAATTATTGTGAAACAGCCGCGATTCTGCAAACATCTGTGTCTCACCTCCTTAAACACCCAATCCAAAAACATCACAAAGCTCCTTCCATACATACACGGGATTTCCGTAAAGGTCGAGAACAAACAAAGCACTGCCTCTTTAAAGAACTTTCTCCTTACCGCCCCAGTTGGAGCAATTAGAAAAGATCCCTTCCCGGATTTTCCCCTAGAAACCATTCATCCATACTGGCAGCTCAGCTTGAGTTTATTAACTGTTGCAGCTCCGATACGTTACTTCCTGTTAGACAAAGCAGCCTTCGGGCGATAGATGCTGTTCGGTGTCAGCCACGTCTCGCTCCGGAGAGAAGAGGAGTCTCACGATTTTCTATGCTGTTTTCCAGCTAACGGTCTATAGGCATGATGACCTGCAGCCAGCGGAGCTAAATGAGATGCAGCTGCCTGTGAACTGTTGGTACCATTTGCATGTAATGTTTATTACTGCTCGATTAGCCGCTGCAGGGGCATCCGGTCACAACTGTGTTTGCAGCCAAATAGTTCCTGTATTCTGTGTATTAAGGTACTTTATAGAACCTTTTGGTTTGCTGACAACAAAATCCCCTTAAATTTTCATAAATAAAGCAACCAATAAAAACTGTACTGTAGAAATTAGCAATAATATCGATATATCAAACATATAGCATGTCTGCTATGGTAGTGGAAGGACAGAGTTCTTTGTGTGTTTTTGCTGTGAAAAAGATTTCAGTGTTTTACTGGTTTAGGATTGTCTTTTGTGGGTGTCGAAGAAAAGGGCACAAGTCTAAAGGAGATTAACTGATCAGGACCCCGGCCAAGTGCTTTGTCTGTCAGCCGTTTGTCACACACTGAAATTCTCATCCCTGATTCCAGCTTGTTGGCTGTTTTTTTCAGTTTCTCCACTTAATTAAAACAGTTTGTTGTTTAGCTCTCCTCACTTATTCAAGCTCGACAAATTTAAACACAAAGGGAAAATAAGAAACTGATGCCACTTACGCTCCTAGTTTAGATACAATATTGATTCCCAGGCTCAGTGAATGGATTTCAGTGCTATTGTATAAATGGCATTGACAGAGATTCTAATTCACTGTAATACACTGAAATGAAAAAGCCTCTCATGGCGTCGAACCAAGCCTCCATCGCATATTTTCAGTGACAGCAACAGAGCAAAACCATCATGCACGAGGTGCTCTGCTTATGGGGAAATGGATCATTCAAGTTGGCTGAGATCCTCATTTAGTTTACACTCTTTAATTGCCTTATTAGGGGTTAGATATATAATCCTAGATATCAAAGACCCGCTTAAACAATGTAGCTATTTTAAGCAGGGGTGCACTTGGAAATTCTGGGCCCCCTGACAAAAAGCCATCTTGGCCCCGCCCAATTTCAAATATAATTTTTCACATTCAAGGTCCCCTGTTAAGTGCTGGCATCGCTGAATATGCCAGGGTATTTATACCCCACTGTCCCTGATTATAGGATAGCATTACACACTCTACTTTCATTTAGAAAAAAAGAGGTATTTTTTCTTGATCATCTACACATCATATTTCTATACATTTCCTATATGTTCTACAGTATGAAAAAGGTTATATGCTGCACCAAAAAATGTGTTTGTCACAAAACAGTATGATTATGCTGCAATGGGATTATTTTAACTGACAGGTTCCACGGAGCATATAATTAGCAGCATTTGACAGAAGGTGAACACTAATATGGTTCCCCAGTACTTAACACGCCGATGTGAACCTGACAAAGTGGATTTCTCTCCCCCGAGAGGTTTGGTCTGGAAAGTAGGTTATGATGTTCATTAACATTTACTTTTTCTGCTGATATGAGGTCATAGCTAATTAGCACAAGAGTGCGCCTAAAAATAATGAAATGGGTCAGCACCAGTCACACGAGCATGGCAATGGGACTCTCCGTGTACTAAACTGGGATAACGGACACAAACATGAACTATATGAAGACAACGGCGGAGCGTGGCAATTCTGGACACTCTGCTGAACATTAAAATTGGGGTAGCACTGAAACAGACCAATCAATTATGAAAATGTCTCATAAGGATAAATGTACACAAGGCTGCCATTAACATTTTTTAGAACAGACTAAATATTAGGCATTTACATCAGGGGCATCAAACTGCAGTCCTGGAGGGCCAGAGCCCTGTGTAGCTTAGTTCTTTCCCTATTCTACTACAAATGATTCAAGAGCTGTGTGGTAATTAGCACAAAGAATAGCAAGGAGTTGAATCAGGTGTGTTAAATCAAGAGAAGCCCAAAGACATACCTACTGCGAGGTATACTCACACACAACTCAGGGCAGAAGGCCTATCTACTGCGAAGTACACTCACACACAACTCAGGGCAGGAGGCCTACCTACTGCGAGGTACAGTCACACACAACTCAGGACAGGAGGCCAACCTACTGCGAGGTACACTCACACACAACTCAGGACAGGAGGCCAACCTACTGCGAGGTACACTCACACACAACTCA
>JAODJX010000119.1:1259741-1271770 GCA_026776945.1 Isichthys henryi | reverse complement strand
AGGCCAACCTACTGCGAGGTACACTCACACACAACTCAGGGCAGGAGGCCTACCTACCACGAGGTACACTCACACACAACTCAGGACAGAAGGCCTATCTACTAGCTAGCATCGGAAAAATTAATCGCAGAGTCTCAAAGCACTTATGTAAGTCGCTCTGGCTAAGGGCGTCTGCTAAATACTGTAAATGTAAATGTACTACGAAGTACACTCACACACAACCCAGGGCAGGAGGCCTACCTACTGCGAGGTACACTCACACACAACTCAGGACAGGAGGCCAACCTACTGCGAGGTACACTCACACACAACTCAGGGCAGGAGGCCTACCTACTGCGAAGTACACTCACACACAACTCAGGGCAGGAGGTCTACCTACTGTGAGGTACACTCACACACAACTCAGGACAGGAGGCCAACCTACTGCGAGGTACACTCACACACAACTCAGGGCAGGAGGCCTACCTACCACGAGGTACACTCACACACCGTTCACACCTACAGGTGATTTGGTTGCTCCAATTCTCCTTAGCATGCGTTTGGACTGAAGTGAGGCTGGAGAGAAATCAGGGTACCCACAAGAAACCCCTCGTCCCAATGGTGTGAGGAAACAGTGCTGATCACCGTGCCACCATGCTACCCCACTAGTTAAATTACATTACAATTCAACTGATACAATAAGCACAAATACACATGTGCTATGGACAGAGGCACATTAGCATGGTCAGGAGTTCCGGGGCATTTTGAATTTTCAGAGGCCCATCAATAGTAAAAGTTGTCAATGGGGGTGGGCAGGTGGAAACGGTAAATAAGTTGCTAACTGGGGCCCTTGCTGAAGCCCCTTTTTAAACTCGGTCCATGTATTTCAGCGTCACCAGCTATAGACCTGCAGGCTAACGAGAATCGCTAATGCACCACTCCAGCCCTGGAGCTGTGAGGCTACAGAGTTACCTACTGTGCGGCTCTCATTTCTAAAAAAAAGCTTCACAGATTCACTCTGAAATGGATGACTAATGTGTACCGCTACAGAGAATGCCAGCACGGAAAGTTCTGGCATTACCGCTTGGCCCCCGTTGGCGTGAGCGGAGAGGTAGATGCAGTCTGCTCCATGCTGCTGATACAGCTCTCACACAGCTGACGTGAAACAAGAGGAAGCAAACTGATGGGTGCCGACAGCAGGGTGGATGGAGCAGCTTCAGCGTAACGGAGGGGGTGATGGAGAGGAGTGGGGGGCTGCAGGCTGCTCTTCATTGGTGGTGCACAAATCACACCTACACACAAGCCCTCACCATCACGTAAGAACCTCACAAGCACATATAAAACAACCAGAAAAATGTTAGTGTTTATCCGCGGGTGACATTTTTACTGTTGACAGACTGCAGCTGTGTTAAAGCGACTGCTCATCCAGGATCCACGGAAAACGACAAGTGATCCTGATGCTGAGGTCATGCAAACCGGGGGAATTACATTTGGCCAGATGCTGCTCCACAGTGATGGGATCTGGAGTGACAGGGATAATGAGAGACATGTCAGGATTCGTGGAATGTGATACGCGGGAATTGCATTAAAATAATCATTGCAGGCCGACCTGACAAGCCGGGGGAAGACCCAGATGTTGACCCCTGCTGGGGGGTCAGTCTAATTGCAGTGCAGGGTGTTTGCCAATCAAAACAGATCGGGCATGAAAGGACCTCTGTTGAGTCCTCTTTGGGTGCACAGTAGTAAATTTTATCCAGGCTCTGTTTGGGATATCCCAGCGTGGCTCCAGCATAATTGAACACACAACGCAACAATCATAGTTTTTTTAATGCTAAAAATCAGACCATTCATGCCCTGGGAGAATGGCTTAATAGTAGGCAACTGGACTAGCATGAAAAGGAAATTCCAAACCCTCTGAGATCTGCCGTGCCACCGTTGCTGCTTTCATATGGGCCATATAGGGAAAAAAGGTTCTTTTGGCTGAGGAACATGATTTTTGGGGTTGTATCATTTATGGAAGCACTTTCAACAAGACTGGGTTACATAAGCACAGCTGCAGAAAAGGGTTTATTTTAAAGCTAATTTTGTGCTAAAGACAGCTCAGCTATAAGCCATGGTACAAACAGGCCTTGTCTTGACCCATGAAATTCCACAGAGAGACTATAGCAAAGGGTGGTATAATCTGTGAGCACATTGACCTTCTTTCAAAAGCAAAAACAAAAGTGCCAAGTTCTACTAACTGTTGTCGGCCAGATGTCACATGGTTTTAAGTTCTTGATGTCTGTGCATGTAAAACATGTTTTAAAGTCTAATTTATGTCTCCGGTACCTCAGTGTCCAATCATGTGTGTAAACGTGTGTACCCATGGTATTTGTAGTGTTTAAAGGAATATCTGTTTAAAAAAGTAGAACAATCTAATTTTCAATAGTGAGCGTGTAAGTATTGTTTGTTGCAGTCAGCAAACAGAGTCACATGAACGAGGAGCAGGATCTTCATGAGCAGAGACAAAAGCCCTTTTTAGGCAGGGTGGGAAACACACCAATTTATACACATCACAAGCGAACAAGGACTAATTAAATTAATTAGAACACCAGCCTGGTCACCTGACTCTCCTTTCTAAAACTACCACCACCATGTACAACTATGACATGGGCAGGGCACAGAGGTTTCTGGGGAGGGGCAAAGTGGGGAATGATCCCCTTTACTCACCTGTAACAAATTACATTTAGAGTATAGAATAGTGGTACTATGTTGATCATCATGTGGAAATTGTCTCTTTGCCTACTCTTTGCCTCCATGAGACACATACACAGGCAAGAGCAATGTGCAGCACCCAAGGAGCTGGGGATAATGGGTCTTCCCCAGGGGCCCAATGGGGGCATCAGTCTGCCAGCTCTGGAGCTCGTACCGGGGATAATCTAATCAGGGGTATGAGGCCTAACCTGCAGTATAACTTGAGCCTATCATGGGGGCCATAGGGTACAATGTAGGGGAAGATCGAGGATGAGATGCCAGTCCATTGTGTGGCAGATCCAGAACTTACTATATTATATTATACTATATTCAACTTTATTGTCATTGCACAAAGTACAAGTACTCCGACAACAAAATGCAATTTGGCATCTAATCTGTAAAGTGCAAAATGTTATATTTTTGCCAGATTCTAGTGAGAATGGAGAAGATGGGATGCCAGTCAGTCATGAAGACAGCAGCTAGTCTGAAATCTGAAAAGGAGCGGATATTATATGTAACCAGGTAACTTGACCTCCTGTAAAAGGGGCCCAGACCATAAACAAGCTGTGCTTCTATACTGATAGAGTAGAAAAAGCAGACCCATGCAGAACTGCTGTTACTTCAGTCATCGCTTGTAGTGTCCTGGGGCTTCAGGTCTGCTTTTTTAACCACGGCAGGAAAACCTGGAAAGCTATGCGACCACAGTAACAAGGCCACCGTTGCGAGGCAGGGACTCAACACAGGGGAAACTCTGAGCCGCCGGGTCTCCTGACGTCAGAGAGAAACAGAGGCCCCATTCAGTGCCTAAGTGAGGGGAAACAGTGCGCCAGGCGTAGGGTGGGGGCAGTCCTGTTGGTGTGAGGGTCACAACCTCATCCGTGCCAATTGTTGTGACCCTGTGCCATTTCAGTTTATTTTGGCAAAATAAATAAATTAATCATATGTTCCAAAATTGCCCGGTTCATACTGAAATCCAAATTGTCCCCTGCCTAGGATAGACTCCATGCCCCCTCACAACCCTGTACTGGATAAACAGTTGGAAGATGAATGGATGGATGGATGGATGGATGGATGGATGGATGGATACATTTCAAATTTACCGTGACGTTGTACTGCAGTGCCGATCCTTGGGGACCCCCAGACAGTCCGTGTCTTTGCTCCCTCCCAGTTCTCTGCCAGTTAGTCCACATTCGACTCTGGAGCAAGGAGAGAGCAAAAACGTGGACTGTCTGGGGGGCCCTGAGGATCAGATTATGAAAGATTGTTGTACTGGTTAAGCAGCCGGGAGAAACTGTTGGGTTGATGGAATCGGGGTGGGGGTGTCGACTCCTGTCCTTGACTCAGTGCGAGTTGGAAAGCTCTTGCCCTCTTTCTTTGGGTTTCCTCCTGGTACTCTATATGTTTTTAGGATTAGATGGACAGCCTCTGAATTTCCTGGAGAGTGCGAGAGTGTGGCCTGTGATGCCATGGTAACATGTGCGAGTTGTGTTTTGCCCTAGAAGTCTCACCGCGACCCTCACATTGGCTAAGTGCTTACGGAAAACGGATGGATGATTCAAACTTTGGCGTCACTGCACTGGATTCACACTAAGCATGAATTGCAACATGCCAAAAATAGCACAGCATCCATCCATCTTCCAACCGCTTATTCTGTACTGGGTCACAGACGGCCTGGAGTCCATCCCAGGAAGCAGGGGGGACAAGACAGGGCAGCCCGGTGCACAAACAGACACACACTACAGGCAATTTAGCAACGCTAATTAACCAAACCTTTTTTCATACTGAATAAAAGGGATGAATGGTAAGGGCAGTTCTTAATAGTGTTGGCTTAGCAACCAAATGCAATTGAGCATTCATAAATAAAAGCACATCCTTGAGTCATGCTAATTGTAATCAATGCCCCTGAATCATATTGCACATCTCTGGAAGATACTGTGCTCTTGTGAATGGGTTTAGAAAGACCTGTATAAATTTGCTGCACTATGGTCATGTATTTTGTCATAGAGTTTGAATCTAATTGAAAAACAAATTTCCAAAACTAAATCCGTCCTCATGTAATCCCACGAGGAAATTCTGTTTTCCATATTTAAGATGGGTTATTTAGAGTCCTTCCCTGAGCTGGAATGGAGAATGAGACATTATTTCTAAGGTTAATTGTAATCTGCCCCTGTCAGGTTTTACATGTCAGGTAAGCAGTGTTGAGTCAGTCACTGAAGGCAGCCGCCTGATATTCAGTTCCCTCTCTGAATCTCCCTCTGCACTTTCAAAGGTGATTTAAATCTGTCTCCAAGAAGGAGGTTTTCTCAGCACCAAGGCCGTGACCTGCCGCCCTGCCTTTCTCAATCTCACTTCCTCCCATTCATGAGAACATTGTGACGTCACCACGGCAACACAAATGTCTCCAGGCTCCGCCTACAATGTAGCGAAAGGTCCCGTGCTTCTAAAGGCATATGACAAAGTTAAAATATCTGTGCAGAATTGTTTGCTCGCCACCCTCATTCCGTTCAACATAACAACATGCATCTCTTTGAGTGTAATTATGACTGCAGCTGTATGACTGACAATATTAATATTCTGTCATCATTTTTTAAAAATCTTATACATATTGTTTAAATGCCAGACTCTGGTTAATATAAATGGATAATGCAAAAAGCCTCTTTTAAACATTTTTATCTTCTAATCAGCTAAATAACTGAGTCCAGTTCTGCAGAAGCTATGTTGTGCCATAAATATAAAGCGCAGTCTTGCCCTGGTAAGTGACAAATTAGCAAAGAAAATTATTTCCTTGGCTCCTCACTGTCAGCATAGTGCATTGTTATGATTTCAGTCATATTTATGAATCTTGTTTTGATCAGGTACAGTGGAAGAATCTGATATCCATCTTCTAACCACTTATCCTGTATGGGGGCTACAGGCCCCCTAGAGCCTCTCTCAGGCAGTACAAGGACGTCAGTCCAACACAGAACACATACACACTCCATTATACTTTATGAGCTATTTAGAAAGACCAATTAGCCTGACATGCCTTTGGCTGGCAGGAGGAATCCCACACAGAGGGAGCATGCAAACACACAAAATGGAGGTGAGACGTAAACCCTCAACCTTACAGGTGTCAGGCTACAGAGCTACTTCGGACAAGTGCCACTATGTCACCTGGGACAAATTAAAGCACATCAATATACAGTGGTACCTCAGTTCTCGAACTCATTAGAATTTCCAGTCGAACCAACCAGTTAAAAAAAATTACCTATAACTCGATCTGAATCTCAAAAGTCGAACCGTGAACGCCGAACTAAACTTGTATGCACGGGGAAATGAGTCACGCGGCACATCTCTCAACGGAAACAAAGGGTAATGCTTCAGTCTCAGCCTCGCATTCGCTGTGATATAGCATCGTTTGTTGGTGATAGTGCTTTTTTTATTGAAAATACTGTTTCAGGTAATACACTGTACTTTGTCACTTTGGTAGCCATTGCTCACCAAAAAGCTACGCAATAGTTATACAAATGTTACAACCTAAAAGTTTGCGATTTACGAACAAATTAACAAATACAGAGTGATAATAAAAATAAACAATGGACCGCATGGCATAGTCTACTGTTGGCGCAGTGTTGGGGCATGGCTGTTGGGTGTCACGATCTGCCGAGCCGGGACCGGGGAAGCAGGGACAGGACTCAAGCGATCGGGAAACACGGGGTTTAATTGCGAACAAGCAGAACAACACAATGACGTTACAATGACCGAACTGGGGAAACAAACTGAAACACGGAGTAAATACAGAGAACTAATGACAACAACCAGAAACAGCTGATCACACGCGGATTCTACGTGAGGTTAATAAGGGGGCGTGGCACACGGAAGGAGCGGACGATTGGGGCAGCACAGGGGTAGTGTTGGGGTACATTCTTTATCGTTTTGGAAGCCATTAAGAAAAAAATGTTCTTCTTGTTTTATCCTGTTCATTTTATGTTTAAATAAAAAAAAAAAATAAATAAAAAACATATTTAGGAGCAATGTTCTGGGGCCGGGAACCAATCAATTGGTTTTCTATTATTTCTTATGGGGAAAATTCGATCAGGACTCAAACTTTTTAGGATTCGACCCCGAGTTCTGAACGGATTAAGTTCGAGTTCTGAGGTACCACTGTGTATATATTTAATTTATACACATAAAAAGACAAAAATGTTTTTTCAGACATCAGGCTAAGGATGCAAAATAGATTATTAATAATTATTTTATATAAACTGCAAATTATTTAGTGAGTAATGTTTTGCCCTTCCGCATGCATGCAGCATGGTAGACCTAAACACCCGGGTTGTGTGTCAGCACACATCACATCTGTGTTGTTTTAGATAATTGACCCCTTCTCTCCCTTGTGGTGAAATGCATCCGGCTCCTAAAAAAAATGACAATCCCTAAGGGCACTGTGAAAGGACATCTTCATCATGTCTACACCCAACAGCCCGACATCAAACACATGGGCCGCTGCTCTGATGGTACCAAGTCACTTCTAATTATGCTATGATAACAGCTCAAAAATAGTGTCACGCACCCACACGATAACATCGACGATTGTACAAACACTGACAAATTTCTGAGTTCCGCTCAAAGAAGTATCAGGAAATCGTTATTGCCTTTGAGTCAATCTGCAGTGCTTCTCCTAGTTCTGTGTTTTCTAAACACATAGTGAATGAACATACAAGGCTTCCCTTTTTACACGAATGGCCATTATGTTTTGAGTTGCTGTTGCATATAAACGTTTGCTAAGCTTCTAAAACTGCAGATCATAAACTACATTTCTTGCTATCTGAAACTTGCTATCTGAAATTGAGCTGTAGCACCCATGTGTTGTATATTAAGAAACTGGCAATTTTGTGAAGTAAGCAGTGGTTCCTATGCACTTACTAGTGGTCTAGCAACGCTTACTGCAGTGCATGTTTAATTCTTTTGAAGTCCTGATGTTTATGAGTAAGAGGAAGCTCAGTATCTATTTTCAATGCTTTGAGGCTTCAGAAAACCAGAATAAAGGTTGAAGAACATCAAAACATAATGTACGCACCAAAAGTTAATCCAGGAAAATAGCTACCAAGCATGAGGCCTAGCTAAGGAGATGTGTCTGATGAACTCTTGCAAATGTAGAGACTAAATGAAAAATATACTCTTGTGCCTTAGGCAGGGCTGGGTTGGCCGTCTAGCATACCGGGCATTTTCCCAGTGTGATAATGGGTTTTGCCCGCCCCCCACCCCCATTGGGCCATGGGGACCCAAAGTCCAGGACCGAATTTTAGGCCCTGTTCATCCCTGACTTTAGGGTACCACCATAAGTTGTTGCATTTTGAGTTATATATCTAAAGTCTAATTTGCTATTCATATATAAGTACTTATGTGCATGTATTTTAATTGAAATGAAATTAACCTTTTGTATGCCATTTGTACAAGTATGAGAACAGGTACACTGGAATGATTTTTCACATACTCCATCTTGCTCTCCTTAACATACACACACATATAGAGGAAAGCTTGGGGTAAGAGTGCGGGGGTCGACCCTCTCTTCACGCCCCTGTACCATTTCATATGTTTTACAAGCATTTCAGGGGAGACATTCATACTGAAGACTATGTTGAGTAAAACACTTGCTTACTTTGTTCCAGTTTAATTTTTACTGTACATTTCCTTATTTGCTGTTTATGTTCTCCTACCATGCCTATTGCTCAATACATAGCCACAATTTAGAAAAATTGCATCATGACCTATATTTCAGCAGGGTTGAACATAGACTGTAAAAGGAAGATGGTCCACAGCATGAAGATGTGTGACTGTGCAAAGAATACACAGTGCTGCAAAGGTAAGACTGCAGACAGGTGTGGACTGGCCATCAGGCATCAGGAAGGAAATTTTCTCAGTGGGTCAGTCTTGTGAGGGCCGGTCTTTCTTCCCTAATCCTGGAATTATATAGCCTAAATAGTAGGGGTGCCCAACCAGTCAGTTAATGATTAAGGTATAGTTTATTTCACTGTTGGCTGACTGGTTGACTGCACCCACCCCCACTCCGGTCTGCAACAAAACCTGCCAAATCTTCCCTGTGGTCAGTGGGAAATTCCTGGATTGCTTTTTGCTGTTTGTTGCCAGTCCACCCCTGACCTCAGATGCTGTCGCAGTACCGGGTTTGCACATTCATTGGAAAGGGTTCTGAAACTGCCAGCAAATACAACCAGTTCAGCAAAAGTCACTGTGACCCCAAATGTTTTGTTCATAATGATATTTGTAGATGTCACATCCCCCTCATGACTCGGACGCGGACTAAAATACAAGCCGGACATAACATCAAACAGCTGGGAACCATCAGGGTTTCACACGAAGTTAATTAGGGGGCATTGGCATACATGAGGATCGGATGAGTGGATGAAAAACTTGCACTGCAGGTTTTATATTGACCATCACTCCTAACTGTTCCAAAAAGACACAGATCGCGTAAATTTTGTGATTTCTCTGTTGATAAGAGCCCTTGATTGGGCAATTGTCCTATGACTGGAGAAAAGCCCCCTCCTTGAATTGTCAGTGGCTTTCCAGTGAGCATTCAGCATGATGTTAAATCATCCTGCAGTGGGACGTAGTTTGGGCAATCGTCTAGTGGACCTTTGACAAGGAGCCAGATCAGTGTCTGACTTCACATTCGAGCTTTGTACGCTCACCGCAGGGCTGGATTGGCCACCCTCCTGTTTCCAGGTATTATACGGGTACCCCCTGCACCCACACC
The DNA here is from genome assembly GCA_026776945.1 of Isichthys henryi. NCBI lineage: Eukaryota > Metazoa > Chordata > Actinopteri > Osteoglossiformes > Mormyridae > Isichthys > Isichthys henryi. The sequence continues at coordinate 1,262,301 of JAODJX010000119.1, read as the reverse complement.
TTCAAGAAGAAATGGTTTGTTCAGGGGCAGCACATACCTCTGTGGAGTATGTCCAGCTATCAATTGCTCCTGACAATGTCATTCGGGAGTGCCGGACCATTCTGACAGTGGTCCGAAGCCCCCTGGAATCTGCCAACTCTCACACAACCGGATCCAGAGCCCATGCAGTTAGGGCAAGCTCCGCTGGCTTCGTTGGAGCACTGCTGAGTATAGTGACTTCGCTTATGTGTTCAGCAAGTCTCGAGCATTCGACTTGCCGCCTCATCGGGAGTTGCATTGCATGACAGAGCTGACTGAGGGGGCTTTGATGCCTAAAGGGTGTCATTTCATGCTGTCCCAGCCTGATGAGAAAGCCATGAAGATCTACATCCAAGAGGCCTTGGAGCAAGGTATCACCTCACTCATCTTCTCAGGTTTCTTTTTTGTAAAGAAACAGGATGGGAGTCACTGGCCTTGCATAGACTATTGGGCCCTGAATGTCATTACCTGCCAGGAACCACTTCCCTTGATCCCCAAGGCCCTGGAATCACTTCAAAGTTCTCAGATTTTTGCGAAGTTGGATCATTGCAGTGTGTACAACCTTATCCAGATTTAAGCAGGTGACAAGTGGAAAATATCCTTTATTACATCTACAGGTCAGTACAAGTATCTTGTGATGTCCTATGGATTGGCTAACAGCCCCTTGATTTATGAGTAGGGTCCTGGGTGATATGCTAAAAAGATTTGTGATCCTGTACATTGACGACATGCTCTTCTACTCCTCCTCCTTCAAGAAACACATACACCACATCCACCAGGTGCTGCAGTGCCGTGAGAACCACTTGTAAATAAAGGGGGAAAAGTGTGAGTTCCATTGAGCGATACTCAAGTTCCTCGGCTACAAGATCGGGGTCCGGGAATGTGGGGATGGACGAAGAGAACACGTCCATGACTGGGCCCAGCACCACACCATAGAGGAACTCCAATGTTTCCTGGAATATGCAAACTTCTACAGTACAAATGCTGCATCATAGGTTTCAACTTGGTTGTTTCCCCCCTCACTGTGCTTCTGTATGATCACCAGGCCACTGGAACCTGGAGGCTAAGGAAGCATTTCGGCATTTCAAGGAGCTGTTTTGCTCGGCCCCCATTTTGCAACAACAAGACCTGGAGCTACCTTTCATCATGGAGGTCAATGTCTTGGAGGTAAGGGTCAGGGTCATTCTTTCCCAGTGCCAAGTAGTGAGTGGGAGTTCGCACTGGTGTGCTTACCTTTCTAGAACGCTGAGTCTTGCAGACCAAAATTATGACACTGGGAATTGGGAACTGCTGACCCTCAGGGAATGGCGGGATTAGCTTGATGACGTCGTGCATGTTTGAGGTGCTTACCAGCCACCGCAACCTGGAGTACCATCTGCTAAGTGGCTCAATCCCCAGAAAACCAGGTAGGCTCTTGTCTTCACCTTTTCAATTTTATAGTCTCCTTTGTGGCCAGGATGAAGAATGTGAAGGCCACCTTCCTGCTTTCTAAATCCTGTGAACTGGGATCTAGATGATGCAATTTGTGAGGTCCAGCAAAACAAACCTGCCCCATCCCAATGTCCTGCTGGTAAGACTTATGTGCCCTCTGCACTCTGCACAGACACCATCTGGTGGGTTTACACCTCCCTCAGCTCCACACACCCTGGCATGGGCAACACCACATGCCTTCTGGCCCAGAGGTACAGGTGGCCCGGATGGAGGAAGGAGGTAGAGGAATTTGTGCTGTCCTGTCTACTTTGTACCCAACATACAGTAAAGCAGACACAGATACTGGCAGGTCTCTTCCAACCACTACCGACCCCTGAATGTCATTGGTCTCATCCAGCATTAGATTTCATTAGCAACCTGCCTGCGTCCAAGGGTAACTCTGCATCCTGACCATGGTGCACCTGTTCTCAAAGATGTGTTAACTAATCCCCCAACCCAAGCTTCCAACAGCCACTGAACATGCTGATGTCCTCCAGGTTTGGATTTTTCAGTTCATATTCTGGAAGATATCGTGCTTGATCGAGGCCCACAATTCGCAGAGTGGGTTTTCTGTGCTTTTCGCATCTGATTCAAAATCTCCTTACATTTACCTAAATTTATCTACGTCTGGTTAATCAAAAGGAATAAAGCACTATAACTTGAAAAGATGTTTGACACATTAGTATAAATTTAAGGAATAAAAAACAATTTTTTCCTTGATTCTTGTTGTCGAAATGCTTAGAGCGCTTTACTTTATTATTCACATTGGCAGAAAAGTGCAGCATTATGGTTATAGGGGTTTATTTGAAATAACAGGCGTTCTGTTGGTGTCGCCATTTTGAAATGGGCGTCTGTGTGAGTGCGCATGCGCCAAATGCTGGCCACTTCGATCTAGTGATGGGAATTCCGGCTCTTTTAAGAGAGCCGGCTCTTATGGCTCCCAATTGGCTCTTCAGATTTTTTTTTTTTTGGTGCTTAAATGATTTTATTGCCAGAAATAATGTAAAATTATTAGTGAAATGAATTACTATGGTTGGAAATCACGTGCAATCATTTTAGCCAATTCCTCATC
>JAODJX010000119.1:1248656-1259641 GCA_026776945.1 Isichthys henryi | reverse complement strand
AAAAGCGGCTCTGACTCCGACTCACAGGCAAGAGCCGGCTCCAAGAGCCGTTTCGTTCGCGACCGACACATCACTACTTCGATCTATCATTTCGACCGCGTCAAACAGACTAGTCGCGTTTGACCTAGCTCCAGGGACTTGCTCATTTCGTCCTATTCTTCCTAAAGGTTTGCTGTTTAAATGCTTTCTTCAACATAACAACGAAATAAAACATTGGTAAATACCGCTAAAGTCTTTCTTTTAACATGTTGGTTAAATGTAATGAGCTTAAATGCTGCCTTCTTTTAAAACGATGTACTGTATGTTAATTGGTTTCGTTTGTGCTTCTTTAAACTCAGCATTTGCTCTTATGTTTCTTTCGGGCATGTTTGTACTTGTTTAAATTCCGCCTATTTTTTCTTTTAAAATAACGCTAAAGTTTTTCTTTAAAACATTTTGGTGCTTTCTTTTAAAATACGCCGTGGCGCTTGTGCCTACTAACAACACGTGGCTACGCCCGGACGGACCCCTGCTGGACGTGTATGCGCTAGCTTGTATTCATCCTGCTATATGTTTTATTACTCCTTAAAAACGTAATTAAAAATAACACACAAATAAATACATGTAATGTATTTTTATTCTATTAAAGTTTTAAGGGCAACCCTTATCTCCCAAATCATATGGACCCCTATCGGCAACACGTGGCATAAGCATGTATGGTATATGGAGATAACCCCCGCCCAATCAGAATAAGGCATACGCCCTACGTCAGAAGTGGATCCAAATTAAGCTCCGCCCAAGGTACCAGGTAATATCTCTCACTGGGTTCACTACTTACTCTGGGTCGAGTATGCTCTCATCCTTATGCCAACAGAAACCTCTCCCCCTTCCAGTGTGTCCTGGAGTACCAACCACCACTGTTCCCCTTGTCCTCTGGAGCACAATCCCAGTGGACAAGGATTAGTACTACAAGAGCTGTGCCTTGTGGCAGTGTGCTCAGCAATGCCTGATGGATCACTCCTGCAGACAAAAGATTCATGCCAACTGCTCTCAGTTCTCCACCATGGCCAAAGAATGTGGCTGTCCACCAAGAACCTCCATCTCACTGGCTGCCACAAATTGACCCTGGCCCGTTCTGTGTTCTCCATCAGGTGGAACCTGTGATTTAACCGCAGCTCCCCTGCATCTACAGGATTTCACCAACCTTCCACATGCCGGTACAGTATGGCACATCCCCTGTTGGATCCAGACTTCCTTCTTCTACCCATGCTGCTGGATGATGCCTACGCTGTCCTGGACATTGGTGGAGGAGGCTGCATTCCACTGTGATCCCGACAACTTTGCTTCTTGAGCCCGGGGCCAGCCTCGTCGCCATCCTTAGCCTCTAGGAGGTCGCCATCCAGGGGGAGAGCTAGTTCTGTCATGCCCCCCTCTTGAGAATGCATGCTCAAGTGGAAAAGGAGTTCCCTGTATAATCCTGGGTTCCCTTGCACTCGGTGCGAGGTATTGTTGCACCATGTGGCTACTTACAAAGCGCTCTCTACTTGTCTGTCGTGCAGCCCTGACCCGTCCACCTCTTCGTGTTCAGGTCCCTGATCATTTGCCCTGGATTCCCGCTTTGTGTCTGCCCCGTCCAGCACCTTCTTCGTAGGACTGATCTCCCTGGCTTTCCCACTGACCAGCTCTGTGACCCCGACCAAGGGTCTGCCTGCTGATTCTGTTTATGACTGGTTTGGCTATAATAAAACCCGGCGTGCTCAGTCAGTGGATCCATTCCTAATAATAATAGCACAAATCTAGAAAGCTATTCATTCTTGAGAAATTAATTATTCAAAAGAGGGTGTAGAATGTTTAAGATAAAAATTGTCCTAAGATTTGTCCTAGGAATCTAATTTAATGATTATGTCTAAAAATGTTTGTGTCCGTATAACAGTGGGACATGATATACAGTTCTTGTTTCCTAAAGATAGGAACCATTTCCACTGCTTCATGCCCAAAAAAATGCACCAGGAACTGGATTCTGGTGGTTAATGTTCAACTTTGGAGGCAAAGTTCCCTCTATAATATTTGAGTTCTGTTTCCTGATGAAATTGCCGAAACTAAAATTAACGACTTATTTCCGTATGCAAAGGAATGCATACCAACTCTTTCCATCCATCTTCCATAACCGTTTATCCCATGACGTGCTAACGCTGTCATTATAACAACTGCACTTTATTTTTAATAATTATATTTTACGAGGCCTGATTGTTGCATTAGAAATTCAGAAGAACTCCTGCCGTTAAATACCGACCATGTGTTGATAGCAGCCTTCAGACGGACGACACGTTTAATTTTGCCAAGATCTTACAATAATCAACTATTTAGCGCATGTGTATTCGAAATAAAGCGACGACCCAGACAAATGACAGAAGTTACACGTACGTCTGGACAGCCAGGGGAACTATAAGAGGTGTGCACTGAAGGCGTGCGAAGATACAGCGATAAGCTAGGAACACATCGCTAAACGTCATTTATAAATACACTCAGGTTCCAATAACATTTAAAATAGTGGCGTAAAAGAGGGATCAAGAAAAACACTTTGTCCGATCTGCATTCATTCTAAGGTCCGCGGTTAAGTGACACGTTTACCTCACGTCATACGGGTGAACTTCTGGTTCATACGGATAATCCGATGTTATTGTAACAGTGATGACAGGTGTGTGTCTTATTTTCTAATGAAGCACAATTTCTTCTTATTGGGATCGCTTAAAAACTTCGTTTAGTTTATACACTATTCACCTGTAACCTGTTCACCTAAAGACCGACAGGTAAGTACGTTTTATTTATGTGTGATACCACTTTGAACAATTCAATACGCGGACCTTTAAAACAATGACTTAGGTTACTAACCTATTTCTCAAAAGCTGGGGAAGTAAATTTTAATGACAGAACTTGGCTGAAATATAAAAAACTACAGTTTTTCGTGATTGCACTGTCATTGTCGCACACGCCCATTTACAATGCAAACACATACAAGGGCTTATTTTGTAAATTAAATATTACACCAAAGACGGTTTTAGTAATTTTACCACAAGTACGCGTACTTTTTGTAATGATCTCAAACGGATTTGGGGAATACGCATTCGCTTTCAAGTATAGTAGTCGTTTATTTGGGAACAGTTTGTCGATAAACACAGTATAGGCTAGCTTTTCTTTGGTATGTCATTCGAAGCTTGTTTCGCCCGACTCATATGAATGGTATTTGATGTTTCATTTCTCGTATATAACATTACTCATTCGTCAGTCCGTCATTCCAGAGGTTTTATGGGAGTTAAACAGCTAATTATATTCTCTGACATGTTTTAACTATTTTATTTTTTATTTGTTTGTTTGTGTGTTGATCATTTATGCAATCATTATAGGTTAGTATTCTTATTTTATACCTAGCTAGGTAAAGACAGTACTTTAGTCTACTAAGTATTGTCATTTCGTTTTATGCATCCTGCCTGTCAGATTTTTTTAAAATGTACCTTATTAATCTAAACACTGCCTAGGCGTCTTTTAATTTAAACGCGAAGTAGCTGATTTAATTAGTTGGAAAATGTAAATCTTGCGTTATAAATGCGCTTGATATGTTTTGTTAAGTGATTCCGCATTTGCTTTTTGTAAACCTGGTCGTGAAGACCGGAGTGCCGCGGACCGCAGAAGTCTGGCGCGCCAGCCGCACCATGCTCCAGCAGATTCTCACAGACATGTACATAGACCCCGAGCTCCTGGCGGAGCTGAACGAGGAGCAGAAACAGACCCTCTTTTTTAAGATGAGGGGGGAGCAGATCCGGCGATGGAAGGAGAGGGAGGCTCAGCTTGAGAAGCAGGTCAAGGCAAAGAAACCTTCCAGAAGAGGTAATATTGCTGTTAAGAATCACGGACCTGCTCACCAAAAGCCTCTTTTCACTTGTAAATGATTTACCTTCTGTGTGGCTTTGGTTTTCAGAAAGCAGGATCCAGGTTACAGATTCCTCTGTTGACCCAGCCTACACTGAGAGCCTGGAAACAATAGTATAATCTTTAAATATACTTCAGAATGCAAGTCACACCTCAGTAATACCCACTTATCCAAATAATTTTAATGCATTTCTATACAGTGCATTTCCCAGCGCATGGGTGCCCATCTCACAGCTTCTCTGGGGTTTTATTGAAGCCGGACTTGGCTCAACAAATCAGATCACGGTTTGAATTGAAGCAGCATACATTTCTAATCCAAGCCAGAGTTCTCCTAAAGTGGCAAGCTAGCATCAGTCCATGGGGAATAAAATCATTCTCAGCCAATAAAGCTGATTGGTCAGTCTGCATCACTCCCCCAGGCACCCAAGCACATGGACTAGGGCTTTTCTGATTGGCCAGTCTGCATCGCTCCCCCCAGTTGCTGAAGCACCTGGACTAGGGGTCTTCTTCCCCCAACAGGGAAGGAGGTATCCTGGCTGCACAGCTCGGATGGTGACATCTGGGTCTGGGTGATGGGCGAGTACCCCACTGACACGCCCTACGAGCAGATCTGTGACGCCATTATGGCAGAGCGGGCCGCCCGGCAGGCGCAAGATGAGGCTGAGCAGCTCAGGTACACCACCCCTATGCCACAGCTCAGAACTTTGACTGGCTCATCATTTTAGCTCACTGTAATGGAATAATGTTACATTTCACTCAAAGAATCACTTTAGCTAAGTCTTCCTTTTTGTTTGTTATGATTTAACCAGTACATCCATTTATCCATCCATGCAACACAGGGATCGTCAGTTTGTCTGTATAGAGGCAAAAGTGTCTGTGGCAAAAGTTTCGAATGAGAAAAACTATGTAGATGACTTTTTTAAATACTATATCTGTGGTAAAAATTGCATTTTGTTCAATATGCCAATCAGAATTCATCTTGGTGATGACTTCTGCTCTAATGTCTAGGGCAGTGTTTCCCGACCCTCGGTGACCTAAGGGCGGTCCATGTTTTTGCACACTCCCAGCTCCCTACCACACAGTCCACATTTTTGCAAGAATTTACCCATGTGACATATCACACATCACGCATTGGTTAGCGGTTAGCTGCTCACGATGAGTACACCTAAACGTACCAAAGTAGCACCTCATAGAGTTAATTAATGAGGAATCTTCTTACGTGCTTTTTAAACTGTGTTTGTGTCATCTTACAGAAAAGACCAGCCCTTTTTTCAGAGCTGGACTAGAGAACGGAAAGCATGTAGGGGAATAGGCTTGTCGGGGCGTGAGGTGATGACAAGGTCATTGACCTTTGCACCTGGCAGTTACGCGTTTTTCCGGCATACACCATGCAAATAAATGGCTTGTTCAGCTGCTGCAGCAGTCACAGGGTTTGCTGCCATGTGTAGTGAACTTCTCAGCTGGCCCATCTTACCTTACTTACAACAGTCACTGGTAATCTCAGTGTTTCTCCCACAGACAGGAAGTTCTTTGGTTAAATATTTCCTCCTCTTATCTGCACCAGGCACTCCCTGTAGTGTGAGATTAGCCCCTTTGTTAAAGAAAAAAACATTCACTAGTTCTGTCGCAAAGCCGGGCCTGTAAATATTCTTTGAAGCATTTTCCCTCTAAGAAAGAGCAAAGTGTTGGAAACCAGTAATTCAAGATGTACGAGTCTTCATTGCATATCCTCACTCAAAATTACAGTTCTGTTAAATATAACGTAAATTTGGCCACAAAAAATGTCCCAGGACATTACATGAACTGTCCCAAAAAATCCAGAGTAATAAAAAGATCTGAAGTCTTAAATTCCTTCTTTGGCAGTAAATATAGGATATGGAAAAATGTAATTTAATGGCAAATTATTTATTGTTTAATTTATTCTGTCGAGTGGGTTTTTGATGTTCGTGTTTATGGACAATAACATAACAAGATGTGCCTTTCAGCAGAAGGTTGCTGGTTCAAATCCTGTGGTCAGCAGAGCAATTCCACCGTTGGGTGCTTGAGTAAGGCCTCTAATCCCCAGTTGCCCCAGGAACTGTACTGTGGCCCTGTTCTCTCAATTGTACATTGCTTTGGACAAATGTATCTGCTAAATAAATGTAAATTAATATTTTGCATATCATTTACATTTATTCAAGCAGCAGGTTTCCTTTACTGAGCAACAGAATCCCGTTTGTAGGATTTAATCAGGGAGTCAATTGATCGCATCAATGATCAATGTGTGTGTGTGTGTGCGTGTCTGTGTACGTGCAAGGGCCCAGAAGGAGAAGGAGCTAGTGAAACGATTCTCCAAAATATACATGGATCCAGAGGTGGAGCTGTGCAGGCAGGAAGAGGAGCGGAAGGAGCATATGAGGCAGGAAGCAGCAGAGGAGCAAAGGAGAATAGAGGAGGAACTGAAGGTACTCAGAGACTTCTCATGTCATCTCTTCATTCACCTTCCATCTATCTTCCAACCGTTTATCTGAGTCCAGGTCATGGGAGGATAGACTGTACCTCAGGCAGCATAGGGCATGAGGCTGGGGTACATCCTGGATGGGGTACCAGTCCATTCGCCTTCCAGTGTTACTCGGTATGGTCTCATCTACAGATCCGTAGCAAAATGTATTTTGTTGAAGCACAGTAGAATAACATTATTCATATTAGGCAAAATGACTTAAAGAATGAAAAAAACTGGCCTGCAATCCAAGGCCTGTCCATCTAATATGCAAAGGAGAAGCTTAGCAGCCAAGGTCTTTTTCCCACAAGAGACATTTTTAGGATGTTTGACTCAGCAACGCCAAAGTAAAGCTGTAAGACTTTGCTGAAAACCAGCTGGGATACAGGTCAATTAACTCTCGCCAAAATGTCAAAAAACCAACATGGTTTGAACCGCCTAGAGTCAAAAACCTAAACTATACCCAGGGCAGGTCACGATTGTGAAACCTCCCCACTTGTCTTTCAGAGGAAGGAGGCGGAGGAGAGGCAGAAGGCTGAGGAGGAGGTCCAGAGGCTGGCGAAGGAGAGAGCAGAGCAGATCTACATGAACCTGAAGGAGGTCCATCAAAACCGGGAAAGGCAGGAGGAGGACCACGAGTGGCAGGAGACGTGTGAGTGCGCGGGCCACTCTCAGGAACACGTTATCAAAATAATAACACACAGTCACATATTATCAACAACACTGGCCAGTTGTGAGAAACCTTCTAAACTTGTTGATGCCCGTTCATGACCTTTATGTACTCAGAGAAGTCATGCCATTAGAGGTCAGTAAATCTGTACGTGAAAGTCACTTTCACAAAAAGTCATCAGATTTTGTTTCCTGTCGTGGCCTCTAACTTCATGAATTCAAGTTTATATATTCTGTTGAGTGGGGTAGACAAAATAAACACCTAACAATACACCAGTATCAGCGATTTAATAATAGGTAGGGCTATGCTTTGATTCTGAATAGTTTCTGTCCTGTCAAAGAAGGGCCAAGTCGTGTGTAGTGGGGTGTTAGGCCATTCCCCAAGGAGAAAAGCCTCCAGTTTTTTGAGGGGTGAAGTTCTGTGCTCCAGAACTTTCATGAATGTCCAATGATGTTTAGAGCTGAGGACTGATGAGGAATTTGAGTTAATCTCAGTGTTCATGAAAACAATCCTGAATATTTAGAAGTGTGAATGGGGGCATTATCATCTTGGAATATGGGGGAATCATTAAGGACCTGTGTTTGCACTGTAGGGTACCCATGGTCCTGTAGATGGTCCCATATTTCTTGTCATATGACCATGCAGAGCAATCATCAGACCTAATGACTCCCACAAGATGGCTGCCCTCACTAGTACTACGGTTTTGTGTTTAACAGTTGGTAAAAAACCAAGGCATCCTTTGTCTTACTCCATGCGTAAACCTGACCAGATTTGTCAGAGAGGTCGAAAGATGACTCACCAGACCATATTACATTGCACGGGGGTGCAGGTTTCATATCTTTTTGCAGTGACCTTGGACATAAGTAGCCCTGCCATAAATCCCAGCTTTGTGAAGTTCTTGTTGAGACTGGGCAACAGAGATGCTGAATCAGTTCTCTGGTCAATATTAAAGCTCTACTTTTGTGGTGTCTGGTAGCTACCTATTTAAGTGCCCGTTAATTCTGGTTAGTGTGTATGTGAATGCTTTTCCTCTTTGATAGTTGTGGTTTGTCAATGATTTGCTGTTGTGATTTATGGGAAGCTTTCCCTTAACACATGAAACCATTTTTCCTCTTCTTATGATCGATGTACCTGTAATTAAGGCACTGCTTCACTGGCCTCTTTGTAACTCTGCTAGCTGCCCTGTGACACTTTGAAGTCTTGTGAATCAAAGTTTTAATTCTTTGATATTTTTCACAACTGACATACCGCTTTTTGGCATTTAACCTAATAGGGCTCCCTTTGCAGCTGCGATCATGATTTAGTTACTTATCCGCTGTGTCGCTTGATAACCACTTATAACACTCTCACACTGCAGTGCTTTAGCCAGAGAAAAAGGATGTGGAGATTTTCACTGAGCATCAGGACCCAAAAAAGCTGGCAGGAACCATAGATGCTGAACCTATGGAAATTTGAGAGCTGGACATTTATTGGGCAACCCAACAACAAAAAAAAGACTGAAAATGGACACAGTGATACTTCCTTATTTCATTTTGCTGGCATTGTCATTTATTTAAATTCCAATAACTTGACATATCAGAATTTAATGAACTCTCTCTGCATCTTCCATCTTCTCAGTCAAGTTTAGATTTTAAAGTCAGCCTCCCTATTAAAAGTGACTGCAGATATAATCCTATAATCCTATAGCTTTAAATATAATATACACAGTGCCCTCCATAATGTTTTGGAGAAAGACATTTTCTTAATTTACCTCTAGGTTCCACAGTTTAAAATTTCAAAACAAACAATTCAGACACATATACAATCAAGATTTTAATATAAAGTTATTTGCATATATTTTGGTTTTACCAGGTATAAATTACAACGTTTTTATACAAAATCCCCCTCATTTCAGGGCACCATAATCCATCCATCCATCCATTTTCCAAACCGCTTATCCTACTGGGTCGTGGGGGGGTCCGGAACCTATCCCGGAAGCAATGGGCAGGAGGCAGGGAACAACCCAGGATGGGGGGCCAGCCCATCACAGGGCACACACACACACCATTCGGGCACCATAATCCATCTATCCATTTTCCAAACCGCTTATCCTTACTGGGTCGCGGGGGGTCTGGAGCCTATCCCGGAAGCAATGGGCAGGAGGCAGGGAATAACCAAGGATGGGGGGCCAGCCCATCGCAGGGCACACTCACACACCATTCGGGCACCATAATGTTCGGCATATTTGGCTTCATAGGTTGCCTGTGCTTACTCAGGTGTTTTTCATTTCTTTATTAGTGCATGATAAAATAAATGTGCACTTTAATCTCATTCGACTTGTTTGAAATTTTAAACTGGAGCAGAGGGGTAAATCAAGGAAAAAAATATTTGTCCCAAACATTATGGAGGGCACTGTACCTTTAAGTCTCCCAAGGGCGTAGATTTGGGTATGGATGGTAGGGACATGTCCAGTATTGTGGGAGTGCTGTGTGTTTACGGGGATGGGTGGCTGTTGGCTGATTTGGTCCATACCAATACTAGAAAACAAACCCACGATCTTGAAATCTCTTCAGTAATTTTTCTTTTGAATATTCATATCCTCAGAGTCACCCTGCCCATATTGAACACCTAATCATAGCATTTACTGGCCTTACATGCTGGACGTAATACCTCTTGGCTAGAGTTAAAAACGGAATTAAGAGCTAAGGAGAACGCAGGCTGTTTGCCGCAGCAGTAGAGAAACTGGTTTCGACAGCCTGGCTTTCATTTTCGGAAAGTCCCCTCACCGATTATTGTTTAAACTGTAGCAGAGTAAGCTGTGTCACGGGGTGCTAACTTCAATAGGAGAATTTAAATCCTGACATGACAACTGATAAAATCTTCCCAAAGTCCAGGACCATTGCAGTGTAATAAGATACAAGTTACAATGGGGATCCCTATATGTCAATCAGGGGTTTACGGCTATATGCCCAATAAATTGAGAAGCCTGTTGTTATTGCTTCTGTTTTATTGTTGCGCAGTTTCCTGCTTTGCTTAGCCGATTGTTCAGCAAGATCCGCTTCCTTCTGCCCCCTCCAGCACCAGTGTGGACAGGCCACAGAAAAGAGAGAGAGGAGTGAACTGTGTGTCTGTTTATCGGCAGTGCGCAGGTCCAAAGCGGCAGACACGCGCCGCCGTTCGCTAGCCAAGCAGACGCGAGAGGACCACCAGAGGCGTTCCCTGAAGGCCCTTGAGCGGGGCCGCGTGGCGGCCATGACCAAAGCTTTCCAAGCTGAAGAGAAGCCGGCCCTGTTACCGAAACCGAAACCCAGGACCCTCAAAAACGAGCCACTGGCTCGGTGAGTTTGCCCCACCCCCACAAACACAGCTACCCGTGGTTTTAGCAGTTTCTGCCACTGCGTTTGACATGAAGCATTTGCCTTCTACACTACTGCGGGTCCAAAAACTTCCAAAATATACCCTGTCACACAAATTTTCTTTACAGGTCATATGACCAAGAGATGGCACTAATTACAGGGGTAGTGCTAATATGACTACTTCACAAACCATGAACAAGAAATTCTTATATGTCTACAGTCATCTATCCACACACAACAGCTTCTGTGGTAGGGTCATAGTGACCGGGGAGTGGAGGCCGATACAATGCAGTGCATACACTCACACACACCATCAAAAAAATAATCATACACTATGGTCGATTTAGACACCCCAACCACATTTTTGGACTTCAGAAGGAAACTGGGGTACCTGAAGGAATCCCCCACCACACAGGAAGAACATGCAAACTTCATGCACAGAGGTGGGGGGCGGGACTCGAATCCCAACCCTGGGGCTGTGAGGCCACTCCTATTTCTAGCATCAGCTATAAATATCGATCCATCCATCCATCCATTTTCTAAACCGCTTATCCTTACTGGGTCGCGGGGGGTCCGGAGCCTATCCCGGAAGCAA
>JAODJX010000119.1:1209370-1248556 GCA_026776945.1 Isichthys henryi | reverse complement strand
TGTGACCCAGGCAGGGATTTGAACCCGGGTCCCAGAGGTGTGAGGCAACAGTGCTAACCACTGCACCACCATGCCGCCCCAGCCGTAAATATATTCTAGTAAACTTATCATTCGTGGATGTAGCCCAGATTTGGCAGTTCAGCATAACTACATGGAGACATGCATTTAGAATAGACACACACACCTACATAAGACCTGAAATACAAAAAAAAGTTAAGCACTCAGACAGAGTGGTGGAAATGAAATGAATCTGCGTATGGTGAAAGGTTCATGTGACTATCTCAGTAATTATAATACCAGATCAAACGGACAACAGAGTAGGCAGTAAGGGCACGCTGCTGGTCCCGTCAGTAGGATGCTTAACTTTTTTTGTCACTGTGTTACTGGGTGTATATTTAATAGAGAACATTTTAAAGTCTGAATCATATGCAGGCTTTACTCTTCATTTGGTCTGTTTGTAATCCCTGAATTGACCATTTTTGACATTTGGCTGAAGGGATCTTTTTGGAAGCAGGGCTGTGGTTTAATCACTGGGCTATAACGTGACATTCCAACGCGTACCGCTTGTGCGTTTCAACAGGAAGCCAGCTATGCGCAGGACGCCGTCCACGTCCAACAGAGAAGATATCGTCCGATGGTTCCGGGAGGAGCAGTTGCCCCTTCGAGCCGGATTCCAGAAGGACCACAGCTGCATCGCTGTCTGGTTTCATGGTATGCCAAGTGAAATGTCAGCAATATTATTTCAGAGAGCTTTTACTGCCCCCTACAGGTACAATCTGTTCACATTAATTTTCAGGACAAAAACATTTGCTCAGTTCTATTAGGTAAAGGCATGATTTCCAAAGCTCTCCTTAATTAACCATGGTCAGTTACTATAGCAGAAATGATTCAACCAGTAAATTCATCTTCAAAGCCATTATGAAGTACTGCAGTGCTGCAGATTAAATATAATATACGATTTAGTAGAGAGTATCTAGCCAGAGGTGTGGGAACCAGCCCCTAAATCATACAGTTTCACTTTATTACTACTAAAAATCTCTAAATCAACTATGTTGCAAATGTGTAAATGATAAAATGGTAACAATCACTTGAGTATGGGGGAATTTTGTCATCTTTTTCACCTGCCATCATAGTATATTTAACATATGCGGTTGTCAGAGGGCAGCAGCTGAGAGACATACCTCCGGGGTCAGGGCTTCCATGCCTGGCTCTGCCGTTTGCAGTTTTCCCCCCTTTCCTGGTTCCCCTGTCTCATGCCCTTTACTTACTGGGATGGGCTCTTGTCTCACCTTGACCCTGGCCCTGACTGGCACTCTTGGTGTCAGGTACATGCCACCGGTGACACATTCCTTTCTCTTCAGGAATAATCACGCGGCAGGAGGCCGAGGCCCTGCTCGTCGGCCAAAAGCCAGGGGCTTTTCTCATCCGCGTCAGCGAGAGAATCATGGGCTTCGTCCTCTCCTACCGCTACCCAGGGGGCTTCAAGCACTTCCTCATCGACGCCACAGACAGCTGCTACATTCTGCTGGGAGACCAGATCAAATTCATGACACTGATCGAACTGGTCGAATACCACATGGTAAACATAACTTTTGTTCATGGTGTTCGCAGTAAACTCCATGCATACAGCTCTCCTTCAATGTGCCACCGTCACCAGTACCTCACCAGCAATGCACTAGTAATTTATCCATATTCATATCTTTGTTTGTCCACTAGGTGGAGCCCATTACCATGTCCGGAGGGGAACAGCTGCTGTATCCATGTGGTCAGAGCTCAGGTCTCATAGATTACACTGAGCTTTTCTCCTGAACTGGCAGTCTTGTCATAAAAATGCACATTTCTGTAAAATATCAGTTTCACTAATGTGCAAGACATCTACCTTTTCAGTACAGCTTCCCACTTCTGACTTCAGTTACCATAATTTTATCTTTTGGAACTGTACTCCATTAATAGTACATAGCAGCGGTTTGACTCTTATTAAACAACCTATCCAGTTCCTTGGTTGCTTGTGGGCGAACAAGCGTGACTTACATAATAAACTAGCCTTTCAAATTTTGATTAACCCATAACATTAATTTTTGACATATTGTTAAACCAATAACTTTCACTAGGATCATAACAATAAATAAAATAAAAAAAACAACTTAGATTCAATAGAAAACCAAGGATATTGCTAGACCTGGACCAAACTTTTAAATGTGATCAGGGCTGTACTGTTAAGGGAACTTAGTTAAATAAAACTTTGAAAGTGATTTCAAAACCACCATTTATTACCGGCTTTTACAGTGAACAGAATCTGCTATTTAAAAAGGCAAGCAAAATGCACTTTAAATACAGAAAGGCCTCATGTCATTAGACCATCATATGGTATGACTGCTGCACAGAGGAGACGAGACAGGGAAGTGGGAACACCAAGCTTACAGGTTATCTATGACCGTATGCATCTGCTGGTGTATGGAAAACGTCTACAGAAGCGCAAAACACTTTCTTCCAACATTAAAAGCAACCAGCACACTGCTTGCAGGTAGACACTTACATTTACCAACACACAGAACTGATTTAACACAGAAGAACAGTCATCAGTCATTTTAGATGAAGCTACAGTTCAGGTATAGAACCTGAATTAGCAAGTAAGTATACAAAATAATTCAAGTTCCTTCCATTTTTATCATTATTCAATGCAGCTGTTTCATGGCCTAAATATTAGCGGAACCACCTGGTGTTTTACCAGACCCAAATATACTTTCATCAGTACAACTTTTTATCCCCACATTAAGGTGCCAATGTTAAACATTTAAAACACCATGTTCAAGCAAAGTGTCACATGCAGAGGACTGTGATCCGTTTGGAGTCAGATCAGAGTGACATGGCCTTAAATTTAGCTTTTAAAATAACAGGTCACTACAGGAACAGAGTAAATTGCAGACACGTGGAACAAGCCCCCCCGTGCTAAGAAAAACAGGGACAGGAAAAGCTGCAGAGTCCACATGAAGGAACAACCCCAAGGGGGGGGGGGGGCGAAGAGAAAAGAAAAATCGTCTGGGAATAGGTCCATATTATAGTGGATCACCTGCCACCACACGGAAGACCGACCTGCACCATGGGAGAGTTACAGAAAAGCACCTCATTCTGTATGAACAGAAGTGTGGTGTGAGGACGGCATCCCGAAATACATAATTACTGACACCGGCATCAGCACGACAAACCCTGGACTTTTAAACCACTTTGTCCCCCACACATTTACAAATTATGAGCCTCTTTGAATCCCCTGCATCCTGGCAACAAGATCCTTAGAGATTCTGGAATCTTCCACCAAGTTCACATTAGTAAGAAACATCTCTCTGTTACTAAGCAAGACACGGTATAAAAAAAAAATAAAAAAAACTTTTCTATATATTTATATCACATTGATCCAAATCACCTGAAACAGGCAACCCCATTAACTTTATTTAGATTATATAGAAAACGGAAGCGGGTTATTTGGGATCAATCACAACCGGGGGGGGGATTCAAACGCTGTCAATCATGTGGCTGCTGAATTTGTATTTGGATACCAAAATATCAGTAACACAGGTGCAATTAACATTTAAAATTAGTAAATGTATTGAGAGGGATGCTTTTACTCTTTAAGGGACCCACGGTCTTAAAACCAGCTTCAAGCCTAAACTGATGTTTGAGTTTGATTAAATTGACATTAATATTCCCTTCCATGCTGACTGCCAATTAGTCACTGCTTTAGATGAGACATACAGTTGTCTTGGACGGCCCTGTTTGTGAGAGAGCAACCGTCCCGGTGTGCAGACTTCTGCCATTGCATGTGCAGTCCACCAGGTGGCATCACATAAAGAACTGTCCCAGCAGACTGGCAAACCCCAGGGCTATCAGAAGACTGTGAAAGGCGGCGGACGGCCAGCGGAGCTTTCCGATTCGGCGAAGGGAGATCATGTGCACCACAGAGGGCAGCACAAACACCAGGGCGAGGCCGCAAAACGCCCCCGCATATCTACAAAAGAAAACGCTGGAGTTAAAGCTAGGTAACCAGATGGGTAATTTCTATCTCAACTTATCCCATAGATCATCCTATAATCAATACTCACATTCATGCTTCTACTGCCGAATTTAACACAACTGACCTCTATGACAAAACAGCACCACCCTCAGTCTGGAAGAATGTCACGCCTATTTACTAGCTAAATGTCTGTTCCCATGCCAACGGGGCCGTTCCTACCTGATTATGGAGCCGATGTTAGGATAAAACCTTGCCATAAGCACGCCGGCTGCCACGATGACAACATTCAGAAACAGCACATGAAAGAAACTGGATGGAAAAAGGGAGAAAACACAACAGCATCACAATGGGTCAACAACAGTCACCTTAAGCTTCGTACAATGACCCTCTGCCAGGTGACTTCAAGAATTCCAGCTACTCTCACAAATGTAAAAACCATGTAATTAAGCTGCATAAATGACACGTCACATAACAGATCTCCATATCTGCCAGTGTCTTCAAGAAACATGGGTCATTCTGCACCTCAGACAAATGTGCCCCTTCAAAAGAGTCTGCATACCCTGGGTAGTGTTTGCCAAAAATCTGGCCCATGACCTGCACCCGTACGAGGTAGCCGAGCAATGGGAAGACCGTGGTCATCTGGAAGAACAGGCATGTCCGTGCGACGAACACCCAAATGTCGCTACTGGGGAAATTGTCCAGGAAGTTCTGCGGGGGGGGAAGGGGGAGAGACAGGTTGGCTCGTGATTTCCGTGGTCCCCACCCTTCAGGTGAGCAGTGTCAAACGGGACATCCGTACCGGCTCGATGCACTCCTTAGACAGCGGCGGGGATGGGAAGACAGCAAAGACCAAAACCCCCACATATAGGTAGGTTACTCCCACCAGCAGGTATGCCACGGATAAGTCCCGAACCTGTAAGAGAATACAGAAGGTCCCCGAGTTGATTTTTCAATTTTATGATGATTCCAATACACTAAAAATTGTAATATATTTTAAGATTCACGGGCAGGCATCGCTGGCAGGCAAGCGTAGCAGCGTATGAGGTATGATACGTTAGGATGCTGCTGGGATGTACACCTTACCCACCTTGTGCGATTCCTCACCCTCGGCAACGACTCACGGAGTTGTATCAGTGTTAGAGCGTGCATTTTTTTCTGTGTTGTAAGTGCATTGTTTAATGCATTTTCCCCTTATATTTTCACCTTACGATAAGCTTGTTGGATTGTAACCCCATCGTAACCCGGGGAGAGGCTGTATAGGTAAAAATTTCAGATCAGTATCAACCCTTTGGAGGCTAATATGCATTCATCCAACCATCTTCTAACTGCTTATTCAATGCAGGCTCCAGAGCCCTCTGTAGGCGTATTCTACACATCCTAGATCAGCGATACATGTAGCATCAGTGGTACTCGAAGCACCCCCAGTGGTACTCGGAGCACCCCCCAGGTGGTACGCAAGACCGTTGTCATTTGTTACTTTTATTTCTTTTTTTTTAACCCATGCCAGAGCTTTGGACTATGGAAGGAAATTAGACTACCCAGTGGAGACCCCCAAGAAAGAGCCCCCCACAGAGCCCCCGAACCATTTCAGAATCAGAATCTTTAACTTTTACAATTACCATGTATGATGGCCGGTCACCACAGCATTAATTTACCAAATCAATTCTTAACATTTATGAAAAGAAATGCCACAAATGCACCTGCTCAAGCAAATATAATGGCTTTGCCTGTTTTTATTTTATTAAGTACACATACTACAAATACGTAATATGACCAAAAGGGACTAGTTTAGTCTGTTAACACGCCAGGCTTTGATAACTACAAGCTGCACTTCCTATTGTGACTATCAGCGGCTGTAAGAGAAGAACAAACGGAAGTTAAAAAGTGCTTCAGACAGCTGGGGTGGGGGGGCATGCCTGCTGTAGACAAAGCCTCAATAAAAAATGCTTTGCAGGCAAAACGAACTGTGATATTCTTCAGTGACAATCCTGACATCAGCATTCCACCAACTGTTATCTTTCGTTAGTGCTCAGCTCAGCACAAAGACAAAATAAAACATACTTTAACCTGCCTTAAAAAATACAGTTCTGTTCAATTTCAATTATGTACGGAAAGTACATAGTGGATTAAATAAACATGCCTCTCATAACTCTAACGGTCGGACAAATCTTAAATACTTCCTTTTAATGTAGCTGAACCTCTCATTTAACCTTTCGCAAACTCACATGCTGCTTCTAACTAGATGGCCCGAGAGGCATGTGGAGTGTGGAAGAAACTAACCGTGAACCTAAACGGAAACCAAACTGGAACAGAAACTTCAACTGACATATGAAAGAGAAAAATATCTAGAAAAACAAAAGACCCATTTTTCTGTTATGGGTGGCTGTGACTCATGTTGCCAATAGATCTTTGTCTTTTCAGAGGGGAAATCACTTCATGTGTACATTCTTCGGTATTTTTTTTTTTTTTAACTGATGAGAATAGTGGAGAAACCCCACGTCGGCTACACTTACGTTGTTTTGTTGGTGTTGATTGCTCTTCATCAAGGTGATAACACAATTATGGATGAAAAAGGCCAGAGTGAGAATACCTGTCAGCTGTGGGAACAGCACTCTGAATTCTGTGGGGAGGGGCAGAGACCCAGAACCTCAACACAAACAACTGGAGTGACAATATTTATGTAGATCAGCATTCAGCGGTTTTGTGCATGTTAACAATTGCCGGCCCGAGCAGAGCAGCCTAAGATTTTGCTGCCAAATCAGAAGAATAATTCATGTAAAATTAATTCATAGGTGTATGACACATTTTGTGCTTGTATTATAACAGTGCGCACAAACCCTAACTCCATGACAGGACTATCAGTCCTGTGTAAAGAGCTGAAGCCCACCTTAAAACCTCCAATTACTAACTACTTTTTTTGCAGAACTTCTGGCACAATCTCACACA
Organism: Isichthys henryi; assembly: GCA_026776945.1. NCBI lineage: Eukaryota > Metazoa > Chordata > Actinopteri > Osteoglossiformes > Mormyridae > Isichthys > Isichthys henryi. The sequence continues at coordinate 1,241,601 of JAODJX010000119.1, read as the reverse complement.
GTTGGTGCTCCGTATCCGCAGGTTCTGCATTTGCAGATTCAATCAACCGGAATTGAAAATATATTTTTTTTTTTTGGGGGGGGGGATTCCAGAAAGTTCTTTCCATTTCAAACTATATTTTCTATTTGTACTTGCATTTTAAATATTCTGTGTCGTATTCTACGCATGTCTCTTTCAGATCATTGAACAAAAAATTACTTTGTTATGCAAATAGTCACTGCACTGAGGGCCGGCTGTCACTGAATAAATGAAAGAGACTCAAAATAAGAAATACATTAGACATAATCCAATATTCAATGCTTCAATTCAGTGTAAACCACTGGACAGTTGTTGTATGATCACACTCATTGCTAGAACCCTGTTAGCAGCATAAAGTCAATGTCCCTGAGATGGGCATTGAGTAGTCTTGACTATCACCAATTTATAGAAGGGCACAAATGTTTTTCCTACAGTATTAAGTCTTGGACATGATGCAAACTGCCTTCCTAACGAGTTGGAGTTTTATTTTATGCAATTTTAGTTGGTGCCAATTTCAGTTATGACGACAAGAAGTCAGAAGTGGCACATATTTTTGAAGGGTAACAGGTACCTGGGACGAAGAATTCTGTGTGATGAAACCAGTGGAATTCAAGGTGGAACCCCAACCGAAATGCTTTTAGTGTGACGAGGAAAATCAGGTATATCACAGATATGGTGCCTGTGAGGAAGATAGAGCAGAAGCTGATCAACAGTTCTCACGTCAGGCATCACGCTAGCTTATACCGAATGTGCTTGCATCTAGACCATGGCCTAGATGGGCCACGTCAACACAACACAATGTAAAAGACATGCAATGATACAAAGCCAGCACATACATTCTTAATGACCACTGAAACTGAAATACACAACGATGCCCACACATATACCGTGTTCAACAAATAAGTACTACCCTGGATAACCACATTATCTGACATCACTTCATATTTTTTTCAGTATTCTACAGAAAGTTATTGGTTCACAAGCTAGCTACAATGTTTTAACTATAGAGCAGGTAACACTTTTGATGCATCATTCCAAAAGAATACACAAGCTCTCTCAAAATGCCAAAACAAATAAATATTATTGCAAAAAAGTTAAGGACAAATGATAAAACACACACGTTACAATCTTGATACGAAGCTATATTTCATAGTCCTGTGTAATCCTGCCAATCAGAGCGCTGGGCTGAATGAAAATCCTTATTCTCACCTAGGAAGGTGAACCTCGCAAAGAAGGAGGCAGAGCGGAAGTTGAGAAGTGGGAGAAGCAAGATGATGAGGTAGAAAGGGACTGTGTTCGTTTTGCTCCACAAGTGTTCGAAGAGCGGTGCCTCTGTGCTGTTGTCACTCAGGGCAAACAGGGTGAGGCTGCCATTCCGCTCCGGGTGAGTAGCCGGGAATGGACAGATCACTGAGGGGAGCAAAATTCAGGTTATAGAGATTATAGAAGTTATGGAGTAAAGCTTCCTGGTCTCCCCTCCACTCCAGTTTTGGATTTTGATTTTCCACTGACAGTTTTTAACACTAAAGTCGGCGAAACTGAACATCAGTAACACAGTTAGCTACTGAAATTTTTATGCAATGAGTTTTGGAATAGAAATCCTGTAATTCAACAAGTAGAGCATTGCACCAACAACACAAAGCTCGTTTGAATCCCAAGGAGCACAAAGAGAATGTGACCTAAATGCAATATATCATCTAACCCTTTATCAAGTATTCAGTTAAAAGGTGCATTAAATTGGGGTATCAGTAGAATGCCAGCCTATCACAGCACACAACTTACACACTATATGCAATATAGAGACACCTCTTAGCCAGGCTGCATATCTTTGGACTGTGAGAAAACTGGAGTACCTGGAGGAAACCAGTGCAAAATTGGGAGAACATGCACCCACAGCAGAGGGACAGGAGCCCAACCCCCAGCTTCACAGGTGTGATGTAATCATGCCCTACCCTAAAAATGCCACAAATGTAAAGGCAACCAACAAAGCGTTAGTGATGGTTTGGAATTTACCTCGGTCAGTCCCATTAGTTCCAAAATCAGCATCAGCCATACTGATATTGTGGGCATAATCTACAACAAGAACAGAAATCATTTATCCAGCAAAAAAAGAAAAGTCCAAATCCAAAATATATTTATCAGTTGTAATAACTCACTGTATATGAATTTGCCCGTATTGAAGAGGAAGTTGGACATTAGGACCCAGTAGACGACCATTGCACCAATCAGCGACACCATGGAAAAGATAAGGCTAGACCACTGGCCAGGTGCCCCGAGGTAATATTTACAGACATCGTGGAACTCCCAGTCTGAGGTATCGATATATGCTGAAAGGGAGGGAAGAGACAGGAGGAAAAAAATGAATTTGCTTAAAATCAAGACTGGGTTGTGGTCAAACTTTTAAGAAACAACCAATAACATGTCATACGCCCCTAAGGGGCATAAGGATACAGCCCAAACCAGAACAACAAGGTTTTAGATACTTAGCTACTAACTAGGGTTTTTTTTTTAACTTTAACAAATATCCACTCACACTTTCCTCATCACGAGTTATGAGCTACAAAGACTGTCATAAGAAAAAAAAAAACAAAAAGGCACAAAGACCATTTGCTCACGTATAGATTTGGGTGATTTTAGAACTCTGTAACAGCAGTACAAGGTCATCAGGCCCACAGAGACGATAATAAGGATCCCGAATGTGAAGCCAGCCTGAAAAAACACAATAAAGTGCTACACATCACATGCTTTTATTGGTATACGGCCTACAATATAGTGGCAGAGAGACCTACAGAAGTATCTAGGAGAGCAGGCTGTGGTTTTGACCAAAGGTTTTAAATTGTCACGTGTCTGACTGTCATGTGAATTGCTTCAGTGAAACTGTAATGACACAGTTAAAGGTCCCAAACTGCAAGGACAATTTTAAACACCAGGATATGGTGGATGGGCTGAAGGTGACACACTTTACCTGCTTGATGCCCCAGGGTATGCTCAGTATCGAAGTCCCCATCATAGCGTTCCATATAGCGAAACTATAGGGACAAAACATTTGAGAAAAAGGGCTGAACTGAATTTCACCAGGGAAGACTGGAAACCAAACACTAAAGTCAAAATGCATCTATGTTGTTGTAAGGCGTTGCGCTACCCACATGGTGACGATGCTGGGATTTCTGGCTGAGCCGTCACCTCCGTGCACTTTAAACGCGGTCCCTAAAGGGCTGTAAACGTAAATCTCCTCTGGAGCCGGGATCACATGGTCTGGGGGAACCTGATAAGACAAATAATACGTGAAAATGTTCAAATGTAACTGCATGCTCAACTGTAGCAACAAAATAACTTGAAAAGAAAAGCAGGCCAACAGAGTAAACTGGACCCATTGAGGGTATAGAGGCCACAATAGACAATGTCCTTGCTACCTGCTGCTATTCACGTCGTGGTTTGTTTTTAATCCCCCTTGGGGAGAACCTACCAGCAGTCTGTCCGAAGAGCCAGTCAGGCGACTGTAGTAGTTCACCCTGCTGCTCATGATGGAGGCCTCTGCGGAGACCCGCTCCAGAGGATCCTCCTCGACAATATTCCGAGGCTCCACATGAAATGGCCTGAAGGACACAGATACAACCAGGGGTGGGCAATCTTCCCAAAAATTTCATATTACAATCTTCACAACACACAATCACGATCCACAATCTGAACTGCGATCTTTCTTCCCAGTTCTAAAATGTACTGTTAAGAAAACCCAGACTTGAACAAGCAATTAGCACCATTTAAAATACAATATTGCAGTAGACACAGTTTTCACGAGTAATTAAACCCTGAGTTAAACTTTATTTTACATATACATATTTAGATAAAAGGAATACAATGTAAAATTTGTAAGGCGATTGAATAAATGTCATATTACTTCTGGAAATGCTGACTGTGGCCCAGCAAAGTTTACAGATTACTTTGCTTTGTGAAGTATGACTGCATGCCTGATTTGCACCTCCCACCCCTGCACATACACAGCACTGCACAGCATCTTTTACAACAATGCCTGATTTTACCACTTCGCTTTGCACCATTGTCACGACCAAACCTGACCCATTAATATTTCTTTTCACAAGGTTCATTTTACGGGCTGCTTGTGAGCGATCTCCACCAGCCCAGAATGAGATATTAAGCCAGATATTCCGATCTTGGATTCTTTGTGTTCTCTGTCTGCTTAATAAAAGTTCTGCATAGTACCTGCACTTGTGTCCAAGTGTGTGATTATGGGTCTCATTAGATTACCCAAGTCATAGTGAGGTGACTGTATACGTCCCTTCAGTTCACAGTAAACCAAACCTACAAGTACAGTCAAACCTCCCTTATCCAGGCAAAATGGGACCAAGGGGTGTCCGTAAGTAAGAAATGTCCGTAACTTAGAACATGAACAGTAAAGTACAATGTACATGCGTACACATACAAACTACCCTTTTACTTATGAGATGCAAGGCTTATAATAGGATGCCCACAGCCTCATCCTCTAGCTCGCTCTCCATTGACGTGCAGACTCCACCCACAACTCTCTGTATGCGGCATTCGTCACTTCCATCTTCCAAAGAGAAAAGCCAAGCAATGCGTCTCGGGAGCTCTGCTCACTTATTGCTTATTGTTGTCGGTTTGCTTTTCTTTGATGGATATTACTGTGTATGATTTGTTTGTTTTATTAGATTTCTGATTTTCGCTTTGCACTTGTCTGTACTTTCACTTTGGTTTACTTGCTATTTGGTTTCAAACTCTTGCCCGGTTTTTTTGGTTAATGTCTTCGCGTGACCCTCAGACCATGCTGCTTTGATCTCTGTGTCTGCTCTGTTTGTGTGTCAGGAGCATAGGGAGTGACTGCCAGTCTTGTTTTGCGAGCTTATGTCGTATGCTGTTTGGATAGGGAGTAAGGTGCAGAATTTGTCATTCTGTTTTTGTTTTCTCTGCACTTAGGTAGGTTTGGGTATTGTTCGGAAGCTGGGTTTTACTTATTGTTTTCACTATAGTCATTCCTGAGTCCTTTTGCACCAGCTTTATTTGTTCTGTGCCCGGGTGTGTCAATAAAAACAGAAAAATATATTTAAAATACCCCTTTGTTCACGTGTGTTCCCTTGTCCATCACACCCTGTCCTTCCCTTTCGCCATGTCTCCTTTGCCTTTCACTCCGTTACGCCCCAACCCTAGACTGGGGCTCGTAACAACAGCTTCTGGTTGTGTAAAATTAATTTGCACATGCGTGTGCCTAGAGGTGCCCGGTAGAGGGAGGTGCCCGTATATAGGAGGTGAGGTTAAGGGAGGTTTAACTGTATATCAAAATACCATGCTGCTGGATAGCAATTTCAACAGATGAGAATATAAAATAATATTTCAGTTATGGTATACTTAGGAAATAGTGCTGATGCAAAAACCTGGAAACAGACAACCGGAGTGAACACTTAAAATAACGTGCGAAGCAAGCAGATATTTTTTCAGTCAGAGGAATTATTAACACCAGGTTTTGCTAAACCTGAAATCTGCTGTAAATATAGACAATACAATTTGCCGGAAAAACTGCAGGACGAACAGATCGAGCAGTGCCAGAAAATATAATGCAGTGCAGAGGTATGAGGTATGAATTGGGCAGGTGGTACAAATCGGGTAGTTACACCTTGTATCCGTGTTTCATTCATAAATCAACAGAATGACTTCCTACTAGACGGCTGTGCTGATTCACCAAGTGATGCATCTCTATCACAGGGTCACTTTCGTGTGTAACGTATCTGGAAAGCAATTCAATGTGAGCTATCGGCATGGCAGGTGGAGAGATGTGAAGCGGATAGTGACACACATTATTACAGGACATCAGGTTTTATGTCAAGATTGGAAATATTAGTAGGACATAAAAGATCATGATCTGTATGAATCGCAAAGTACATCATGGATGTCTTCAAGATCAATCACGATATTAAATCATCAGTTCGCCTGCTTCGAGATACAACCCCCATAACATTCCAGGATGACTGTGACACACATGTGTAACATTGTTTTTTTTTTTACCATTAGCTACAAATGATGACAAGTACTTCTGGAATCATTTAGCCAATCAACTATGTCCAAGTCATCACACGTTCAGTGGTCTATTTTTTAAAGGGGAGCATCTCAGTCCCCAACCTCAAACAAGACGGTCAGAAAAAGCCATACGTCCACAGCAGTGTCTCAAGGCATTTAAGTATTATTTTCATGGTATCAGTGACTTGCTCTGCTAGCTTGCATCTGACACAACCACAAGCCCAGGAAGAAATGGAAAGGGAGTGTTACTACTTGTCTTTGCACCTTACCACATCACAGCCAGCGGAAAGAGCCACCATGACCAAGTCAACAGCAGGCCTTGCCAACCTGTTAGCTCTTAGCACCAGCAATAACCCCATTGTATATACATACTGCAGTTTCAGCCGAGAGCTCTACATTCATAACCATTAAGGGTTCACAGCGATATGAAGAACCTGTAAGAAATCAGAGTAAAGTAGCCGTCTGCATTATCTGCATTTCTTCACAAAAAGCCTCTGAGGAATAAAAACAAAGCACAAAGTGCACAGAAAAGAGGACAGCGTAAACGCACACCAATAACTATACGCTCACAGTCCCAGGCTCCTGCATGGAATTTGCAAAATACCACGCATGATTGGTTTGTGACAAGTAGCGACGAGGAATGCGAGACTCTAGGAGCAAAGGGCACTCGGAAGCAGCTGACAATCTTCCATAACAGGCCAACCGCTGCATCATTTTCAGATGACAAACAGCTAAGAGGAGGGTGAAGGTGAAGTCAACTCTTCTTGCCAACATTTTGTTACTGCTGAGGCAGTGGTGGTCACCCATCCACCCGTTATTTTTATGGTCTTTCCCCCCCTCTGTAGACAGCACCTAGCAGCACCATCTGGAGCAGCATTCCTCCTGCATTCTGCGCCCGATCCAAGATGCGTTTTTACAGCCTGGTGTCAAAAGGGAGACTGACAGGCTACAGAGGAGTCGGCCATGAGTACCTCTTGCTTGGGGTCCAAGACCCACCCCACACTTTCTAAACGCCAGCGAGCAGCTCACCACCAACTGCTGTGTCGATTAATCATTTGCTCTTTCCAGCTTTTTTCTTTCTGCCAGAAAAATTCTTTCTTTCTGCCAGAAAAATAACCAGAATTTACAAATAACAAAGAGAGTAGAGTTTCCAACTTTATTCACACAAGGACTACAACGTCATTCATTTCGTTGTCACATTTTCACAGATTTAAAAAAAAAAAAAAGACTAGTGTGACTTCTTCCTCCAAGAGACCAATGGCACAAACACATCAGTGTATTATTACAAAAGGCTAGTTAATTATTTTTCTATGCTGACCTCTGCATCCCCTGTCACAACAAGGTGATGCCATGAAAGGGCCACAGTCAATGAAGTCCTATCAACCCCCACAGCATCATAGGTAACCAATAACCCATTAAATGGCGGGGCGCAATACCTCCTGGTCTTTGAGTCCAGCGAGTCAGTGACACTTCGGGTGGTGTAGCTCTCCCCAGACCAGTCAGGGCCCAGCAACGGCCTCCAGTCATCCTCCATATTGTCAGTGTCACGGCACGTTTCTTATTTACAAGTCATCACCTGCGAAAAAAGAAAACCCAGAGACAATATATACAAATATATATAAAATGGATAGTTCAAAGACTGGCAGTTAGACTAAATGGCATCTCAAAAATGCCCTTTGCGCTGCAATGGACTGTCATCCCACCAAAGGTGTGATGTACCATGGAGGAATGGGTAATGGATTGTGAGATTAAGTATCTCCTTAACCCGCATTTCTTGATGAGAGCAGCAAATGCTACTTCTAAACCTCAGAGAATTACAGTCTTAAAGGCTGCAGGGTGTACCGACTGTCTGGAAGATTCTTTTGGGTTAGGAAAAAAAAAAAAGAATCTGATGACATGGTATCACATATCAAGTGTTGAGAATTTCAGAAGGATGCTTTCAGACACAAAACTTCCCATTAAATATCTGGACTTTTGACATGACCACATAGCACAAACAATAAGTTATTTAATTTGAACTTAAATTTATTTAAAGTCTCACTGAGATTTCTTCTATAAAACTCAAGCAGTAAAATCCAGTGTAACTCCTTGACTGCTAATGTCCAATATTAATCAATACCAAGTCGCTCAAAAAAAGCTTAAAATACTTTCACAGTTAGATTTTGCATACCCTGAAATACAAATTTTTAAAAACCATTATAATTTCTTAAATCATTAAAAAAATTAAAATAAAAAAATAAATGAAAAGATAATTACCCTAAATATTCTTTACACAAATCTACAAAAGTCCCCTTGAAACAATAATGCCGTTCCACTTTGGACTGCGAACTTTCCCAGGTGCTTTTCAGCATACAAACCCATAAAAAACAAACAAAACGATCTTGGATCACATGTTTTTGTGTTGATCTGAAGGCCCCCACTGATATGATACAATGAAGGGTGAAGCCATTTCAATTAATCAAAGTTCCAAAAAACCTTTCTGCGTCAGCATTTTTATTATTTTGAGGAACTTCAGAACTACAAAGGCCATTTGTTGAATTAAAATGGAATAACCCAAAGACAAAAGTACAATAACAGTAGTACAGCAAACCAACACTGAGGTCACATCTATAAAAATGACAACCCCTGTTGCCTTAAAAGTAGAATGCAACAAATGCATATTAAATATTTTGAAAAACACGAGGGACTGATGCTATTGCAATTTTGCTTGATTTGATTTTTGGCCAAGAAAGAGCATCATGCTGCAAGCAAACAACCCATCAGCAAAACACAGTACACATCAAGGGGAAGGGAATGCAAAATCTGTCGACCAAACCAAGCAACAATCACTCAAATACCAATCTGGGTGCACAAAAAGCAGTTCACAAATCAGGGTGTAACAGATGTAGTCCTCCTGCAACACATGGACATCTACCGGAACAAAAAGCATGAAATGACAAGACAATAATGCTAGAATCTGTCCAAAAAATCCTCAATTTGGATCTATTAACGTTTAAAACACGAGGAACTTAAAGACTTCCGTTCGATGACATATGTAATTGGTGACAGAATGACAAGTGACGACATGCCAAATCTGCCAGGTTTAATTTAAATAAGGAAAAAAAGTTAGCAATAACTACAACATAGTGTCACTACAGATGATTTTAATAACTACGTCCAATTCCTTAAATCATTTGGTGGAAATAAATTACAAACACTTATGCAACATAAAAGACTATTTACCGTGTTGGCCGTTCAACTTCGACGTATGTGTTTAATGACCTGTTTCAGGTCTGCCTTTCATTTCAAATGAAATTACTGTACTCAAAACTAGTTTAATCCTACTAATTCATATGACGAATAAAACTATTTTGTGACTAATGGAAGTGTCACTACTAGTCAACCAACTTCTTCGGTCAATAAGTCAAAAAGCCTCCCTGGAAGACTGGCTACGTACTGTACAGCGCACCTAGGAAACCAGGAACCTTCACTAACCACTAAAAAAAATTACGATTTTCTCAAATGTCGGCAGTTTTTTCGTAGTATGTGTCATCCCGAACAACAGATCGTTTTATATAAATTACTGGGATTCCTGTGGCACCTTTGATAAAAAAAAAAAAGTTTTGTATGACATTCAATTTATAAACATATTCCCCGCATTCATACAGGGTATGCTATGGATAACAGTCCGCTGTAGGAAGAGCACACTTACCAGCAAGATACAACCTTTACCCGCAACTGTTCCTGGCAAATGTTTTGAAAAAGGAATGGAAGCTTTTTGCACATGCTTGGAAACCGCTGTGACTCTTGGGATCAGTAGTTCGTATGCAATACCGACTCTCTATCATCCGTGCAGATAAAACTACCAAACCCATAACTCCTCTGTACCGGTCATTTGGACAGATGTTATTTTGTAGGCCGGTTAAAACTCATTTGGTTTTATTATTAGTTATGCTGGAGAAACTCACCATCACCAGGGCGTTGTTAATAAAGAAACAACTCTGTAAATTGGGGAAATAACATAGAATCGCGCTTTTAATAACTTATTAAGATCCTTCAGGAAAACACGCGTTACTCGTTGGTAGAGTGATTGTGGAAATTGCGTTTGATGGGTGTCGCGGTGCGCTTTCGCCCCCTAGCCAGGATTTAGCAATTGCAGAAACAATGACAGTAATTCACGCCTGTTGGGTTTACTGTTGCTAACGTAAGGCGGCGTCATTGGCTCAGTGGTTTGGGGTTTGAAGTTTGTGTGGAGTTTGCATGCTCTCACTGTGTAACGTGGGTTTCCTCCGCTATTCCGAAGACTACGTTAGGCTAAGCGATGTCTCTAAATTGCCCATAGTATACGAATATCCATATTTCAACCACTAATTATCCAGTAAACGGTGCCTATTCCAGATGCCTAAAAGTCGTACGGTTTTATCTTGAACAACCATACGCAATAAGAATAGATTTGTAATTTATATACGTAATATTTTCTACCTTTTTGTTGTCAAAAGAATTGCGTATGGCTGCCCCCCATCCTGGTTTGTTCCCTGCCTCGTGCCCATTACTTCCCGGATAGGCTCCGGACCCCCCCGACCCAGTAGGATAAGTGGGTTGGAAAATGGATGGACGGATGGATAATAATATTTTATTGATCTTTGTGGGGAAATTCTCTTTCCGCCTACCCTATCCTGCTCTTTGTGTAGTACCATACACACACCCCCAGAAAAGACCATCCGGATAAGTAGACAAGGGAAGACTAACATTCCAAGTTTTACATCTTGGGAATCTGCGGACCTCTGGAAGGGAAGGAATGTACCACCACTCTGCTCTGAAGATAAAGGTCCTAGGGAAGGATAAGCAACCACCCAGCCTGAAGATATAGATCCAAACCTGGTGCAAGCTGGGGCCCCCTGGTGGTCTGGACTGTGCTGGAGTGCAGCCCTAGCAGTATGGACAAGAATGTGGACATAGAGTGCTGCTGATTCCAAAGCCACACATACACACACACACACACACACACACCCCTTCTCCCTCATACCTGAGAGAGAGAAGAATCTTTTTAAAGGTTACACATTGCGTGTAGCATCTAAGTGTTCAAAATGTATCAGCATAAATATGTTCCTTTGAGTAGTCTTGTGTTTTCCTTCTAAATATATTTTACAGATTTTCTTTGTATCTATCCTATCTCCTGCATATATTCTTGTGTGTAGCATGGAGAACTCGGGAAACATTTAAAGGAACGTAACCATATGTCTTTGTTAGTACCGTGTACATTATTGACCCTGTGTGTAGGAACAGAGCACCTCCTTGGTTAACACTATTCAGCGATGTCTCCCCCTTCACATCCCTGGGGTCTCCTGGCTTATCGAGATCTCATAAATAAGATAAAGGGCCCCTCTTCCTCACGCTCATCCACCACTCACAACAAAGGAATGACTTCATATATGAATCGCTAAAACATTGATATCAAACGGTTGTAACAATCCCATGTTAACCGTAAATTGTAATATACAAATGTTTAATCAGGACCACTACTCTAGAAAATAATAGCACCTCATAAACCGACCAAGTATTAAGATGGACTGTCTGGATTTGTAATTTGTAATAGAATTTCTGAATTACCTAAATGTGTTAACATCTGTTAATGTATAACATAACCATTCATACTACATATTGACTGAGTATCCAACACATACCCTGTAATTTTAATTAAATAATTAATGCAGGTTGTACAATGTGTGTGCCTCCAGATTGGTGTGTCACGTTTGGTATCAAAATAATGAGAAAATTCTCAAATGTCAAATGCCATCATGGTTTGCCACAAAATTGTATGTATCTAAAGGTAAATGCCTTTAATCAAAATAAGGTCCAAATTTGCACCAGTCTGTGATCATAAATCCACAACCCTGCTACACACACCTCTCAATCAGGACTCCGGCAAGATGTCGCAGGCAATTGGCTCAAGTGTCAAGGTCCGAATCATCAATATTCATGGACTTTACACCATAAAATTCAATATCTCAACTTCAAACCCGGAGATAAGGGAAGCCACAGAGAAATGCAGGAACTCAAGACACAGAAAACAGCTGCAAGACCAAGAAAGGCCTCACCACCTACAGAGAAAACCTTATCTCCAAATGGTTCACCAAAGATAGAGCGTCAGAGGAGGCTACACAAAAAGACCCACTCCAGGCCCTGCAGAACCCCTCCAGAACCTCCAGAGACCCTGTCAGCAATTAAGTAACCCAACTTTCCTTCATTTGGTAATCTGGCTTTTCATGTTTTACCTGTATAACAATCTGGGTCACACTTTCAAAATCTGGCGCTTGCAGAACAGTATTTTCTCTAAGGTTGTTCCATTACATTCCCGTATATCATTCTGTCATTGTCTTATCTTGTGCTATTTTATGTATATATTTGATGTTTAGTGTAAAGTTTGCCGCTTTGTTAGTTGTAATAAATGTATGTCTTTTCATATCCCAAATCTCCATCTGAGCGATTACCTAATGATGAGTCCCTTCACTGGTGCAAACCGCTCTAAGCTTTTGAAGTCCAAAGTTTGTCTTAAACGGCCGTGTGAAGGGTCTTGTCATAGAATTGCTACATTACCTGAGGAATTATTTTCACTGCATGAACATTTTCACCCAGGTTAATTATAGTTTGGTGGACTTAAATAATCTGAGTCTAATTTTTCACTGTGTAGTAACCTGCATTGTGAACAAAGCATCTTTCTCCCTACAAAACCAAATAATCAATTTGAATCCTGGGAGCACCATCCACCTGCTAGTTCAATCCCAGGTTAGTGTTAGAATCGCTGGGAAGTTGGTTTCATATCAAACATATGGCACAATGCACATGCGCATGGAAATGCTGTCAAAGAGTGCATTATTAATGTTCTGCGCAAATTAAGGAAAAATAAATTTCGTAAGAAGTGATTCAATAAAGATGTTTTAAAATTTGCACAGGTCATAGTATTGGGACACCTGCCTTTACACACACAAAAACTTTAATGACATCCCATTCTTAATGCATAGGCTTTAATGTGGAGTTGCCCCACCCTTTGCAACTATAACAGCTTCAACTCTTCTGGGAAGGCTGTCCACAAAGTTTAGAAGTGTGTTTATTGGAATTTTTGACCATTCTTCCAGGAGAGCATTTGTGAGGTCAGGTACTGATGTTGGACGAGAAGGCCTGGCTTGCAGTCTCCACTCTAATTCATCCCAAAGCTGTTCTATCGGGTTGACTTCCAGGTTCTGTGCAGGCCAGTCAAGTTCCTCCACACCAGACTCGCACATCCATGTCCTTATGCTATGGGACCTTGCTTTGTGTACTAGGGCACAGTCATGTTGGAATAGGAAGGGGCCATCGCCAAACTGTTCCCACGAAGTTGGGATCATGACATTGTCCAAAATGGCTTTGAATGCTGCAGCATTAAGAGTTCCTTTGATTGGAACTAAGGGGCCAAATCCAACCCCTGAAAAACAACCCCACACCATAATCCCCCCTCCACCAAACTTTACACTTGGCACAATACAGTCAGGCAAGTACCATTCTTCTGGCAACTGCCATACCGAGACCCGTCCATCAGATTGCCAAACAGAGAACCGTGATTTGTCATTCCAGAGAACACACCTCCATTGCTCTAGAGTGTAGTGGCAACGTTCTTTTATATTTAGTAGCAAGGAAATTTCACGAATGGACTTATTGCACAGGTGGCATCCTATCACAGTACCACACTTGAATTCACTGAGCTCTTAAGAGCTACCCATTCTTTTGCAAATGTTTGTAGAAGCAGTCTGCATGCCTGGTGTTTGCTTTTATACACCTGTGGCTATGGAAGCGATTGGAATACCTGCATTCAGTGATTTGGAGGGGTATCCCAATACTTTTGGCAATATAGTGTATATTTAATGCGTACTTTGATGAAGCTTCATTATTCATTTATGAATGTCAAAGCCGTTCTACGCTTTAATGATGTCAGTGAAAGATGCCAATAAAAATTATACAAACGCAAAATTAAAGCGTGTAACTAACAATGTCAGTTCATTAGATATGTTAATGAAACCTATAATAATGATGCAATTCTTTATGTGGTTTTATACTGGACTGTCCAGGGCTCTGATGAAGCCCTGGTCAGAAATTCAGTTTCACTTCGGCCCTGACTACTTTGCTCCTTTTACTTCACTTGCTCCAAGTCAGACATAAAATTTTGTCATATTAAACAAAACAATGAACCTCCACGTCGAAATTTTCATAAATTTTGAGCTTCAGTTGTTATATGATTAAAAGCTGAAATATTATCATTTGTGGAAACCAATATAATGTATTGCTGACTGAACACTTAGCCCTTGAATATTGTTGGAGTTAGACTCCCCCAAGTCCATTGATGAGGAAGAGATGCACACTGGAGGCGGAGGACGGCTGTAAGTCAGCTCTCTTTATTCCTTGTACAGATCGCGATCCGGGAGCCACACTCAGATGCACAAACAGTACATACCCGAGGAAGTACTGTTTGTCTGTATCTGGCTTATATAGCCCGTTTAGGGCGTCTGCTGTTCTTGTGGGTATTTTCCACTCCCGTGGCATACGTGACGTACAACTCTATTTTGACATTTGCTGTTCTGACAGTTGCTGTTTGTTAGTGCCCACAGCCCTCCCTTCTATCTTATCCTGTTATGTTGCAATTTTGCAGCGTCAGCGACCCCCTCCATTGTTAGGCCCACCAGGACAATCATAAGCACGATGTCACCATGGCCCTTTGTACTGCACCTTCAGCTTTTCCAATTTTACTTACACTATGAGAAAGGCCGAAGCCCCCCTTCCCTTCCTTCCAGCGTGCCAGTTTGTTCCCATTTCTTAGTGGGACAAAGTTTAGCACAAAGCCTGGCCCCCCTTCAATATAAATATAAAAGTATATTTTAAAGTTAAAGACCTTTTTAAGAAGTACATTTGTACGAAAATGCATGTCTGCATCGGATAAAAGCGCATTTGTATGCCATCTAAACACATTTTTACAGTGTATAGACGGTAAAAATGCCGTGTTGAGACGTAAAAAGGGGGAAATGCAGTATTCTGGCGTGTTATCCACGGTTCAAACACCAACATAGGTCTAATAATGTTCGCAAAACTCCGGTAAAAACACGGATATTTTTCGCTCCAGTATGATCGAGCTCACAAGCGCCCCCCAGCGTCGTTTCTGTGGAGGAGTTTCTTTCCGTGTGACTTCGCTGTGTTTTTCAGGAGCTGCGGTTTCAAGCTCGAGTTGATAAAACCTCTGCATGGTAGCAATTTTGTTTGTTTTTGTATTATTAGTACTTTAATTACTATTGTGTTATTGCATATCACACAGTAGATTCAGATTTTTGTGGTATTTACATTAATAACTTAGTTGTTAGCTTGCTGAGTATACTTTAGTGAACATAGGCCATGCCTTATAGGGATCTCTGTATATGACTAAGTATGTGGTTATAATTTCTGAATATAAAATTTCCTGGAAATGCGCACCAAGGCGAACTAAAGTAAATAGCGACGGCTTGTCAGGGCCGTAGTCTGCGCCCCAAGATGGCGCGGGCGCCCTTCCCGCCATTTGTTCCCGCCAATCGCTAAGCAGGATTTTCGCGCATCCGTGTGCGGTCATCGGTAGGGTCACGCCATCAGAAGGTGTCTGCGTATCTCAAACTGTCTGCCGTTCGGACTCCTGTAGCATCTGCTCGTATGTTCATGTTTAAGCAATAAGTACTTAATGGTTATTTCTGGTGCTCCAACAGGGGCCTGCTGTTCACGAAACAATTTAGTCAGTTTATTAGCAATGTAAAATATGTTTCTGTGTATGCCAAAGCAACTAACAAAAGAGTACTTGCTATATAGCACTTGGTAACTATTTCTTCCTAAGCAATTGCACTAACTCCTTTCGCAGTTATATGTAATATAGGCTGGATCTGAATGCACTTTCTGGCTGAGTTGCTTTTTGTTCCACGCCGCTCAGATAGCACCTTTTCGCCCTTGTTTGTTACCGAGGTGTGGAAGGATCAGGCCAGCCGCCGTCTTGGCTGACTCGTGTCCCGTGGGTCGTTAGCTGCTTTACCGGACTACTTTGAGTTCAGGCCGTTGGTGGAAACTTAATTTAGCAAGATAGCTGCCAGTTATAAAACAGATCTTGAGGAGGTTAGCGGAACCACGGCGTTTCTGCACTTTATGCCGGCGGTTAGATATTTTGGTGTGCAAAGGTTTTATCTAGAGCAGAACATCGTGTAAATCGAGTACGTTTCATATTTATGAACAGTTAGTATAACATTTTTTAAATTAGAGTGATGGATGTGGGTTTAGCCGCTCCGAGTGTGAATTCTTGTCCGCTAAGTTAAATTTAAATTGGTTTGTTTGAGGGTGTAAAAAGCCACAAGATAAGAGAAATTTGTAATCTAAGTTAACATTCATCCTTGTTTCCACCATTACAGTTGGTGAAACCATGGAGGATTGGGAAGAAGGCAACCAGGTATGCAAAGGCGTCTGAGCTTGTCAATATATGTTTTAAAAACCAATGCGTTCGCAACTCTATTGAAAATGCGTAGTTCTTATGTTTTGATCCTGTTTTTCCTTGCAGGACACTTCGGGAGGCAACATTGTGAATAATGGTAGGTGCAGAGTTAAGTCGTTCCCATTCCTTGACTCTTCAGGTCAGGTCCGAATGAAGCCAGTGCTGCTATCAGGCACATCATTACCCACCTATTTCATCAGTCAGGTAGTCATGGGTGCTTGTTCGGAAACTTTAAGGAGGTTTGCAGCGTTTGGTGTGAATCAAAGGATTGGGCATCGTGGACATGCATGGTGCTTGCAAGTAAATACATGCAGCTGAAGTTGTATAGTCTGTAGGGCTCTTGCTCTAAATGAGTGTGTAGACTTTTCGATGAAGATCTGTACTTAAATTGAATGGTACCATCTTTGGTGCCCATCTTATTTGGGATCCAAGCGTATGTCCCTTATGACTCTGGTGTAATTATTTGAGACCTTGTCCTGTTAAGGTTACTGGTTTGGGAGTGCCAAGAGTTCAGTACTTAATGCGATGCAGGTGAGCTGAGTTTGCCTAAAAGCTGATCCTTTCCCTTTCGTATTCCCTTGCAGCTCCCATTAGCTCATGGAACAGTGGTGGTTACCAGAGTAAAAGTCATGGGAACCTTAACGGTGGGGCATTGTGCTTTTTGTGTATCCGTGCCTGCAGTATTGGTGGAATACTTTGCTTTCAAACAGATGTACAGCTGTTGGTGGATGGATGCAAACTCTACAACCTATGTGGATAACATGGATTTTGACTTTTGAAAAGAATCGTGTACAAATTTACATTCCAAAGGCAGTGCTTGCTTGGGCATTTCTGTTTTTCTATAATGTGTGCTTATATAATGTAAAACCTTCCACTCAAGGTTGTTTGTTCGTTCGTTCTTTTTCTTACATGTTATTGTGTGTTCAGGCAGTGAAACCAGTTCTTGGAACAGTTCTGGAGGCAGCTTTGGCGGGAGTGGAAGAGGCAGTGGTGAGGGCCTTTTGGGATGAACTGGGGATTATATTTTATTCACTGCATGCTGCCCCTGGATTTCAGAAGTACTTTTAGGAGGGACTTGCTGAAAGCCCTCCTTCCTTTTTTTTTTTTTTTTTTATACAGGTAGGGGTTCGAGGGGAGGAGGTGGAGGGTACAAGGGCTCCAGCACTTCATCAGGTTGTCTCAATTTTTTTATATATATAACTAAGAAACGTTAGTTTTAACATTTGAGAGGTTTCTAGGAAGATTTTAAGTTGATCCAAAGGATCTGTTTCTGATGTGCCCATAGCCATATAAAAAATGTAATTCTTCCTTATGTAAGCAATTGAAGTGTTATACTTATGTATAAATGATGCTTACCCATTGTGGAAATACGCTTTATTTCTTGATTGAACTAATACATTTTGGGATTTTTACTGGGTCTTTCTGTTCTTTCTATACTGATTATTGATTTAAAACTGCCAGTGTACAAGGCCTAGAGTTTATGACCATATGTTGATTTTGCTTTCCTGTCTCTCTTTGAGCCAACTTTTGAATGTAATGGGTGACCTAAACGTTTCTGGAATATTTGAATTCAGATAATGGTAAATTTTTTGGAGGAAAGGGACCTCAAGTGTACAATGAGGACAGTTGTGATGGAGATGGTGAAAATAATGGTAAGTGCAGTAATTGGTTTGTGTGTGTGTGTGTGTGTGTGTGTGTATATATGTATATATACAGTATATGTATGTGTGTGTATATATGTGTAAAATTGAATTCCATCAATGTAGCAAATTCACGTATATGTTATGCACTCCACATGCATGGATTTAAATGATAAAATTTACATTCATGTGCTAACATTAAGGGTTACTTTTTGCAATTTGTATGAAGTACCTATAATAGTTCATAGACGTATTCTTATATGTTTTGTGGGATTCTACTTGTACAAAGAAAGTCTGTTAATTGAATAGTAACTTGTGAAATGATTTCAGACCAGGTGCCAAAACATAAATGTAGGAATGTACACCAACACCAAGCACTTAAACACACACCCTCACACACCCAATTTCCCAGACATCCAGTTTACTGTGACCTGGCTTTGCCGTCTTAAGGGAGTCGAAGTGCTGGAACCTATTAATCGTACCTCTTCGTATTAAAAACATGGTGACGCACATATGGAATAATGAGTCGGTTGGCGTAACCTGTTTGGTGCAGGTTTCCTGTAAACAGCCTATCAAATGTTTATCGGTGCCTGGAAGGAGTGCTTCTGGGATCCAGGGCCACATGTTGTGGTGAAATGACAAGCGTACCTTTCATGTTATTTTACAAACCTTAGTGTCACTTCTCAGGTAATGAGGCCAGCTCCTGGGGTGGTGCTCCAGGGGGATATGGGGGAAGAGCCAGAGGTCGAGGCAAGTTCTCTAGCCCCAGTTTCATTTTCGTCTTCCTCCTTTCGTGGGCAGCAATGGTTTTTAATGGCATCAATTGAGTCCTAATGCATAGCTTTCAACTTGTAAAATGAGCCTGCAGTGTAGTAAATTGATGGAAGGCTTAATCATCTGTGCGTTTTGTTTTTGTGCTCTGCAGGAGGTAGGGGGTCCCGTTGTGGCAGCAGAGGAGGCTTCAGCAGCACAGGTAATTTTGAGGTTGCACGTATGCAGCAGAGCTCTTCAAATCTGGCCCTCGGTTCCAAATCCAGGCCTTGTTTTCAGCTCTCCCAAACATTTAAATAATTACCGATTTCTGACTGGCTAGAGGCTTCCCACCTGGTTCACAGGTAATGGAAGGCTGGAAAATCAGCAGTACCGTGCCCTTGAGGACCGTGATTTGAATAGCCCTGGTATACAGTGTTAGGGTTGGGACTTGGAGGTGATTTAGTGTAAATAGTATAAATATCCAGGAATAAAAAGTGAAACTAGGCTCTGATCATTATGCTTAATTTTTTTTTCCAGCCCTCCATGTTTAACATGTAAGTCTTGTTTAAGGATGGTGAAGAAAACCTTGTGAACTGCTGATGGATAAGAAGGAATGAAGGATTTGTTTTTTGCTCTCTAGCTCTGGGTAGCAGCATGTCAAATAGGATGTCATGCGATACAGTAATGGGCACTTAAGCTAACTTGTCTTTGCATGCCTGACTTTGTACTCTACATACTCAAAACCTTGTCATTAAGTAGAACTGTGTTTATTTAATGTTTGTCTCTGGTGTGGGGGGCAATGTAGGTTGAATATTGCTACATTTGTCTTTGTGTTTCTAAACAGGAACGGGCGATTTTGGGAATGAAGATTGTATGTGTTGCTTTTGCCACTATTGCAAAGCTTGCATTTTATGATGATTTCTGGCCAAAGTACCTACTTGTATTGGAGACACACTTTATTTCAGTTTGTTTGCTTTTATCATGCACAGGGTTCAGAAGTGACTTTGGAGGGCGCGGTGGCAGAGGTCAAGGCGGTTTCCATCAGGGTTTGTATCTGTAACACCCTACCCTCCCAATCTATTGGCTAACCTTAGAATATATGCATCAACCATTGACCAGCACTGTACTTCATTTCAAATGTTTACGCAGTTTTGTGAAGTCGGGCCCTGTAATTGGAACGTTGCCGGTTTCAGTCACATCTCCATTAGGCCCTTAACTGCCTGAAAAATGCCCCAGGCACTGGATAAATGGCCAACTCTGCGTTTGACTCATAAGCTTATCTGTTTTCCTCAAAGGAGAGCAAGATGGGATACATGAAAACGAAAGCATTGTAATGTACCTATACTTGCTTAAGCAAATTGTAAAATTGGTTTCATTTCGAAATTAGCACAATCCGAATTCCTGGGAGCTCTGCTCACTGATGTGAGGGCCGAGCTTTACCGTATGTCACACACTGAGTTTGCAGACTGCTTTCCTTGGAAGTGATGCTTTGACGGGAAATGTTGCTCATCACAGGGGACTCCTTTGAGGGTGAAGGAAGAGGCAGTAGAGGGAGATCTGGAGGAGGAGGTCAGTCTCTTTTGTCTTTCGCACTGACCCTCTGTCCTTTCTGCCCCTTTCCTTTACCACACCTTTTTTTTTTTTTTTTTACCCCCATCCAGGATATCGAGGAAGAGATGAGGAAGTGTTTTCTGATGCAAAAGGTTCTGTGTGGACTATCATTGGTCTTTTTAAAAAAAAAATATATATTTTTAAATATTTGCTTTTTACCTAACATCCCCTCTCCCTCCCCATGAAGATTCCTCAGGAAGTAAAGGCCCACAGGATGGGGAAAATGCAGGTGCGTAATAAGTACTTTTTGTTTTCTGGATGTGGATTGGGATATAGGCGACGATAAGGTCACTCAGTAGGTAGCATTGTTGGCTTACCCCTTTGGTGTTAGGAACTTAAATCCTGCTCCCCCACTCTGTCTGGGCTGTGAAGCTTTCTCCCCGTGTTGGGTGGGGCCATGGTGCAAATATTTGCATTTAAGCTAACTTTCTTCAAGCTAACTTTGTATGTTTGCATGCAAGTGTTTGCCAAGGACTGACATCTGAATGGGCCTGTAACTCCACCCTCCCTATGCTGCCTGGCATAGGTTCCAGGCCTGCTGATTTCGTATACCTGTATATTTTGGTGATCTGTGATCATTGTTGACAGCACACAGTGCACACCAACGAAATGTGCATTTAACCCATATATGACATTGTGACATAGCAGGAGGCAGCTAATTCAGCGCCTGGGGAGCAGTGCTTGGGGGGGGGGCGATACCTTGCTCAGGGTACCGCAGTGGTACCTTGCTGTCAGGGATTCGAATCGGCAATCTTTCAATTACAAGTGCACTTCCCTAACCATTAGGCCACCACTGCCTCTCTTGCTGTGGTTCAATTGCTGGAACTCACAATTTCTTGGGATATGTTGTATGCTTAGTCCTAAACCAGTCTGGTCGACTCATCTTGTCTACTAGGTCCAAAGGTTATTTATGTACCCCCTCCCCCACCTGAAGAGGAGAGCTCTATTTTTGCCCACTATGAAACGGGGATCAACTTCGACAAGTATGATGACATCCTGGTGGAAGTCAGCGGGCACAACCCACCACCGGCCATTGTGGTAAGTGCTCTAGTGGAGGTTGGGCTTCCTTTTAAAATG
The DNA here is from genome assembly GCA_026776945.1 of Isichthys henryi. Classification (NCBI taxonomy): domain Eukaryota; kingdom Metazoa; phylum Chordata; class Actinopteri; order Osteoglossiformes; family Mormyridae; genus Isichthys; species Isichthys henryi. The sequence goes on along the minus strand of JAODJX010000119.1, from coordinate 1,219,953 downwards.
TTATTCTTTGCTTTAAAATATTTTCCATTCCAAATTTTTGCTGTTTGTCTTCCAATTACTCTCCTTGGTGCAGACCGAAGGCATTTGGTCACTGATATGATGACTTGAATTGCATAATTTACAATTTGACCATTGAGTTACTTTGGAGTAACTTTTTTCTGCTTATTTCTGTACCAGTAAATTTTGTGGCTTGTTTTGAGTGCAGTTGCTCAGCTTGAAATTTAAGTGCTTCAATCACTGTGACAGTCATTTGAAGAGGCCGGGCTCTGCGAGTCATTGAGCAGGAACGTCATGAAATCGGGCTACGTAAAGCCCACGCCAGTCCAGAAGTATGGCATCCCTATCACCAAGGCAGGACGTGACTTAATGGCATGTGCGCAAACCGGTTCTGGGAAGACGGTGAGTTAGAGGAAGGATCCAGTGTGTCCAGGGTTGGGTTGGTTACTGCTCCCACTTGGGACTATTATGGCTGAGTTTCATTGTTTTCCAGTAACTTGGCGTTCTGGATGAATTCTGCCTCCGTAAAGCGGGAGGGAATGCTCCCTAACCTGATGATAAATATATATTCTGGACAGAAGAAGTCTTGCCGATGCTCTCTTAATCATTGGTTGTGAAAGTGATGTACAGTAACTCAGGAAGTGCAAGCTTAAGGTATCTTGCTCACACCCAGCCCACATGAGAGCTGTTTTTGACGGAGGAGCCTTGCTTGGGTGCCTAGATCCTTTTATTAATCCTGAAAGGCATTTGCCGACATTTAGATATTTATGCACTTAAATTGTAACAAATAATGGGCAACATTAAATGGTAACAGTGCAAGGAATATCAGGCGGAGTATTGCATGGATTTCTGTGGTAACAGCTTGGACAGGGAAGAGTGGACCCCCAGATCCCAATGCATCTGGAACCTTCTAAACGTCTTCTCCGCTCTAGGCTGCCTTCCTGCTGCCCATTCTCCAGCAGTTGATGACAGACGGGGTGGCAGCCAGCCGCTTCAGCGAGATCCAAGAGCCTGAGGTCATCATCGTGGCCCCAACCAGAGAGCTCATCAACCAGATCTATTTGGAGGCTAGAAAGTTTGCCTATGGGTATTTCTTCAACCGCGCCCCCCCACCGACTATAAGTATCCTGTGATTTTAAAGTCATAGATATAATTGAGCCTGATTTCAGTCTAAGCATTTTTTGGTGCTGTTTTATCTTGCCGACTATCCTGAGAGGACGTCTGAAGCAAGTCTGTTTCTTAACCAGAAGTTACTGTGTTTTGCGCTGATTTCGTCACAGGACATGCGTGCGGCCTGTTGTTGTGTATGGGGGCATCAGTACAGGCTACACCATACGCGAGGTGCTCCGTGGCTGCAATGTGCTGTGTGGCACTCCTGGCCGCTTGCTGGACATTATTGGCAAAGGAAAGGTATTGAAATCTGATAAACAAATCAAACAATTGGGCAGCAGCTTGGTAGATCCAATTCCTATCTGTTCTGGGTTAAAGTTTTTGTTCATGAATAGTACAGCGTAGGTTTTTGATACAGTTTTATGCAGTTATCAGCTCCAGAAGGATCCATATAAATAGAGATCCAGTTTTAAAGACGAGCTTATTGGAAATAATATTGGCTTTTCATTTTGCCTTTGAGAGTAATAGTGATTTGAGCTTTGGGGATGTGACCTCCTCAGGTGGGACTGAGCAAGATTCGCTACTTGGTGCTGGACGAGGCCGATCGCATGCTGGACATGGGATTCGAGCCGGACATGCGCCGGCTGGTGTCCTCCCCTGGCATGCCCCCCAAAGAGCAGCGGCAGACCCTCATGTTCAGCGCCACCTTTCCCGATGACATCCAGAAGTACAATTGTGGCTGTGGGCGGGATTGGGGTGGAATTTAACATGCAATTTAACATGATATCCCAGATTCACGTGTGCAATGTCATGTTCAGCAGTGCTTGAGTTTCTGCATCGGGGGGGTTACTTCTGGCAGGGGAAGGGAATGTCCTCAAGACTTTCTTCTCTTGTAGGCTTGCTGCTGACTTTCTGAAGGTTGACTACCTCTTCCTGGCTGTTGGGCAAGTCGGTGGTGCCTGCAGTGATGTGGAACAGATCCTAATTCAAGTCTCCCAATTCACAAAGAGGGATCAGCTTGTGGAATTGCTGAACACAACTGGTACTCATTTCTCTCCATAGGCTTCTGTCCTTATGTGTGTCCAAAAAAACGATAACGCCACCTGGATTAAAAAGACCATGCTCTCAAATTCTTTTGCTCTTTTGATAAAACAGCAGCTAGTAGGGTTGGGCAGAAGTGGGTGAAATGTTCAGTTCAGTTCAAGTTTATTTGAGGTGTTGCAAACACTTCTATTGAAACAGTATAGTCAAAATGAAGTGCAAGTATTATGTTTCCTTCCCTGTTGGCTGATGTATGGAAAAAAAATTCTATACTGAATAGTAGTACATCAGTCTAAAAATGGATCAGATAAAGCAGATATGACAAAGTTTTCACTCCACTGTGTTTATTAGAAGACTTTGGCAGTCCTAATTTTAACACCCAAAATAAAAATAATATAAGATGAAAATTCGGTCAATGCCTTGTTTGGAAATGTCTTTGCAGTTGCTTGGCCTGGGCAGTGTAAGTCATAACTTCAAACAGCCGTATCTCTGGTGTCGTATAAAATGGTAAAACCTGTTTTGTTTTGTGAGGTCTAGTTTTGAAGAATGAGGGTAAGAAATCTTACCATTAGGGTTTTCGCGTGGTGTTGCTTTGGGTTTTCTGTTGTGGCAAAAATGTGGTTCTTTTTAATAGGCACAGAGCGCACAATGGTGTTTGTAGAGACGAAGAGAAAAGCGGATTTTATTGCGACATTTCTGTGTCAGGAGAACATATCAACTACAAGCATTCATGGGTAAGTATTTCGCCAGGCTTCTGGCTGACACTCGCGTGGTCGCCTGTCCTACGGGCATTAACACAGCTCCCCACACGAAAGTTTTATGAGCACCAAGCTATACAGGACTCCTCTAGATGGGGAGTGAATCTGACGCTGTATGTTTGAAACTGGCGTTTTAAATCCGGTAGAAATTGCAGGAATATCTATGAGCAGCGGGCTCCCCTGGACATTCGTGGGGAGGGCGTTGTGGGGGTTTTGGAGGACAAAACAGGATGCCTGCCATTAGGGCTGGGCGGGATAACCTAAAATTTATATCACGGTATGATTTGCAGCACTTGCGGTAACAGTATATATTGCTGTATATTTGTTCCTTAATTTCAACAATGTGCTTCTGAAGGGGCAATGCACTGGTGTATGAACTACGTAGCAGGTAACTATGGTAATGGACATATTTCACATAGTACACTGGTATTTTAAGAACATTTATTGTGCAAACGCAAACTTCAATAATAGAATAGAAAAGCAATAGAAAAGACAAAATCGTTATGAGGTTGTAGAAAAAGATGCAACCACTGTTGCCCGACAATTTGCAGATTATTTTCTGCTTGTCTGTCTTTAAATATGAACCAATTCCACATGATGTAAGTTCCATTTTGTTTCTTAACCAACTGCTCTTAATTCTGCTCAGCAGTGTCAGCCAATGCTTCATGTAAGCAGCATAGACTCTGACATTTTCTGGACTATTTACTGGTGGCGACAAAGCCTGCTTTACTGTTCAGCATGGTGTCAATCCATACCTAAGGGCAAATTTATTCCTATGTGTGATACTGTATATATAAAAATAATTTATACCATCCAATTTCTACCTGCCACGAACAAAGATGGATGAGCTACAGAATTCAGCTGCTGGCTCTGTCTGTTTAAACTTGTCTGGAACACCCTTGCTATGCAAGCAAGGTTGACGGGTTTTAACATATCCCTCACATTAGTAACGTTTCATGGAAGAAAGTGATCTGATATGGTCTGAGTCATTCTGCTGTCATCCGTTCTGGCAGTTGACGGGCTGGTCAAATACCAGGGTTTTCTCATGGTTCTAACTGGGAGCATTTCTTGAATTTGCCTGTTTGCATATACCATAGTCCTATGACCTGTCTTTACATTTTTGTGACTCAAGCTGTATTTTGTTTGGGGAGGGACCTAAGCTAATAGGGGTTCCACTTCCCAGTCGACTAGTCAATTAATAGCTTTACTAGTTGATGCTTTTGGTCATAGTGGAATACTTGCTGGCACTATGGTTTCAGAAAGTGTACCAGATTTTCAGTAGTAAATCTGTAAACCATTTGACTCTTAGATTTCTTTGCCTATCTTTTGTTTGGATTTGAAGAATTATACTCTACATTAGTGGCATTTTAAAAATGTACAGGATGTCTGGATGTGTCTGTGCGTGTCTTTTACGATGCAACCGGGCATCCAGAGGAAGCAGTGGTGTTTGAAGATAAAAATAGACTAAGCAGTATGGAAATACTTGTACAAAAGATCGGTTCTAGTGTTACCTGCAAATTATGCTACCCTGAAGTACCACAAATGCAAGCCTCAGATATAGACGGAGCCCAGCTCCGCTTCCTCCTCATCTTAATGTCCCAAAATGTTATCGAAAGATTGAAAGTGTTTGGTTTCGCGCACAAATTTAAATCCTCAAAAAAGCTGAATTTTCATTAGTAGTTCTGACCAGACATTACTAGATGAGATTCCTACATGACACGTTTTTCTCCTGTTTTTGTGTTGACATTTTGCTTAATCATCGCTTCCTGACAAGACTGGTGGAGGGGGGTTGTGTGTAAGAAGCAAGTGGTGAATATATTTTAATGCATTTTCACATTATAATTAATTGTAGCGATTAATGCATTTTATTACTCAAGTACTACTTAACCATGAGATGGGTAATACCCATAATTTTTTTTTGTATTTTAGTTGTAAAACGTGCCAACCAAAGAACATAATGCATGTTTAAGATCATAAATGCATATAATAAAGAATGTACAGGGCCCCTGCTCTGAAGCAGACAGGGCTTCCTCCCTGATTCTGCCTTACCCTTTATACAGACGTTCATCAGGCATGCTTACTACCTAAAAATGAAACACCTGCTGCCAAGTACTCGGCATCAGTAGCACTAACCAGACATAGCAGAGGCAGAAAACTTTTTGTATTGTATCATAATTATGTACACAATCAGCAGCTTACTAATTTGCCAAAGTTGATGACTGATTGAAAAACCAGCAGTCGTGAAACCCCCTAATGTGAAAAAGGGGGCTGACTCTGCTGGTCATGTCTTTCGTGCAGTGACCGGGAGCAGAGAGAGCGGGAACAAGCCCTGGGAGACTTCCGTTCCGGGAAATGTCCTGTCCTGGTGGCCACTTCGGTCGCTGCTCGGGGTCTGGACATTGAGCACGTCCAGCACGTGGTCAATTTTGACCTCCCGACTAACATCGACGAGTACGTGCACCGCATTGGCCGAACGGGCCGCTGTGGGAATACGGGCAGAGCAGTGTCATTCTTTGACCCCGAGTGTGACACCCCGCTGGCTCGCTCACTGGTGAAGGTCCTCTCTGGGGTAAGTGGGACCTTGTCCTATCCTGAGATGCATTCTAAATTTTGGGCCCGGGCAGTTTTATGTTCTGCTGCAACATGATGCTTCTGTTTAAGGCCCAGCAGGAAGTGCCGTCCTGGCTGGAAGACGTAGCATTCAGCGCACATGGGACAACTGGCTTTAATCCACGTGGGAAGGTCTTCGCTTCTGTCGATACACGCAAAGTATGTTGCCTTTTTTTCTAAGTACTTCAATGGTGGCAGCTTATCCCTCAGATATTTTTCTGAACTTGGGAATTAGACTTCAGTTTGGGAGTCATTGTATTTTGGGGGGGGGGGTGTTTATTCAGGAGGTTATTTTTGGAATCGTGCACTTGTTTATTTACTGTAAAAACATTCTTTTTGGAATCATTGTTTTACATCTGTTGTTTTTAGCCACCCTGTCGTTTCTGGGGTCCCTTTTTCAGAAAAGGGCTTCTCTGCCAAATACAAATCCTTAACTATGCAAAGTACTTTCAAGTGTCTTAATGTTACTGTATAAGAACTGACAAAGGTATGCTAAGCACTTTCCATGCTTGTTCAGATTCGAATACGAGTTGCGAGTTTGAGATACAAATGGGGAAAAGACTAAAATTGTCTGCTGGCGAAAGTATTTTCTGCTTGTTAATCCTGCTGTAGTCCTTCCCTGACTGGCTGTTGTGTTTTAGGGAGGTTCGTTTCTGGAGGAGGAGAAGCTGCAGCCCATCACCCAGAGCCCAGCAGCTGCTGCCGACGATGACGAAGAATGGGAATGAGTCTCTGCTCTGTGGGACTGAGCTTTTGCTGTTGTGCCCTTTTTTCATTCTTGTCTTTAGAATATGCAGGAAAGCACATTTTTCAGAAATAACGTGCACAGTTGCTGGGCAATATTGAGCTTGACTCACAATGCACTTCGGTATCTCTGGGCATTTACCAAAGTTCGGTTTCAAACTGATGTTATGAGTGTTGATCAAGTAAGTAGATGTGCTTTTGTTCAAGACCGTACTACCAGCAAGGTTTATTAGTGGTTATCATCGCTCTGATTTCAAAATATCCTAAAGTCTTCAGTGCTGTTTAAGTTACTGCATAGAGTTGGGATCATAGCTGCCTTTATATTACCTAGATTTTTTTTTTTTTTTCTTGTAGTTTTGGCAGAATGTTTACTTTCCTGTGGCATTTTGATTCATGTGTGTGTCTCATTTCCTAGGGTTAGAGTGTCCTGACAGCAATAAAATTGTTTTTGAATTTTGAATTTTCTTGTATTGTAGCTTGATTTTTATTAACTTGTAGGGTTTGCATTAGGATTGCTTAGGGCAATGGAAAATGTTTGGGGTAGTCCGATACTGTGCGAGTTAAACTTTAAGGTGATGGTATCGTCCTACTTATTTCTGGAAGGAGTCGGCCCTTTTTATATGTCTGATTGTTGTTTAAGATTCAGTGACTGCCTCATACATGTTGCTTATTCTGTAGCCCAGACAGTATAGGAAATGAGGCAGCGTTGTATCCTGGATGATTGTCACCCACATGGTGCACCATGAGCGAGTGCCCAATCCTACACAGGGCAAGTGAAAGATGCCAATTACTCCTGTCTTTGGAATGGGACAGGACACACCCAGTGGAGACCTGAGCTACAAGGAGAAGATATCTTACCTATGTTCTATGTGGAGTTGCAAAGCCCTCACTAGTTTTATTAAACATTTTAGAATGATGAGTTTGCTTAGAATAAATGGAGGTTACGTATGTTCGATTTAAATGTCTGTTTACCACATGTTATACTTAAGAGGTACTGAGACAGCATGGTTGTTCCCCGATGCTCCAAGGCCAACCCATTCATTGTTCAAAACAAGCGATACAGTACGATATAACAATTTCTGTTGGGTGTTTGTGTGCGCGCATGCCTGGTTCAGAATCTTGGTGATACAGCGCTGTAAAATTTGAGATTGAGTTAGAAATGGTAAAACTGGACAGCAGGAACAATAAAACGAAAAGGGGCAGCAATAAATACAACAGAAAAATTGAGTTAACGGTATGAGTATAGCACAGTGTATGCGATTATTAAGGAGGTTTACGGCTTTCAGAAAATAAAGGTGCCTGGTGGTCCTGGTGCTGAATGAGCAGAACCTGTCAAGTGTGGAGCCGACTGAAGAGGAAGTGGGGGAGGTGGTATGAGTCCGATTCGATGCTTCTGGCCGGCTTTCCGGCTCATGTCGGGACCCCCGCCGGCACATACTCTTGGGCCGCCAGCCTACTAGCTGTTCCCACGGTACGTTCCAGCCTGTTTTATTGCAGCATCAGATAATGGTACCATACAGTGATAAACGAGGTGAGGACGCTTTCAATAGTGGCATTTTAAAAATGTACAGTAAATATTCGCCAACGCACGCATCTGGCGCAATTCTCACGCTCAAGGGAAAAATCGTGCGGCAAATCTGTGTTGTCCTATTATAAACCTAAAATTGGATAACAAAAATGGATCAAAAGCGTTGGGGTAGTATCTCCCATCCCAAGTCTCAGCTGATTGTTGTTCTCAAGAACTTGACAGAGTTTACAACTTTACCTGAGGCTGATGGGTCGTGGACGATGTGAATGCTGCCTCTCTAAAATAGGAGGAAACGTGCTACGGAGAGCTTTGTTAATATGGTCTTAGTAGTACCACGATTTATTTAAAAGCTAGCAAAATATGTAGTTTAGGTTGTAGTGTAGTTCTGTATACACATCTGTGCCTGAAGGCTTTCTTTATTTGACGAATGCCTTCAACAACAACATACTGTAACATACCCTCACAGGTATAAAATCCGTTTGCACGTATTTCGCTGGTAACTCTCCGGCGGGTACAAACGGCACATGGTTCATTCGCAAAAGTCTCCGATTCTAGCTGGTAGAAAGTGCTTATTGTTGTGCACTATCGTTTTTTAAACTTAACTGACGCTTTGTTAATGGAATGCTGTTTTCATAAGTTGCCAAAACAACTATACCATGCGCCAAACAAAGATTAATCAAATTACGTTATCCCCCCACCGTCCTATTTTCTCCCTCTGATTACGCATATACCAAAGTAGGCGACAACATCGCAAGATGTTTATGACTTTCGGCTGATATGCAGGTTAGCATCCTGTAAATTATTTCATTGTAAATGTTGAAAAGCCTGGCATTTATATTTTTAATGTCATTCGCTCAGCCACTTTCCAATGATGTAAAACCGAGGTTTATATATGATGAACGCAAATACCAAAAGGATAGTGCAAAGGGACGGCTCTTCAGAAGAAGGTTTGTTTCAGTGGTGTTGATGGTGAGCTGAGCAACTTCCTCGAATATATCTTGAAGAAAAAAAACCACTGGCTTTCGAAACTTCCTTAAAGGCTCCTTACCGTTAATAGCGCTCACATGTCTCGCTCAACGAGACTCCCTCCCTTCTTGCTTGTTGACCGATTTCGCTTCCGATCCTGTTCGCGTACGCAGACTGATCGTTGTCGGACTGGATTGCAGTAAGTTCTGGAAATCGTAATTTACTGATGTATATTGATTATTTTTTATTTACTTATTAGTTGCTATTAAAACTAAATATGGCTGTTTTTGGGATGTTCAGTGACTGAGGAATCATGTTCAGTTCATGAAAGTAAGTTCTGAACATTAAGATTAATTCCAAACATTGGAAGTTTTAGTTAGGCTTTAATCGTTGTAGTCGTTGTCACGTGTGAATTATTACACGTGTATAATGCAGAGTATTCCTTGATAAATTATGTGCGTCTTTATAACGTGCCTGATAACGTTCCCAATGTCATGTTTTTTCGTAGAGCAATTGGAGGCTTGCTGGACGATTCACTGCTACGTGGGGCGTAGTATATATTTTAAATATCAGAGCTGAAACAATTTGCATTTGGGGTTTTATTGCACATGTTCTGTTTTGGCGATATTGTCATTAATATAACAACTTTTGTAGATTTAATTGACTCTACAACAGAGTATTAGATTGGTTTGGATCGGCTCTCTGAAACCCTGCCCTTGGTATAGTTGTCAGGATCGGTTCGCCCTATAGACTACATAGGCGATCGTCTAAGGCGCCATTTAATTAAGGGGCGCAAAAGAGAGAGTGAAAAAATCAGATGAAGTACACATAGTTGCATTCCGTGACATTACAGTTATTTACGCCAGTATTAATGTTCCGCTGTTTTTCTCATGAAACATGCCAGCTAGCTAGCAACTAGATGCCCGGTGTTCGCCGAGGGCGCCAGGACACCCAGGTTCCGAGCCTTGGATCATGCATACATTCGGCAGGGAGTGCAGCCCTTGGAAGTGAATTTAATTTATTATTTCAGCCTCAGAGAATCGTTTATCACAGTCAAGATTTTTTATATCCAAGTAAAGTAATGCTTAGGAAAATACTGATATCAGTGTGTTTGGTATTACTTCATCGCCATAGTTCATTATTCTATGAATAGTGTAATTTGTTGCCAATGAACAGCGCGTGGGGCGGTGCAGTGGTTAGCACTGTCGCCTCACACCTCTGGGAGCCAGGTTCGAATCCCCGCCTGCGTCACATGTGTGCGGAGTTTGCATGTTCTCCCCATGTTTCCTCTGGGTACACAGTCCAAAAACATGCTGAGAGTAATTGGTGTGTGAGTGTGCCCTGCGATGGGCTGGCCCCCCATTGCTTCCGGGATAGGCTCCGGGCCCCCCGCGACCCAGTAAGGATAAGCGGTTTGGAAAATGGATGAACAGCGCGTTGGCAGATCTTCGTGATTTTGTGTACTTTGTTACGGTTCTCATAGAGTCTGAACTGATACGATATAGTGAAGACTGCTCAGAAAACAACAATCCCACACAAGAATGGGGGATATTCAATTAAGAAATGGAAAGGGTGACAACTGCATTTTGTATTCTGCGTTTTGATTTTGAAACATTTTATTAAACAAATCATTAATGATTTGCATAAATTGCAGCTATCAACTCCTACACATCAGAACCTCAAGTAAATATATATTGTTTTACTAACAGACGACCTCCAGAGAACAGGGGTGAGTTTCCCGAATCCTTATTAATGCTACGACGTTAATAATTTGTATGTTAAAAGATAGAACTTACGAACTTTGTTTATTTAAGAAGGCTTCGGTCAAC
>JAODJX010000119.1:1167331-1194889 GCA_026776945.1 Isichthys henryi | reverse complement strand
GTGAGAGCTGGTGCGGGCCGTGGAGACAGCGCCTCAGGTATGAGCGCTGGATCTGACCGCGGAGGCAGCGCCCCTGGTGTGGACGCTGGAGCGGGCCTCGGAGACAGCACCTCAGGCGTGAGTGCTGGAGCGGGCCTCGGAAGCAGCTCGGCCTCCAGCCTGGCCTCAGGAGCAGGCAACGGAGGCAGCAGCTCGGGCGAGGCCGTTGGAACCGGCGGTGGCGGCTGCTCTGGCCTCGCAGGAGCTGACGGCGACGGAGGCAGCTCGGCCTCGGGCGTGGCCGCAGGAGCAGGCGGCGACGGAGGCAGCTCGGCCTCGGGCGAGGCCGCAGGAGCAGGCGGCGGAGGCAGCTCGGCCTTGGGCGAGGCAGCAGTCCTCCGGAACTGGATTAACCTCCGGAGATCCTCTGCCAAGATCTCCAGGTCGCCTGGAGGAGAGGCGGGAGTGAACGCGGTGAACCCCTCCTCCAGCTGCCTGATGAGCTGATCGACCTCCGGAGAGTGCTGCATGGCCGGCTCATCCATCACCCTCCAGTACAGTCCCTGGGCGGACGGCAGGCGTAGGCGGGACCTCCTGCTGGGGCGTCACAGCCGGCAGAGGCGAAGGGAGCGCCTCAGGCGCAGCTGCCGCAGGCGGCGGGACCGGTAGGTCCCTAACCGGCAAGACCGGCGTGGCCCCTTTAAGAGGGCGGGGTACCCGCGGAGTCGCATCCCTTACCGATCTGGCCCCTCGGTTCGCCAGTCGCTCGGGCCGGAAGGAATACCGCTCTAGGGGCGGCCGTTGCTCCGCAGGGTTCGGCTCCGGGTCTGGGAGCAGGAAGGAATCCTCCTCCCTGTCCTGGCTTGGGAGCCAAAGCCTGACCAGAGTGCAGGTTCCCAGGCGGATCGGCTCCGCGGTCGGGAGCAGGACGAGTTCCTCCTTTACGTCTGTTGTCGGGAGCCCGAGCCTGGAGAGCGAGCACGCTCCCAGGTGGATGGACGGCTCCTCCTGGAGCCTCTTTCTCCGCTTTTTCTTCTTTTGTGGGTCAGTCATTCTGTCACGATCGCGGACACAAGCGGGCGATCGTGCGTGCTGGCGAGCGTACAGGAAACAGGCAGGTAGCCAGACGACGGGGTAAACGGGGTTTTAATGGTTGGCAGGACTTCACGCTCACAAACAGCAAACTAACATCAATGACTGACAAGGGAAACAGGTAAGACCAGGACTTAAATACACAGGACTAATCAAAGGAACTGGACACAGCTGGAGATAATCAGGGAATCACACGTGGGTAATTAGGGGGTGTGGCACACGGGAGGATTGGACGAGCAGGGCATGACAAGTACACTTATGCACACATATGTATATTTGTATATTTATAATGAATAACACTAATAATCTGCGATGGGCTGGCCCCCCATCCTGGGTTGTTCCTTGCCGGGATAGGTTCCGGACCCCCCACGACCCAGTAGGATAAGCGGTTTGGAAAATGGATGGATGGATGGATAATACTAATAACGATAGACACAAAAATATGCAATGAATCCCTCCATTCCACTTTGACAGCTGCAAACCCTTTTTTCTCTGTTTTCTTTCATTTTCTCAGATAATCCGACAATGTCATTTACAAAGCAATCATACTACGAGTGTATCATTGTCAATCCTTCAAGCAAAGCTTAAAAGTTACAACTTCTTATTACTTCCAACCCAACGAGATTCTGCATGTGACTTTAATCTTGTGTGTCCTCATCAGGGCTGCAGAGCATTGAGAGCATGTTTCTGCAGTACAGATGTAGACGGGTGACACTTGGCGACACTGCTGACATCTTCAATAGCTACGTCACATCCTACAGCTGCACTGTCCGCTATGACAGCAGTCTTGGGGCTTTACACATGTAGTCTGACTAGAAACTGCCACGTCTTAATAGCAGGTCAAATACTATTCATCCAAAAGAGTACCTGGCTATTTTATGAGCAATGGGACAAAAACAAATTGCCTAATCCTATAAACATAGGCATTACAACTATACAGTAACTTAACTGGATCACTGTCAAAAACATAGAAGATTAATAAGTTTCATTTTAAAAATACTGTATTGGGGATTGAGTACTGAGGGATGACATCTAGGTCATCTTAAACAGCCAGCATAGTCTTGCAGCGCTGAGAGTGAAGCTTATCGAAAGACTGAAAAGAGGTGCTATGGCAAGCAGGTTTTCCCACAGCCGTTGTGAAAGGAAGCCAGCGCAGTTGTTCAACCTGTCCAGCAGATGATGACCTGTATGCAGATTAAGAGATCTAAATATTGTAGGCCTGGTTATTTCTGATGCACGTATTCATCCCTATTTTCCATCTATCTAATAACCACTTCCTTATTTATTTCTTGAGAAACCGTGGTAAAGTAAAAGGGAAAAGCATAGGTTAAATCACTGAAAGCATCGAGGGGTACTAAAAACCAAAATGATTAGATGCCCAAGGAAACACATGGCAAATGAAGTAAAGGGACCCTAAGCAGGAAAGAGGATCACGCTTCCACAGTAAACCCAGAATTCCACAACAGTGAGTGGAATTCACCGGTATTTTGCAAGAAAGCTTTGCGCAAGACTTATGGGAACATCTACTGAGTCTGCTTGCAATTAAGAGATCACGAACACATGCGTGTGAGCGCTGATCCACAGCTTCAGATGCTAATTAAATGATTTATTTATATACACACTTTTATACAAATCAATTAATAAAACAGTAAAAATATTTACAATCATGCATTAGTAATTAAATAATTCATAAGCGTTTTGAGAGGGCATTCTGGGAAAAAGGCTGCAGACATGCAAGTACTTTGGTTTAAGTTGAAAGGTAGTGTTGACTGAAGCCGGAGTGGTAACCCTAAGAGTAGCAGCTGTCACAGCATGAAGTCAGGGCATCAGTAATCATTTACACTGCAATACTGACATTTACATTTTACAATGAAATATGAATGCCTGTCCATACATGTTTATTATCAAAGCATGCTAGCATTGGATCACTAACAGGAAGAGCAGGTTTTTTTTTTTTGTTTTTTTAATTCTCTAACACTGTATAAAGAAATGATGATGGATAAATGAACTCTTTATTTAAACCCAAAATTAAAAATACAAGTCAATGCTCTCTGAGTTACAAAAGTGATATTTAAGAGACATACATTTTTAGTGTGGATAAATATATGCTTGCTACAAAGCAATTGTGTTTGACAAAAACTGGGATTTGCAGGATACACCTTGCTAACACATGACTATACGTCTTTAATGGTGCATATCTTGCATTATCTCCAACAGATCTCTGTGAATAGCTTTACGGTAGTAAGATTTGAATGTTCATTGCAGTATAAGCAAAACAAAAGTGCAGACTCTAGGCAGAAATTTAGTGTAACACTAAGTTTTAGCCAAGAAAACACTATGTAACAGACAGGGAGAATAAGGACATTTAACTGATACTGCACAATGTCCCCTCTATTAGCAAGAGGGCACTTTAGATACAAGTCCAAAAATATGTCTCTAAAATACTGTGAAGTGTAACAGCACAGGGGTGGTAGAGAAACACCTTGTGATTCTTCCAGATCAAAGAGGGGCTACATTGCATCCAGCAAAGGCACTGTAGGGATTGTGAATTTTTGCTGAAGATGCTTAGATTTCACTGCAGGGGGCGCCTCTGGCCTCTCACTGAGGTCTGTAGCCACTGACCTGCGCCATATAGGATCTGGTAGGTATCATAGTCTCATTGGGGAGCAGATTCTCTGTGACTGGCCTGTTGGACTGGGACGTGTCCTCCATGGAGCAGAAGTCCAGGGCACCCCCCTCCACAGTCTCTGTTGGGCTGTCCTCCTCCACTGCCCACGGACGCCTGAAATAAAGGTTGCTGGAACGCCTGTGGCCATGCAGATGCCCACAGGCATCCTGCCCGGGGGGGTCGTCCAGCCGCTCCTCACTCTCCAGGAGAGGCTGGGTGGACTCGGAGCGGGTGAAGGCCGGGAGTGGGACAGAGGGCGTCTGGCCCTTGTAGCCGCTGACCACCACGGAGGAGTACTGCACGGTGCTGGCGGTTGTCTGGCCGGAGTCACCCTCGTCGCAGTCTGACACGCTCTGTCTGGGGGACGACATGCAGGAGGAGCCACCGATGCCACTGCTGTGCTCGTCCGACATATACTTGTCCTTCTTCAGATGCAGTGAGGCCTTGTCCTCCTCGGCCACCGGTTTGTCAAACACGTCAACCTCGACCACACTCACATCTGTCATGCTGCCTTCCTTTGGAGAATCCGGCTGAGGTAAGAACCCGAGTAGGGGGTGTCAGTTCACAGACACTTCCAACTTCAAGCACCAGCCACTTACATGAAAAGCACCCCTAGTACCCCACTAACTTTAAATGAGAGATATTTGGTTTATGGAGGGACATAGAATGTCATCTCCATGGTAACACGGGCACACCTGCATCCTCAACAAAACATCAGATATCAATAACATAATCGGATAACAAATATCAGAACAGAATAGAATAGAATGCCTTTATTGTCACTGTACAGGCCACAAGTATAATAGATTTCAATCACTTACTTTAGTTGGAAAATCAGGTGTCCAGTTGGCAATGGTGCTATTGGAAGGGTCAGGAACCTGGGGCCAGATACGCTTCTTGATCCTTTACACAAAGGGTGAGAGCGAGAAACATCATTCTACCCGTCCAACCAAGGAAGAGTCTAGCCCTCTAACGCAAATGCATACATGTGAAGTTAGATAACAGAAGGACTGCTTAATTATCTGTATACATGTTCTGTGAATGCAAAATATGATCCTCAATGAAAATTCACTCGAACAGGATCTCGTGCAAAGAGGTCACTAAGCAGCGTGGACTCACACTGTATGCTTGTTGATGCAGATGGCCACGACAATCACGGTCAAAAACAGAAAGCCAATGCAAACACTCACAACAATGGCTTCCACTTCCCCTCGCCCTGAAACAACAGGATGTGCGTTAGTTCACGTGATTACAGCACCTCCTCAGAGGAGAGGAACAGAAACAGGACAGGCCAATGACCAAAAGACCTTCATACTTGGTAACATCAATGCTGCTGGAGAAATGGCGTATTTTAATGGCACTCACCATACAAAGAAGTGCCAAATGTAAAGTCAGAGCCATTTGTAGACCCGAGGGCCGTCGATGCCATGATACACAGCACATATTTGCTGTTTTTCTTGAGAGAACCCAGTTCGTATGAATGTATTTCAGGCCCAAGGGATACAGCTGGAAAATAAATGTATCTTATTGCACTTACTATTTTTAAGGTTGAAAACCAGACATTTAAAAATCGATGAAAGTTGAAAGCATATTACATTACCAGGACAGAGGGTATAGACGATGTAACACATACTTTAACATTTTTGTCTTTTACGTGGTGTAACTAAATCACAATTACAAATATAGGTTCAAGGACGAGTTTAACAGAGTTTCAAGAAGTCGGTGCTCAAATTACTCTGGTCATAACTGGGAAATTGAACAAACGTGACCCAGTCTTGACAATAAACCATACACTTTGAGCTTCACAAAGCTGAAATTTATGGCAAGATGGCCAAAATTTGGACTTCTGAACAAAAGGAAGAGTAACACGGGGTGACAGCAGGATGGGTTTATGTTTGACGAAATCCCACAATGACCTGATACAGCCCATCATCCTGTATCTGGGGTCTGCTGATTGCTCTGCATGGTCACATAGAAATATGGGACCATCTACAGGACCATGGGTATCCTACAGTGCAAACACAGGTCCCTAATGATTCCCCCATATTCCAAGATAATAATGTCTTTATTCATACTACAAAAAAATTCAAGAGAGGTTTCATGAACATCAGGAGGAGCTCAAATGCCATCCATGACCTCCCCATTAATCATCTCTAAAGATCACTGGACTTTAATTGGAAGTTCTGGAGCACAGAGTGTGAAGATTTTCATCTCCTCCATCTCTTAAAAGAACTGGAGGCTTTTCTTGGAGAATGGTCCAATATCCCCAACACAAAGGTCAAGGCTTCCATTCCAAGGTTGGCCCTGCTCTTTAGTATAAATATCAAACATCTAATATTTCAGGCATTTCCATTCTTATGTCATGTATTAATCCCTTACAGGAGTTATTTAAAAGTAGACAAGTATATTACGGAAGCCATGTGGGTCAACAAGACCATTTCAGAAGTTAGTCAGGGCATTTGGCAAAAAAAAAATCACAATATCCAAGAAACACTGACTTACACTTTTCAACACCGTCGTCATTCAGCTCTTTGTAAAATATCGTGTAGCCTGTGATAAAGCCATTCTGGTGGTCCAGTGGGATTTCTGGCCACTCGAGCTGAACTTCGTGCTTCCCTGTGCTTTTCACTTTGATCACAGGGCCATGTGATGGAGCTGAGTGAGAGAAATCAGGGTGAGGAAAACTCATGACTAACCATGTGTGGATGTGCTCTCTGCACCAGTAGAAGCAAGTGATGGCGAAATGAAGCTTCATGAGCCATTTGCTGTATTTTTTTTTTTACCCCAGTTGACGGCACTCTTAACATGCTGTGGGTATGCTTTGAGCCTTTTTTGAACAAAGAGCACCATCTAGTGGGGTCAGAAAATACAGCAAGTGGTTCATGAAGCTTCATTTGACCATCACTAAGAGAAGCTTTACCAGTCCATGACAGCCCTAACCATTTATGTTAGGAAAGAAGAAACTGACAATGCAATTTCAAAAATGTGATGCAACTAAGATCCATATCTTATAGGTGGACTCCATGTGGTCCTTTCAACATTTGAATATCAGAAACATATGGAGTCATTTCAATTTCTACATTTTGCATTAAATGCTAACCCAACTGCTTTCTCGTGCATCAATAAAGAATGTACATAGCAATAAGCACAGGTGTCATTTGAAACCATTAAGACGACAGTAATCCTGGGGGTCCTGAAGAAGGAAAGCAGGTCACTCGTACCTTTCTGCTCGAGGTATGCTTGTATCGTGCGGGGTGTCCCAGGAAATGAATTATATATTGGATAAACAGAGACACTGTAACGTTTGAATGGCTGAATGTCTCCTTGAATTAAAAGGAAAGAAAGCTAAAAGTTACATTTTGGCTACAACACGGTATATAATTATAAACAGTAAAGCGATACATTAACAAACGAATAAAGTAGTAAGTTTTAAAAATGCAAAAATTTCCTTTCAAATGTATCGGCATTATGTTCCATTTTTGCATAATCATCGCCAGGTATTGCATCTGAACAAGCCCAACAATCAGGCATTGCAACTCCAAAAGGGCAAAACACCCGCTCCCACCTTTGAGGGTCGTATTTCTGGCTTCCCTTGGTTCTTGCTGCCAGTCGCCCTTTCCATCACTTATGGACACCCACTCGATCACGAACCTGCTAGGTCTCCGTCTGAAGTTTTTGTGAATCTTCCATTTTACCATCAGCTTACCATCCACGGGCACACAGTCCACACTCTCGACAGGCTGGTCATACTCTAAGACATCAAAGAGTGATAATCCTCAGGTCAAACCGTTCACGGGCATGTCACTGGTCCAAATCCACCCATTCACCCAAACTGTATACCAAGAAGATACTGGTCTGCTACAAGTCAGTCAAGTTATATATCATCATGAATTATTTTTTTAAACATGAAGTATGTGGTACTACACACCCTTGTTCACTGTTAACGTTGCCTTAGGAGAGACACCCACTGAGTTGTAGGCAGTCATATTTACTCTGATGGCATCTTTTGGCAACAAGTACTCATGTCCCACGGTCTCAAATGTTTCTTGTTTGCCATCGGCTTTTTCAATTGTGACGTTATATCCCAGTATCACTCCATTTGACTGGCTGGGTTCCTAGGGTTGTGAAACAGGGGGAAATCACACTTAATAGCAAATTCCAGTTTATTCAGCAAGAGGATCGTAAAAGTAACCAGGCATGAGTGTTTCTGTATTTCTGGTTGCCTTACCCTCCATAGCAGTTTCACAAGCCCAGAGGCATCACCTTCAGATGGAGTTAACACTTTCCACAAACCTGGTTCATCTAAGGGTGCTAAATAATAAATAGATTTGGAGATTAGAAAAAAGTATATATATGAAAAGCAGGCATATTACATACATAAGCAAAGAAAAACCTGCCCACATACAGAGGAATAGATACATTTTACAATACAGACACTCCTCTACTTATGAACATTCAACTTACGAACTTTCAGACATGAACGAAGAGGACTGTAAGTCCAAATTGTGTTCATTGGGCTCCCGTTTCCTGTCCGCAACATCAGTTTTTTTCTGCACACCAATTCCGCCTAGTACGACTATTGGCCGCTACTTCTGCCGCACCAGCAGTGCATTGTGCGAACTCCCAGCATCCCAGTTCTTTGTACTTGCGTATACTCTTAAAATGATGTTGAATAACGACTTACGAACATTTCAAGTTACGAATGGCCGTTCGGAACATATCTCGTTTGCAAGTAGAGGAGTGTCTATAATTAAAAACAGCCTTGCTTTGCTGGTATATTACGAGGCACAATATAATTTAGGCTTCCATGGAGGTTACCTACTATCGACAGGGTTAGGGTTACTATAGTGCCCTATTATTCAAATCACAGTCCTCGAAGTCCGAGCACTGCTGGTTTTCCAGCCTTCTTTTACCTGTGAGCCAGGTGTGAAGCCTCTGACCAATCAGAATAAGTAATTATTAAACTAACTACCTGGGAGAACTGAAAACAAGGCCTGGATTTGAAATCGAGGTCCAGATTTGAAGAGCCCTGGTATAGTGTGACATGTGATATAATGAGGGTTTTCACAGAGGTTACTGACTAGCTTCGGGGGTCTTGGCTGTAACATTCCTACTCCATTCACTCCAATATCTGTTGTTCTCAGATTTCTTGAGGTACATCTGAACAACGTAGTCAGTGAAGGGCATCAGACTCTGAAGTCTAAAAGAGTTTGCATTTCCAGCAATTTCGCTGGATGGAACCTAAAAGACACATCCAACATGATATCAAATATTCAAAGTATTAAGAAAAAATTATTGAAGTATGAGTATATAACAATAATTTTGATTCAAGTAAATGACAAGTATACACATCTTTCATATACGCTGAACTTATTACCTCATTCCATGTACTGGATCCATTAACACAATAACGGATAATGTAGTGCAAGCCTCTCACAGGTAAAATGCGATATATGGGGGATTTCCATTGAACCATCATCGTATTAGGAAGATTCTTCTCTGGTGTCAGTCTTATATTTTCCGGAGGGCTTGGTTTGACTGTAAAACAGAAAACACTTAACACAACTTTCACATACAACGCAGCTCAAAATTGTATCATAATCTTAAGTACTTACTGATGTCTTTCACATCCAACTGCAACTTGTCTGAGTCGACTGTTCTCAGTTTATTCTCTACTCTGACCCATATATCAATAAGTATAAGAAATGGGGGGGTACTAAAATGTACATTTCCGTTCCTTTTACCAGCCGTGGTACAATTATCATCATTAGAAAGCCTGCAAACAGAACCGGGAGAAATTTCAGCTTCACCATTTCCCGGCAAAACCACCACACATCAGAATAATGTTTGGCAAGAAGCTTGTTATTAAGTCATATGTGTCAGATGTACTACGTTGTCGAGAAATGTTCGGATCTCAGCCACGAAACAACATTTTTTCCTATGGCACCGATGGGCTTACAGTAACATGGCTAGAGACTTTGAAAGCTGATTTTGAGCATCACCTTCTCCATTAAAAATATACGGTACATTTTCATGACAAACTGAACTGCCTTAGACAGAAATTTTTTAAGGGCAATCTTGGAGCACGTTTTTCAGATGAACCACTCGGGATCTGCACTTATGCAAGCTGTGCCCTTCTCTCGATGTACATCTTAGGACAGGGGTTCTGACTGGAGTTTTGGGAAGGCATAGCGTGCTGCTTCATGGTATCAAATCAATTATGGAAGAAATGTTCATTTACGTCCTTTGCCTGGTTTTAGAACAATTGTAAATTGTGAGGGTCCCATGTTACTAGTACATTATTATGATTATTATTATGATTATTATTATGATTGTCATCCTTGTTGTTATTAATAATTATTATTATTAATAATAATGATAATAATCATAATAATAATCATAACATATTTGTACAACACCTTTCATACATACATGTAGCCCAAAATGCTTTATAGAAATCATAAAACTGGTTTAAGATAACGAGACAAGAAAATGTAATAAGAGGAATACCTAAATCAAAAAGTAAATGAATAATCAGACATTACCTTTTATGTCTATTTTTTTGTACTAAGATTAAACAAGATTAAAGCAGAAGCTGATGTACAATAGGACCCAACTTGTAACAAGTTGTAGTAGATAAGTACAGTATGATATATGAATGTATAACAACTCGCAGCAAATAAAAGAATAAAATTATACACGGTAGAGAAAAGCAAAGCAGGCGTGTGAACAATGTAGTCAGTATAGAATGAAGATTAGCTTTAGAGTTACTAATGACTCTGCACAGACTGAGAACTTGCCTCTTGTAGCATAATTTATAAGTTGTTTCTAGCAGATAACTGGCTGCACCGGGGTCCCACGTGCAAGTCATTACAGACAACGATTTGTCGACATCTTGGCTCAAGATACATGATAGATTTTCAGGCTTCTTGGGGGGATCTAAAGCAAAATGAGACTGTTAATGCAAAATGGTTCACAGCTAATAAGAACAGACTGAAATAAAATTAATGAAACATACCCTGATCACTTAGAAACGGGATGTTGCACCCTATCGTAAACGGACAGTCTGAAAACTGCTAATACAGCCCCTCCAGGTAAATGACAAGAAACTGAACACACTAATCTGATACACACTGTCCTTGTACTACTGTTTTTTTTTCCAGTGACGGCCAAAAAAAAAAAAACTCAAGTGAAAGTGAGAACTTGGGACACAAACTTACAGCCCACTCGGAAGAATATTCCGTGCACATTTTTGGGATGCTTGTATGACAGCACTCGAGTGTAGATGTTGCATTTCAATGGTTGTTTCAGGTCCTTGGTGACGGTCACTGTGAGGCTGACGGCCGAATTGTTAATTTTGGTGTAATACTCTTTGTCCACAGTCACGTTCCCGAACTGCCAGTAGATGTCATCGGCAGTAGCTTGGGTCTGACGATGGCCAAATTCAGACAGGACGCAGGTGGCAGTGAATTCTTTGCCGATTTCTAGCACGGGGGACTCAGGTACGATTGTGCCAAGGCAGATGTCAGGGGAACCTAAAAATGTTTATGAAATTGAAGGGAAGAGAAATATTCATATACAATCTGCCAGGAGCGATTTGTGACACTTTCAATAATAATAAAAAAAGAAATTTAATTGATAAAATTCATACTGAATCCAAAATTCACATTTATGTTACAAAATGCATGGAAGAGTGAGTAAGTCGCCGGTTTACAGCAAGATTAGAGCAGTTCACTGTAAATAACTTTTAAATTACTTACATGCATGACAACAGGCTGCACAAAAAACTGAGACAAGCAGCAAAACTGCATAATGAAGGTCCATCCTGCTTGGGATCACCATCTACAAGACATCAAACATTGAATCAGGTCAAAACACACAAACCACTCTAGCCCTGACAAGCTATCGGCTGCTTTCCCTAGACAAATAAAGCAGAGATCAGAGATGGCAGGCAAGCGCCATTACTGTGACTAAGGGCTTCCCTGGAAAATCTACTAAAGAAATGTGGAGCACCTTCCGTTTGAGATCCCCACTGTGTTAATCAAGTGCTGGCTCTCAATCAAGTTGGCTGAAAGCCAAACCTTTCTCGATAAATACAACAACAGAAAAACTGCCAAACAATAAGCATGTTCCTTTAATCTGTTGTCTTTGTTTTTTTTAACATGCTATGTACAAAAAAATGACTAAGGACAAAATCACAACCTGTGTATTAAAATTATCAAAAGAATCTCTGCTTGGATTTAGTAAATGAGCTCATTTTCCTATCTGAGTCAGTCTTTCGATACATGTACTTGATTTCAAAATCTAGTCTTACCACTTCCCAAATCAGACTTTCACTTCACGATGGCTTTTATTAAATAAGAGAATTATTCCATAATAAGCTATGGGAAAAATGTTTTATACATTATGATCCTTAACTTATTCTTTGCTCCAAAAGATTAAATCATAAAACAACACACATAGTAAGCTTGTCATGCCAAACCTGAATCACTGCTACTTCTAACCAACTCAAAAGAAAAAAAAACAGGAATCTCCAACTGTCTGAGGCAACATGTTAGGGTGTTTTCACACTTGGTTTGTTTCAGCAGATTGAAGCAGACTTGATGCGTTTCCTAACGAGCAAAACGAGCCATATGTGAACACTCCAAAAGACCCTCAAAAAGCAAACAGGCGATGTGAATCCAAAGAGAACAGAGGTCTTTTTCTCTTGGTCCATTTTCTGGTCTACGGATTTGGTTTGTTTAGAAGCGACAATAGAAAACACACAGAATATGGTAAACGAGATTCCAACTATACACACTACACTAATTAAACTGGTTACACTAAACCAAGCACTGTGCTGATGACTCTATACTACTCAGTTACATTAAATCGAGTATCTTAATGATATTATAATGAAGAAAAATATCAGAACAGATCCACAGGGAGCTTTGCTCAAATTATTTTCCAGTGAGTGGCTCCTTAAAATGAAACTTATGAAATGGAAATTAAAGTAAAATGAATCTTAAATATGTTAAATATGATATTGATCAAGTGATATCCAGCTTGAGTAAATGAGATGTATAATATACAGTGAAAGCTGCCATAATTTAACGCGACTCAGTCGATCCTTTTAGATCTGCAAGCGATGCATCTTTAAACATCATCGTATCGCATTTCCTAATGTTTTATCACCATCGTGCCTTGTCTTCTGCACCAGCTCAACAGACCATTTTCTTATACTAATGCACACCTCACACTCCAACACATATGTGGAGCAAAGCGTGCATAGCCTGCAGAAATATATATTCATTTAGCAAGAGAGGAAGCTCAGTTTACATTCATGTAGCATACATGTTACCTAAAAATATCACCACAACATAACCTATATAACATAAGCAATGTCACAGTATATTTTTAAAGATACATAACTGAAAATTATTTTCAGCTTCCTCACTTTGATTTATATTCAAATCTGTCTGTAGTTGCTCCCAATACTCATTTTTAAAAAGTTTTAAAATATAGTTAAATTGGGGAAGTTCTTGTTTCGTCACTTTTGTTACAATCTGGACCAAATTACTTTAAGATGTTACAAGCCAGTCAATAACCAATTACAATACTACATGACATAAGAGTTGCAGAAACTTCCAGGTGTCTGCGTGAAACTAACAGCAGGCTGCAATATAACAATTATCAGCATTACTTACATGGAGTAATAAGACACTCCTTGCAAAGGCAAAAGCATAAAATCAACAACAAAATGGAGGCTTCTGCTAATGTGGATGAGCGTTTTACGAAAGATGAAAAAAGATGGTATCACATCATGTGATTGTTCTGAAATAATGTATGACAATGTGACAAAACGGTCACCATTCACACCCAGCCCTCACATTCACACACACACACACACACACACACACACACACAGGTTTGTAATTATATCTTTGTGGGGACTCTCCATTAATTTCTATGGGGTAAACTCTAATCCCAAAATGACGACCTTAACCCCTAACCCAGCCCTAACTTTAACCATAAGTAACAAAACAAAATGAGACTTTTGGCTTTTTTTTTAGTTTTTGACTGCATTCACACATCTTTGTAAGGACCTGAAAAATGGTCCCCACGATGTCAAAATAACAGGCTTTTATGACATTGTGGAGAACACTTGGTCCCCACAAAGTGATATAAAAATAATCCCCCCCCCCCCCACACACACACACACACACACACACACACACACACACACACACACAGTCCGCAGTATACAAGTATCTGTTTCACTGATCTCGGCATGGTACAAACTGAAAAAGCTCTTGTCACCTGCCCAATACAGTTTCATGCTCACTTCCTAGCAATTTATGGCTGGAGCATTTTCATACAGTTTTTGTGGGCTAGAGTCACTGCACTGCAACAGTAGATCTAAAGGAAATAGAAATGTATGAGTGGCTGGCCAGGGCAATGGAAAACCACTGAGAGATATCTGTCAGCATTAAGTCTGCTATTTTTAAATCCAGCTTCCCATTGACATGTGGATTATTTGGAGTTGTGCCCCGTGATTCTGAAAAAGTAGATAAAGAAACTTCAGATGCGAGACATTTTTATGCAATGCTGTAGCTGAAAAACAGCAGGAGGACGGGTGGCAGGAAATCCACAGAATGGCATGATATGGGGTGTCGCCTTTCTGGAAGATACATGCACACACATGCATACACAATTGGTCTGCAATCCTTGAACTCAGCCAGCAAGACCCACTTCTGGCATCACCAATACAACAGATTTATCAGTCAAGCAAAAAAAGGGAACCATATTTTGCTGACAATACAAAGCAGGACAGAATTAAAGGTGAAAGTGATAAGATTTTAATAATCTCGTTAGCACAACTTCAAGGCAGGTTCATCTTCTGTTACTTGATGTAGAAGATGAAAGGGAACCTTTAAGTTGTTTGCAACTATTTAAATCTATTCCAGCACATACACACACACACGCCACACACAACCAAAAATACTAAATTAAATTTCCAGATATGGATAAAACCGCAGCGCTCGATTAGCACATGTGATTGTCAAGGCATAGCAATATTAGTTTGCTGTAAGTTTCAGGTCCGCTCGCTGTCGCCCGTGTGAAGCACTGGCATAATCTAGACGGTCTGAGGCACTAAACCTAGATGAACGGTGAAATCACAGACCTCCCGGCCTTGATCATCGTATAATCCGTATTGAAAAGAAAGGTAACATGTTAAGCAACAACCCCCAGTTATTGTCCCAGCCAGACAGACATTTTATTTATTTATAATTGACCTCCATTATGATGAATAAATCCCTAGGTAGCGCATCTGTTTACTGTAAAGCATTCATTTTGCGTTAAATGGTGAGACAAGTTACTAGTTACTCTTTGCTGGTTACCATTACTAGATCTGAAGTGCATCCGCTGGCCAGCGACCAGTGCTACGCACCTACATCAGCAGCTGCCAGGGGGTTTTACACCTAGATCTTCAAGAACGCCTATCCATTAGTCAGGCTAACATGATGAAAATCATACTACTGGTGATAGTTAAACACTTCAACTAGCAACTTAAAACATCCATACACATCGCTAACAGTAACAGGGCGCACGCAGCCCGTCCCCGCGGACGCCTAACAAGTCATGAAAGGTCTCACCTTTCCGCGTTACTTGCATGAATATCACGTAGCTTTACAGGTGTATCCGACGCTTATTAGTGATATCACATGGTCGATTACATTATTCCAATATTTTCTATTATTTCTTACCGTAGACACTTGACTAACATGTTAGAGCGCCTTCGGCCCACTGGGTGGTGTGTGAGTCATGGGGCCCGGCGGCGAGCGATTGGTTGCTTCGGCTGTTAGTCAACACATCCGATGACGTAGCAGTAGTTGCACGCGAATGTTCCCGTAAGTCTCCGCCCCTTTCATAAAAAAAATGTAAAAAAAATCCTCGTTTAACGCGAGAATAATTTGGAGCACGGGTCGTACTCGTACTGTAAAGCCAGATTAAAGCAGGGAAGTTATATATTTTCATAACATGCGCAAATACACTCCATATGCATTCCAGTGAAGTTTTGCCACTTGTTTTAAACAGCAGTGCCGTCTCGTGTTAAACACAAAGACGTACATAATCTGAAGACATTTTCGGGGTATAGTTAACATACATGGTGAAAACTAATAGCAAAGCTTTATTTGCCAATAATAAGATTGGAGGTTGCAGTATGCTTGTAGTAAGCAAGCGGTTGTTCCATGTACTTGCTTAACTGATATAGATTTTTGACGCTGAAAACATCGTTCTTTATTTCATGTCACAGAAATAAATCCCGGTATAGTAAAGAAGGAAAACCCCACTTGAAATCCTGAAACGAAACTGGCGATGCGTCGTTTTACTGGAATACTGCATCTTGGCACAAAATCAATTTCCTGGCATTCCACCGCTTTCCCTTAAACGCGAAATAAGTGGAAGTCGTTCTGGAAATTAGAATTCTGTGGATAACACTCGATTTTTGTATGGTCGGAAGGAAATATAATTATTATATTTTCTAATTTTGTTTTAAATATTTCCGTTTTATAGAAGATCATAATGAATTCATATTGATTGTGAAAGAAGTTTAATTTAAAGTAGAAAAAAATCATGTCACAAACTAACATTTGTTTCAATTTAGAAACGAGAAAGGTTTTATATAAAATACATCAGTGTTCGGAGACTGAGGACTATGTATAAGTGGATTTTTGACTTACTCTTAATCCTGGGAAGGGAAAAACTACATATTATGGTCATCTTTGGAAGTTTCTCAGCCATTTTTACAGCTTTAATACTAACATTTATTACTGCTGTTTAGAAGTAATACCCAATTCCTTTAATTAGCTACAAAGGAGAGGACTATCCGTTAATCCTAAAGATGCTGGGATGAGAATGTGCGAAGTGTTATTAATCTCTTCAAACTAAAACAACCATCCGCCTAATGTCCAACTCCTGAACCACGAGTGTCGCCGGGAGCTTGGAGCTGTCAGCATGACGCACGAGGGAATGCAGTGAACAGGACGCCATGCCAAACAACATTTGTAGCAAATAATTTTCCTGCAGTCAGAGGATGGTCGTTTTTTTTTAGGATAATGTAAATATTTTGGACATTTATAACAACCAAAAGAGATGCAATTTAAAAAAATTCATTGAAATTTTTATTTAATGAGTGAACTTTTTGTGGTGACATAAAAACTTACATATAGCTTTTAAATTTTTTAAAGAACCTTTTCACTTGGTTTATTCAATAAGAAACACCTAATTCAAATTCAAGCATATATTAACTTTGATAATCTACTGAATTTGCCAGTGGGACTTATGATCCAGTGTCTTTGTAGTCAAATTTCACATTTTTGTACTAAAAAAGTGTTTTTTTAAAGTGTGAAAATCCAGATTCTGAAATGTTTTATACATTTTATTGATTCTTACATAAAATCCACAAAACACCTTAAAGAAACTTAAATACAGGAAGTGAAAGAAATTAAACTGTAAACAGTACGTGCCTTTGGACATGGAATATCACCATGTTAAAAAATCTGCAAAAATAGGATATTTAAATAAATAAAGATAAGTTCTGCAGTGGCAAATTTGGCATAATTTGTAAAGACTGGAATATTCAAAGACAGAAATCCCTTCTGAGTCCATAAAATCTAGTTAATATACGAAGGATAGTGAAGAAACGTGGGTGTGCAGGGGAACAACTTCTATGATGCTCGCCGCCTGTGAGCAGCATATCTTTAAATCCTGCATTGCATTGATAGGAGGAGACACAGCAGTGGGTCTGGTTAATTACCCATCAGCCCTCACACCACCGCCAGCCCGAGGCAGCTGAGAGGCTTCAGGTTTTGTCCACTCT
The DNA here is from genome assembly GCA_026776945.1 of Isichthys henryi. Taxonomy (NCBI): domain Eukaryota; kingdom Metazoa; phylum Chordata; class Actinopteri; order Osteoglossiformes; family Mormyridae; genus Isichthys; species Isichthys henryi. The sequence continues at coordinate 1,177,286 of JAODJX010000119.1, read as the reverse complement.
TTGGGGTTCAGAAGGGGATGAGGTGCGTTTCCTCCGGGACGGGATGGCGGGCAAGACTTGGACGCTGCGTAGGAGGTCTCCTGTCTGGATGGGCGAGAAGGAGCAGAGCGACTGGCTCTGAGGCATGCCGATCTGGAGGGACCTTCCAGCCGCGGGGACGGGAAGGCCAGCCGTGCTCCGGCTCAGGGAATTCAGAGGCATGGATCTGGATTTCTTCACACCCTGGGACACTTGGTCAGGAGGCAGGGAAACTGCAGGCACGAACGGGGCGAGCATCTTACTTTAGCGGCAGACATAATGGGAAACTCGGCCGGGACAAAGGCAGACTTACACCTGTGCGTGCAGTGGTCGCGTATGGGAGCCAGGCTGTTCCGTGTAACGGCTGTGTCCCTCAGCTTCAGCCTATCCAGGGGAAGTAAGTGCATATTCGGAGCTAAGAAAGAGGAACATAAAGAAACACTCGGAATGCATCCATACAGTACACTGTGTTCATCTACTATATGTCTCTGTATGCACACAGTGCTTAATGTTGCACACAGTGATTAATACAGGATTCACCTACGACAGAATGATTTACTTATTTAAATTGTTTTGTTTTTTTAGTATGGTGGTGCAGTGGTTAGCATGGTTGCCACACATTTCTTGGATCAGAGTTCAAGTCTCTGCTGTGGCTCCATGTGTGTAGAGTTTGCATATTCTATGCATGTTGTTTGGGGGGGGGGTTTCCTCTGAGTACTTAAGTTTCCCCCCACAGATCTAAAATATACTACAGTTCATTGTGGTTACCAAATTGTTCATCAGTGTTAATGGTCTTTGAGTATGCCCAGCAACGGGCTGGTGCCCCATCCTGCCTTGTGAATGTAGGTTCTGGACCCCCTGTAACCCTCAATAAGACAAGTGGTTTCAGGAAATGGATGGATTTTTTTTTAGCATATGGTTTTATCTGAAGCAACATGCATTTTTGAGAAGGCAGGGTCAGACAGTCCCTGGAGCAAGTGAGGGATATGGGCCTCAAGTTGCCCAACAGTGAAATCACTCTGCTGTTGACTCTAAGATTTGAACTGGCAACCTTGCAATCACAAGTACAGGACCCTATTCCACAGAACCATGCAGACACTGCCCCAGTGACAGTCTCTCACAGGATTCACACATACCCTAACCTGAAAGGCATGTCTTTGTACCGAGGGAGGAAACAACATGAACTTGGGCAGAATATGTTACCCCACACATTACAGAGCCAAGGTGGGTCTCTAACCCACAACCTGGAGCAACTCTGACCCGAATGGGCCAAACGCAAATTGCACAACATTAGGCTTTGGCCCATTTTTTTCTCCAGTAGTGTATCCATACATCCCCAGGTTACAAAGGAGATTCATTCAACTAAATGTACCTTTAAGTTGGTCTGTAGTCAAGTCGGAAAAATAATAACACAGTAATAATACTACTAATAATACAGCGATAATAAAAGTAACTAGGCCTACATACAGTACTGTACCACTAACCAACTAACCACTGAAGGCACACAATGTTTGCACGAGCATTACAAAGTAGTATGTGCATTCATTATGACGAACAGCTGTATGGAGCCTGAAATTTTTAAATAATAGGCTTTATGGCAGTCCATCCGTAAGTACGAGAACATAAATTGGACTTTTTTTTAACCTGGGGACTGTCTGAAATAAGGAATAAATAAAGGAAATAGAAATACAGGTTTCTCAACCTTAAGACAAACATAAGCCCTTCTTATCATAAACAGAAAGAAGTACAGAGACACATAAGTGAAAATGAATGGAATTGAGCAGTAATAAACATTGAACACTGTCACTGTTAATATTTGCTTTTGTAGTCATTTATTCAAGGCCGTGTTTGTTGAGGCTCGACAAATTCAGAGAGACTGGCTGAGAAACCAGTAAGCGTGATGCTAATTCTAAGTGTTAGCATGACAACACTGTCCCCACGTTCTTCATCACTGCGTAAGACATGTGCTGCTTCCATATACCACCAAGTCAACCATGCAGGACCACTGAGGGTCTGCAGAATGGTGAGAAGAAGCGGTTCATGGTTGGAATAACCCACCCCCGCCATTCCCACCATGGAAGAAACAGAGCATGCTAGATGAAAACTCATTGTGAAGAGATGCTTGCACCACAGGTGTTAAAAAAAACCCAAAGCCAATGTGGCTGCAGCAGAGTTACCAGATACCAGAGTTTCTGCTGCTTCACGACAACCACATGCGGCTCCATCACGCTGCAGGCCTTTGCACGCTGCATGAGGTCCCACACTTCTGTGTAATTGTCACCCTGTGCACTATAACTTCTCAGAAGCCGAAAGCTCCCGTCAAATGACATACATGAGAGCCCAAGACACAAGCAAATGTCAGTTGTGGGCCGAGGTGTTAAGCCCGTTTTCGAACGCGACCTTTCGGAGGGAAATTCACAGGTGCGCAGAACCTCTCGACATTTGTGAGGAAGTTCGAGGACGGCCGGTACACTGGCGAAGCGTGTTCCGTTCACGCTCACAGCTACTAGACAAGCAGTACGTTTGTACCATTCTGCAAAGCCCTAGATACCGTCGTCGCTTCGGTCCACAGTTTGTTTGTCTAATTGGCACAAATATTTGTCAAAGGCAGCATCTGAAGCTTAGTGGATTGAGGCTCAGTGTGCGATCAAAGTCTACCACCTTATTTTATGTACTGTCAAACAGAGCTGTGGTGTGGTTCTTTATTCTTCTGTTATTAAACTTCCTGTAGTGAGGCATAACACTTTCAGATATCACCAACTGGTTTCCTGAGAACACCTTTCAAGCTCTCTTAAGGTTTAAACAAAATGCATCTAGAATACAAACAGCAGTGTGCATTTGATCTGGGTTTCTATTGTATGGAGATACAATTGTAGCAGTTTTAATACTTTATACATTTGTAAATTTGCCAGTCGAACTAAATCACCACCTGTCAATGTACTATTAAACTTAACATTATAGCTTATTGCGTATTATTGATAAATATCTGCTCTGCTATGTTAATATGTCTCCTTGTCAATCTCTGACAGATTCTCAGTGCCATTAGCTGTTGTTTTTTTTTTTCTTTCAATGAAAAGGAACCATATTTGTTAGCGAAGGGGTCCACCCTGCCATCTGCTCAACTGTGGTTTTCATAACGCCACTTATAACAGGAAGCAGAGAGTGAGGGGAAAACACACAGTAACATACTTTCCGGCCACCCACTAAATGGTTACCGCTAACAGTCCTCGGAGACCCCAAGTCTACTCTGAAGCATACCTTTGCTGTTTTATGTTTTATTGTTCTCCTGAATGTTCTTGTTCCGCTGGGTTTCTTACCCCGAATTCTAAAGTATAATGTCTTGTGTGCACCTCTGCTCTGCGTGGGTGGGGTTTTTGTGATCTCCACGTGTCATGTGGATTTCCTCTGGGTACCTAGGTTTCCTCCCGCAGTCCATAGACACCTGCAGTTTATGACTGTGTGTGACTATGTGTGTGCATGTCCTGCCCAGGGTGACCCCAGCCTTGTGCCCCTGCTGCCAGGGCTAGGCTCCAGGCCCACTCAAAATGCTTTCTAGGATAAGTGGTTGGAGGATGGGTGGATGGATGGATTTATTTCATTACATAAAATAGATTTATTTGACATATGCAATTGAAAGTGAAGGCACAGAAGGAAAGTAAAATAATAGAGCAACTAGGAGCAAACCCATCTCACCTTGTTCATTTTTCTGCACATATGGCATGTGGTTGTAGCATTTGTGCACATCCAGGCCACTGGGCTTCTCCTGTAGTAATCCAGCCAGCAGCTTTTCTGAAGGTGGGGCAGTCCACACTTTGTGTGACAGTATCTGACTGGACTCCGATTTCCATGAATCACTGGGCCGCACTTGTGCTTTTGACCTGTTGTCAAAGAGGTCATGCTCACTTCTGCTTTTTTGAGACCTATGGGCAAAGTGGTGAGACATCTGCCCTGCTCGGCTGCCTTCTACGGCGCTTTTGGAGCCGGCCAACAAAGAGTCTCCCAGAGTGATGGGTGGAAGACTTTGAGTTCTTATTGGAGGAAGGCCCTTGTACTCCTTCCCCATTCGATCCTCCAAAAGATGCAGCTTCTGGGTGTCACTAGATCTTTTTCTGGCATCTGAGCTTGTCTCTGGCTGCTCCTTTTCAGATGAGTCCATGATGGAGTCAAACATGGTGATGATGTCATCCACCTCCGAGGTTTCCTCTTTCATGCAATGATCTCTATTCTTCTCCCTCTGCCTCCCTAGTTGAGGCTCCTTCCGCTTCTTGCAGGAGAAAATCTGGTTGAACATGCTGAATTTCCCTTCCTTCTTCTGACACTGGTTGCTCTTCGGGGGGTGCAGCTTTCTGGCTGCCTCAGATCTGCACACAAACAGCATTTTCATAACATGTGAAACTTGTGTCTTTTCCAAATATCTCTTCAGACACAAACAGCCATTTCTGATATGATACTTTGGATGCCAGTTACAGTAAACTACTACGTATTCTGTACTTTTCATTGCATCATGTTTATGCTTAAAATAAGAATGTTGGACTTGTATTGTGTCACAAAACTTTACTAATAAAGCAAATTGCAAGGAGGAACGACACAATTCACGGCATTTTCTTTGTTTATTAGGGAAAACATCAGAATGAAGTGCTTCAAACCTGCTGTCAGCTGAGAGGAGCTTGATGCATGCCGTGTGTCCACAGTACATAGCGTACGTAAGAGGGGTGTTCTCATTTATGTCCCGGGGGTCAGGCTCCACGCCCAGCTGCAGCAGAGCTTGGACACATTCAGCCTTCCCAGCTGCCGCGGCCCAGTGCAGGGGGGTTCTGGAGGAAGGGCAACAGGCAGGACGTGTTGGATGCCCTCATAATCCATTATAATGATTCATAAAGTGCTATAGACACGGCTATATTTTAAAAAAGGCATAACACATTATAGCCATGTTTATTATGTATTATGATTGCCTTATTCAAATCTCATCTATATAGTAGTACAAATACTTTCATAATGCTGTACAAAGCATCCTTAATGCTTATACTAACCATTATAATACATTGAAGGTATGAATCTATTAATGTATAATACATGAATCTATGAATATTTATAGTACATTATAGATGAGAGCTTCACAGAGCATTCATAATGCATACTACACATGGCTATAATGTGTTATGCCTTTTTTATAAACAGTTATAGCCACGTTTATCATACTTATAATAATACTTATAATGCATTATAATACATTATGAAGGTATGAATAATGCATTATACATGACTGCTTTAAGTAAAATGTTACCAGTACAGGTTTCTGTGGTTCCATATGATTTTGTCCGACATCCCGTAATATTTACTTCACAGTTTCCTTATCAGATAACGGGACAACTAAAATCACTCCGCCCACTTTCAAATAACTGAAAGTGAAGGTGCCAAAATGGGATCTGAAATTGACATAATGAATGGCAAACTATTTTGGGTTCCATTATCACCCCCATGGGAACGTTGTTACAGATCAAAGATCAAGGTTTTTTATGTCATTGTGCAAATGGGTAATGAAAATACAACTAATTTTGGTAGCAGCCTCTATCAATGACATATTGTAAATAATCACTGCAATTCCACAATTTTTCATCCATATTACATAACTGTCGTGACAACCTGGACTCTATCCCAAGCAGCACATGGTACAGGGTAGGGGGCCCCTGCATGGGATGCCAACAGAGCACAGTTCAAACACTAAAGGCAAATTAGTGACACTCATCCACCCGCCCCCTGCATCCATCAGGGTATCTCTGCCCCTTCAGCTCCCCTGCTGGTAAGCAGAGGAATTTCTCGTCTCATGGAAAGCTAGAGGTTAACCTCTCATCGACGTCGAGCGCCTGCAGGTTGGTCTCGGGGACGGCGGCTAGCTCATAGATGATGTCACTGAAGCCGGCGGCGGCAGCAATGTGCACACATGTCTTGCCGTTCTCGTCATCATAATTGATGACTGATGCCCCCAGGTGGTGATCCAGGATCAACGAGCACATGTACCTGCTCCCACTCTGCGGATGGGGGGAGAATCAACAACCTCAAACACTCAGGGCCAAGATATCGCTGCTCAGTGCTCGATTTGCCATTTTGGTCAGTTTTGATAACCAGTGAGTAACAGATGGATTCTATATGGGCCTGCACTAGGACCACTGACCTGTTACTCGACTGGTTTCTTAATGATTAGCACAGACAAGGAAAATAAAGTCAAGTCAAGTAGGTCTTTAATGTTATTCACTGTAACCATATACAGTTGAGTGCAAAGAGCTGGCAGTCTTCGGTCTCTTACCTGGACAGCCCAGTGCAGGGCAGTCTTGAAGTCCTTGTCCACAAGCGTGGGGTCTGCACCCTTCTGTAAGAGGGCCTGTACGTGTTGGGGCCGATTGTGGAAGGAAGCCCAGTGCAGAGCTGTCATTCCCTGTATTCCCAATGATAATTACCAAGCCACATCAAAAGTGCATTTCATTATTCGTGGTAATCTTAGACCTGTTAAACTTCAGCAATTCTTATGACTTATGACACAATTTCCTCATCTGACTGTGGCCACACAAAAGCCACAAGCATGTCTAGCTATGATAGTCAACTTCACATATGCAATATAATATACTGTATACGTAATCATGTCAGATGGCATCCCATCCATTGTGTCTCCATGCCCTGTCCAGGATCTCTCCAGTTTTAGGATCTCTGTACCCTCCAATGCATAGGCATAGATTTGTTGGGGGGTGGGGTTCGTCCCCCTCAATAATATCACATGTAATGCCTAGTTTAAAAAAAATACATATGATTGACATATCCGATTACATAATTTAAAGTTTAAATTTTTCTTACAGTTTTTATTTGGAGAACCCTTCATTAAAACGGTTTATCCTCAACGCCAACTCTGGTAGGCAGACGCTCACTTCCAGGCCCACGAGTAAAGAGAAGTGGTGAGTGCAGAAGCACAGTGTGGCTAATGTCTGTAAACTTAACTCATTGAAGACCTTGTAAGTATCATAACCAACAGTTAATCAATAAAAGACTATGTGAAATGGTGGAATTTAATTGTCTCATGTTGATTCAGTTTCACAACGATTATCTTATTTGATTGTGCAAACTGCAACTAGCTTGGTTAGTTAACAGTATCACACAAACAGCAGCGCTGATAAGGCAGCGAGACATAGCGTTTGTGTCAGTCATAATTCTCATGCAACTCTGTCTGCTTTGAGGGCAAGACAATGAGTAAGAAGGCCGTCAAAAAACGGGGCCAGATCTGGCATTTATTTGGAAAATGCCGTAAAGTTACTCAGCTACCAGAAACTTAGAATCATTTAGTTCATAAATAATGCTGTGTTTCTTTTGGGGATGTTAAGATGTCTTTGTGAGAGAGACAGGGTGCAGGAGAGTGAAGAGTCATAGTGGACCCTGAGGTGAAGTCATTAGTCCACAATGAATGGCCTGACATTCATAGCAAAATCCCGCAAACTGTGCTTAATTTTAATAATTCCAGAAAATACAGCATATGTAACGCGGGACAATATTAGTGAAGTAAAATAGAAAGAAAATTTTCACTTTATATACTGTAACCATAACAGCATTAGTTTACAGGGAAAAAAAATTAACTTGTAAACAGCGCGACTCCAGAATCGCCTTATAAGGTGATGTGACGTTACACTTCTGACCCCCGATGTTGATATGAAACCTACGCCCCTACTCCAATGGACAAGCAGTTAAGGGAGGTAGATGGATGGATGGATATAGTTATCTTTAGCCATATTTGTCTTGACCAAATAGTGGAAGCAAATACAACATCAATCTATCAGCTAAATACAATGAACAACAGTATAAATATTGAGGTTCATTCACCATTTCATTCTACCCCAAAAAACAAAATAACTAATCCCAGTAGTTTCATATCATATACAGGCCAACTTGTTTTTTTATTTGAAATAGCTAGCTCTAGGTCATTAGCCAGATTTTTGTTTAGACAGTTTATATTTCTGACATACTACTAAATAAAACTCTTCTCTATTAGATTTATTCGCTGTTATTCTCATAATCATTAAGTCATTAACTTGGGGCAAAAACATTTTACCTTAAAAATAGAAAGCTAGCTGTGTATACATAATTAAGTGACTTAGCTAGCTAGCATTGTTTATTAGCGAAATTTTGGTAATTGCTAAAGTTCCATACTAGATCAAGTTCATGGGCATCAGATCGAAAGTATTCTGCTTTTCTCAAGTTTGAATTCACTTTAGCACTAATTATCATGGCATAGACAGGGTTCGTGAAGCATATATGATGATTATTCACACTAATTCTGTCACTGTGCTCTCAGTGAGGCTTATCATTCTGTCTTGACAGAATTATCCAAAAACAGATTTCCTGTTACCAGTTCATAGCATCTATAATTTTTTATTACCTCGTTGTCCTGGTGATTTATTTCGCACAGTGTTGATTGCTGTAGTAGAACAGCCATGAGCCTGAAACAGAAAGTTAACAATTCAGTAACTGCTTGCATATTTGCAGTCTTACTCTTCAACAGAAACGTTCAGCAGCAAGTTTCACAAAGTACTAGTCTGCATTTTAATTGGAATGCAATGATGCAGCCTTGCACTTTCCACGAAAAGAAGAGGAAATGTGCAATAACAGAACCCCTGCCAGGGTTCCGATTAGAGCGAAGGTCTGTGGTTGTCATGGGGATTGCACACTTCTTCTAGTAATCTGGATCATTAGAACCCGCACAGCCAGCAGAGCTCTGCAACATGGGCAGCAGCTATCAAATGTGTGTTCATTCCCAAAGCAGAAGTAGAACAGAAACACCCCCATAATGGCCAGGTCAGTTTCTGGAAAATTACTCCCCAACATCTTCTCAGGAGATAAGTGCTTCCCGGGCTGTCCCAGTTTACTCTGGCTATATTTTTGCTTCTGCTTTCATCTGCAATGCTCCACCTTTTCTGCTTAACTCCAGGTCTTCGTAACAAAGTCATTCCTGAAAACAATAACTGCTTTGACGCACTTGCTCCCTCGTCTTAAAATAAGGGTCAGGGATCACTGTAAGTCAGGGGTGGCCAATCTTACCCAGAAAGGGCCGCTGTGTGTGCAGGTTTTCACTGTGACTCCCTAATTAGATTACTAATTAGAGGACTGATTGGTTGAAGAGTCCTCACACCTGGCTGTGAACAGCTGACCTAAAGGTTACCCCAAAAACCTGCAAACACACCGGCCCTTTGCGGATAAGACTGGCCACCCCTGCTGTAGGTGCTTGGGACACCTCTTGCATACCTGAGGTCGGTCTCAGCGGTGGCAGCATGGAGAGGTAGCCGCCCATTTTTGTCGGGTATGTTTTGCTTCGCACCGTTACGGAGAAGGCAAACACAGCCCTCAAGCCACCCCTGTTAAAGGAGGAAAACACATGGGCACATCTGCGCTTATTTAATTGACATGGAAAGGTGTTCCCAGAAGGGTGCAGATCTACCTCATGGAATCAGTCACTCATCAAACACTCACATCTCCTTTTCTAATCATCCACTCATCTTATAACCAATCATCATGGTCAGTGTCATGGTAAAAATGCATAAATACTGTAAAAATAAAGCTGCATACAATTGAGTTTTGCACATATTTTCCAGTATTAGGTAATACACTACATTTAGTTTCACATATTCCAAAAATATGTCCAGTTTCATTAAGCAACATTATTTGCATTGCCGAGCAAAGTATCATGTGGCAGCTGTTGTATAATAAAACTAAATTATTAAACTAAACTAATATTGATTTATTGATGATGGAAGCCGTTAATGCTTTTGCCAGACATACTGAATCATTACTGCCATTAAGCACATTTGCTTTATGTCACCCTCCAAGGCCGGGGCGGGGGGGGGGGGGGGGGGGGGGGGGGGGGGGGGGGGGGGGGGGGGGGGGGGGGGGGGGGGGGGGGGGG
>JAODJX010000119.1:1156833-1167231 GCA_026776945.1 Isichthys henryi | reverse complement strand
CACACTCGTCGGGTATACCTATCCTTATAGGGCCCGCTCATTCACTTCTATGGGAAAAATGCTAACGCTAACTATGACAACCCCCCCACCATGCCCTAACCATAACCATAAGTAACCAACCGAGTTTTTGCATTTTTAGTTTTTTCATAGCAGTCACTGATTTTTATAAAATAGAGTTTTCCCTTATGGGGATCAGGAAACCGGTCCCCATAACGGAAAAAACGGATATTTATCACATTATGGGGACATTGTGTCTATTCATGGGATTCAAAAACACAACAACTGGTCCTGCTGTAAATTATACACGCTTTTTAGTAATGGACAGGATGGGTCTAGACAGAGTGTACTCATGCTGTACCAAGTATGTTGCCAGAGAGAGGGAGGTCCTTCCGCATGCGTCCTGAGTGTTAATGGAAGCTCCCATCTTCAGTAAGAGTTTCACCGTGTCCACCTGCCGGCCTGAGACTGCATGCATCAGGGGCGTGGAGCCTGCGGAGTAAAAGCAAATTCAGACATGGGGACACGGTGCGGGAATTAGGTTTAAAGTATTAGTTATTTAGTAAGGTACAACTAGCCAAAAATACTGGGTTATGGTTCATCCTTTCCTTCACCTTCCGCTTATCCAGTACAAGGTCACTGTTAGCCTGTGGTCCCTGTTACACAAGGCAGAAAGCAGGAGATACCATGGACCGGATGGCAGAATTATCTTAAATAGAATTTTAGTGGGTAGCCTTTAGCGGGGTGCAAAGAGGAACAATGAACCAGGGCCGAGAGTGAGGATAACTTCTAAACGCTGAGTTACTGCAAGTCGTTATCGTCCTAAATTGAATTTATAGATTTATAGGGATTGTTTTGGCTTAGTTGACACTAATAATTGAAATAGCAATCGGCATTAATTACTCAGTTATCAATCTCTGCGTAACCATCCCAGATGGTACAGTCTGCATTTGAAGCAATTCCTAAGAATGACAAAAAAGCAACAAGTTCAACAAGCTTTTGCCCTGAATGTACCACAGCAAATCAACCATTAAGCAGTTAGCTGTATAGATCAGTGGTTGTCATCTAGGTTTATACTGTAGTTATCTGAACAAAGTCCATTCCCAAAAAAATGTAGTTAGTAAAAGTACAAATTCTAGGAAAGCAGCTGTTTACCATTTTGGGTTGTGGCTTAGGAACCTAAGCAACCTGCCTGTCATTGGGTTCATAATTCCTAGATACACCTCTGGCCATTATTATTGTTTGAATAGTGGTCACAGATAAATGTTAGACAAATATACATTATTGATTAATTCTGGGATTCGGTATAAGCTGGAATAGGCTGGCTAGCAATCAATCCCATGTCAGCTACTTGCTAGGCAGCTATGATAACCACTATGTAACCAACGCTTATGCAATGATACAAATTAGGACATTGAATTTAATTTGTGGAAACAGGTTCTGCCATTAAAAAAATCGCTTCAACTGGTTAAATGCATTCAATTCTAGGTAGTATTTTCTAAAATCAGGTGTGATATCTGTTTCCGGACCAGCACATAAAAGTTGATTTGGATTGTGTAGTGTAAATATGCAGTCCCCTGCTAGGTGTACTCTAGCTACTTATGGATACCTTGTTAAGCTGGTATAGTACTTGGCTAGGTAGCTATCTGACTGTATGTCATGCTCAGGTACGTCTTGGGGATTTATTCTTAGTGTGAGGTCTAGATCTCCAGCAGTCTGGCCCTGACTTTGCTTCTGATTCACGCTTCTAACATCCACCTACATCCAAGCTGCCGCCACGTTACCTTCGCCATCACAGCATTCCAAAATGGAGGGGTCCTCGCGGATGACGGCCGTCAAAGTGTTGACGTCTCCGTTGGCGGCCGCCTGATACACCACGTTCAGGTCGACCTCCTCTGCCGCGTCTTGGGTACAGACGTATAGAGTTACAGGTCTACTTACACCAGGGGTGTCAAACTGCAGTGCTGGAGGGCCGGAGCCCTGTGTAGCTTAGTTCTTTCCCTGTTCCACCATAAATGATTCAGCTCAAGAGCTGTGTGGTAATTAGCACAAGGAGTTGAATCAGGTGTGTTAAATGAATGTAAACCAAAAAGTGTGTAGAGCTCTGGCCCTCCAGGTTTGGCGTTTGAGACCCCTGATTTACACGATCTGATTATGTGTTATAGCACATAAGCCTCCATACACCCACAGAGTATAGCTTTGAAGTAAACTTTTGAAGCTTTGAAGTAAACCTGTAAGCGAAAAAATGACCAGTTTACGACATCCCCTGCTTGCATGAAGCCTACATGTAAATAAACAAGGATCAAAGTGTATTTAGCACAGGGGGCAGATATTTAAATTTTGGCATCCAACATGGTTTTTCATAGTCAAGAAGATGATAGCTAGAGGAGTAAAAAAAATTTTTGCTCACTCTAATCCATATATGGGGACAAAATTATACATTTTAAAATTTCCCACGGTGCGGAGTTCATCTGAAGATGATTGTGGGGTTGATCTAGGGATTTACCTGGGGATACAAGTGAGGAAAGTAATTGTCTGTGATCTTAACAGGTAATTGTAGGTTTGTCTGTCTTAGTTACACAGTTTTAAATGAATCTGGTTGTAAGAGACAAGTAGGGCTCCTACAATCTCAGAACCAGCTGTTATAATCAAAGTGTCGGACAGGATCAGTCACTGAGCTGATAAATCTGTGTGCGACACCAGCTTTCTCTTAATGTCTGTTGTGAGGGGGCAGATTTACAGCACTAACGGATCTCTAGGCCCAGGGTCCTCTGACCATGTTACAGGGCTGCCAACTTTGGTCCAACGATGGAAAGTTCAGGTGCAGAAAGTAAACAGCCAGACCGGGGTTTTGTTTCAACCAACCAGCTGAATACTCTGTGAGTGTGACTCTTTATGCTCAACCTGCTGGTTGAAACAAAACTTTGGTCCGGATTTGTACTTTCTGGACCTGAACTTTCCACCTCTACTTTGGTAAGCTGGTTGCGTGAGATTTTCAAGTGGAGTATGCCCATAAATTTACATGTATGTAACAGTTTTGTTACTGTGTATATAGTCTGTAGGGTTTGCAAACTGCCCCAATGCTTTTGGTGTAGCTAATTTTAGGTTTACAATGGAATAATATTGCATTTGCCGTAAGATTACTTACATGAAAATGAGAGTGTAAAAGCGTGGGTGTTCAGCCAGATGCATCTGAGTTGGTAAACTCTGATGTTAATATGCCTCTGGCCACATCCAACCCTATGTACAGACAGGCTGCTCACAAACAGGCCTGTCATAGATTATGTTTAAATGTTACAGTCTGGTAGTACTAAGTAGGCTGCCGCACTGAACTGTAAAAGCAGCACACAATCATTTAAGAAAAATATTTATACAGTCCATTTGCAGTGCATCGGTTTTGATCAGAGCAATTGCGTGCTGCATCACGGAATAACAGCCAAGCGTTTCCATGGCGACGGCCGCCACTGACACTGCTCCGCGGTGCCTCCCCTGCGTCTGTGATTTCTGCATGCAGGGCGCCTTACCTTTGTGCTGATCGAAAACGGACGATGAGCTGAATTCCATGGTGAGACTGTGCACTTTTAGCCATAGATGAGCGCAGCCTCAAAAATGGAGAGCAGCTTTCATCCCGAACAAACATACGTGCACCGATCACTCCTGTCCGCCGTTCCGAGGCTTACATTCAATGCATCTAGTTGAAGGCAAGGAGAGGAAAGGATGGGGAAAAGGCATCGGCTCGTGAAATATACAGGCGACCAGCAGGCTTGAGCAAAGCTCAGCAGATAATGGGAGGGATGGCATCGACGGCGCGGTGTGCCTCTCCAGCTGTCATCATCTGCTCGCGGGGCCAGCACAGGGACGCCGCAGGGACCAGTGCGACTCGGGTTGCCTGGCTGATGTGCAGTATGAATGGACTATGTGCGACTCCACTGAGCATGCGCGGCACTACTATGCAGCCTGCTGCACGGGCAGGGGGAGGAGTCAAGCATATTAGTATGCACCTTAGTCACTTCATGCTCTTTTGAAGTGGCTATTTTAAGGTCGCTGTTTATGCTGGAGCTAGTACTGTTAATCACACTTTTTCCACTGTCATCCTGCTAAACGTCAAGCCCCCTAGAAAGGTTCATTCATGCTTCTGTGCGCCGTCCCAGTCTGGGTACAGGAGGCAAATCCAGAAAAGCAGTGCTTACCCACAAACAGAAGATGGTCTTAATGTGGCCATTTTAATACCAGAATCAGCATTTTGTGATTCTGATGACATAATATTGTGCCCCGAAACCCTAATAACATGAATAATCAACCAATTTATTATAACTTTTTTATTATTATTTTCATAGACACGTTTTTAATAATTTCCTAGGAGAATCATTTGGAGTGTGTGGACTGCTCAGCACACATTGAGTTACATGAAGGAATCGTAGCGACTACCCAATAGTGTTTTCTATTATGATGTGCCTAGTTGCCATGGTAACTCTGTAGGACATTATTTCATTATGAAAAATAACAATCAGAGATTCACTGTGGAATGGCATCAAACCAGAGTTCTATGTGAAAGCAGAAATTACATATCAATGCGGTGCTCTTAGAAGGAAATACCCACTGTAAATTAAACGTGAAAAATACATGCTAAGAGTAAAAAAAATACCAGGCAGTAGTTTAAAAAGGTGTTATATTCCAAAGAGAGGCCTGAATTATGTATTAGATTATAATTAATTACCATTCTATAGACTCAGTCATGGTGAATATCACAGCATACGGTTCCCTTCCTCGCTGCTTCTATGTCACCGCTAGGGCTCGCTAACACTCCCAAGAATTATTTATTTATTTTTATTTTGATGCACCGTTGCTTTTTTCCATTGGGTGGCACTGTTTCACAACTTGACAGTGGCCATATCGCTTCTTACCAAATTGTTGTCATTATTCCTTCGAATGACACGGAGTTAAACGACCGAACAAAAGGATCTAAAACAATCTGTATCATTATTAAATTGTTAAAATTATTCTTAAATTATTAATTTTTCACTAAAATAAAATTTCGTCATACAAATACGACAGACCAACTCTTGTTAATGTCGAGTAATATAATGTAGAAGTTCGATTTAATATGATACTTAAAAGGAAACAATAAGTATCAGTGTGGATCTGGGTTCGATTCGGCTCATGCAACAAATGGCTAGCTATTCGCTACGCCCTGTTTTTGAAACAGATGAGACCTACCTCATATTTGCTCCTTAGCGACACTCGTCGTTTTATTTGGTGAATAGTGCTACCTAAACTTTTCAGTCAACTAAATTCCAGTTACTGTACCTTTCTACAGTAAAGGGGGAGCACCAAAATGCTAAAACAAAATGTTTTATAATGTAATTTCTCTTCTACTCAAAAGCTTTTCCCTTAATATTATTATAGGTCTTCATCGTACCCTTAATTGTAAATTCAGTCGTCCGAAATCCTTAATTTAGTTCAGAATTGATGCCCAACCTTGCAATTCTAGGAATCCACTGATGTCCTGCGATTCCATTACTGATACCTAATCACTGATACTGGAAATCACTGCGAATGACAATGTGTGTAATTCCTCAGAGAAATGACCCCATATGCGAGACTAAACATAGATGAAATGGCCTGTTATTGAAAGGACATTCACAGCAGGACAGATTGTTTCTTTTCCTTTCTTAGTTTGCTTGCAGGTGTTTTCATTCCATAATGTAATGCTGCCGGGGATCCCTAAAAAACACATTTTCTACATAGTTTGCCATCGCCTTCAGATGAGGAATAGACGAGCAGGAATTCTCGGCGGTGGCCAATCGAGGGCTTTCGTGGTGAGTCATGTTGTCACACCGAGTGTCACACTAATCCACCTCGGGACAGTCACGTGGCATTTGGGACAGTCCTTGCTGTAATGCCGCCGTGTTCTCGATGAGAGAATCACACCGGATATGTTCAACTATTGTGGGTGTCTTGCTCACACACGGTAGGGGAGGGGCCGTGTGGATATCTAGATACACTTCACTGATCGGCACCCCCCCAGAAAGCTTCACCGTCAGCAACCTCAGCCCCCACCCTCGGCAAGCATCAATGTCAGTGGCCCCCTGACTCCATGAGTATTTCTAGGGCCGCACGGAGCAAGTAGAGACTAACTGGAACTGGCTTACTAAGTCAGCACCCCCCCAGAAACTGCTATTCTTGGTGGCCTCCCACCTCATATCATGGGTTGATGATTTCTAAACGGATCTTTAATGGTCTTTAAACTGAGCCTGAACGCATCATATGTACAATGATTGCCTTCCACCACTGATATCACCCCTCGTACAAAATCTTCAAGAAATTTAATTTTTCCCAGATGGATTATAGTGATAATGCAAAACCCAACCCCAAGACACAGATGTTTTAAAATGAAAAAACGTTAGAAATTTTGTACATTTAAATCTGTGCATTTGCAGTCTACATAAAAATTTGACTGATTCTGGTGGTCCAAGTATGCTAATGGTGCTGTAAAAATAATTGTGACAGTGCAGTAAAGGCACATAATTTACTGACACATTCATGAATACCATCCATCATTAATCACCGTAGCCCCCACCAGCTGTAGCCCCCACCAGCTGTAGCCCCCACCAGCTGACTTCCTTGATGTTACCCTATAATCTTGCATTCATTCCTACGTGTAATGTTCAGGTCATCGCTTGCACTCTTTTGGTCTCTCTCTTTTTCTTTCTCTTTTCTGCTGCCTTTATAATTTCTTCTCGTCCCCTAAAAGCTGCCAAGTAGGCAGCCTCCCAGCTCCTCAGAAAGAGCTGAGCAGGTGCTGCTGTGTAAACGAAGGCCGGCGAGAATTGTCCCTAAAATAGCGGCCTAGTGCAATTTTGGCAGGACTCGCGGACAAAGGGAACTATTTAAAAACTAGAGCTCAAGGAAAGACCAAGTGTCCGGGACTTTAGTGCCTGGCTGCAAATAGATGTCCCACAATGCTGACCTGGGGCTGGGGTCGAGCCCCTGACCATACAATCACTTGGATGACACTTGGATGTCCGTCACCCATGATGCATGGTGTCATACATCTCAGTTATATTGTGTTATAAAAATACAGTGATGCCTTGAGTAGTTTGACAGCACAGGACTTGTGCAGAATGCGGCCCGGTTCTGTGACTTTTTCCTCGAGGGTCTGTTTTTGTGGAAGACAAAATGGGCCCCCCACCTTTGAAGAGGGACGGGGATAGACGTGGACCCAACAGCTCCTGCTCCGCCGTTTCCACTCCTGCTCGAGAGAATGGAGCTTGTATTGATGGGGGAGACCTTTCTGCCAGCTCGCTCTGTTTATGCAATTTTTTTTCTGCCCGTATCAAAGGACCTTTCATCTCCATGAAGTGAATTATTAACACATTCCATTCAAGAGGTGTGGGTGGGAGCCGCCCAGGACTTCACTAAAATGGAGCCGTTTCTTTTCTCTTTTTTTACATTTTTTTTTTTACAGTGAGTGGATTTCTGCCAAGGACCTCCAGCCCGCCGAAACACTGTAGGCTGCTTGTTTGTCTGCTGTACCCCGTGGGCAGCCTCCTTTGTGCCGAGGAATTCTGAATTGGAAAGTCAGTCGTATGGGAGATTCCTGCCTCGTTTCGGGGCGGAGAGGGGAAGGTCTTAGTGGCACCAGATGGGTGTGTTGCGGATTGGACCTGAGATCTCCGTGTACCACCTTGGCTTTCCTCACCCCTGTAAAGCACCCCCCCCCCCACCCAGGTTCATCACAATGAAGGGAGCGTTATTGGTTCACAATGTTCCTGGCCCAACTACAGCCATACTCCCTAAAGTCTCTAACGCGGTATCTGTCAGGAAAGGGGCTCTGGAGCCTCAGCTAGATGCGATAAAGCTTAACGTTTGGGAATCTGAAGCCTGGGAAAAGCTGATCTAATGGAGAAAGTTATGAGTGTGACGGAGCGAAGAGATAACGACCAAAGAAAGACTGGCTGTCCAAATTACTGCTGAAATTACGAAGACGAAGATTCGTCTTCATCATGATCTAGTTAAAGGAAAGAACATCCCAAGGCTAAGTGTTACAATAACATACATTGATTGTTTCATGGTTATTTTCCTAACCAAGCATATTTGAACTTGAAGGGACCCATGTCTTCTGACTGAGAGTTTACAAGAAGTATAGGCCCACATGAAATTATCCACAGGGAGATTTATTGAGCTGCAGTTCACATAGATAAGTTAGACCTTTTCATATTATGTGATGGAGGTGAATTTGGGTAGCTATGGCGCAGTAGCTACAGAAGATTTACCTACTACAGCTGCAGAACTTTCTAGAGCTCGGCCTTTGAAAAGTAGAATATAAATGTTTCCGGCTTCAGTTTCTTATGTCACCCAAAATGCTCAGCCACAATAACCCACCGAAGTAGCATTGTTGAGTGTTTTCTATACCACATGTCCTATGCAGAGTTGCTGGGATCTGGAGACTATCCCAGAAGCTACAGGCACAAGGCAGGGAATTACCCAGGACTGGGTGCCAACTCACAGGTTTACATTAATATCTTTGTGGGGACCATCCATTCATTTCTATGGCTATAACCCAAATCCCAACAATAACCTTAAATGCGGGAATTCTATATTCTCCACCCAAAAAGCACAGACATGCATTTTGTTTTGGGGTTAAATTCAGGTGTAAACTCACATACACATAAAAAAAAAATACAATGATAAATATGATACTTTTTGCGGTGGTACAGTGGTTAGCACTGTTGACCAAGGTTTGAGTCTCCATGGCTCCATGTGTGGAATTTGCATCGTCTCCCAGTGTCATTATGGGGTTTCCTCCAGGTTTGCCGGTTTCCCCCCATAGGCGAAAAACATGCTAAGGCTAATTGGAGCTGTATATGTATATATTACATTGTGGGGACCAAATGCCCTCCACAATGTTAATAACAACCTGTACATTTTTACAGTCCCCACAAGGTAAAACTCAATTTATTTTATAAAAATCTGTGAATGCAACCACAAATGCCAAAAAATCTTGTATTTTGTTTGGTTACTTATGGTTAAGATTTAGCTAAGGGTTAAACCATCCATTTCTAAAAAGGCTGGTCCCCATCGATGACTGGGGTGACACAAATGCTGATTTCAATGCTTAATTTGGCTATTCTGCTTTACAAAGAATCTCTGTCCATATCTGAGCTATGCATGGTCTAGAAGCAAAATTCCCGGGAAACTGTGTTAACTCATTAAATGTACATTATAAAAGTTTTTCTGCAATTGTTGATCTGCTTAGGAGCTTAATCAGTTTATATTGTTTATTTTTATTGATCCTTTATGCAGCAAAGCAGTCTTTGCATCTGATCCATAAGCGTTAGTCCTGGGAACTTCAACAACACCATGTGCTTTTTTAAGTGAATTTGGGTCAAACTCAACAAAGCCATGAAGTTTTCAGACCGCAAACCTGCTGTGACCCAGACTGCGGTTTTACCTTAACTCCCCCTCCAAAATTAAACAGGCTGCCCCCCCAATGTCACAAACCGCCAGACCTGTGGTTGTCAGCAAGGGCAGTTTGTCCTCAGTGTTCTGAAGAGGCGGGGAGCTAGGTCTATGGGATTTTGGTAGTGCCGGGGAGTGGGGGCGGAGGGTCATTAAACCACATAGACATGCCCCTCTCCGCCCCCCCACCTAGGGGCCCATGTGCTTCTGCCTGTCCTTCAGATTCACCCCCCTTACTGTGTATTTTGAGGCAGAGACAAGCCAAGACTCAAGTTAATGGAATTACTAAGGTTTTGGCTGAACCCTCTGGCAAACAAATTAAAGGAGTGTTTGTTTTTTTTTCTCCCTCTCTCTCTTTCTCCTTTTTTCATTTCCTGAACCCTTCCATGCTGTGTCAGTGACCTCTTTACCTGTGCATTCGCTCCTGGGTAATTAGCAGACTGATGGATTACTGCAGCTCTTTATACCGTTAATGCTTCTCAATGGAGTCAGTAATATAGTCAGCTTTGTACCTTATTATATACATTTTTAGGGTTATTATATTATTTAGGTGACTGAATGTGTTTTGCTGTCCATAGGATACATCAGGCATGTTCTTAAACACTCAGCCCGATTCACAGTCACATTTATATTTCACCTGATCATGAAGCTCTACAGTATGCTCATGTTCACTACTCTCGTGTGATTGGCTGAAATTGAATACTGGAGAATGAGCTTGGTAATTATTTATAATACGTAGAAGTGCAGACAGGGTTGTGGTGACCTTGACTCCGTTCTGGAAAGGACAACGTTATGACCTGAGCAGGCTTTTGGATCAGAGGAATGAAAACCCAAGTGAGTACACACATTTAGCACTGTTGCCTCACACCTCTGGGACCCGGGTTCAAGTCTCCCCCTGGGTCACATGTGTGTGGAGTTTGCATGTTCTCCCCATGTCGT
>JAODJX010000119.1:1105478-1140064 GCA_026776945.1 Isichthys henryi | reverse complement strand
CACACACATGTGACCCAGGCGGGGATTCGAACCCGGGTCCCAGAGGTGTGAGGCGACAGTGCTAACCATGCCGCCCCGCTTAAAAACTATGTTGTTGTTTTTTAATTAATGGTGGGTGTTCCACTTTCAGACACTGAAAAGCTTATGAGTGTTTGTATGTTGTACACACACACACACACTCACACACACACACTGTTCAACGTGGCTGTTTGCTAATTTCTTATTTTCCATTGTTTATTCTTTCTTTTCTGAAATTGCAATTATTGATCTTGTGTTCATCTCTGTCCTTTACACAAAGATCCTCAAATAACAAATGCTATCAAAATGTCATTTGATATCTTTAGTATGCATGAAGTGTTTCTTTATTTTTTTTTCAGTAACAATCTGTCCATATTAAACATAAAAATAATTAGAGCGTGAAAGTACAGCTTTGTTTGAGGGAAACCGTAGCTTAGTGTGCTCTGTAAAACATTGTGGAGTGAGGAGAGTGGCCTGTTTTGTTGTTCCTGGGTGGTCCAATTAAAACGCAAAACTCTTTTCTGTGAGATGGTAATCATAGAATATATACAGAAGTGTATATTCCAAAACAAACAACTTCTGCTTGTGCTGATGTCTGAAAAAATGTATTCGATTTTTGAGAAAATGTAGTGATATAGCTTTGTTTATAAACAGCCTGAAGCGAGGGAGATTCCGGATTCAGAATTTTTATTAGCCATTGGGTGAAATTCAGAGCTAAATACTTGCTTTCACCAGGCATGTTAAGCAAGTTATTATACAGTGCATATATTCAATGTTCAATGTATAAACTCCTATTACTAGGAAGCAATGAAGTTGACATTAGATGACTTCAGTCTTGTTGGATGAGATTAGTGCTGAGATGAATCACTTGACCCCTGTAGCAGAACAATATGGCAGTGATCAGAGAGCAACATCTGGGAAGTCACTGGACTGTTCATCTGTATTTGCTGTGATTACAGAAACCTTTGACATCACTATTACTACAATTATGAAGCATTGTTTTGAACTAATTTATCTATAAAGATCCTTGGAAATGGAAAAACCTAGGAATATAATTCTGAAAAATTAAGCCATGTTTGCTTATACTTCAACAGACAGGAGTGTCATAAAGGGTGGGCATGTTAGGACAATTCCAAGGGCCCGCAAGTGACAGGGACCCTAATCAACCAACAGAACAACACAAAAGAATCAATAAGAAGGACTCACAGGTGTTAATAGTGCTCATTCTGCTAATTAATCCAGCATATCTGTCTCTTTTAGTCAACAGGTTTTAGCCGCGGGCTTTTTACAGCTGCGGCATATAAAGAAATGTTACATTATAACAGTTACATACAGTGGTGCTACACTGAAACAGTTACGGTACATTCAGTGATGTTACACTGTAACAGCTGCGATACACAAGATAACAGTTCAGTAGAAATATATCAGTTGCGGTGATGTTGCACTGTTACAGTTGTGGTACATACAGCAATATTACACTGTAACAGCTGCAGTACATGCAGTAGTATTACACTGTAACAGCCATGGTACATACAGTGGTGTTACACTGCAGCAGCTGTGGTACATACGGTGATATTCAATCAGGCACTGGGGGCATCTGACACCTGATAAGGGCAAATGGATCAAGAAGATGCAAAAGTTGAGGCAGAGCAGCTCACAGATTTGTCTAGACAGAGATTCTGTACATACTTCCTGTCTCAGCTGAGTGGGTCTGACATTTGATCGAAAGGTCAAGCCCGACATCCCTACACTAGTTGGTATCAGTGTGTCTGTCATGTGGGCTATGATGTCCGATACATGGGTATGTGATCAAGCTTCTTTACATTTATTTTGCAGATGCTTTTATCTAAAGCAATATATGATAGGGACAGCAGGGTCCGCCAGTCCCTCGAGCAACAGGGAATGAAGGTTCTTGATTAAAGCCTGAATCATTCTGCTTGTCCTGAGGTTAGATCTAGCAACCTTCCAATCATAGAACTGCAGGTTCTTGAGTGGACAGCTGAGTAGACCCAGGCTTTTGTGGCTAACAAGCCTGCTCTGGCAAACACGACCATGCTGACCCACCTGTTGTCTGATGCTCCGGTCGCGCTCACTGCTGACGCCTCGGACTATGCTGTGGAGGCTGTGTATGAGCAGTGGGTGGATGGCACCTGGCAGCTGCCGGCTTTTTTCAGCCGGCAGCTCAGGCCACACGAGTGGAAGTACAGTACTTTTGACTGTGAGCTTCTTGGCTGTACTTGGCTGTGCATCACTTCTGGTTACTCACAGAGGGCCGCCCAATCACGATTTTTGTTGACTACAAGCCCCTCACGTTAGCAATGGCTAAGACATCTGAGCCTTGGTCCACTCATCAACAGCGGCAGCTCTCCTGTATATCGGAGTTCATGACTGACATCCGCCATGTGGCAGGGAATCATAACCGAGTTGCCAACTGTCTCTCCTGCTTGGTGGCAGGTGCTGTGCCCCCTGGGGGTAGATTATGCTCGATTGGCAGCAGACCAGCGGGTTGATCCAGAGGTGCAGGCTTATAGGACCACAGTCACCAGTCTGCAGCTGGCAGATGTTCCCATCCTTGACTGTGGTACCACCCTCTCAGCGTCTGATGGAGACCAAGTTTTTCTGGCATGGGCTGCAGAAGGATCTCCATAGTTGGCCCACCTCTTGGGTTCAGTTTCAGTGGGCTCAGGTGAACCAACATACCAAGGTGCACCAACATACCAAGGCATCATTTGTGGTGCCAAAGTGCCGTTTTGACCACGTACATGTGGACCTGGTCGGGCCTCTTCCCCCTTCCCTGGGTTTTACTAACCTGCTAACGGTGGACAGGTCTACTCGGTGGCCAGAGGCCATACCTTTGTCCTCCGCCAGCATGGCAGACGTGGCCAGGGTTTTCACCGGTGGTTGGGTGTCCCGCTTTGGGGTTCCATCGGATGTGTCTTCCGACCGGGGAGCCCAGTTCACCTCTGAGCTCTGGGCTGCAACAGCCCAGGTTTTGGGGGTTTCCCTCCATCCTACCACGGCCTACCATCCGCAGGCCAATGCGCTGTGCGAGCGTTTTCACGGCTCCCTGAAATCCGCTCTTTGGACCAGCCTCAGGGACAGTGGCTGGGTGGACAGGCTTCCCTGGGTTTTGTCGGGCCTCCGGACCGCTTCCAAGCCAGACCTAAAATCCTCGTTGGCCGAGTTAGTCTGTGGGCAGAATCTGCGGGTGCGCCGGATGCCAGCACATTGCTTTGCAGTACTTAGCTGGGGCTTTTGTTCCAGTGCCCCAGACGCATGTTCCAGAGGGTTTAGCCGAGGCCGCATATGTCTTTGTTCACCATGATGCTCATTGGCCATTCCATGTGCAGCAATCCGGGGACAAGTTTTTCACACTGGATGTGGGTGGCAAGCCGAGCCGGATTTCGGTGGACCCTCTACAGCCCATTTGGACATGGACATCCCCTGCTGCTGGGCGCCCAGCCTCCCAGCCCATTGTGACTCATTCTGGTCGCGTGGCTCGGCCTCCCCGTGTGTGTAGGGGCTCCTACCATTTAAGCAGAATTCACATTTTCCCGTATTCTGGCGCCCAGGGTTTGGTGGTGAGCGTGCATGCCCAAGCTGGGACTCTCTTGGCGTGTGCTTTTCGGTGTTCGGCGAGCTGAAATAAAAACACCTGCTTTTTGGCGCTCGACTTGTGGTGGCTGCCTCTTTCCTCTTTTTCCGCTCCACCGCGGCACCCTAACCTGCTGACCCACATACTGCCCCCATCACATGTGTCCCTTATGTTGTTATTTACATTTTCTGGTGTAGCTGTAACTGGCATCTCTGAACAGAGCGTCCGCCCAGCTGTCCATGTGTCCCCACCCTGGTTGTTTTTGGCTCCCCGTGTCAGTCACACCCCCACACCCTTTCCCATGCAATAGGGAGTGTGAGAGCCCAGTCCCGGCTCTTTGCTTTGAAGGGTGAAGGGATCCTGATGTTCCTGGCAGAGCTTATAACCAGAGCGGAGGTGGGAACTGGAGGGAATCCGTAACCCTTTCCTCCTCCCTCATCACGTGTAGCTGCAGTGCATGGATGCTAATGGTTGTGCGTGTAGAAAACCCACCTTCCTTGAAAGTTTTTTGCATTCCTAGCTGCACGAACACCAAGTAAAAAAGTGTGATCCACAATGAACAGTGTGACCCCAAAGAGGAAATCAAATTGTGCAAACCTTGTGCAAACAAGTTGTATAAAAACTAGTCACTTTTTCCTTTTTGTAGTATTTCTGGCAAATTTTATCTCCATGAAAGTGGAGGGGGTAGGAGCTTGTAGAGAACCTCAGGTGAGAGTATTGCCTCAGAATGTGTTAGATTTACAAAGAACAGCAATGGACTCCTTGTCCTTATTGCGGTTCACCCACTACCCTTGAATTCCACAACCTCAGTGAGGAATACACCATCATTTGCACCAATGAAACCGCTGGCGGCCTTTTACAAGCGATGCTGATAAAGCTTTTCCTCCCCTCAATTAATCACGGTGATTTGACATTAAGATGAAATCATATTTCTAAGTAACTGTGGTAAATAGGCAGCAATTCCCATTAGCAATATTATTTCAATGAATTATTTTTGGTGGATGTCTGCTTATCAACTATTCTGCAGGCTCTCATAAACATTACATATATCAAAAATCTATAATATATATCTATAAAAAAAATTTGCATTGCATTTCATGCTTTACATTTTTTTGATAAAGTGAAAACTGCCTTTTATAACAGTGTTTTCTTAGGAAATATGCAAAATTTATGCTTCTGGACTCAATTGGTTCTAGTGGTAGTAGAGGTCACTTGAAATGTTAAATATTAATATTAAAAATATTATATGGTTATCAGCAATTTTGCTATAAGTAACAACCTGAGGAAAGATATTTTTATTGTTTATAGCCAAGTTTGTAATTATTTTTCAAACCGACAACTACCCTGCTTTTTCATCAGTATCTGGTCTTGGGTTTTTGTTGTAGTAAAATAATAATGGTGTGATCGACAAACAAAGGGTTAGGCCTCTTAGTCTCCAGATTTTGAATGCTTGCCATCATGATTCAAAATGCCTGTTGTAGTTATCCTCGATTTTTGGGAGCGAAATGTGCAGAGAAACCACAGTCCCAGACTAGCTAGGACTCGTGCGTCCTTAAAGATGTGTAAAATATGGACAACACAGGCTGGGTTCCTGCCTGCCATCTATGGCAGAAAATATTTCCAAGCTTTGGCGAGGAGTTCAGTATCCACCAACAGATATAATTTGCAAAATTACTGTTAATTTGCACAATGTTGAAAGCAGTGGCAGCTCATTTAGTGGGTTATATCCTTACTACAATGCTGGCATTAACAGGGCACAAAGATGTGCCCTTTTGTTAAAATGCCATCCACACACATAAGCAGGTTAATTCATTCTGCTGATCCTCATCCTACTGCAGTGCTTAAGCCGACTGTGCAAGCAGCATTACCCAATCCAAGACATGAAGACACACCCGATCATTGTGTGAGATCTGCAACAGCTCCACAACACCCACAGTTTTTTTTTGGGATACTGCAGAGAATGTTTGAAGGTTAGACCGGTTCCCAATGCCAGAGTGCCAAGCTGGATGTGGCCCACCCACGTTGTTGTTGGTGTCTCCTGGGCTGCTTAGCAATGACAAACATCCATCACCTTCAGCACCTGTTACCATATAAGGGGCAGCATACGTTGAACATTCAGGCCTCTCCCAGCACTTCTCAGCTGTTAACTGTTAATGTCAATCAATAAAATCTTTGCACTAGCTGTGTGTGGCTCAGTGGGTTAAGGTACTGTGCCTGTGGTTGAAATTTTGTTGATTCATTTCCAGAATTAATAGCTTGATTTCACCATTAGGTGAACTATGATGGGTTTGAGCCCCACCCTGGGTTGTTCCCTGCCTAGTGCCCATAGCCTCTGGGATAGATGATGGACCACCCAGGACCCTGAATAGGACAAGCGGTTTCAGAAAATGGATAGATGGATGGAGTTCACCATTGGTCCCTGAAGTGATCCAGTGATCTAGCTTTATCTTAAATGTGTGTTGCTTTGGACAAAAGCATCTAATAAGATTTCATATTTGGTTCAGAAAAATACTCCAATTATTGTGGTTGGTACTTGATGAGTGATTTATGATTTATTTGAATGTAATAACTATGATAAAAAAGCATGGCGCTCTTGGTGTAAGTGACGGTATAACCTGTGTGTTGAGGTGCAGGAGCTACCCTGGATACGTGGATTTATGGATACCCTGGATTTTTGGAGCACAGAACAGTATTTAACAACATTAACTAACGCTCTACTGTCTATATCAACAAAATGCTGACCTCTCCATTTGCAGTCCCGCGAATTTGGAAACTGTATTCTCAGGAGGCCTGGCTGAAAAAGTACAAGTGTTACAAAAAAGACACATATTGTTCTGCCATTAAGCAAAACATCTGAAAACCTCTTGGCAACAGCTGTGTTTTGGAGGTGCTGTTTGAGCTGGAGCAAATCCCTCCCCTGACTCCTCTTTAGAGATGGGTGGGATTTCCCTGCTCTGTTATTCATGGATAGTTAAGTCTTTATTACGCTTCCAAAACAAATCCACAAACTGAGACCGGCTGTTAACATATGACATAATGACGTCCTTTTGCTACTTGTAGACATGAAAAAGTTTCCTCCATGGTCAAATAGGAAAATGTGAAAAGCATTTGATATGGGAAAAAAATACACTCCTATACTATATATTTTATTAATGCATATTAAAGCTGTTAAGGTATAACCCATCACAGCATGGTCACAACCTGTTGAAACTCTTCCTCTCTCTGTATGCCAAAGCAGCCTCACACGGACAGCGTCATTCCACAGGCCATCACTCTGATGAACACTTAATTATCAAGGACGATTCTGTGCAATAATCTGCTATTACCAAGCAATAAATCCTCATATATATGGTAACCATCATCTTTGCACTATGCGCCTTTGTACTATGGCCCTCTGACTTAAGTCTCTTCAGTACGTACTGTACTTCATTGTTTTTTGTAGGCATTTTTTTCCGTATGTCTGTCCTATTTACATAAATATACTGTGAGTGATGAAAAACCGGAGATAAATCCCTTGTATATGTAAACATACTTTGCCAATAAATCTGATTCTGTTTCTGACTAGGATGTTCTATGAATGCATTATAAAGGCATTGTGATGGTGCACTGAATGTTCTAGGAATGCATCATGAAGATACAGCTAATGTAAAGTGTTACCATATACTTTTCTTATTATTTAGTTTCATACTGCTATATATTTTCTGCACTGCATACTTTCTGTACATTTTCCGCACTGGACAATCTGGGATGTTCCTCACATTGCACCTTACCCAAATGTCTCCTTTTGTTTACTGGTATATACACCATGTTGCTGGTTAGTTACTGCTCTCTGTCAGTTCTGTTACTTCTGGAATTTACCTTACTTTAACGTGAACAAGTACACCAAACAAGTTCCTTGTACTTGGCCTGTACATGGCGAATACAGCTGATTATGATTCTGATATTCAACAGGACATAATGCACCAGAGGAGTCAGTTTAAGAAAAGGATCCGATAATTAGTGTGTAAATTCTGTGCCCACACCAATCGGCAGACATTAGCGGTCCTCTCTGCCGACAAGCGACACCAGCCATTTATTTCCACTTTAGCGCCTGCTGGTTGGCACTAGCGAACTGTTATGTATAAAGACGGTATTGTTCAACCATTCAAATTGCAGGCACTGTCTGCCATCGCAGGAACCTCTGACTCAGCGATGGACGAAACAGGAAACGACTGTCCGCAAACTCACTGGAACTGCGAAAGAGGAATCTAGGCGCCAGTGAATGAGAGCGATTCATCACAAGCGGCGCATCTCCCTTGTTTTTAATCATTATTATTATGGGAATGTCTAGAAACCCATTGTGTCCTTTCGTGTCACGTTATACTTACGAGGGTGTGGACAGTTTACTTTTTTATCTTTATATAAATATTATCATATATTTTAAAGGAATACATGTTTCTTAATCCTATGTAAATGCTATACAAATGTAAATGCAATGCATCTTAAATGATTTTGCCATAATTTGAGTTGAAATTTCCCCCATGCATATTAAATTCACTGTGATAGATATTAAATTGTTTAAAGCTGTTAAATTCCATAGATGGATTTAATATCAACAGTAAACAAAGCAGAGGGTTTCATGGAAAGATTTTCAGACATACTGTGTTTATTGTTAATTTTTCCATGCATTTTCAAACACCCCTCTCCCATCCATCTATCTAGTACAGATCCACGGGGGGGCTTAGAGTCTATCCCAGATAGCTGGTTAAGAATATGTGTCCGTGTCCAGAAGTTCATGGGTCCAAATCCTTTCACCAGACGATTCAACAGGGTAATCATATTACAACTGAGCCCTTAAGCAAGACCCATAATTCCATAAACTGCTCCAGGGGATCTAAAAAAAAGATGGCTAACCTTGACCTCTGACCCCAAGCTTTGCTCACTTCTGTGTCGCTTTGGACCAAAAGCATCTGCAAATTCATTAAATGTAAGGCGGGGGACAAGGCAGGGGACAGTTTGAATGGGATGCCAGCCCATCACAGGGCACACACTCGAACACTTAAAAACTTAAAGCAGGTGAGACACAATGAGTATCACTGTGCACCTTTGGACTTTAGGAGAAAGCTGGAGTGAACAGTAGAAAAAACCGCGAGCTCATATATTCATGATGTGTCCTGAAAGCATCGTACGGCACAGTGCTGTCCACTCTGAGCGCTTCCTGTGGAACAGAGCGCTGTTGAAAATCAACAATCGGAACATTTCTATTCCACTAAGTTGTTGGCTGTATCTGTTCTGTTCGTTACATATTGTTTTGTTCAGGAAATGTATTGACATAACCCACCTAGTTTCCAAGCAGCGTGTTCCTCATACAATGGATGACCATAATTTGTCTAAAATAACATACATACAAAGCTCTTTTGACCCTTCCTACATAACAGTAAATGTCATGGTAAAGAGAAAACTAAAAACCCTGTATAGGACAAGCGGTTTCAGAAAAAGGATCAATGTTTTTATGTTTTTTTATTTGTCAAATGAATAACTAACCTTCTAGTGTTAGAACCTACTGTATATTGTAATCAACATGGGTCAGTGTTTAGGAAGCAAGAATTAGTTTTGAAATAATTATTTGAACAGGCTGCACATGGAATTATGGGGCTAGACGCATGGGCAGCATGCAGTAAGTGGAGTGACAGCCGTTAATTTGCGACCTTCGGATAAAAAAATGTGAAACCAACAATGCATTGCTTTTTTTGTGCCGATTTCTACAAAATGGAAAAATGATTATAGAGGAGAACATTGATTTCCACGTTTAAAGTAAGACAGGATGCAGCTTGGTGGAGAGATTTCATTGTTCACATTCAATGAAAGGAAAAGTCTTGCTAGGAACTCAAGTGATTTAATCTCTTTGCGGATTCAGCAGTTATTGTGCTCATATGATGCAGCTGGAAAGGTGCATTTATGTTGTTGATGAGTTTCCTACGAGTGTCTGATGTTCAGCAGGGGAGCATGAAAGAAAGAAAACTTTGATAATGTCAGTGTGTGGGATGGACTGTGGTGACGTGGGATGTCAGTTGAGGAGTTGCTTCAAGGACAGACTGTGCCTAAACTACAACCTATTGGAAAAGCTGGCACTGTGCTGGCCTGAAAGCAGAAACTCCTGTAGAGGTTTCAGGAAATTGTCAAATACAGTTTGGCATTGTTTGAAATTGGTGGAATCAGGTAGAAATTAAAATGACTCCACCAGAACCAGACATCAAGCCTGTCATTGCACAGTATCAAACAAAATGAGTGATTAACGGCATTAGTGAAGTTAGATTGTGTTCATGCGATTTGTTTACCTTTGGTCTTTCATAAATAATGAGAAATAACATTGATGAGGGATCTGAAAACTCCATATTTCCCTTCCCAGTTAACTATTTGCCTGCTGACTCAGATTAAATACTGACAATACTCCATATAGGCTCCCATGTTTACACCTAACTGTCTTGAGCTACCAGGAAATATGCATTATACTTGTAATGTTTATTAATCTAGGAATAACTTCTATTACATATCTCAAAGCCTTTAACATTAGCAATCCCTAAATATGTTGGTATGCATATGACGTTACTGTAATATACGGTGCTGCAGAAAGGCATGCGAAGTACTTTTAAAAGCATAAACATCGCAGACATCAAGCATGTAGTGTAGATGCCTATCCAAGGCAGTCGTGAGCGGTGCAGCAACAGCTTAGTGCATTTCATGTTCCCGAAACACACAGAGGTAAGTAACCTAATAGTAATCGTTCCATTTCAATAGGGTGCCTCTGGCCTCTGGCGCCTGACCTCCTAATTATCACCATGAAAGAAGATTTCATGACAAAGCCAGCATGGCTGGGACAGCTACAGTAACATCTGTGTTCCGGTCCGGTATATACATCTTTTTAATACTCCCTCTTGATATCCGGTTAATTCTTGCTATATAGAATTAAAACTGTCTAGCAGAATAGCATAATCACATTATACTAAATAGGACGTAAATCGCTAACAAGCGCAAATGATTTTAAACAAGTAGCCCGACTACTTTGGAAAAAATGACACCTCAGTTTTCTGCTTTTACCCTCCCTGAATTTAAGAGGCAATAACAGTTCGTAAAATATATGTATAACTATAAAATGTAAGTAATTTAAATGTGGATTGTTGACAGAAGCAGACTGCGTACCATTCGGTACCTGTGAGTGGACACTAGGGGAGATAAAGGAGGATTTGTTCTGCTGTGTTCCCTACAATCAGAGAATCACTCAGAATGTGTGTTTGTCATGTTTGGCTCTGACAGAGGGAACACAGGCCAGCAGAAGAACTTCTTCTGTGTTCTTCTGAAGGCGCCTCCAAGCGCAGGGTGAGGACAGGGAGCATCCAGCGTTTCCTGCCTCGGATGGCAGGGTCTGTGTCAGGCTCCCTGCAACCATGACAGCTTCCTGTCGCATCATGCAAAATACACTAAAGCCCTGGTTTTAGGCCTCTTGACTGGAGAAAGGGGCTATTTTACTGAGACTGCAGTGCTGAAAGTGAAATTTTATTTACTGACAGAGTAGAAAACAGTGTGTCATGCTAAATTTAGACTGAAATGTAAGGTCTATCTATCTATCTATCTATCTATCTATCTATCTATCTATCTATCTATCTATCTATCTATCTATCTATCTATCTACCTACCTACCTACCTACCTACCTATACCTACCTACCTACCTACCTACCTACCTAATCTCATCCTTGAGAACTTCAGTAAGGTCTTTAACCTTAGTTGCTCTAGGAATCGCCTAACCGTGCTCAATCGTACGTCACTTTGGTTAAAAGTGTCAGTCATACTTTACTTGAGGGGACATGAATAATGCTTACTTAATGCATTAACCAGTAACTAAGCGTTAGTTACATACTGATCCCATGCTTGCTCATCATTAATCAATTATGACACTTCATGTATTTAATTCAGGCACTGTGGTCGTTAACAGTTAACTAATTATTTAATAATGGCAAGATTTCACTTGAGGGGGCAAAAATTACTCATTGACTCATTTACTAATCAAGAACAATTCATACTAATACAGGTTTCCTCATGAAATACATGAACTATCATGATAGATTAATGATGAATGAACATACTGGTTAGTTCACTAAGAAAGCATTTACCTCTATATACTTTTGTTACCAAAGTGTCTACTACATAAATAAATGTAAATGCCTCTATCTAACACGTTTTCTTAATGAGAGTGAGTTAGCAACAGCAATGAAAAGTTACTACACATTCTGGCTCTTTGTGGGGATTCAGCTACCCTCTCTAACTGTCTCTCATATGTGTTCCACAGGGACGTTTGCACTCACTTGTAATTATAAGTCCACATTGACTGGATGGGAAAACCAAGAATATGTTTAGAGCTACTTACCAAATTTGCCCCTGTCATCTATGCCAGCCTTTTAACTGTGGCCAAAACAAGCCAGTGGAGGGGACAGGCAGGCAAGCGGGGCGTGGGGGATAAAAAAGGAAATAATGAGCGGTGAATCTCTATTGGAAGTGAAAGTGCTGGAGAGAGTAACCTGATATGATATCTGAGCCCTAGGAACGCATATATTGCAAACTGGAAATAGGTCTGAGTGTGGCCCATGGAACGGCAGGACGTCCGTCGATTATAGACCCACAAATCTTGTCGCGCATGAGGCGCGTCTTTATTCGCCTACCAGAGGTTTCAGCAGGGAATCATGGGGGTGGGGCATGACGGGACCCCATCATGATGCATTTTAATGTGTGTGGGGGGGGTGGGGTGGAGTTATAAAAGTAGGAGGCACTGGGTAAGCATAGACGCTGCCCCCCTGTGGATGGTTTACATGACCAGAGTTCCTAGACAGAACTTGAACCTCACCGCCACGATCCTACACCAGATACGGATGGGGGCTCTCTGGCCACTATTAACTGGAGTTTAATTATCCGACCCAAATACCTGCTTGGCAGGGGATTTTGTGTATATATATATTAGGAAAGCGACTAAAGATAGCTGATGATATGGACCGCCGAGCATGTAAAGTCCCTGCTCCATAGCGCTGGCCATATGGTGCCGGAAACGACTCAGGACACAACGTCCCTTTGGACTTACCATGAAGGCGGGTGGACAATGGACCGATGAGGCCCAAAAGCAGTACGGACAGGGGCCATGCTGTGAGGGCCTCCAAGACCTTACGCATGACCAGGTTGACAATGAAGAGGTTTAAAAACGGCGGAGGTCGGAACACATCCATCAATGTTCATTTCAGCGGAAACCTTGAATCGCCAGTGTTCGCTTGGCCTCGGCCTACAAAAGGCATCATTGATTTCTTATTTACTTTCTTATTTACATTGATTTATGGGCAGTAACTGAGCACATTAGCATGGCTATTGCAGACGTAGCAGAGTGTAACCCAGAAAATAATGAGCAGGATTATTTCAAGCTGGGTTTTGAGGTCGCGTTTGCGTTGATTTTATGGTGACGGCCAACCATATGGTCTCAAAGCTTGGACGGATGACTTGGAGATGATCTGGAGCCCTGGGTGGATGGGTGGTGAGGTTTAGGCCAGAAGATACCTCCAATGAATATCCAAGAAGACAGATGAGACATGGCATATCCATGAAAATATGAGACCTCACATTGTGAAACGCTGAGGCTGGAGATATGTTCTTGTCGGTCCCCCCTGGGGAATCAGTGAACAAAAGCTGTCCCTTCAGACACCCTTGACACATTCTGGGCTGGGGGCCCAAACTGTTCTGACAGACACTGGGTGAGTGAAAAGACCCCCCCGTAGTACTTATTCCTAGGACCAGAGAGATGTGATCCATGGTTTGTTTTTTTTTTTGTGGAAAATCAGTGAACGGTTCAAACAGGACCATAAAGTAGTGATGGAAGTCACCTCAGATGGCGGGCGTGTAGGCCGAGGTGGCAGCGGGGTGCCCCCTAAGGCTGCCAGACCACATGGAGCTGTGAAATCAATGTCAAGTGGAGCAAAGTGAGTGGCATGTGCATTATAAGGACGCGGTGCCAGCGGTCGGAATGTGGACAATGCAGAATATTGCCCGTCTCATGTCATGTCAGTCTAAATCTATTCTTCTAAAATATAACCAAATTATAGGTAAAAGCGAGACATGATTGTGGGTATTAGCTGTCAGACAGCATATCCACAACATTTCTAGTTAAATTAAATTAAAGGTATAAGTTAAAAAAAAGGGGGAAGGGAGCGACATATACAGTTTCTTAATTCTGAGTGTATTTATTACAAAAATAGGAACTTTATATGATTCATAATAACTTAGTGACAAGCCAGTGGAACAATTGGTATTATGTTATTCCTCCTACACTGCATGTATTAATAAAAAAATTTAATGTAATTTTAAGTGAAAATACTAGTAAGAAAGAACAAAAATGAACTCATATTAAAATTGATGAAAAAAGTTAAATTATAATTTCTTCATTTGGCAGACACTTTTTTCCAAAGGAACGTACAATAGATAGCAGACTCAGGCAGTCACTGGATCAGTTGGGGTTGGGGGCCTTGAATAGGGGTGAAATCACTCTGCTGATTTTGAGATCTAAACCAGCAACCTTCCGATCACCTTCCAAATCCTGCTGAGCCATACACCAGCCCCTGACACAAAACACCTCAAACAAAAGTGAAAGCTCGGCCTAAGATTGCAGGATCTCCCTTGAGATCTGCAATTGGTAGGTGAGGGGTGAATTTGGGTGAATGCAGTGAGCCCCCACACAGGGGTTTGGCGTTATCTGTGGAATGTGACGCTTCTCTTCATCCGTGATGAAGGTGCCTGTTCTGACTTGATGCGTGTCAGACATGCAGCATCAGCATCTTGCTGCTAAAACTAAACAGAAAATAGAAAACAGAACCAGAAAAGTCTACGTGGGGGTGTGCTCGCCCCATGTTTCGGTAGATGCATGGAAAATGTCCGAATTTAAGAAATAAAGACAATATTAACCAAAAAATAACAACAATCCCAAAAATAAGGGCAATGGCTGAGATCAAAACACCACACTCCATCCACACCAACAGCCTGTTCCAGGGGTGGGCTGGCAATAAAAAGCAGCCTAGCAATGTGCTGCTGACCGGGGGAGGGTCCCCCTTGGTATATTTTCTGCCAAATGGGCGGGGGGGGGGGTGCCTTGGTATATCGATCATCTCTTGTGATCGACGTGGAAACCATGCCAAGATTGAGGTACTGGGCCCCCTGGAATAGGCATATAGTCTATATAATGCAGGGGTTGGGGAAGAAAGACCAGCCCTTACAAGGCCAACCCACCGAGTACATTCCCGAACTCCCCCTTGGCCATTCCTCGCCGAGTTTGTCCATAACTGACTGGTCTTCATTTACTTCTGTGTCTCCCATTGCTGACAGGCTGTGCCAACAGTCCATTAGTGCCGCCAGGGTGCTCGCATGTCAGCTTACGATTCTCTAGGCCCCGCTCCCCCCCTTTACCCCTTTACACGAGGTGTCATCGCCCCAGCAGAACGTGTGGGAAAACCCAACAAGTGAGCTACCTCAGATAACATGATCTTTGCTCTTTGAATAATTTGCCAAGGTCACGTTAAGGACCGGTAGAGCATTATCCTGTTCAAAATGGACTCCTGCCAGTTTGTTCATGGAAATTCTGCAAACTCCGAGTATTTTCACTGCAGAGTCACTGCACAACTCTGTGAGGTAGCTTACTGAGCAATAATTAAAATAAAATAACAAGCCAACTGGTAAAACGGAAGTCAAATTTAAATTGTCCATTAATTGTTGATATTGAGTTTTTGTAAGACAGTGTGGAGACATTTGAGACACAGGACAGTAAACGAACTCCGACAATGAAAAAGCTTCAGGACCTTTCCCTTATGAAGTTTACTGTTCAATTTCATATGACACATTAACATCATCAGATAATTCTTTTTAACTACTCTGCTGTCCGGTAGCTTTGTAAATCTAATTATTAACTAAAAAGAAATTGTTTATCCATATTTTATGTGGGAGAAAAAAATAATTTAATTTAATTACTACTGCAGGAGGTGGGTGCCCCATCCTGAGTTATTCTCTGCCATGCGCCCGTAACTTGCGGGATAGACCCCAGTGACCTTGCGTAGGACAAGAAGGCACAGAAAATGGATGGATGGACTAGTTATTATTTTTTTCCAGGATTTAAGCATCATTTTACCTGTTATTCGTTAAATATATAACATCCCCCATTTTTGTGTCGTTTAGATGAAAGAAAACAAGCTTGAATCAATAAAATTAGTGGGAATACAACCTAAAAATATTGTTAAAGGAATATAAATCTGGATGAAAATGAACGGCGTCAGTACAGCAAAACTAGACATATCCTTGTTTAATGACCAGTCTCAGCTGGTTCACAGAAGTCAAACAATTGTCTAGGAAAAATTTTAATGACATGTGTGACACATTGCATTCCCATGACACTGTCAACCTTTAATTATTTACCGTCTGTCAAGGCAAACACTTGCGTATTATCTGCAAATCTTTAATCTGCTGTCTCTTAAACTTTAACTTAACTTATGCCAGCATATGTGCTTCTGTGCTCAGTGAAAGCAGCAAGCTGGGAAAATCTAACGATGTGTTTCAAATTTAAGTGCTTCTTATGAATAGAATCAGCAAAAAAGACATGCAGCGTTTGTATTTCTCAGCTTTCCCGCAAGTGAATAATCAACGTGCACAAACAAGGAATCATTTTATTGCGACATTACACAAGCAGAGCTTCCTCTTAAGCTTTTTAGCTCTGGAATTTTGACACTGACTTTTTGTCAATATTTTGACAATATTTTGAATATTTTTGTTTCAAATTATTTTTGTCAATATTTTGACAATATTTTGAAACTAAAGCCCCAGCGTCCAGATATAAGCTGTACTGAGGAAGGGGGTGGAGAGGGGTGCGGGGGGGGGGTGCCTTCAGTTTGGCGTCAGAAGGAAACGCGCACTCCACAGGAAGCCTTCATGGCTAAGAATAGCGCCAGCGGTGATGGACTGGACGCACATTGACAGGAAATTGGACTTTCTGCTTCCATTGGGCTCCAAGATATCATCCTGCTTTTCTATGTCCATTAACCACAATAAATTGCGTACTTTTCCCATACAAACACTCATTTTATTGTAGCGCAAGGTAAACACCTTTTAGTAACCAGTTGTTGAAAAAATGCATGCCACTTTATACCATGAGGTCTCTGGATGAATAATAAATGAGCAGTAATTATTATTATTATTAGGTTTACTGCAGGGGATGAATTAATGAACAGGCTTGGCTGGGCTGCAGTTTAGGGGCCCAGAGTGATCAGGGGCCTCCTATTGGCCTTCAAGTTTTTTTTTTTTTTTTTAATGATTGTTTATTTGTTGGTGAATTGGTGATTGGTCAAAAGATCATCTCTTTTTCAGCACTCTTTTCTGGTATATATATGCGTAGTCTGTTTTCTACACATTGTCCATATTTTTTTACCTTTTACATTTCTATTTTACCCATTACTACATATAATGCAACGGCGTACATCAGAAATTTCCATTTTGCTCTCCTGTACTGAATTGCAAAGAGAAGTATGTAAGTATGCTTTGACTTCACAAAAAAATAATAATGTAAATGTGGCTGGTTTCTGTCCCTCTTTGTCTGCTATTCCTCTGATCTGCTTTGAGACAATTTCTACCTAGAATTTACACAAGGGGACAACAGTTTACCTTCAAACAGCTTCTCACCCGGACTGGAATGTAATGTATGACTAAATATTGAACTCAAAAATATTATTTTTCAAATATTATTTATTTATTTATTTTTATCAAAGTCCACAGAAGGCTGAAATCACGTGTGCGCTGATGAGGTCCAGGTAGGAAAACACTGCCCTAAATGTCTCAGAGGAGTCTTCCCAAATTTAGGGAGCCTAGGGATCACCAGGGAATCAAGACCAATGACTGGCTGAATCAGAGAGAGGCAAATAAGTGATAATTAATTACAGCAAATGGGCTCCTCAAGACACAGGCAATATACAATGATGTGTAGGAGCTTCTTCAGCAAGTGTAGAAGGATATTCAGTGAAGCAGGGTTGCACTACGTCTGCATACAGGGCTGTTTAGGCCAGGACCTGAGTTAGTTATTTTTAGAATTTTTTTCAAAATAAACCCCATTGCTCAGAGCCAGTCCTAGAAACCAGACCATTGTAAACCCACAGCTGCCATTCACATCCCGGCCTGGACAGTGATTTACCATGCAAGTGTGTGAGCCCCGTAGTGGTGACGGTGGGAAAATTAGACTTACACATCTTTTCAGTACATTACGGCTGTATTGTTGGCTGGCCCCAAAACTGGCCACAGAAAAGACTTTTGGTCATATTCGCACCTCCCATAGATCAGAAAAGATATGTTTTTGGAAGGGCCTGGACTAAACACTTAGTGGATCCAGTTGCTGTGTGAATAAAGTCTTATATTTCCTTATTCGGGTTCTGTTAGCAGATGTTCAGAACCTAATACTCTCATGTTTGAAAGCCTTCTCTTTGGACATTTTTTTCCCCATTTTTTTTTAACGCACTGGTTGACGGACAGTGCCGACAGCTCTTTGTTGTGTCAGGTCTCTCGCCTCCCTGCTACGTGAGCTCAGCCCTTCCTCCTCACCCTCGCTGCAGGGTGTTTGGTGCCCCTCTACACAAAGCCAAGCTCCACAAAGGTGCCATTTACCAAGAGATGTGCACTCCTGACTTGTCCAACAGGTTCCAGACTATTGTGGATGCATGCCGTCTACATTTTGTGGTTAAAATCAATGAATCTCTCATTAAACAAATCTCTCTTTTAGGGAAATATGATGTTTAATCTTGTACCATTTTTCATTTAAAGGAAAAACAACAGCAAATATTTATTAAATACAAGGGCTACACTAACTCTAGCTACACACACTCTCTCTCTCTCCCTACACACACACACATTTGTAATACATCTATATACTTGTCTATATATACTTCTGTTGCACTGCTACACACACACACACACACATATATGTATGTATGTGCCTAGCAGATGATGTACGTGATTACACACACACACACATATATAGGCACACACATGCATACATATATATATGTGTGTGTGTGTTTGTGTAATTATGTACATCATCTGCTAGGCACATACATACATATATATGTGTGTGTGTGTGTGTCTGTGTGTGTTTGTCTGTGTGTGTGTTTGCGTGTGTTTGTGTGTCTGTGTGTGTTTGCATGTGTGTGCTTGCGTGTGTTTGTGTGTCTGTGTGTGTTTGCATGTGTGTGCTTGCGTGTGTTTGTGTGTCTGTGTGTGTTTGCGTGTGTGTGTGTTTGCGTGTGTTTGTGTGTGTAATCACGTGCATCATCTGCTGCTTTATCTTTATTCAGCAGAATATTCATTTTTAATCAGCAGTCATCATTTTTTGTAAATCCAACATTTTCTTTTGGTTTGAAATGCTTAACCTAGACCAATTTGCATTGTTAAAAATTTAATTGTTTAATTTAATTGGCTTTAAAACTAAAGTAGCCAAATTCCATTAGACTAATGTTTGGGAAATTAAAAAGCCTTGCATAATGTGACTGGCAAAACGAGGGTACTTATTCAGAAGAAGGCATAATTTCCAGGGTCGTGAAACTGCCATTCTACACAGACCAACGGCTGTCCCAAAAAAAGGGGACACAATGAACTGGTCACAAGGCCTGGTCTCTTGGGACTTCAAGGTTTGCAGCTACAGCTACCTACTTGCAACGACCTAGTTACACGTACAAAACACCTTAAAATTAAATTCCTTTCCAGTTACCATTTGAAAGTAAGTGGGAAAAGTTTAATTGATGATAGAGCTTTCAGGGGGGTAAGAACTTAAAAGTGCAGACATTTCAGCATTCATTTAGCTAACTTTCGTGCAAAATATTAAAGAGTTTAGACAAAGCCATTTTGGCTTGGAAACACTAACAGTAATCTAATTAGTTAAGACGTCTTTATATTTACAGTAAAATTGTAATCGTTTTCGTTATGCTACTGAAAACTAACTTTATTTTATGACGTAACGTTATTTTTTATAGGGCTTACCATACTTTTTCACTCGTCTGTCAAACACCTCGGAGAGCCGATCACGAAAAATGCATTTACTTTAGGGAAAAAACACGCAAACACGTGCCCGCCTCGATGCTGCTAGCGGCCGCATGTAAACAGGACCGGGAGGCCCGGCTCCTCCCCCCTGCCCTCCCCCAATTCCCTCCACTCCTTCTCCCCATTGAACCTATTAAGTGATAAACTCCGGGACAGAAAATGGCGACGGCGGGGAGCCGGACCTCGTCGTCGGGAATCCCAGAGTCGAATAACGGCATTACGGTCGGGAGCGCTTCTCAGGGCAATTCGGGCAGCGCCGGTTCGCAGAGCAGTCCCGGGTCAGCGAGGATCGGCGGCGCGGAAAGCTCGCAATGGGGACGCAGGGAGCTGCGCAAAGTCAGGAGCGTGGATCTGGATAAGCCAGAGTCGCTGCTGCTGTCGCCCGATAGCGGAGCGGCTCATCTGCGCTTCCTGTCCGCGTCCTCGCCTGGCGCAGTGCAGCAGCAATCGCAGCGCATCCCGGGGAGCTGCTCTTTGACCGGCAGTCCGCTTTCGGACAACGCGAGTAACATTGTACCCGATGCTCAGGAATTGCTGACCACTTCTCTTAAAAACAGCGCTGATTATGGTGCCGCCGGAACTCCCGGGGAAGTAATCGCACCCCAGAGCAGGTATGGCTCATATTTTGATTACTTTATTATTTTATTGAAAATTACTTCTGGTGCTGTGCTTTAAATTGCGAATTTAGATGCATGGTGACATCTGCCAGATATTGCAACCGAATGACTCATGCGATTGTGGGGTCCTGCGACTTTTACGGGAGCGGAGCCCTCGGGCTGGTCTGGTTAATGCGGTCCGACGGCGATCTGAAACTGCTGGGCTCCCCAAAATCTGCCTAGATGCACTCTTCTGCGCTATGCCTACAGGAAAGTTTAGATTTTTCTTTTGAAAAGGGCTCATAGAAATGCGAAATGCCCTTTGCTTTGAACCAGGTTATGATAGTCGTGAGAACTGACCTCAGCTGCTTGTTCACAGAGCATAAAAATAATTATCTGCAATCATTAGGTATTACGTCCTTTATTACTACCAGCAATCATTAGGTATTACGTCCTTTATTACTACCAACACACATGGCATGTATGTTGTATTAAGATTTACTGGTAAATGTACAAATTATTTATTACTTTAACCGGGTATCCAGTGGTGTGCCGAACTCCAAAAATTATGTTTTACCACTTTTTAACTGTTTTACGTTTAGATTCATTTACCGTTATTTAGATTTGGACAATCGGTTTAAAGGTCCTGTCATGTTACATATTTTAGGGCCACAAATGACTTGGATCCAAACGTAAGATGGTTTGAACTGAGTTCGATTGAACTGTTACGACTAAATTAGTGTAATACGTGGTAAAATGATTGTAACTAACTTAGACGTGTAAAATTTAGTGTCACGTTTAGCCTTGACAAACCAAGTTGTACGAAAGGGTTTTTTTAATGACAGATGCTGAGTAAACTACAAGTCTGCTACTTTGTTTAGCTGTTTTATCAAAAAGTTTTTACAACTGTGCTTTAAAGCCGCTGAGGATGCGCCTTATTGCACTAGTGCTTACAAATCGTTTACTGATGTGACCGTCCCTATTTTTACCCTGAAGATCGCAAACTAAGGTGTAGTCTTGGTACTTAGTTTATAGCAGACTACGATAATGCTTAAACCAGTGTTTCCCTTAGCCTTAAACCTTGAATAAGTATTTTTAAATTATTAATCTGGACAAATCCATTTGATGCTATGAGTGTAACTCTTTCCTTCAGTAGGTCATAACAAAATAGCATTAAATCATGTTTTTGAGCGTATTTTATGATGAAAATGGTTTATTCTATGTGGTTCTGTCTGAAATTAAATGACTAAATTATATCTAAGCATTTCTCAACTTTCAAAGTAACAATTATTGTACAGTATTGGCTAAAACTGACTTGTTGTTATAGTTTACATATAACAGCTGATATATGTTGTATTATGTTGGTATGAAAATGCACTCGAAGTTATATTTTCCCTCTTTTGTTTCCTCATTTAAATCCAGCATCTCGTTGATTAAAACTTGTGAATAGTTTTGAAACCTGTTTTTTCAGGAGTTTGTAGCGTGAACTTGACAGTGAATCAGAATGGATTTCTATGTTTCTTGAGTCATGTCAGTCACCCCGGTTAACCAACAGCTGTCCATTCAAAGAAACTATGAAATCCTCACTGCACTCATAATATATATATATATATTTCTTATTTCATTTTGAGTAGAATTGGCCATTTTTTGCCATTATTGATATTTTACATCTGTAGGACTTTTCAGTTGGTCGCATCAGTCTTGTTGTCTGATTCCATCGTGGGCTGTTGCAGGAATCTTGATAGTTCTTGTTTGTTGGGTGCAGTGAGTTTTAGTATAAGGAAAATATACAGTAGATGAAGTACTGTTCACAATGAAATGCATTAAACGTCAGTATTAGTACGTCAGTGTAAATATTAAAGAAGTGTGACACTTTATTTTTTAAAATATTTTTATAATTCTACAAGGTGCTCTTCTTCATAAAGGCATAGATGCCCCAAAATGCCTCAAAAATATATATTTTTTGACTTTATTTAAATTTATTTATATTTTTACACTATTTAGCCCGGTGTTTTCCTGTTACATGTATTTGAGATTTGTTAGTCCCGCTGTCACACGGCGGTCTATTTCACAGGGGCTGTAAGCAAACTGGAAATTTGACTGGGATTCCCGTAGTTGTTGAAGCGTCGCTCCGGGGGATGATTAACGCTGTCGTGTGAAGAGCCAAACAGTCTCTCTCGGGTTTGCTGACAGCTCTGCAGAAGAGAAACCTCACAAAGAAAAGGCATCCGGTGTAACGCGAGACGCCGACTTTGTAGCCGTGCAGATAATGGTGGGATGAATGGGATGCTGGAAGTGCAGAAATGGGATGAGGGGGGTAGGTGAGTGGGGGGTGTGTGGGGGGGCGGCCGCCCGCATTCCCCTGTGGTTTTGCTTGCTCGGTGACATGCAGGGCAGCTCGCTTCTATTCTGCGTCCACAGAGGTAAGGCTTCTGATGTGAATGTAGGTAAGTAGAATGTTGGTAGGTAGCAAACATCAGAGTTTTACAGCAATGAATAGAATAATTTTGTCCTATGATTTCCAGCATATGTGTGATCATACAGTTTAACGTTTTTTCATAATAAAAATTTATATTCGTTTATTTATGCTTGTTGTTTGTGGAAAATAATACAAAAGACCCAGGCAATGCAGCCGCCACTGTAAGACACAATATTATGAATGACGACAGCTGTAAAGAATTATAATGAAAACTGTGACGATAATAATGAGACGGGTATGTACATGTATCACTGTAAAGCATAATAATATGAAGTAATTATAATGATATTAATAATCGTAAATGAAGGCAGTATGTACATGCCCAGTCAAGTTGAATAGCAGTGCAGCTTGTGATCTGCTCTTTATCCGCTCTGGAGACCCTGTTTCCTAAATACTGCTTGAGATTATTCACTTGCTTCTGTTCTTTCTGTTATGCTTTCTGGCTGATTGGCGCCTAATTCCAGGTTGCACTTCTTTCTGAAGCCCAGTGCATTCTGGGATTGATTGCTTCTGTATGGAGAAGCAAACCCTCAGACCGATGGCTGGAATTAAGGAAAAACCCAGCTAACGGCCCACAAGAATGGTCTGAATCGCGGCACCAAAATGAATTATCACTTATTCTGCCCTTTTAAGTGGGCAAGTTTGTGACTGCTATGGTACAAAGCATTGAAGAAGTTGCTTCTGAGTGTGACTTTGCACTTGGCCTAAATGAAAGAGGACCCTTTCATGGGAAATGGCTGGTATTTAATATTCATGTTGCAGACCCTGGTTGACCCTTTGAATGCATGTTCACAAAAACACAGGGAAACTAATGATAACTTTTCTGCCTACTCAAAGCTGTACCAGTTGCCTGATTGCAAACATTCAGTGGTTGGGGGAGGGAAGTTTTCTCTGTAGTGAGTGAATGATTCTTTTTAGGCTTTTAATATGCGTTTTTCTTTGGGGTATCTGTGGAAGTGGGCAATATTTATGGTTAACAATTCATGCTACCCATTACATGGATTCTGTTAGGGAGAGACAGACATTGGCTAAACGCATTTCACTTGTGTGGTGTCTTTTTCTATGCAGAAAGGGAGAGAAGTCTTTGCCTGTTTCTGTATGCAGTAGACTCTCCAAATCCAGTGTAATTAAACAGATCAGGGAGAGCTCTGCATTCAGCGCAAAACTGTAAGGGTTCGGTGGTTTGAAGTGTTCAGTGTTGCATCTTCAGCCTTTTATTTACAAACTGAAGCACTTTTGCTTTCACTGCAGAGCCCAGTACTGCTGGTTGATATT
Organism: Isichthys henryi; assembly: GCA_026776945.1. NCBI lineage: Eukaryota > Metazoa > Chordata > Actinopteri > Osteoglossiformes > Mormyridae > Isichthys > Isichthys henryi. The sequence continues at coordinate 1,115,978 of JAODJX010000119.1, read as the reverse complement.
GGCAGCCTTCGGTGGATTCCGGGTTTCTGTCTGAGTGTGTGACAGTTCTCGGTTTTTCAGTTTATGTAGAGTCCCTGCCTCCTTGGTTAGGCTAAAAAGATTAACTGCGTAATCGTTAGAAGGTTCGCTCCGAGTTTCGGCGCAGCTGAAGTTCACCTGATACGCCCACCCCGGTTCAGTGGCGCATTCCTGAATCTGCCCCCATTGTGTGGTTTCAGGGTCTGAGGTAACCCCCCCCCCTCCATTCCTAGGGATTTAGCAATGTGCTGCAGTTTTCAGTTCTTAGCTCGTTAAGGTCGAGTCGGATGAGGAAGTCCTTTTTTGGGTGAGTGGTCAGCGAGTGGCTCCACCTGCCCAATGGCTGTCTTGCCTTCGCAGGCATCATTCTGTGGTTGAAGCTGGGTGGCTCCGGCCAGAAAAGCCTCTTCAAAATATGGGATTAAGACAAAGATGCATTCATGCTGCTAAGCCTGAGTGTTTTTAACTGTTGAAAGGAGCACATTGAAATTACAGAAGCATAACTGCATTCCTTTGTGCACTCATACACTCCCCGCATTGTCTGCTGCTATTTACTGTTTAGGGTTTGCATTTTATGTTTAATATCACCAGATTAACTCCTGCCAGTTGCATCTCGTCTGACTTCAAATGACAGTTATCCTGTTGTCCTTGTGTAACCATAATAACTATAGCATTGAGGCTTCCCATCATTTTTGGCGGCAAAATGCAGCATGACCACTGCAGGCTAAAACTTCACACCGCCCAGGTGCGAAATGTGCACATTTTGCCATTTGGATTTTTAGCGTCTTCTGTGGTCATCCATAGAAAAATACCTTTGCAGCACTCAGTCACAGCCAATTTGACAGGTGTGTGTCCACATAGACATCTCGCATGCTTTGTTCAGGGTTGAGTTTGGGTTGACTGGATACTCTCTCTGGGACTATATATGCATCCATTCACCTTCCAAGTTCTAATCAATCTTTGGGGGGTGGGTATCCCAGGCAGCACAAGGCACAAGGGAGGGGGACACAGGGTAGTGTGCAGATAACCTGCGTCCCTGACCAGATGGCCGTGAGTTCAAATCCGTAGTCATTAGGGTGATCGAATCACTATTGGGCCTTTAAGCAGGCCCTTTAATCCCAACTGCTCCATTGACACTCTGACCCCCCATGTGTACGTCGCTTTGGACAAATAAATAAATGTAACATGACGTGTAGTCTAAACTAAATGCCGGTTTATCTCAGGATCCATTCATCTTAATGGAATGCTGTTTCTTGCATACCGGCTGTATTGTTTTCAGGTTCTTCAGTATTCTAATGCACGATACGATTGTTTGCACACTGATGGGTCCCAAGTGAACACTGGTTGGCATGGTAGTGGTTCCCCTGTTCCCTCCCACCTCCCTTGCTGATGCCTTGTTATGTTCTCTCACAGTGAAGGCTTTTGTTGGGCGGGAAGGTAGCAGAGCTGGGAAATGTCAGCATGTACCTGGCCAAAAAGCAAAGTGGAGTCTTCACAAAGGGCACTTCCAGCTCCTGTTTGATATTTCAATGGCTGATTCTAGAATAGACCTAATAACAGTAACCAAAGACACCTGAGTGATGTGTCATGCGTATTCTTCGTTGTGCCAGAAGCACATTGTGTAGTTGAACTATTACAAATAACTCTTTAAACCCATAGATAATCAATATTGTGAGGCATGAATGCGATGCTTATTGTTTCAGAAAGTGGATGTATTTTCACATTTTGATGCAAGTACATTTTTCTGCTGTATTCCCTATGCTTCACCATCCACGGTGAAGGTCGCATCTGGCAGTTCTCCTACGTCCTGCTGTGATGGGTTTGTTTTATCGTAGACAGACGAGTGCAGCTTTAAGGAAAACGGAAGTGGATCGCTAAAATCGAAAGGACGCTGGTTAAACGTTCTAGCATTTATTTATAAAACTAAAGTTTGTGATCGGATAACAAATAGCCAGAATTAGAGAATAGAATAGAATAGAATACATCTTTAATGTCCATGAAATTTACATCAGATGGAAATTCATTGGATCACCATGCCTCGAGTAACACATTTCTCCTCCATGTGTGCTTACAATATCCCAAAAGAGTGTTGTTTTAATGGCCTTTCTGATTTTTCCGTTCTGCTGATGCCCAGGTCCTGACCTATCTGAGTTCCTGATTGGTCTTTTGGGTTCGTTCCCTGACCAAGCGGGTGGCTTTGGTCACTTAGCTCATGTGGCATGTATTTCTGACACGGATTTTGCTGCTGTCATCCTGGGCAAAGCCGAATCGCAAAGGAGACGCAGAGACCAGATGGTTGGCTGTCAGTCGTTCAGCTGGTCCCCATCTAAGGAAGTTCTGCTTACGTTCTGCTCAAAAAATACTCAGATATTCAGTCACTTGGGCAATTGTATCCATAATGAAGTGTAGCTACTTATTCAGTTGAAGCGTATTCAGATTATTGCACATTGTCTATTAGACGAACGGCAGTTACGTTATACACATCCGGTATGTTTGCCAATATTCTTCTAATGATCATGGAATTACAGTACATCTTCCTCAGAATTCTGGGAATAATCTCCCTGTAAAACAACATTGCATGAAACTGACATTTGATTGGATGAGATCATTTTGGGGGAGAGTTTTGTGCAGATGGTGATCTGCAGGTTTTGATCCAGGGCAGATGACTTGGCGCGATACTGGCTAACCGGTTTATCTCGGTTTTTGCTCTTTCAGTCATAAGTGCTCCCTGGATTGTAAACACTTGTGATATGGATGAATGCTGCGGGCTAGATCAAGCCTTCATTTCTGTCTTTTTATATATCTGCATGCTGTGTTTAGCCTGTTTTTTTGCCTGGCTAACAGTCTAACCTTTTTCACAATGAACCAAGGTATTATCACTGCACCGTCCAGGATAGCTCAATTAAGTTCAAGAACAACAGGGGAGCAGGTCTTGCCCATGCGAGGTGTACAGCTAATCTAGCTGTGTGTTTTGTTTTTTAAGTTGAAGAATGGGGGAAAAGGATGTTTTGGTCGAACACAGAGGCTGCTTTTGATGAGGTGGAAGGCTGCCGTGGCCTGGGAGCTGATTAGCATGCACCTGTCCTTGGAAAGAGGTCTGCACTAACCCTAACTACCGGCTAGTCATCTACACTGGCTCCTTTTGGGAGCGATATTCAAGCACATGCATCCAATAATTATTCTGAAGTCGTGAAATCAATGTAACTGGTTTGTGCCGTGCTGGGAACAACATGGCCAGACATCTTGATGATCTGTCGGTTGTTAGCCTGTGCTAATATGAGTGCAGCGTTAAGGGAAATTGAGGTTGACTTGTGTTTATTTTCTTCGTAGATTAGGGATGGATTTGCGCAAGCATCCTGTATTATATTTGCCCGACACACCTCTGTGTGCTGGAAAGCTTTCCCTCTGCCGGACAGGCTGTCAGTGGGCGTTCCCGGACCTCGCTCACAGTTAATTTGTGTTTTGTGTTTCCAGCGGATGTGGTGGAAGTTTCGGCATTCTGGTGCTAGACCGCTCGCCCCTCAGATATGTGATAAGATCCGTTGGCCAGCTGTAATGTCCTACTTTATTTTTTCTCTCCGGGGGTGCATGGCTGACCCACCCACACGATTCCACAGCCGATGCCACTAGTGGACTTTTTGTGTCACCAGCTACTGACTGCGTAACTCGGAGAACACCGAGGTCGGCCGGTGAGTGGCAGGTTTTCCTCCTGTGATTGGACTACTCCTTCTAAAAATCCCTCCCCCTTACAATGCCATTTATGGGTCTTTTTGCATCGATCAGAGTGTCCCGTGCATGTGCCTCCTGCGATGGACTCCAGGCTAACTGCAACCCGGTATTGGTTATACTGGATGGATGGTTATCGGTGGGTTAGCTTAGCCCCTCCCCCCAGCCAGTTATCAAGGTATTATTTTAGGACTAGATGGAACCACTGTAGAAGATTAAATGTCATTTCAGTTAATTCTTTAACTATTTATTATGCATTAATCTTACTGCATGCGTATCCTCTTAAGGGTTATGGATATGTTATGATTTTAAGTAAAACTTATTTCAAAATAAGACATTAAACAGGTTTTTTTTATTTCTGGACTGTTGCTTTTGAAGTAAACTTTATGTTAATTGTTGTATGGGAAACTCTCCTGCCTGTGGATTTTCAAACTCTGTCCTATTAAACCCTCCTGTTGCTGCAATTTGATTTTGTGTAATAATGCAGATGTTTCATGAAGATTTCTTGTTATATGGGTGAAATGTATAAAACTATTCAATGCGGCAAAAGAATTGCCCATGGATTGTTACGAGTTTCAATGTTTTAATGTTTTAATGTTACGAGTTTCGGCCCCGTGATCTGACTCCTGCTGTAGACATGAGAAGGAATCTCTGCTTGCTGGAGTAACATTCCCTCAGTGTTGAGGCGGATGGAAAATGTTCATTACCAACTTGACAAAATGGTTTTCTTTGGGTGGCCAGGATGCTGGATTTAAGAACAACCCTCGGTGCCAAAGGATGGCGGTTTGGTTGTGGACGCCATGGAGTGGAGTCACCCTCAGTGACTTGATTAGTGTCGGCATGTAATTTTGGAGGGACTCCATCCCTGGCCTATGCTCGCTGACCCCCATCTCACATACCGGCTTGGTGAGCGGGTAGTGACTGCTTATTGAATGTGGCATCCCGATTTAAAAACTTTATTTTTTTTATTTTTAAATGTAAACTGGCTTGGCTTGTAAAATTGCACGTATGTGGTTTAGCTACTGACTGTTGAGTTATCAAAATGGTAAAATATAAAAAAATCAATCTTTTTTTGTGGTTGAATTTTTCAAATTCTTTAATATGTTGAATGATCACCTGGTTTCTCGATTGCATGGATTAAAGCTGTGTTTTCATCCTTATTAACCTACGTTGGCATAACAGCCATGGCTGAGGGCCTTTCTGGGATAAATGTAGGACTTTGAAAGTATTATGAACAGGGTAAGAGGGTTAGGTTTATAATAAGCTGTTGCTTGGGCCTGCCTCTGTTTTGAGGCATTTCAAAACACCCTGTTGCTAAGCAGGCGTGGACAAGAATCCTCTCGAATTCAATTGGTCACATGGAGGTCAAAAGGCACCTCCTTTGTCCTCGGTGGCTCTCGACATAGTTCTGGAGAAGCTAAATGCCGTTGGTTGTAATTGGTTTATGATTTTTTTTTTGAAGCCGTGTTTTATGATACTTAATTGGCTAGTTGCACGTGAATGGGTGGACTTTGCATGGACTTTGTGTTTGAATGTGTATATAAATTTGAGCTGAAAGGTTTCTCATGATGGTCTATAGAGTGTATGAAAGATGTCAAAGAGAAATTAATTTCTCTCTTGCACACCTGTCTTAATTGACTTTTGTATGGTTTTGTAATCTTTGTCGAAGGGAGGTAAAGCATTTAAACTCATTGTTATAAAGAATTCACAGTTGGCCAGAAAATAAAGATCATTCTGCCCTCTTGTCTCTGTGGAATGTAGATGTGGATAGATTGTACGAAACATAGTCTTGGGTCGTTTCTTCTGTGATTTAAAATGAATGAACATATTATCCACTTGTAGTAATTAACATTTGTGCCATTTGTTAGTATTTTGTTGTTTTTAATGGACTAATTACAACATGTGAGTCAGGGTATGTGGTGAATTTCTGTCGATGGCAGGCATTTGTGTGTCTGCTGTCTGTCAGAATTTAGGGATCCCCCTCACCCTCCTCTAACCCCCAGTGTGGTTAGGGGGAGGTGGGGTTCCTGTTGGAGATTACGTGTGAAAAGCAAACACGTTGTCCCAGCTTAATCAGGAGCAGATTAACCGTTAAAACAGTGAGTCGGGTGTCTGCCCTGGGTTAACACCCCCCCCCCCCCGCCATGTCTGACCAGGAAGAGCAGTGTTCAGGTTCGCAGCTCGCAGCACTAACGTGTGACCCTTGTTGACAAGGAGCTATGTTCAGTCAGGCAGATGTCCAGTAAGGACCCCCTCGCGTTTCCCTTCGTTTCCATCTTCACCACAGTTACGCCTCTCTGACAGGCCAATGTGCTCATTCCTGTCCTTCAGGTATCCCTGGTCCGCTTTATTTTGTTTATTTGTTTGTCTTATTTTCTGTGCAAAAATTTCACAGACCGCTAAAATAGGGGTGGTGGCAGATCAATTTGACACTTTTGTAAGTGTAATCATTTCCATTTTTGCACATGTGAAGTTTGTGAACATTAAGAACAATGGGGAGGGGTTGTAAGAAATGTAAAATGTACTATATTTATTTTTGAAAATGAAAATGAACCCCTTCAGAAACCCCCAGCGTTCTGCACCCTGGTGGGTCACCAGCCACAGACTGGTACTGGTCTGGGGGTTAGTGATCCTTATGGTAAGAGACTGTGAAGGAACCGGGGTTTAGACTGTAGCTCCTGTAGTCCTGTGGTTTCCAAAGATGATGCCACACTTACATGTGTGTGCTTGTTACATACGCGTCACACCTTTTTTTTTTTTTTACTATGACCATCCAATCTTTTGAATACAGACCCAATACAGACTGGTCAGGTGACTCGCTGCCGTATTCCGTACCATGTGACTGTAAATCGCCCACCCCATTGACTTGTCTCCCTTTCGGGTAAGTGCTCACTGTGCCTCAGTGTGCGATGCAGACGCTGTAGCAGTGGCCGCCGGCCAAGCAGCAGCAGTCCTTCAGATCTTTAGAAGTCGCCTTGCCCCCCCCCCCCCCCCCCCGGGGGGGGTGAGTACGAGGGGGGGGGGGTGGAAAAAAAACGGGTTTGGGGGCGGCACGAAACCAATTTGGTGTGACCCGGGGGGGGGGGGGGGGGGGCCCCCCCGGGGGGCACAGACAAAAGCCAGACTTGGTCACCATCCGCAGAGACTCACCATAAGACAGCATAGTACACTGTGACTTTAAACCCCAACACAGTTCTAGACAACATTTGTAATTAACACCCAAATAAACTGGGTTGAACTTCTTCCCTTCTCCATACACTGGCCTATAGAAGTGGCTTTCATTCTCTCTCACGTTAAAGACAGAAGCAACGAGCAGAAAGTACAGCTGATGTCTGAAACATTTACTCGACAGCTGCAAGCAACTTACCTTCTGGGTCAAGAGCATTAACCGAAATGCCTACAAGACTCATCCCTGCATTCTCCAGTGCAGATTTACAGGCAGATAAGCCTGCCGCGCGCTCAAGAAACAAACAGGGAAAAGTGTAGGAGCGAGTGACAAGGCTGTGAGTCAAAGCAAGAGTAAAAAGTGCCTTTTGGAAGGAATGTTCTCTACCTGCGGAGGGATGGACGGGACGTAGTAACCTCCGTACTACAAGAAACAAACACAACACAGTGTGAGTGAGAGGCCTCGCTCAACTCCACAGCTTTCATACGCAGGAGAGGAGTTGGGCTTGGGGGGGGGGGAGGACTGCAGATTTCAGTAGTTCTGACCACAGCAGAGATAACAGAAAGGTGCCACCCATCTCTGCCACCCAACAACCCTCCACCTTCACAAGCAATTATATATTATCATCCCCTGCACAGCCTTTCACCAGGGCAAGATCACACCTGCGTACAAACACGCTATCAGTTGTGGAAACTGGACCAGAAAGCATGGCTTACCTGCTGAGGGGGGACAGGACCAGGCAAGGAGCTGGGAGCCATGGGCAGAACACTGGCAGGCTGGACTCCGGGGCACTGTGACTGCTTTTGGACCCCAGAAAGAGGCAGGCGAAAGGAAAGGGACAACAGGCAGAACGGCCAATCAGGACTGGAGGACTGGTTTGTGTCAACGACACAACACAGAAGACAATCTATGTACAGTACATGCATACTGGACACACACACACGCACAGTGCATTCTGCCATCCGCAACAAGTTGCTCAGACCAGACCATGTATGCACATACGTTTAAAGCATAAAAACATACATGTAACTAAATGAAGTTGTAGGTTTATAATGAACAGGCTCCATGCAAGTGAAATATCTAATGTGATTTTGCTGCCTTTGCGAGATTTACTGCTCGCACTGAACGGACGACACTGTTGTGTCCATGAATGTGTTTTGATGGGCTGACACCTGGAACAAAGAGGACGGGTTGGGGGGTTTGTGTCACGTAAACAGCTCCCCAGCTGCGACAGACCGTTTCTACTGAACCAACCCTTAGAAGGCTGCAAGCAAGTATACTTGTTTGCCAACTCTGACCCAGAGAGTGTAATTCATACAAGTATAATTGCTCCAGGCTCAACACCTACCTCCATCCAATCTGATACCCAAAGACATGGCCATTAATAGCATGAAGGTTTGGAAGGAGTAAGAACTAAGAGAGAAGAAAGCAAATGAGAGTGGGGGGTGGGGATGGGGGAGACGTGTGACTGCAGAGTGATGCTGACGGTCCAGCATTCTAAGGGTTAAACCACGAATCTCTGAACCTGTGTAGGAAAGGACAGCCCCCCCCCGCCCCACCGCATTTACAGCAGGTCCCCAGGAAAATCTGACTCACGTGGCGAGTCATCGGCCTGCTTTGCTGCCATAATTCAATGTTTGTGACATAGACACAACACCAAAAAAAAAAATTAAAAAATGCATCTTAACCATTTCCAGTCAACTTAAATTCTTTAATTCTTCACTTTATCAATAATGTCGGAAGAATAAGGCAGACAATGTGACCCACCCAGCAAAACGACTCATTCTTAAATAATGAATCTGAAGCCCTCATTAAAGCAATTAGACTAATATGACAGTTAAACCAGTTTCAAACCGACACCTTGTGCTTTAAACCAGTCTGTCTGGCCGTGATTTAGCCTCCAAATAAAAGATGATCAAATATATTTATATTGTTTTTTTGTGTATGTATGTGTGTATGTATATATATGAAAAACACACATGACAAATATCAGCATGTATAAAAGTGATTTTTTTCTTTCTTCAGTCAAGCAGACTGTAAATTCATCCGGGGATCAGATAAAGGATGCCAAGGGGGATTTGAATAACAGGTTTAAGTGTTTCGTGCCTAATAAATGCAAAGACATAAGTACATAAAATCATAAACCACATGGCTGGAAATGGTTAAAAGCACAACCACAAGACGAATAAATCAATTATTCAAAGGGAGTGGCGAGGAAGAGAAGAGGGGTGGGTTTAGTACCAAGGTGGAGCCCTGTAGGCCCAGGGTGGACTCATGGTAAGACAGATCGGGCTTGAAGGGGGGCTGTCGGGCCCAGCCGCTCTGCAGCGCATTCATGGGGGAGGCCACCACCATCCCAGGGGCCTCCGAGGGCGGCACGAACAGAAAGGCAGACTGGCTGGGGGGGTGGGCACCTGCAGCCGTGCCCCCAGCATCCGCGCCATAGTGGTGGGCGTGCGGTATCGAGCGAGCTGGAGAGGCTTCCATTGTGGGGCGGCCTGTGTTCGGAGGGGAGTGGAACTCGCCCGTGTCTGAGGAGACCACTGAGTCACTGGATGGTTCAGGGCTGCGGTCCTTCACGCCATGCAGCAGCAGGTTCCCAGGTGGCAGGGGCAGCTCAGGGCTCATGTAGCTGTACATCTCCTCCGTGACGGGCTGCAGGCGGCTGCACAGTCCAGGTGTGCAGGGCGCCTCCTCCAAGCTGAGGTCCATGGAGCCGCGGCGAGCCCGGTACAGTCTGGAGGCCAGGAGGCTCGGCTCGCCAGACAGGCCGTGCATGTGAAACTCGAAGACGTTGCTGGGCACGGGCTCCCCGGAGTGAGTGAGGACGGGGGGCGCAGAGTGGGGAATGGACTGCTGTGGGTAGGCTGCATCCGAGGGGGCGCTCTCCAGGATGGGTCCGGAGTTGCTCATCGGTGCCAAAGGAAGAACAGGGCCGGGGTTCGCACGCATGTGGCCTGACCCGTGAGGGTGCATGAAAGGTACGGACGGCTGGGAGCCTTCGAACACGGCCGCCGCCTGCATTTGGCTCAGCTGCTGCATGGTGACGGGATAGCCGGTGTACGCCGCGGCCTCGTAGGGGTCCACTCGTACATCCTGATACCCATAGTGTGGCTCCAGCTGGCCTTGATGGTGTAGGGGCTCCAGGACAGACTGGGCCGCCACACCCGGCACCAGCAGCCCAGGGACGTCCGGCCCGCCACCCTGCGACTCCGGCCCAGCCACGGCGGGCGCGGCGCTACTGTAGGTACGGTAAGAGCCCTGAAAGTGGTGCGTGTGGGCCTCCAGCACAGAGGTGCTCTTGCGACGCAGAACATTGATCGTTTTGGGGGGAGCAGACGGCGGCGGCGAGAAGGAGACAGGCCGCTCCGGAATGGCAGGGAAAAATAAGGGGGTCTCCGGTTGAGGTGGAACTCCTGCACTGTATGGATGAGTCACAGACTGCGGCTGCATTGACATAAGATAGATTATCTTTGTAAGGAAAGAGGCAGCATCGTACATCCAGTGTCAGAGAGAGAGAGAAAGAGAGAGAGACAGGAGCATCATTGTACAGCACTGAGTGAACAAGCTTACACAATAAACAAGGGGGG
>JAODJX010000119.1:1088971-1104152 GCA_026776945.1 Isichthys henryi | reverse complement strand
GCCCTCCTGTCCCCGGGGCGGGGGGGGCGGGGGGCGCGCCCCCGGGGCGCGAGGGAGAGCAGATTCAGCTGCTTCTGTTTTTAGTCAAACAGCTAAACTCAGGGACATGATGGAGTACAGAGGAAAGGTGGGGGAAGTCAGTAAAAAGGATCATTACCAGAAGGTTGAAGTGGAAATATTTTCGTTCGGTAAATGGAGTATGGTGCAGGTGAGCATTTTTGTTTGTTTTTCCACTTGATAGGGACGGTAGAGAGGCAGAGAGCCTGAAACAGCCGCTAGCACCTTCCTCTCCATGTGGGTGGTGGACAAGCGCCACTCCTGGTCCTCGGGGATGCACAGACAGTCCATGTTTTTGCTCCCTCCAAGGACCTTGGTAGACAGACCTCATTTATGCCAGGGGCTGGAAGGGAGCAAAAACCTGGACTACTGTGGGGACGTGAGGACCGGATTAGGAAACACTGGTCTGTAGGATCGCTGGTTATGCCGATATTACGTCACACTCAAAAACCAATTTGTTGTCCCTAAAGAATATACATATATTTCTTTTCTTTCCAATGTAAAAAGACAGACACCCCACGCCTCCCTTCCCCAGCCTGTTATTTTACATACACTTCAAGAAACAGCCAAAATTAGACATGTTTCCCCTTGGGGCTTCTACAGATATTCCTACAGGCCTGTAAATGGAGACCTCAGATCGTTAGACTTTTTGCTGAATTTGAAGCCTGACGTTGACGTTTGAAGCCTACAGAGAAGGTATCATCCGAGTTACAGCTCTATTCAGGAGCTCCTTTGCAAATGTGTCTTTGGGCTGCAGGTAGCTGTCAGTTTGTTTATACAGTACTGTGCGAAAGTCTTAGGCAGTCACAGAAACTGATGTTTAAATGATCTTCATGTCGGTGTAAAACTATTATACTGTCTCTGTCAAAGTGTGTCAACGTAGCAATTTCAGAACCTCTCCTAAAATCATTACAGTATTTGCAGCAACCGTCCGTGTGTTTTTTTTTTACTACTTAATCACTACCCCACCTTGTTTGGATAACCAATATGTCACCTGAGTTATTTAACAAATCAGGTTAATTAATTGAGCTGGTGGAGAAATTTTAACGAAGACATGGAATGGCTGAGGTGCCCCTAAAGAGATTTTTGGGAGCCAAAGTGGAGTTTATCCTTCTTGAAGGAGAGACTAAATTTTTGCTTATCTTTATTGTTACTGTTAATTTTGCATGCATTATAATGTTACGTTTTGTTATTCTTTCAACCAATCAATTGAAAAACCAAACGTCTGGATAGTTGACTAGAAGTCAGCCCTGTGGCTGGAAGGAAGATGGTAGACTGAATCTTCTGTATGTCTCAGCAAACCGGAGAACTGATAATGACTTTAATACACCTTGGGTAGCTGCTGGCCAAGTTCTTGTTTGTTTGCTCGTCTCCTGCAATCCTGTTATTATGAATGCTGATGTGAGTAATGAGCTGAATAGTTGTCTTGCTGTCCGGATCGTCTGTCGTTCGCTCGCTGTCCTGTCAGCTTTGCCTTGGTAGAAGCTGGGGATCCCCATGCCCAGCTTGAGAGGCACCTCCCTGTGCTTCCAGGAACATCATGGAGCCATTTGGGCAGCAGTGGAATGGTCCATTGTCATCTGTCCGTCATGCATCGCTTTATGTTGGAATCCATGAGGGAAAATTCATTGTCAAAGCCAGGAATTAACCAGAGATTCAAATACAGACAGCGATGGATTACTTTTGCCATGTACAGTTGAGGTGTAAAAGCTGAAGGTAACTTTGTGGCAGAAAAGACAAGTGGGGGGAGTTTTTTTTCCACAACTAGTAATGAAGCTGCTGGTGTCCGAGCATGCGGAGAGGAAAAGCTGATTAGCTAGCCATTTGTTTGGCTGCTTTTGTTTTGCTACCATTCTTGTTTTGTTGCATTCATTTTGCTGTTTATGGAGGCTTTTGTCTCTGCTTTCTTGTGGTGGTCAGCTTGATGCGGGCTGCTTTATGGCCTCTAAATTTGTACGGCTGAGTCGGGACAGGCCAGCTGTCTAACCGAACGTCAGAATTTTAACTCACGGGCTTTGTTTGCCGGTGAGCTGAAGAGCAGGCAGACAGGAGGGAGACGGGGGTATTGGGGGATGTGGAGGGTGCTGGGGAGGGTGGGCATACATCTGGTCCTCTGTAGAAGTGGCCCAAATTCCTGATGAATTGTCTCCGTTGCATGTCTGATTGTGAGAGTTTTTAGTGGGGGGTTGTGGGTACAGGTGAGAAGCTGGCTGGCAGTTTGAATTGGTGTATAAAGGTTTATGAGCGATTCCACGTACAATTCTCAGGCCGAGGTACACCGTATAGCAAAACCCTCTTACTCTCTTTAGGGGTCTATAGTTTTGTTTTAGCTCACTTACCTGCTGGGCCTGAGATAGTTGGCTCCATTATTTTTCCCCCATGTCAGCTCTCATTGCTGTGCAGCCACTAGTACATGGCCCCGCCTTCACACTTTTCCGCTGCGTCGAAATTAACGACCACGTCATGGGTTCTTGCAGAACCCTTGTTTCTTTTTCTTTATTACTGTGAGAGCTGCTATTTGAATGTGACAGAGTTGCAATATATGCATAACTTCACATAGATGTTTACATGCTGCACACCGGACCAAGAGCGTCTGATTTCTGTGTTTAGCTTTTAGTAGCTTATTTTTTTTAAAAGGTTGTAGTGATGCCCTTAATGGTTATAAAGCCGGCATGTGCTTCCGTAAAGGTCGAGTGGAGTAGCGTTTTAGATGGCCTGACACCGGCATGCTCCAAGGCGTGTTTTCACTTGCTTGGTTTATTTGAAACGGTCTGAGTTGGGTAGCAGGTGGCTAATGTTAGCTTGTTTGGTACGGCGGCGTCGTCAAGAAAAGGCCACCAGCACCCCGGCATAGTTCCTACATTCCGCTGTAGATTCTGAGCGGTTCTTGTTTTCTTATGAAATGCATATTTGCGATGCATATAAAACAAGATACCGGCTGCGAAATTGCTTTGACGCTTAAGGAGGGTCATGATGAACTGTGAGACCGTAAACAGACGGACGCCGTTTCAAGAAATGCTAAATTGCTTGCGTACTAACGGGCCACACTTCAACTTCAGAGGAATGCACTGCTAGTACTGTGTGTCCTACTGGTATGAACCTGTTAGAACTGGTATCTGAGGGTCCTAGGTCCCTTGGACTGGTGTGGAATTACTACAACCACTATGTGAAGGCTCTTCGTTCCTATTGCCCAGTGTGGAACTTTTAGATCCAGTATTTGAGCGTACTTGATTCCCTTGGCTCCACATAAACCTTCTAGAGGTGGTTTCTGAAGGCGTTTAGTTCTTTCAAGCCATCCACACGCAAATGAAGGGAGCCTTTTACTTGACAGTACCATGAGCGATCAGCAAACGAGCATTTCCAGTTTTTGGCTTCAAGGCTCGGCGATCATGCAGAATGTGGGTGCTATTCCAGGAAAACTGAGTTCAAGACAAGTGAACATCACGCATCTGTTGGCTGTATTTTCTTCTCGGCTCATGGACTTCTTTTTCTAAGGGAAATCCAAAGGAACTGGATGAAATGGGGAGTAAACGGTTACTAATGTTGAGCAACTCATCCTATTACGTGTCATTGTGAAGCAGGAACTCTCGTTAGTTCTGAGAACCATGTCTGTTCAATCTACAGTTTCTCGGATTATCTTGTGTAACCGAGAGAATGTTAAAATGGTGTCCGTTCCACCCCAGTGCTTCACGCAGCCTCGCTCAAAGCTCTCGCTCAAAGCCCTTTGCCCGATCTTAACTTGCCGGCCTATGTTTTGTTTAGGGATATGGAGGGTGGATTCCCTTCCCCACCCCAGCATGCAGTGCTCCACTTCTAGCATGTCGGGGTAGTGGGGCCATTAATCAGCTGTCTGCTTGTCAGCATACTCTGTACAATCATGCTGACATGCTGGGAATATCGTTTGGGAGTTTTGGTGGGAGGGTTGCATGACTTTGTGGGGGGAGGGGTAGATTGGATTTAAGAGACAGTCCATAAAATCTGAGATCAGCTGATTCAGGGGTGGGTTTACTGGACTGTCGCTGTGCTTTTGGCCTGCTTTTTGAGAGTATTGGGAATCCCCCCCCCGCCCCCGGCACTCATGGTTCAGTGAGATGTCTTTCCATCTAAAATATAACCTTGGCCACAAAAACAAGGCCATTTCCTTGTTTTACTGCCGGGCACTGGGGCAGTCGGCTTTTCTGAAGAATTGTTAAACACTCTGTGGTGAGGCTGGCCCCCCCACAGTGAGCGGAAGGTGGAGGCCAGAGGACGGGGGTGGTGCTGGGGTGACGGGGTCATGGTCTGCTGTGGGGGCTGAGTGCTTCGAATGGCAATGGGTGGTGGAAGGAATTTCAGTGCATTCCATTAGCATTCCAGAATCCAGCGCTGAGCCTTGGGATGAAAAAGTTGCGAGTGTGTGCGCATATGCGCGCGCACACACACACACACACACACACACACACACACACACACACACACACACACACCTACCTACCTCCCACATCACTCTCTCCACCTGCAAAAACAATGGCTTGACCTTCAGTCTGCTAACGTCCTGTTTTTTCTCTTTCCCAGTAAGTTTAAGAACATGGTATCTGCAAAGTATTACCATAAACCTGCATAAACATTTTATTTCAATTAAATCAGCATCTTGCTGTAGATCTTGACACCTCACCTTTCCCCGGTTTGCTCGGACTGCCCGTCCGTAACCTGCCGAAACATGGCTGTTTCCTACATACACGACACCCCTGTGGTTTTACAATCCTGGCTGCCCGCTGGATTATAAGTGTGTTGGCTTCAGTGTCCTTGGCAACTGTGTTTTCACAATAGTTATGGCACCGTGGGGGCTTGTGGCTGGCGAAACGGCAGAATGTGGGGCCATCGGTCACCGACTGCTCTAAATTCAGAAGTTATTCAGGAGTTATTTGCAGTAATACAGAAGTTTCACATTACCTCCAAAAATAAAAGCCTTTTCCAGGCCTCGAACATGACAGTTCTTAATTTCAGAGGTGACCCAACCTGTCTGGGTGTGTCTGGCCCCCTGGGAATTATGCTGTTTATGCATTTTGATCTCTTATTTGTCTCTTGGAAGCTCCTGTGTCCAGCTGCTAGGACCACATCCCCAGTTTTTCACGATGGCCCAAGCATCGCTAAACATCCTCCTGCCGCAAAAGTAACGTTCGTGAAAATCACGTGAAATTTCATTTGAATTATCGGTTGCGAAGTTGCAAAGTTCTAGAATCCTCCATCACCCCTACTGGTGAGTCTTCTGCATAAAATTTACCGCTACTGGTGCAAATGGCTCCCTCAGTGAGCGGATACATCTAGGTGGAGGTGAAGATGGTGGAGCTGTTGGAATGAAAGTCAGTGTCAAGTAAAATGATCTGCATTATTGCATCAAATCAGTGCATGATATTGGATAAAACAATCCAGTATTATAATGCTTCATAGAAAAACAAGCGGAGACCAGACTGGATGCTGGATACAGTCCTGTAATGAGTTAAAGGTGTGACTGGTGTACGCACATTCTAACTGCTTTTCTGTTGCTAACCTGTTTTCATGTAGCATGACTTTGATGACTAGAAATATCTGTTATATTACTGTCATGATGCGTTCCATAGAGATACGATTCTCATGTCTTCATGTATGTGCCCACTATACATGATACATTCCAGTTTTGCATGGGGGGGAGTTTATAAAATCTTATAAATTACTGCAAAGTTACGACCCCCCCAAAAAAAAAACAAGCCTTATTTTGTCATTAGTAAATCATTTTGTAAATTTAGATATTTATCATATATGCAGCACATTTTCTGTGCCGTGACCTTCCTGATGCGAGGGTCCTGTTGATTATTCACTTCATGCTGAACGCACATTGCAGTCGATCAAATGCTCTCTCCCTAATTAACATCTTGTGTTGGCTCAGCGCTACGGGCCGAGCACATGAGAATCTGCCAAAACGGTGTCACTGTGACACGGTGTCTTGACGAATGCAGCCTGCGGCTGAGTCTTCCAACCCCTTGGTGGGTTTTTAATGATGAATGAAAGTCGATCTCCTGTGACGCCCTCCAGGAAGCTTACCAGCCCTCTGTTGGCAGACCGCGTGGGGCATTGGGCAGCTACTAAGAGGCTTTGCGTGAGGTAAGACAGAAGCCCCTCTCCGGCTGGCTTGGATGTGGTCACCAGGCTATTCTGCTACACTCCTCCATTGCCTCATTAGTTTACAGCTTAAATTCTTGCAGTATGTTTTGCTTTCGTTGGGTGACGCCAGGCTTGTTCCGAATTGGCGTGTGATATCTGGACGGTGACATCCATGCATTTTTCAATAACTGCTTATCAATTCTGTGATCCCAGTGAACATGAAGTCCAGCCCGGTAACCATGGGAAGCAGGACACACAAGTGCGCCACACACACACACTTCATATATTCCTGTCATTGTGGGGACTCTCCATTCATTTATATGGGCATAACCCTAATCCTAACTATGGTACCCAGCTCTATCCTTGATCCTAAGTAACCAAAACAAAATACAAGACTTTGGCTATTTAAATTTTTGTTTATTACATTCACAGTTTTTTTTTATAAAATTGAGGTATTTATATTGAGTCCCCGCAACAGGTCTTGTCCGCATGTGATGTATACAAACCCGCACGCGCACATACACAATCACACAATACACTGTGTTCTCTATTGCCAGCAATGAAGAATTTAACATTGATACAACAGCGCTGCACTGCATTTGCACGTAACACAATGTAGTAAACACTAAACTGTTCAGAGCTGTTCAGGGTTTGTTTCACTCGGTGTGAGATACAGACGCAGCGAAAATGCCAGCCGTCTTTGTCCTGGTTTCTGACGTCCTCTCTGTGCTCAGGATGTTGGCTGCGAGTCATTTCCTGTCATGAACGTTTTTTTTTTTTTCTGTTTGTTTTTGTAACAGTGCTGTACGTGCACATGAAAGGAAGTCTGAACTTTAGAGTATCACATATCTCTTAGGGAGGGTTCCTGTGTTTTTTGGGGGGGAGGGGTGGGGGGTAATTTTGACTGGAATTTTATTGATTTTATTTTTACCAAATCAGGCAAGTGACTGACTTAAATGTGTTATCATAGCCGTGTCAGTGTTCTGAGAATATGACCAGTTTGCCACTTCAGGGTTCCATAGAGAAGCGAGTGATTGTGATAGACTGTATGTGTCACATGATCCCATCCCACAGCCCTCCTCTAGATAGAGACTCCATGGTTACCTGATGCCAAAGATAACATTCAGTTGCACGCCCCCTTTTTCCCAGCCCAGCCCGGCTCAGCTGGATCGCTGCTAATGCGCCTTCTGTTACTGCCCGGCCTGAATTCTCCCATGAAACACCACTTCGCCAGCCCGCCCAGTTACCGGGGTGCTCTGGGTTCCGGAAAGTGCTCTGAAAATGAGTATTGTTATGACGTGAAACGTGGGTCCACTAAAGATGAATGGGCAGTAGGAGATCATGGATCATGGACACAGACACACACACACACACACACACTCACCCCACTTAACACCACATGACCTTTTTGGTTCTATTTCTGACACGTTAACTGGTTCATTGTGAAGCTATGGAGCAATATTACAATGAGCATGTAACTTGTACCAGCTGCTGCCTGTGGCTTCAGAGATATTTGTCAGGATTCATCTTCCTATCCTGGGGGTGAGAAGTTAACTGTTTAATCTGTGAGAGGCAGGACATCCTGCATGTAAACGGTATATTGTTCCTGTGGGGGACCGTCTGGACTCTGTCCTGCCCTTTTTACGTATATTATGAGGTGGTTATGGTACAGAATTAATGCTGTAGACCTCAACACCGTGTGCAGCAAGGAGACCAGACAGCGGACTCCACCTGTGACCCTCAACCCAGATGTGCAGCTTTGAGTCTGCAGCTCACTGCTGGACCGACAGCTGCGATCGAGTCTAGCGCTGCTTTGACTCCTGTGTTCCTGCTCTCTTTGGTTACAGTTGCTGTGTTTCTGAACAGTCGCCATGTTTGAGTGCAGCTCCGGTGTTCTCTTCACAGTCCTTTTCTTCAAAGCGACGTTCACAGTTCTTTCCTCGCTTCATTTGAGCTGTATATGCTGTGTTTGCAAAACAGACGCTCCTCTTCATGGAACTTGTAGCCTTTTGCTCATAGAGGTTCCTTCAACCGCTCCTCTTATGGTCTCCCCGACTCTTTAAGGATTATATGGGTTTTTTTGCAGTCTTTTGTGGTCGTCCATTAATCCTGCTGAATCGTCCCAACAATGGCAGGTGCCCTCATTGTGCTTTGAGTGCGGGGCCCAGTGTCCCTGCTAGAAGTGTCCCTGTTTCTCTCTCTCTTGTGTGTGCGCGCGCGCACACACACACACACTCACACATGCACTCACACTCGCAGATGTAGGGTATACCTATCCTTATGGAGCCCGCTCATTCACTTCTATGGGAAAAATGCTAACGCTAACTATAACAACCTTAACCCCCACCCTGCCCTAACCATAACCATAAGTAACCAAGCAAAATACAACAGTTTTTGCATTTTCAGTTTTTTCATAGCAGTCACTGATTTTTATAAAATAATTTTCCCTTATGGGGACCAGGGAACCGGTCCCCATAAGGGAGAAAAAAAACTGATATTTATCACGTTATAGGGACATTGTGTCCCCATAAGGATATGTATACCCGTTCGCACACACACTCATACACTCATTCTCCACGTATTTATACTTTTATAGGGACTCTCCTTTCATATCTAGGGGCATAATCTTTATCCCACCCTGACCCCTACCCAGCCTTAAGCTTATCCATAAGTAACCAAACTTAATACAAGACTTTTGGTACATTTAGTGTTCTGATTTCATGCACAGATTTGTAAAAAATTTAGGTTATCTTTGTGGGGACTGAAAAAGTTACTGGTTTCTAATCACATTATCAGGAAATCTGGTCCCCTCAATAATTACAAACTGAGACACGCACACACACTCTCTGAGGGTCCGGTCTCAGTTTACGTGGGTGCTTGAAATAGATTCCCCACTGCAGCGCTATTTTGCATTCCACCTGCACGGCCCACAATGCCTCTTTGTTCCCCGGCCAGCAGAACTGTGGGATTGCTGTCATACGAGAGCCAGGTTACTGCCTCTCTGTTTCACCCAAAGCCGACATGCTGAACTCTCGTCCCCTTTCTATCCCAGCCTGGGACACATTTTTTTTTGCAGTTTCAAAGGAATCCTGGTTAAAAATAAAAAGTACAATGTTGCTTTCTCGTACGTTTTAACCATAAGTCAAGCTTTTTGAAGGTCTTGATGTACTTTCCACAAAGTGAGCCTATGTGTTTATGATAGTCTGCTTTTAAAAACCACACTCTCTGTGGTGCAGAAGAGTTGGGGAAACGCATTAATACTGAATTATTCTGTCCACGTTGCTCACAATGCTTGCAATAGCCATACTGAGGAGGGTTTTCGTATAAAAAAAAAGGTCCCCTGCAGGAAGAAACGTTACCTAGAGATATTAATTTTTCCAAATTATATTAGGTCTTGAGTCAGATTTACACAACTTATTTTTTGTATTGGCAGTACAAAAATTCTCCTTTTTAAAAAGCACATTTTACACTAAAAGTCAGGATACTTACCTCCCACCTTCTGGATTCCAGTCCTCACTACAACTCCATTTTATTTTTTAATTTTTTTCCTGAAAGTATAGACAAAACATGAAATTGTCGTCTTTCAGTGGCAAATGTGAAGTAACCTTTGCAGTTTTTCATTTTCATCAGAAGGCTTCTGTGAGTGCTCTTTGAGATATTTTAAGACGTTTGAATGACACATTTCCTGGTTCTGGTGTCTTTAAATCTTCTTCTAGTTTTTGGTGAGCAGGAAGCATTCTCGTGTTGACTTTTTAATCTCTTTCGTTTAGCGGTGCTCTGTATCCTACGGAAACATGCATCTCTCGGGTAACCAGGTCTGACTCTATCTACAGTCAGTGTTCAGCCAGTGTAATGGATTCAGAATCACACTTGTAAGTTTTTTTTTCTCAGTTTAGATGGGCTTTAAAGTTTCACTTTTTGTTTGTGTTGCAATCTGTTGAATCTTGAATGTGCTTGCATGTGTTTAGCGGTTACAAGGTTAATAAAGCCATATTTCGACATTATCAGATTGGCAGCCAATCTCAATTTACAACCACAGGTCAGTGTTACAAATCTATTTGTTATTGCAGATATTATCTTTACGGTTTTTATCGATCATTATTGTAATTATTATTGCGCAACATGCGGAATTGCTAGCTTACACAGACAGTTAGCTGACTCCATGTCAGAAGTCGTTTTAAAATTCCTGTGTTTTTTCAGCTACACTGTGTTCAATGTTCCTGTATTAGTGACTGTTTGTTTTTTTTACACGGAGGACAAACAATCAGTCATTATCTGCAAGAAAATCTGGGAATAACCTTTGCTGTTATCTGCGTTCACTTACTTTTTAGCATTTTTTCTACTCCACATGGTGCTTGGTGTCGAGCAGATCTGTTATCACATGTTAGTTAATAATTCTTGGCTCCATTCTGGTTTCATTTGGCAGGCCTACAGTGCAGGGTCAGCTCCTCTCATGCAGATAAACACTGGCCAGAGCAAGATAGCGTATCATGGAGAATTCACAACTAGACTACTAGGTTCCTTCAAATGTAAGTTAATAGAATAAACAAAAGATAACTCTCTAAACATCTGTAGATCTGACTGTTGTATTCATAATTCATAATTTATATATACATACACACACATGCACACATACTTTAAACATTTTTATTTGTGTGTTGTTTTTTTTTTGACGATTTTCAGGTGGGTTCTGTAGTTGTCTGAAAGTGCAACACTTGCAGGATGTCATACTTTCACAAGGGGGCGCTGTGTTTAGTAGTTTTATTAAGGTGCCCCTTGAGGCAGTCCTGTGAAAGTGCCAGGTGTCATTAATGAAACTGCCTATCTCTTTGTCGATTTCCCTCCCCCCCCACAGACCATGCCCATCCCTTGTGTTGCGGCTGTCAGGGGCCCTGTTTTTGTGCGAGGCTCAGTAAATCTAATGCTCCCTGACTGCTCTGCCGTCTTATCATAACATCCTCTAGTTTGAGCTGTCCCGTGCCCCCCGCTGCCCTTAAATAATGGTGGGGGGTGCTTTAGTCTGTTTTCTCTGTCCTTTAAGGAAGGGCTCTGCTGTAAAAATACATTGACGGATTCTCGAAATGTTTGGCTTGGTCTTTCACGCCACTGGGTGCTGCCCAGTGCTCAGGATGGCTCTTTTTTCTGGTTGATAGGAGCCCATTTGGGGTCAGTCAGTCCACACACAGGGTCTGTTTGGGTTTTCAGGATGGCATTGGGTCGCTTTCTTGTTATTGGCGCTTAGTAGTACCTTTGAGTGACTGTAGTTTGGACAGTTGGGGCTACGATGCTGTGGTTGTGATGAGAAGGTTGTTGGTTTAAATCCCTGGGTGATTACACCATGGGGCCCCTGTGCAAGGCCCTTAACCCCCCCCCTCCCCCATTTGTTTCCAGGACTGTCTGATCCTGCTTTTTCAGAGGGGAAAAAAAGGTTGTTAGTTTATAAACTATCTGCTAAATAAATGAAGATTGTACTGTAAATGTAAAACAACGGAATGCCATAGCTTAGAATCACAGAAGCACTTGGTTACTTCAGAGCCTTTTTGTAAGAAATGGTTCCTGTGCTGCTTAGCGGCATGGACACCCGTGTGGGTTTGTGTTAGACAGACCAGTAAGGGCGGCAGATACAAACCGCTGGTCTCTAACACCACTTATCCCCCCTCCCCGCGCCAGTCGCGACATGGAGAGCAAGGACACGCCGCGGGGCCTGCAGAAGATGGAGGACCGTCCAGAGGAGCGGATGATCCGCGAGAAACTCAAGGCCACCTGCATGCCCACTTGGAAGCATGAGTGGTTGGAGAGGCGGAGCCGCAGGGGCCCCGTGGTGAGTCCCTTGTGGGGCCCCCCAGGCCCTCAACCAATCAACATGAAATATGGCCCGCTAGCGGTGTTAATTGCCCTAGATGGTTCTCTCTTAACCTCAGTAGATGGTTTGGTGCGTTTAAACTCCTTCATTGCACCTGCAGCAAAGACATTTTTTGGATTTAGCTGAAAACAAGTGAACGAAAAGTTTAACCTAAATAGTGACATTCCTGGGGGGTGAAAAGCACACTTTCAGCTGACTTCCCCCGCCCCCCTCCTGCCGGCAGGTCGTGAAGCCCATCCCTTTGCGACCTGATGGGAGTGAGGCGGGCTGCCGGGGGGCCGACGGTGGAGAGCCTGATGCCCAGACCACATCTCCCCCATCTCGAGGCAGGAGAAGCCCGTCACCTGGACCATTCTCATCCTCAGCTTCCTCTTCCTCGGGCCGGTCTGTCGGCAAACCCGAGTCACCCGGCGTGCGTCGGAAGAGGGCCTCCCCGGTGCCGGTAAGTACCAAGTCCTGGGTCAGGGCACTCGATCGTCACTGGATCCAGACATTTGATTTAAAACCGTTTGGACGTGTTCCCCACCTCAAAATATACTCAGATTTTTCTGTTATCTCATGGTCTTTAATGCTTATCATCAACTACATGTCAAGAAACAATCTGATTGGCCCTTTGTCAAGTTCAAGCTGTGCAAAATAAACGACAAATCTAAGTGATCGATGAGCACTGCACCATCAGTCAAAACAGGCGAGGCCGTGGGTTAACCCCCATTTCCCAGCACAGCAGAGTCACGTGTGTGTGTGTTTCTGGGCATTTCAGCCATGCACGTGTTTTCCGTGTAGTTCCAGAATGGCCGGGTGACCCCTCCCAGGCGTGCGCCCTCCCCCGATGGTTTCTCGCCCTACAGTCCCGAGGAAACCAATCGCCGCGTCAACAAGGTGATGAGGGCCCGCCTCTACCTGCTGCAGCAGATAGGACCCAACTCCTTCCTGATTGGAGGAGACAGCCCTGACAACAAATACAGGGTTTTCATTGGGCCACAGGTAAAGGAGATGATGGATGGTGGAGCTGTGCTTACAGAACCACTTGTGTGTTTACAGGCACTTGCTGCTTCTGAAGGAAAGCCAGGATAACTGTGTTTGGTGGCTGTGTTCCTCATGCCAGCCTTTATGCCTTAACTAACGTTGTTTTTCCCCCAAATCTGTTTTTTGTTTATTTGTAGCCTAGCAGAGGTAGCGCTTTGCATTTCAGTCACGACACATTTGGAACATGTGTTCAGTAATGTGACCAAAAGCATGATAAAAGAAAACAAAGTTGATATTGAGGAAGAGAAAATAATAGACTTTTTTTGGGGAAGGGTTTTAACTTGCCAAATATTTAGGTTGTTCGGGTAAATATTGTATCACACGGATCATAAACACATCTGCTGTGATATCTTCAGCATACATATCACTATTAAAGATGCATATTTCGTTCTCCTGTCTTGCTTTAAAGAGCATGTGTTTTGCTTTGAAGAGAAAATGGGAAGCATTTTTTTATTATTTTTTTAGGTTTAAAAACATGAGCATTACACTGTGCACTAACACTTTAGACGCCTAAGGCTTGTAGCCTTTACTTTGGCTGGTACCATCTGAGCAGCGTAAATGTTTAAAAATAACACGTGCTTTAAAAAGAAACCATGTCTGTAACTGTCTGCCCCCTTTTCTTTTCTCTCCCTGTGTGTTTGTAAGAACAATTGGAATTCAAAAAATCACTGTTATTTATTTGCAATGAAACCACTTATCAGCCTGTTATTAGAGATGGGGATGGTTATGCTATTAAAGATGTTTGGACTTTTGTCTTCAAGTATTTTTCTGTTTTAATTTTTTTGGAGTGGGGGGGGGGGTTGTTATTTAGCAGCCTGGTGAAGGAGGCAGCTTACTGAGCGTCTCCCTGATGACCTTGTCTGCCTTTTCGGCACCCTTTGTCCTAATAGTATCCTCTGCATATTTCACGCTACTGGCTAATTAGCTAACACCCTAGCAGGCTAGTATTTGGACATGTAGGTATTGCTGTTGTCTGTGTCTGAGGTGTTGAAATAATGCCTGGGGTGAAAGTTTATCAAACTGTGTTTCCCCTGGAGGCTGTAGTCTGGGAGAAAGGTGCTTAGTATGAAAGCAGCCGCTAACGGCACTTTGATGTTGGTGTAGTCAGCATGTTTCATCCGTTTGTGTAAATATTTAGTCTTGGGAACTGGGAATGGCAAATTAAGAAGAATCTGAACTCGAGGGGAATTCCTCCTAGCCTAGGGCCAGTTCAGGTCCCCTCGGCATCCTGGGAAAACACATCGGGGGTGAACGTTCGCAACTGTGTGACTCTGACGCCGTTCTTCTCGCCCTGCAGACCTGCAGCTGTGGCAGGGGGACCTTCTGCATCCACGTGCTTTTCGTCATGCTGAGAGTCTTTCAGCTGGAGCCCTCGGACGCTCTTCTCTGGAGGAAGACCCTGAAGAACTTTGAGGTAATGTCAGGCAAAGCTGGCGCATCTGAGATATCTGAGAGTGCGAGTCAATACTTGACCTCGTTACGTGAGGTCAAGTAGGGGTCACATGGTCCTTACACCACCACCCAACGTATTTTGTTTTGGTCCTCCGAGGTGGTGCCCTAAACCTACTTGTGAGGCCTCACCTGCCTACAGGAAGCGGTTATTAGCACAGAGCTTAAGGGACTTGCTGTGTGTTCACTTTGCATGGCATGTAGGTGGAGAGCTTGTTCCAGAAGTATCACAACCGCCGAAGCTCGCGGATCAAGGCCCCCTCGAGGAATACCATTCAGAAGTTTGTCTCCCGCATGTCCAACTCGCACACATCTTGTGCCTCCAGCACCTCGACATCCAGCAA
The DNA here is from genome assembly GCA_026776945.1 of Isichthys henryi. Lineage (NCBI taxonomy): Eukaryota > Metazoa > Chordata > Actinopteri > Osteoglossiformes > Mormyridae > Isichthys > Isichthys henryi. Next base: position 1,089,293 of record JAODJX010000119.1, on the reverse strand, counting down.
CGAGAACAGGTATGACCTGTGAGCTTCATTGCAGCCTTTAGGTGATAGAATTTGGTCTAGAGCACACATTCACAACTCGTGGATTGCGACTCAAAAGTAGGTTGTGGCTAAAAATTTTTTCATTTTTTTTCTTCTATTGTTGGCCTTTTTTAATGAAAGAATTACACCATTGTTACTACACCACATTCTCATTGTTCTTATTACTATTACAGTCAAACCTCGTTACTACGTACCCCGGATACAATGTTTTCACCTTTTCAACGTACAGGTTTCTAATTCCCGTTTTTAGCCTATGTATTATTCCAATAGCAGCCATTGTTTA
>JAODJX010000119.1:1039336-1064920 GCA_026776945.1 Isichthys henryi | reverse complement strand
CTGAGGCTAATTGGAGTTGCTAAATTGCCTGTAGGTGTGCATGTGTGAGTGAATGGTGTGTGAGTGTGCCCTGCAATTGACTGGCCCCCCATCCTGGGTTGTTCCCTGCCTCGTGCCCATTGCTTCCAGGATAGGCTCCAGACTCCCCGCGACCCAGTAGGATAAGCGGTTTGGAAGATGGATGGATGGATGACCTAGAGGGACAGCGTCCTAATCCACTGAGAATTTGATTTTTTATTTTTTTTTTTGACAAGGATGCTTAATTCCTTTAATATAATGATAGCAGAAATAAAGCAGTTATCAACCCAAGAGTTTAATTTTTTTTAAAAAGGGAGGGGCCAAAAGGCTTCAGGTTTGAATAAATCCAAGGTACCAGGTTAGGAAGAGACATGAACTTACAGCTCATCGAATGAGTAGTGAGGAGCTTTGTGAGCTGTGTCAAGTCTGACGCCAACTGCCCCCACAGACACACGCCCCAGCAGCTGTCTGGTCAGCGCATCGGTGTCTTCTCCTACGGCTCTGGCTTTGCCGCGACGCTTTACTCTATCCGGGTGACTCAGGATGCCACGCCTGGTGAGTCTCCTGCTGCCGTCCTGGCTAATGACCTTGCTGCTGCATGGCATGAGATGCCGCATGGTGACCCCCCCCCCCTGTCTCGGTGCCATCTCAGGATCCGCCCTGGACAAGCTGGTGGCCAGCTTGTCAGACTTGCGGGCCAGACTGGACTCCCGCGAGAAAGTGTCACCGAGGGTGTTTGCCGACATCATGAAGCTGAGGGAGGAGACTCACCATCTGGGTATGTGTGCCCCATTTCTAGCCCCACCCACATGTAAATGACTCCGCCCACCTGTGCTCCACAAGGTCTGGCTCAGGGCCAAGTGTCATAGCATTTTTTTTTAGTTTTTCACCTGTGTTTTGGTATTTTTATCACTAAGTCACAAATAACAGAAAAGAAATAATAATAAAAAAAAAAATCAGGCCAGTTTTGCATTGCATCTCGTTAAAGCCAAGACATACAGTTAGAAATAATTTTTTTATACGTGGAAGGATCTTGTAATTGAAATCTAGTTTAAAGAATAATTCTGTGCCCCTCCTGTAGCAAACTATACCCCCAAAGGCACCGTGACTGACCTGTTTCCCGGCACGTGGTACCTGACTCACGTCGACGAAAAACACCGCAGGCAGTATGCTAGACTGTCCTCGGATGAGGACGGGCCCTTGGAAGCCGGGCTGGTCAGCTCCACCGCCACCACAGCAGAGGTATAGGGCTAGTTAGTGTTTCTAGGGATAACTGCTATTTAAACAAGTAAAAATAAATGTACCTGATTTTTAAAGCAACAATTGCCCCCTCCCTTCCCTCAGCACATCCCCAGTCCAGCTAAGAAGATGCCTCGGATTCCTGGCAACAGCACCAGTCCTGAAATGGTCGCCGTTAGCAACGGGGAGCACTGAATTTACCTCTGTGAGGTACAGAATTTCATGGTGGAAAGTGCCCTCATGCATTCTGATCTGTGTTCAGTATATTTATCACTGAACGCTGAGAACCACAAGACTTCCCGGGCCCACAACCCCACCCTCGCTGGTACTCGATGTGTTCCAGGATCATTTCATTACATGGAACATGGGACATACTTACAATGCACAGCTATACCAGACTACAATCCCCAGCACGCACCCTGCTGTGAACCTGCAGTGGTCTCTAGAGAAAGCTGCATACCTTGCTTTAACATTGATTGTATGTTTTTCAAGCAACATCATTTGTTGTTAATCACCTTCAAGCAAACTGACCAATGACCTCTTGTGGCCGAATGTGGTAAGTGCACCTGACAATGCGCACATAGGACTGTTGCTGAACTCGGAGTCACCAACCAGAAACGAAAGTTTAAGCAATATGGCTGTGGAAGCCTCCCTCATTTCCTTATAAGGCAGTAAAGTCATATTCTGGACATTCTGCATTACATTCTGGGCATGGTGTCAGAATTTCACTTGTGACTGTATAGTAGTGGTATGTTTCCTTGCTGGGTGGTTAGTGCAGGGAAAAGTGAAAGCATTGAATAGAAATGTTATATTTACTGGGGTTCTGTATTTGTAGCATTCTTGCCATATTTATATACCCCAGATTTTTTATTTATATATATATATATATATATATATATACCCACCAAGGGGATAAAATCTATTTGTAAACGGTGAGCTCAGCTGTTGAGAGAAAAAATGGTAAATAGCGAGTTGTACAACTAAAACGCACAACCTTCATCTCCATGTTCAAAGTCGAAAGCATGGTAATAGCCATCTCCCCCCCCCCCCCCATTCGTGCATCATGAGTAAATCTAGATTTAAGCTTTGATTTGTTATGGGGTTGAGATTTTTCCAAGTCTCGACAGGCCACCTTAACGCGTAAGAGAGCGGCTGCTTCTCTGGAAAGGTGTTGGTGTGGTGTTGCCGGAAAGGGCTTCCTGCAGTCTCCGTGTCCCATTTAGGGTGGGTGGCTGTGAGCGGGCTGCTGCTTTCCCCCTGTCATGGTCCCTCACCATCATTTGTACCAAACCATTATGGTGGATGTGGCGGGGGGTCCAGGCCGGGGATGCCACTTGACTGCACCCTCTCCATGGAATCATCCGCGTACAGCTGTCCGCCTTCTCGTCAGCTACACGGCCCGCACAAGATTTACATCAAGTCGAGTGATGGATTAGGTGGCCTGTGTGTCTCACAGCCTTTAGCCTTAAGTTCCAAGGGCTTCACAGCAGACTCTTCTATATAACTGGGGAAGCATTAGTGACAGGAGTGATGCATTTTCATTAGTCCCCCCCCCCCCAAAGTTTGACGGTTGACTGTCCATCAGTCAGCTAACTAGAGTGCCGTAGTTGAAGGCACCCAAGAGGTAGAGGTTTCCCGGACCTTGCCAAGTCTTTCTTTCATGCTGTAAGAAGTCGGAGGAGGTTTAGCAGGAAGCACATCTGTCACTAGGGGGCAGTGCTGGACTCGCTTTTTTTTTTTTTTTTTAAATCAATAGCCATTTATTTTAACCTTCCCATCCTCCCAAATGCTGACCAAGGGACTCTGAACTATAACTGCTATGAGCAACAGGGCAGACGAATTGCCTCAGATGGTCAATCGGCATGCCGCTGAACTTTCAAGAAGCCTTACTGCAAGCATGTACTACAGGTATTAAAAAAAAACATATATATATATATATATATAAAATATGTATGTACGTATGTATGGTGTTAATGTACAGATTTTTAATTTTTGTAGCTAAGCAGATTTACCTCCTAAGGTTATATCTTGAAAAGGCTTATGTTTACAAATAGATTCTCTCAAGTCAGATCAATTTTGGCAAGTCATGTACAGTACTGACAGTAAAACTATTTATATATGTAGAGTACATTGGTATCTGATTTCATTTTTTCCTCAAGAATTTTAGAGAAAAAAAGCAAATGCATAAAATATGAACTGAAAAATAAACATGTTCCTTTAAATTCCTTTGGTTCTGTTTTTTTCTTAATCTCTTGCTTTACTGTAATTATACATGATGTTTTAGTCAGTAGTAAAAATATTTTTCAATTGCTGGATTTGCCATTTAGGCCAGTGATGTGGGAGTACACAAACTCCTTTAAGTTGGACTCGCATCTGAATTTCTTGCGCTTAACTTGGGACATGAATACATATCGGGGGCGGCATGGTGGTGCAGTGGTTAGCACTGTTGCCTCACACCGCTGGGACCCGGGTTCGAGTCTCTGCCTGGGTCACATGTGTGTGGAGTTTGCATGTTCTCACCATGTCGTCGTGGGGTTTCCTCCGGGTACTCCGGTTTCCCCCCACAGTCCAAAAACATGCTGAGGCTAACTGGACTTGCTAAATTGACCGTAGGTGTGCATGTGTGAGTGCCTGTTGTGTGAGTGTGCCCTGCGATGGGCTGGCCCCCCATCCTGGGTTATTCCTTACCTCGTGCCCGTTGCTTCCGGGATAGGCTCTGGACCCCCCACGACCCAGTAGGATAAGCGGTTTGGAAAATGGATGGATGGATGAATTCGTATCCTGTCTTAGATTTAAAGGGATGTTGCTGAGAGTGCACACTGATCATGAGTTTAACGACACACTCCCTCACTACCTCTCATGACCCTCCCTCCATCACACACACAGAAAATGTAGGATCATAAGCCTCACCTCTCTACCAAGCATTAGTGGTTGTTAATTTATTTTTGGTGAATTAAGAGCAAATTCAACACTCCTCAGCGCCACATAGTGATGCAAAGGAAAATAATTTTGGACATTTGCCACTGTTAGTGCGGAAAATCAAAAACTATATTACAGGTCTTTTTCAAACTTTGCTGAAACATTCTTTATGATGAACTGCAAATGGTTTCATTTTCAGACATGTGGCCCACATAGTGAAAACGCAGAATAGGGCAGTTCTAACACCTGATTTTGTTAATGTGATAACTGAAAAAGCATTTGAAGCGTCATTTTCAAACTTTGTAGACACATTGTATAGGTAAGGAACTGGAATCGATCAAAGTCTGAAACAGCTTGTCCCAAAATTAAAGCTTAGTGGCAGCAAAGAGGAGGGTTAAAGCAGACAACGTTTGACATTGTAAATGTGATTAAGTCAAAAAGTATTTGATGGATATTATTACTGCTTCACAAAAACATTACATGGATGAATATCTACACCTGATATTTTAAGATGAACTGGCCAAAAAATGAAGCAACAATGTTATGCGATGACAGTAGAAAGTGCAACTTCATAAGACACTTGATTTTGTGAACACAGTAACTCTAAAAGCATTTTACAGATTTTTTCAAACTTTGCTGACACATTGTATCGGTGATAAGCATTGGATCCTGTTAGATAACTCAGAGTATTTGACAGATCTTTTTCAACCTTTGCAGACACGTTGTAAGAGTGAAGATCTGGACCTTATCGAATTTTTAGACAAATCGCACCAAATTTGATACAACAGCACTAAGTAACGTAAGTAAGTAAGGGAAGGGTGACTTCCATAAAACACTTAACCTCGCGAACAGGATAACGCTATCTGATATTATTACTCTGTTTACCCTGCATGTAATACATGGTTCGTATTACTAAGTCACAAAAACAATATATGAATGAAAATCTACACCCAAAAGACCTGAGAAAAATCACCCCAAGACTGAAACAGCAGTGGCAGAAGGCGGAAAGAGAGGCTGTGGCCATCGTCTTGCGAACACAGCAACACAGCCTCCATCCATCTAAATTTATTGCGCAAATATTTTTGTAAACTTCCCAGGAACATTGTGCAGGTCCGTGATTCTCAAATTGTGGGGCACGAGGCGATTTTCTGAATAATCTGTTTTCGTCGCCAGTCCTCCAGCTCAGCAAATTTTATAGCCGTGCAGTAATTGTGCTGTGTCGTTTGCAAACATCCCCCCCCCCACCCCCGCTCTATGAAATCTACCGTGGGGGAAATTTATTTTAATCATGTCACTTAGTCCTGTAGTGTAAAGTGTTTTGCAATACTAGGAGGACAACACTAGGTGGAGGCATTGAAATGACAAACGTAATAATACATACTTAACGTACTGACAGACATTTATATTTCATCATAGGAAAACAAATACGTAGAACAAGAAGCGAGTGCTTTAAAAAGTCGCTTGCCATATTCTTAAACACAGTTTTCGAGTGTGGCTTGTGTATGCGTTCTTTTAAAGCAACCCACGCAACTATTCTTGCTTTACAAGTGGTATTTTTGCAAGTTAAGAGCAAATAACAAAAACATTGCTATTTGGCCTAGTATACCATGCTGGTTCTAAAACATTTATTATTTATTAAACCAGGATGACATGTTGATTATGATATATAGGGGAAATGTAGTTTTAAGACAATATAAGAAATAGTTGATGTATCTGTCCTTCAATAATAAAACACGCAGGCAGAAACGCTATCCAGATGTTACCAAATATCAAGGATGTTTTAATTGGAGGCAGAAGTTGCCATAAAACCCGTGTTTTGGGGGCACTTTGGAGGACTGGGAACGCGGCGCTTGTCCATCCAGACATTTAGAACTTACGTCTTGTGAATCTCAGCTTTGTTGTCTGTCCGGGAAAGACACTCCCTCGTAGCCGGGAAGAAATGCTGCAGCGTGGGCTTGAATTGTTAAAGGAGGTAGCTTGCCATGCTGAATTAGCTTTGTCTTTAAAAGGGATTGAGTGGAACCAGGCCTTGTCAGCAGAAGAGTAAAACTGACTTGCATCACCAGGGGCGCAGTATGGGTTCTCTGGCAGATTCAGGGGCCTCAGCACTTTAGGGGCCCTTGGATAAATCAAATTGGGAATTTCTAGCTATAACCCTGCCCCGACAGACCCATAAAACTGACCCTACACAGCTGAGCAGTCCTCATCTGAGAATATGAATATTTATATTTTTCAGATGCGTTTTTGAATGAGTGATTAGCATAGGCAAGACCCTGGCAGATTCAATGAAGTCAGCACTTTAAAAGCACCCCCCCCACACCTCAGTAAAATCAACCAGGTGGGTTTCCATCAATTAAAAGATGAATTCCCATTTATTCCGATGACTGGCATAGTAATTAAACGGTGTTTCGCAGACAAATTGTCTACACTAATCACATTTCCCACTGTGCCGACATACCATAGTATTGATATAGTGATGTTTTAATCGTCTGATAAAAGCATTAAGTAAATATTAAATCAACCCCTGGCCTTTTATATCTGTTGATCAGTTTAGCGTACATAACTGAACTATTTAGGGCTCTCCATAAATCAGCGGATTAGCATAAACCAGGACACCGCTTTCTTTCTTTTACAATACTCGTATATACTCACTTGCCTACTAAAGCATTCCTTTAATTGCTCGATTAAAATTAGTAACCCTGCCTTTCTTCAAAAAATGAGATCTCTGCCTTTTAGCACAAAGTAAACAGCAAATGGATTTAAAATGTAAGCAAACTGACCTAAATACATTCAAACCAAATGCAATCCCGGATCAAAGGTCTTTTAAGTATTTTACAGATTTTTTGGGGTGGGTGGGGACGATCAGATCTTTAAATTTTGCACTTAAAATAACCTCAACTAAAGTAACAACTACAATAACGAACCGAGGCCAATCTTCGTGTTTGCTACTAAGTATCAGCCGCGAAAAAGCGCCCGGGTTTTAGACGAATCGTACTGTTTGCTTCCACTTCCTCCCCAGACTGCAACGTTACTGAAGGGTGGAGTTTTTGCACCGCCTGTGAGGATCGGGGCAGGGAAGGACAGAGAAAGAGCAAAAAATTACCATCTGACACACACCAGCGCTTGGACCATCGCTTGAAGCTGGGGACGGGGAACTTTTAACCGCTGTTTCGATTTCGAGTAGGGGGACGACGAGCGTGAGCAAACGAGGAGAAAGGCAAGTACGGCGAAGGGCTTTGCTTGTACGAGTTGTGCAGGGGAGGAGAAAAAAAGTTTCAGCTTGCCTAGGGTGTGAAGTTTCTTTCCGACATTGAACGCAGGGCGACAGCGCTACCCTTGTAAAAGTGGGCTATGCCTTCCGGGAACCCAGTTTTTCCTTCGGCTATTACTTTGGCGTCTCTGTGATCAGGAAGTTTGTGCCGGGCCGATGCGATCGTCTGAGTCCTTAATGTCGGACTTGGAAATGCGGGCGGCGGTTTTTATTTATTTTTTTTAAATGATTTCTTTTTTTTTTTTTGCCCGTAGGAAGTGTTGATCGTACTTGTAGCTGAAGCTCCTCTGTGCCCGCCTGCACATACCCCGAACACGTCAGCCCTTACGACGAGCCAGAAGTACCCTATGTGCATGCTATGATGGCCTCATATATAAAAAAATCCCACTTCTGATAAATCATCTCCGGGGTGGACTGATGCAAGTGATGCAAGGCTAAAAGTCTGAGTTATATTTACGCTGACCAGCAAAACGCAGTTCCGATCTCGCGTCCTGTGTACGCTTTTAAATCCGCGCGTTTGGGGAGTATTAAGAAAGTTGTACTGATCTATGAAAGGCGTGTTATAATTCATTGATAGCTATTTCTAACGGTATTTTGTCGAGGTGGCATAGTCTGTAACGTTCCTGTCGGGTCATGACCCGATTGCCCGGACGTCCGTGGATAAAGTACACGATGCCTAGCTAAAGGGCATTTGTAGGGTTTAATGAAAATCGACCGGGTATTCTGGGACATGAAACGACAACAACCGATTTATAAATGACACAGCTAACCGGCTGCGTGACAGTCATTATTTGATATTGGGCACGATTTTGTTGACCTGATTTTTTTTTTGTCACATTCTGGATTCATGTCGACGACAAAAAACTCAAACAAACTTCGCCTTTAAGCAGTTATTGTACCATGAGCCTTTATCTGTCATTGAATTGTACTTATGCGCCGTGCGTGCTGCACCTTTGTTACACGTAATTGTCGGGGCAGACAGAAAATATCTGCCTTCTGGGAGTAACGATTGCAACAGCGGCGTCTACTTCCTTGTAACAGAGTGCCTCTCGACATTATATAGCCGTTGGCTGTGGATTTTTAGCAATGCTGTCAATGATGATAAAAAAAAGGCAGGCAAAAGTAAAATGTTCAGACACAACTGTTAAAAGTTTTAAAAGAACAGCTGTAGTGCATTGATTTGTTTCTTCCTTCCCTAAAGTAATAGTTATGCTAATGGTGGTTTATGGTAAATACTTAAGTTGTATAGTGATTTTCTCAGTTCAGGGTATGATCGATGTGAATAACTTGTATGAAACGTTGTTCTTTTTGTGTTTATTACATAGTTTTGCTTTTAACTTAATTAAATAATATCCATAATAATCGTTTTCTGTGAGTAAATGATGGACTGTGGAGTGCTGATTGGACAGTTACACAAAGCAATAAAATGTTTAAATACGTGCCGGACCAAGCCGGCCGTCCCCATCCGTCTGTAATGGGCCCACATGCGCCGTGAGTACAACATTAGTAATACGACTCAGAATAGTGCTGAGGTACATGCTGATTGGTCAGATTGTGTTGCTCATGGATTCCTTATAGATGACACCCGTAGCTTTGTATTGATGGTATCTAGGGAAAATGTTTTGTTTTTTTTGGTCCTTCCACGGTCTCTCGGAGCGGTTTTCGTGCATGTGATTTAATATTTTAATATATATTAGTGGGAAAAATAAACGTAAGTAGAAGCAAATTGGTCAAAAGCAAATGAAGCCATAACGTGGAATCAGCGGTTTTGGGCGATGGCACTCCTAGTTTGGACGCGCCCTTTCCGTCGGTTACTTGATTGGTTTTTGTCGGTAATCAGTAGACAGTTCGCAAGAGCGCCGCTTTAAAAATTGGGTAAAGAGTTAGGTTCAGTGGAAGTGTATCAGGCAGGATATGAACTAAAAGATTTATGCAAAAGGGTAATGGCTCTGCTGTGAGCCTAATGTGTTTGAAAACAATTACTGTTAATTGGTACTGTCTTGTTGGATTGTCACTTCTTTTTTGGTCTTTGTGCCCCTTAAATAGCCCCGATGTTAATTGTTCCGATGACCCACATAATTGGAGTTTAGGCAGGACTGCCCAGGGTTGCACAAAGTGATCTCCTGGGGTCCTCGCTGTGTTGCCGTACATCATTAGCCACTCTCAAGATGGTGTGTCAGGAAGTGTGCCTGCCATCCCCAGTGTCTGTCACCGAGCTGCCTTTATTTGTCTACAGTTTGCCTTTAGCCGTGTGGCAGTCTTAGTGGATCTGTTTCGATGGGAGGTTACAGCGATCTGTGTACCGCAGCCGTCAACACCAGGCCAAGGACCCGAGAGGTTGTATTTTGAGATGGCCTAAAATTAAGCCATACATGCAAATGAGTGATAGGGGCAGCGTCAGAAGCAGCCATTGACTGAACCTCGGGGGCGATAAGCTCTTCATGCGCTCTCGCTGTGGGCAGCAGTAATACTGAGGGCTCTTTCTGTCTGCTTTGCCTGACTGTTAATCGTGATGCAAATAATTGTGGTTAGCGGTTTAAATTCTACTTTCAACCTTTTTTTTTTTTTTTTTACATTCACAACACCTAAATTAAATCTGTTTACCTGTGATCTATAGCGTCTTTTCAGGTTAATATACTCTCCTGTGTACGTTTTTGTCATATCACGACATGTTTTTCGTCTCTTATCTAATATTTCCCCTGTCCATTTTAATCTGCACTATGTTTTCTGCTGTTTCCCTTCCTCCCCCATGGTTAATAAAATCCACCAATCTGTGCACATAAGGCCTTCCATCCTGCGTACTGGCTTGTCCAGTAGAGCGGCGCTGTGAGCATGTTGCAGAAGGCGGTGGACACCCTGGACGGGATGCGTGAAGTTTAGTTAATGCTCTAAAACATGCAAGCATTTCGTGTTATAGCAAGTGGTTTCATGAAATGCAGCAGAAATTCCTCCATTTAAGGGTTGATAAACCAAAATTCCTGCTTGGTTGATTTTGGGTCCCATGAAAGCATACCGTATCGGGCCCCCAACCCAGACCAATCCAGTTGATTCCAGGGGCCCTTGGAGTCATCCTAATTATCTCTTTTGGTGGCCCTGCTGCTGGATTTGGGTGGGAGCAGTCTGGACTGTGATCGGATGGTTGCCAGTTTGAATCCCTGACCGTGCAGGGTAATTTCACTGCTTGACCCTTGAGCAAGGCCCTTAACCCCCGAATTGCTGCACGGACAGCCTGACCCTGCTTCTCGAGCATATGTTGCTTTAGATGGGAGTAGGGCTTCCACTCAGGCTCTCTTTCCCTTATGTCCTGGATACCACAGTCTTTAAGTCAGGAACTTCTGTTCTCAGATTTCACCCTAGATGTTTGTACTGATGACAAACATTTCTATTGCTTTCTTCGAATTCTGTTTTTTGTAACATGGAATAACATGATTTCCTTTGTCAAATACAAGTGGTGCTGTTTTAGCGTTTGCTATTTTTATGCAGTGACACTTACTTCCTTTCATGCTTGTATAAATGTGTTGTCTGGCTGCTGAAGGCAGCCTGGGGTCCGTAGGTTTGCGGTTTATTGGGTGCTTTGCCAGGCCGCGGTGCTGGCTTGGTTCTTTCAATCGTTTCTAGAATTCTTCGATTTGTATTTTTCGATCATTCGGCTTCGCTCATTCATTCTGTTTAAATAAATAAATAAAAAATACACTCAGATAAGTGAAATTGTTCATGTTGATAACTTTATCTGTGATAAAGAGATTGTGACAGAGTAGTAGCGAATGGAAAGTGGGTGTGAGTGATACAGAAACAACTGAAAACATAAGCCTCTCATGTTTGTTAAACTTCTTGGGTTGAAGTTGTTTCACCTCCAGGGTTGCGGGGTAGAGTCTGGCCCACCCCAGCCTCTGCTGAGAGGGGTATTCTCTTGCCTGTTGTGTGTGTGTGTGTGAGTGATAGACTGACATCATTTTCAGGGTGTCCCCTGCCCTGTTTCTTTGGTGAAGCTCCAAGATCACTGTGACCTGTTGTGGCATCAGAGCAGATTCAAAGATTGCTCAGCATAAACTGCTCCACTGAATGCCTTAGGAAATCATTTCTTCCGACAGCGATTAGACTATACAACTGATGAATCACTCGGGGCACTATGTGCAATAATACCTATTTTTGTCTCTGTCTGTCTCTCTTGTGCAATATTTCACCCATGTATTTTTTGCCATCTCTACATGTCTTATATCTATATATAGAAATTGTTTTATGTGGTAGTTTGTATTGTCTGTTTTTGTCTTTGTGTGGTTGCGTGCTGTGCAATCTGTGAGCAGTTTCCTCCGGGATGAAGTACTTTGTATCTGAATACATGTTATTGGATGGGTGTTCGGTGAGATACTGGCCTTGAGGAGTGAAGTAGAAAGGATGCTTCCCAGATATGCAATGTCTCCTGCCAGCGTCCAGGTTCATATGCAGTGATGTCCAGATGAGTTCTTCATTATCTCTTAATGAGATGCCCTCTCTGTGGGTGTGAAATGTTCTATCAGGGAATGGCTCGTATCTGAGGTCCCGTTTAACAAGGTCACCATTTAGGGCACAATGTGCAGCTTTGTGAGTGGCTCCGGTGGGAATAACGCTGCCTTTGTGCTTTCGGCTGTCCGGGGCCCCCAGAGAAGGATTTCGCTGGGCCCCCAGGAGAGCGGCGCCGGCCCACAAGCTGCACTGCCGCAGCTCCTGCCTTGGCTTCATCTTTAGTTTGAGCACGTCCACACCAGTGCAGGTGTTTGATTTATCCATCTGCAGCCGGTGAGCCTTAGCGGATGAAGGGTGGACAGTTAGTTTATGTGAAAATTCTCCTTCCTTTTTATATGCTTAGTAGACACTTCTATCCAAAGCAGTGTACAGTTTTGAGAGAACTGGGTCAGGCAGTCCCTGGAGCAAAATTTTGGGGTTTAAAGGGCGCCTGGAATTTGAACCAGCAACCTTCCGATCAACTCGCTGAGACACATGCCACCTACATACATGGCTTTATAGTTGTAATTGTTCAAGGTCTTGTTAGCTTCAGAGCAGCAGGGGATGTATAATGTGCTTGCCGAAGAAATGTGTGAGGATAATTTGGATTCTCTCATAGTAAAACATTGTAATCACGGTCAGATGTCTGTGCTTTGGGTCTTGTATAGTGTGGGTTTGAATCCCGTAGCCGGCAGAGTAATCCAATCACCGTTGGGGCCCTGAGCGAGTCCTTAAACCCTGACTGCTTTGGGGAAAAAAGCATCTGCTGTATTAATATAAATATTTTCTACCTGCCTGATGCAGATTTCTGTGATGGTATATCAGTGCTGGTGAAAGGCTTCTGTAGAACCCCTTTTGTCATTGTGTTCATAACTTTCATGCTGAACAAGTTCTAATGGAGGGACAGCGATTAGATTTTAATTTCTGCCTGAATTCACTTGAAGTCCTTCTCTTATGTTTGATTAGCGGTGGGTTCAGTGGATGGGGGACGTGTCAAAGAAATTGAAGATCGCACTTGTTTGGCTGTACCTTCTTCCTGTTAGTTTGAGGTGCCACATACTTTCTGAGCCATCATTCGTAAAAAGATCATGTAACGTTCGGATTTAATCCAGTAATGCTGGCTTATTGGTCACCGGTGACATCAGAAGTCTAGCTCTCCTGAAACGTACTTTATTATGCGTTTCTTACTGGGCATGTCTGTTAATTCAAGGCTTTTGTGCAGATAACAGAGACCACTGTTTGATAGAGTAATATAAAGTTTTATGAATTCAAATCTCACTCTCGCGGAAAGACAGTGGTCCCTAGTTTGGTAAAAACAAAGTGTGGTGCGTACGAATGACCCAGTACTGAATTTTTGCGCGCCTGCGTGCTTGTGTGTGTCAGATGTTCTGCTTTTATTCCTGTTTAGGAGATCTGCTCAGCTGCAGAGCTTGAAGGTGCGAGGCGCTGGCCGTGTGTTCAGCCTGGCCATATTCGGTCAGAGCGACGCATGCTGTGATTTCTTCGGCTAAAGAAATCATTTGTTTTGGATCCCTGTTGGATTCTTGCAGCCCGTAATGATTTTGCAATGTGTAACAGCCTTCAAGTATCAATTATCATTTTGGATGATTAATTGAACCTCTTATATCATATGGTGTAAATAATTAAAAAAAAAAAAAACCTTTACTTTTTTTTTTTTTTTAAATATGCGTCTTTTTTTTTTTTTTTTTTTGTCTACTTAAGCACAAAGAAATGTTCTCTTGCCTGTCAAGTCCTGATCCAGTGCTTATTGTGCAGATAATATACACACTGTTCGCCGTTTAAATGGGGAGCATCCCTAAAAAAACTTCAATAAATGTCGGAAAATTTAATTCGTATTAGTCTCAGTTTTAGGGGGAACAAAAGAGAATAATTTGTAACAAGTTACTTAAAGCAGTTGTCATGATGCATTATAAAAAACCTACATAATGCATTATAATGTTTAGTACAAGCCATTATAATGCATTGTGAAATTATTGATAGTGCATTATAGATGAGAGCGTCATAGAGCACTTATAATGCATGATAAAAAAGGCTGCAAAGTGATGTCTTTATAAATATTTACAGCCATGATTATAATGCTTCATGAATGCATTATAATGCATTGTGAACATATCTATAATGCTTTAAGCATCGTGCTTTAAGTGTATCCAAATGATTTAACAGGAAATAAGGTCTGAACAATGAAAACAAAAGTACTTAAAGGGAATGATTTTGAGTATGAGTGGGTTTAAAATGTTATAATTAAATACCTCTTGCATTAGTCTATAAATACATGTTAAAATATGTATTTACTGTATGTATTGCCTTGTTTATAACTCTGATTGGATAACCAGGGTTTCCCTGTGGCTGGATTATATTTTTCTGGGTTCTTCTGTCTCCTGGCTGATTCTCAGGTCGGTTTTGCTTTGTGCTGCCCCTGGTGGCCCATAGCAGAGCCCGGTCTAAGGCACTGGGCTCCCTGCAAATGGCGGTAATGGTGTCCCACGAGTCTCGGGAGGAGTGGGGATGGTTAGCAGATGATCTAGAGAAATTCTTGCTGCTTGTCACATCTGGGGCCAAGGCAGTCCCTCGTGGCATCAGCTAGCTCCGCCCCCTGAAAACGGGTGGCGCGTTGCCTTGTTTGGGGGGCACCGGACATGGGCAAGACTGCCTCGTGGGGCCGATTTGAAGTGGGCTCTTAGGATGCAGAAAGAGGGACTTCCTGGAGAAGGTCTAAGCGCCCCTGTCAAACCGGCCGGCTCTGCTTACGGCTGTAGCCTCTTCACACACGGGCTCCTCCTACAGGGAAGAGTTTCTTGAGCACAACTATTACGAGAGGAGTCTAAAGAAGGAAGTTTCTCGGTGCGCCCCCGTCCCACACGTACCTCAGAGGTCACATGGTCACTCTCTGCAACGTCCCACCGTCTTCCTGTTCCCTCTTTACGCCGTTTCGACGTCCTGCAAGGAGCTGTACTCATGCTGAGTGACACAGCCAGCCTATGGCACCAATACTTGGAGTCAGAAATGATCAGTTTCCTTAATGCTCAGTATGGAGCATAAAATCTTTACCCCTTAGCTGTTATAGGTCTTCTGTAAACTGTTAGCTTACTAAATAAAATGTAAAATATCTGCTGTCTGTCTCTCATGCACCCTTTGTACCAAACCATACCTCAACTCGGGAGGCTTCTTACTTTTCTCTTCCTGTTTTCCAGGAAGTTCAGGAAATAAGTGCCACATATTTATGTCTGATTCCTCTTGATTGTCAGGCAGAATGACATATTAAAGCCCGTACGGTTCTCAGATCTTGGAGCTGGGCTTCAGCATTATGCCAGTGATTCTTTGTCGTTTCTCGATGGCTAGTGCTGCAGAATGGCAGGTTTGGTGAGTCCGTGCACCGCAGCCTCTAGCTAGGATCAAGTTGTGTGGTCGCCTTGCCTGGTACCTGTAGGAAGCAGTAGGAAGTACTGAGGCTCACACGTAGGTATCAGATGTGTGTCTCATCTGCCCAGATGTAGGGGGAGGGGGGGTGTTTTACAGTGGAGTGTTGGGGGGCGGAAGTACTTGGGCGCATAGAAAATAAGTCGCTCTGCTTTTGGAAATGCCAGAGTTTGTTTCTCATTTGGGGGGGGGGGACATCGTGGACACCAGGTCCCTGAGCGTAGTGAACTTGCGCATGTCAGTGGAACCCCCCCCCATTCAGAGATCATGCAGATTTGGCTTATCACCACCTTGATGAACTGAACTGAGTGTCCCGGGGCTTCATGTCTTGGGGGTAGGGGGGCGGTAAGTTAAAGACGTGCGTTGGTTGTAAATGTGACCCTAATTCGCCTAACACAGAGGGCTCCTCAGAGTACGTTCAGCCAGAGAATAGTGAGATTTCACAGTGTAATTGGATTTACATCTCGCTAAGTTGCCTCCATTCATGTAATCAGGCCACGGTTCTCTGACCGTGCCCGGCACTCACAGGGCGCAGGGTTTGACAAACAGGACCCGATTGGGCCTTTTAGATCATAATGAACGTAACTTGTACCCTAATCTACTGTCAATGTTTTGTGATGAGAAGATTTGATTAAAGAGCAAATCCACTTGCTGAAATCACAAAGTTCATGACTTACGTTGCATGTATTTATCCGACGCTTTTATCCAAAGCAACATGCAAATGAGGATCAGAGAGCAGTGTCACCCAGTGACCCTGGAACAGCTGGAGTTAAAGGCCCAACGGTGACATCGCTCTTATAGCCAGAGGCACAGAGTCCTGACTCTCAGAGGCACACGCTGACCTGCACGTATCAGCCTACCATTCCCATTCGCTGTACGTTTACAATTCTGGATATATAAGCTAAAAGACCCAGACGATAGAGTCTTCTGAAAACAAAGAATAGTCCCATTTTATGTGCAGTGGCTAGAGTGTAATCTGTCTTTCAAGACAGGCCGATAAAGCCTTTCTGGAGGAATCTGCTGTACTGCATAAGACACAGTTTTGCCTTCATCTTTCCCCTTACATGCCCGAGTAACTTGTTGAAAAACTTGCTCTTGCATTCCTGCATCCTCCGATGAACAAATAAAGCAAGTGTGCCGTTTTCCTTCAGCTGCCCGACCAGGAGCGAGAGACCTCACTCTGTGCTGGCTCGGATCCCGTGGAGAATCGTTTGCGGAATTCCAAAGGAATGCGGGCTGGAATTCTGCCATGGAACTGCTGGGGTGGTGTATCCATGATGTCTGAAACAGAGCCAGTGTTCCTGCTCAGAATCTAAACGCCATAGAACAGTGTTTCCCAGGCTGGGAGGGAGCAAAAACGTGGACTTTCTGTGGGTCCCCGCGGTCCGGATTGGGAAACGCTGCCGTAGAAGAACGGTTCTGGTCCGAGATCCTCCTTGTCTTCTCCCTGTAGAATGCATCCTTGTGAATCTGCTCAGAGCCGCTCTTTGAAAGAATGATGCGCTGTCTTTGCCGCAGACCTGCAAGGTTCTGGCTTATTTTAGGAGTTAGGCAGGGTAACACTTTGCATGACTGCTTACATCTCTCTAGTTGTGCATGGTTAGCATGCATTTACCCACAATGTATTGGTTAAAAACAAGGTCCCTGTGTCACTTTATAGTCACAGAATTCAGCTTTGCCATATCTCAGTGCTCCAGAGTGGTCAGTACTAGTTCTTCGTCTGCTGAATGAAGCCCTTGCAGTCGTTACATTAATGATTTTTGTTTCCTATGGGTTGCATCCTTTCTCAAGCCCAGAATTCTGCTTTGCGATGCTGCAGTAATCTTGGAAAGTCTTTTAATAGATAAACCGGAGAGACAGACTGGCTCTGATGTGCTGTGCAGAACAGCAGATGAGGGTGTCTTAGTGCTGCATGCATGTGGATACCATCCTAGGTTTTGAAAACAATGTGTGCTCTGTTCCGTCAGAGAACTTCAAGGATGTCTCTGAGGGAGTAACTGCAGACAGACATGCTCGTTCTTCTGGCCTGTAGTGCTTTTGGATGATTAAACCTTAAAATTAACTTCTTAAATGTAGTAAATGCACCAGATTAATCCATTGGAAAATACTGTAATGGCTGGAAAAGTTGATAGTGAAAGTGGAGCAGGATGGGCTCAATCATCACAACAATGAACATTGTTGGGAAGTCTGGAGACCCAGAGAAAAGACTGGATGTGTGCCATGTGCATGGTCTCCTGGATTCAACATCGGCTTGACCACACCTTATTATTATTATTATTATTTATTATTATTATTATAGCGGTTTCAGGGTAGTTGGCAGGCAATGCTACTCAAACTGTGGCAAACAGTTGAAAGGAGGTTCTGAACAGTGTGCATTTTGGTATAAGTTGATTGTAAGGTTTGTGGAGGAAATGCTTAGTAAGAACACCGCAATTTGAGCTGCAGTCTTTGTTTCTCTGCATAGTTACGTTGGATACCAACAGGTTCACCCCAAGACAGTTGGGTCCTCTCGCCTTCTAGAAGCAGGAGAGCTGAGCGAATAAACAGCATTCTGACTGCCTGTCACTTGCGGTTGGAGCCACAGACTCCCAAGTGCATCTCGTCTCTTTGAGCCTGTCCTTTTGGGCTGCGTGCTACAGCAGATATGCTGGATCAGTTTTGACAGAGCTGAACACAGCTGACGAGATCAAAAGTCAACAGTGTGAAGAGACTTTTGACTGTGTAAGCTATTTATAAGCGTTCTTTGTAACGTGACTTTTGCAAATAATGGCGCTAAACATCTGCAGATGGATCCATAATTAGTTTGATTTGTCATCTTAAAGTAAGGATCTGTGGGAGAGAAGCCCCCGCTAGTAGCGCAGGTGGTAAAGCTTGGTATGCGACACGTCAACACAACAGAATGCATGTGCCTGCAAGACGAAGCTTGAGTTTGTCAGCTCACTTGTTATTGCAACACATTTCCTGCAGGTCGTTTGCTGTTCCTGCTCTTATTTACTGTTGCGTCTCATTGAGAAGTACTTGAGAAACTTTCCCACTGATATGGCTGAAAGATACTTCCAGCGGCCTTTGACCCGCTGGTCTGTTGTTGACCGGGGGGGGGGGTCAGTTCTATCTAGTTCTCTTTGCCGTGGTTTGAATCCTTGTGTCCCAAGATGGGTCTGGCCACTGTTAAGCCGCGTGAGTGACGAAATGTCCTCTGAAACTGTTGGCCCAGTGATGCCAACATGCTGGCCTTACCTCATGGTCTGAATAAGCCTGTTAAAAAAGCAGATTCAGCGATAGGACTGTCCCAGGAAGGGAGGATGAGACTGAAAAGAACGTCCTCAGAACGACGCTCTTTCTTAGAGCCTGGTTAGCTAGCAGCAGGTAACTGACACTTTTTTGCATTCCATCCAGCTACAAGCCGTCCACCTACAAAACGCCGCTGCAGTCAGAAACAATTCCATTCGGTGTTTGGTCCATTTGGATCTTGTTTGTTGTAAGTTCTGTACAGTTATGTGTATCTTTTGTATTCACTATATTGCTTTGTTCTCTATTGTTATTGTGTATAGTGTGTGTATTTACTATTTTATTCCATTCTATACCTTCGCCACAAATGATTTGTGGGAGCTTGAGAGAAGATGCTCGCCTGCCTTTCTGTGCAGAGTCCATATTGTGAAGCAAAACAGTTAATTCACCCTTTTTGCCATCTCTGACACCCCACCCCCCATAA
The DNA here is from genome assembly GCA_026776945.1 of Isichthys henryi. Classification (NCBI taxonomy): domain Eukaryota; kingdom Metazoa; phylum Chordata; class Actinopteri; order Osteoglossiformes; family Mormyridae; genus Isichthys; species Isichthys henryi. The sequence continues at coordinate 1,045,841 of JAODJX010000119.1, read as the reverse complement.
TAGACCAGTGTTTGTAAAGTTAATTAAAAATGCTGACACATCTACCTTGTGTTTATACCTAAAGGGAAAAAGCCAGCTGTACAAATCCTGGTTCCAGATCCCCCCTCTGCCTTCCCGCCCCTAGTCCCATGGGTTAAAATGGAATGCTTTGTAGAGCATTGCTGGTGGCAAATCCAGCTGTATTCTCATCTGCACATAGTCTGCGTGGCTAATGCAGACTCGTCGACCAGCGCTGCCGTAATGTAATCCCACAAGTCCTGTTGCGCAATCGCATTCCAGTCTTGTTCCCGCACGGCAAATGACAGCCAGCCGGACGGTAGTCAGATGGGACATCAGCTGCACCTAAACACACAGACATTTTGGTTTTGAATGGTCGCTAGAGATTAACCTCAGCGTGTCCGATGAATGGTTAGTTTTCCAGTATTAAAATGTTAACAGCTTACGTTGCATTTTACTTTTTACGCTACTTTTTACGTTAACTGACTGGTCTCTCCTTTCGTTGTACTTCAGCTCTCTCTCACCCCTCGGTACAGCGTGAGTGCAGTGCCAGAAGCGACTAAAGCCGCTGGGATTTTTACACGATAGATTACACCTGAACACATGTTCAAGAGTTACTGCTTACATTCCTCAATGCCGGAGTCGTTTAAAGACCTTCTTATCTGACCGGTGGGGGGGTGAGGAGGAGCCCGGTTGTTAAACTCACGTTCGCGTGCGGAAATTCACAGCCTGCCAGCCGCGTTTCCGTCATTTTAGGGAATTTGGCTTCTGGACAAAAATAAAATGTTCAGTCGTTGTTTGCTTTCAACCAGCTGAAATGAAGCACATCTGAAGTATTTTGCTTAAGCTGGGCGAGAGCCTTATGCAAGTAGCTGTAGTTTATTTCTGACCCGATGACCAGCCACCGCAGGAATATTATTAGGTCTGTGCCGATTTTGATTGCTCATATGCCTTGAACTTTTTGAAGTTTTTGCTGAGGAATGTAATGCATCCCAAAAAAGTAGTGACTGATTCATGCCTATTTTCTTTAATCTTTTAAAGGCCCTCATGGAATACAGACAGTTCTGAGGGACTTTGCATGACCCTTGAGTGATGCTCTGCTGAACGGAGTGGATTTGACCACTTTTGGCAGGGGTGGCCAATCTTATCTGCAAAGGGCTGGTGTGTATGTGGGTTTTTGGGGTAAACTATATTTCAGCCAAGTCCTCTAATTAGTAATTTAATTTGGGAGTTGCAGTGAAAACCCACATACACACCGGCCCTTTGCTGATAAGGTTGGCCACCCCTGACTTATGGTGTTGAACTCAGACCCGGAATGAACCTAGCTCTATGAAATCCACATTGGTGTTGTCCAATATGATAGGTCCTTGCATGATTCTTAGTCTAGGCTTTTGGCTCAGTGAGTTAGGACTCTACCTATGATCAGATGGTTGCTTGTTCAAATCCCATGATCAGAAAGGTGATGTCACCTTTAAGTCCATTATCAAGACCCTTAAGCCCCCAGTTGCTCCAGGAACTGGCTGACTGTCAAAATCTATGCCGCTTTGGATAAAAGTCTCTACCAAATGAGAAAAGTGTAGGAGAATGGGACCCTTTGGCTTCTCGTTTGCCAATAATCCACATGTTCATGTTGTTGGGACGAAATATTTCAGGTGAGGTAATCCTGATGTTGTAAAGGACACCCTATGGCGAGTCCAATTTAGGAAACTGTTGTAATGAGCGGGAATCAACTTCAGCAGCAGAATTGCAATGCCACCCCTGTGTGATCTGCAAAGGCATCCGAGTATCCGTGCACTTCCCACGGCAGCATTTGAGCACGGCATTCCGGGGTGATAACTCTCACTAATGCATGTTTAGTTGCTTGCTGCACTGTAGACGTATCAGCTTGGAGTGACCGGCTTGTGGCTTATCCCGGATGTGTGTGTGTGGGGGGGGGGGGCACAGAGAGACACGGAGGGCCGAGTAAGATAAAGACAGGCAGAGTTGAGGGCTGTCGCACTTCCAGACCGCTGTCCTTCAGACTCTGAGCCTAGGAAATGATTTAGCAAAATGGATTGATCTGGATTCCATCTTGTAAGCGTAGCCTGCAGTTTCCTGTGTTTTTAACAAGCCAGCTGGATATCTGGGGATGTGATGTCACGTGCTGAGTTAGTCCCGAAAGTCATGTGCCTTCTTTTGAACCTAGCTAGATTAAACAGGCCCATTCGCACAATTTTCTTGTACCCGTTATGAAATTCTGCAGAGGTGCGCCATGTTTGAGGGCCGTTTGATTCAACACATCAGGTCACTTTGCCTCTGATCGGAAGGTCGCCAGTTCAAATCCCAGGATCAGCAAAGTGCTTTTATGATCCGCTGGGCCCCTGAGTGAGGCCCTTAACCCCCAGTTGCTCTAGGGACTGTCTGACTCTGCCTATTCAATTATAGTTTTGGATTTTCTTCATAATTCATGTCAGTATGTTTTCCACTAAGGACCAATCCATCCAATTCATCTTCTGTCGCAACTACAGTTGGTGCCGTTGTGGAGTGGAGACCCATCACACATATTTTGTATCTGCACTGCACCCTCTATTTCTTGAGTTATATATTTATACATTTTCTAGAAGGAAGTAGAAGGAAAACTGCAATTCTGCTTTTCAGGATACCTTTACCATAATGATCTCTTGTTATCGAACATTTACTCACATTTCTGTTAAACGGGAGGAAAAGAAAAATGAAACTGAAGAACGTCATAGTTTGGTTGCCCATTTTGCAATCTAATCCTCCAAATAAGATGTCAAGCTTTTCATGTACATGAAAATGGAAGTACCTCTGTCTCATTTAGGAATAGTTTGGACCAGGGAATTGGGAGAGAGCAAAAACATGGACCGCTGGGAGTGTGCAAGGACTGGATTGAGCAACACTGGTTTAGGCAGTATAAGCTGTTGAAATGTAGAGGGAGGTCTTCTGGCTAATGTAAGTGTTGTAATATGACAGACATGCAGCAAAAGCTGTATGATTGTAGCTCATTTTGATGCAACAGTGATGAGAAGTCTTTTAATGCTTTTTTTACACATAAATGGGTGTAGTGACCAAATACAGCTGATGTAATGATCACAATGTCCCTTGGGGTTACATGTTTATTCAGTTCTTTTTATCTTGACATTCTGGTGCAATGGCTGAGCAGAGGTGAAGAGTTCAGTTCCAGAAAGTAAAAATCCACACCAAGATTTGGTTTCAACCAACCAGTTGAGTATAGAGTCACAGTCACAGTACCCAACTGCTTGGTTGAAACAAAATCTTGGTCTAGATTTTTACTTTCTGGACCTGAAATTTCAGTCTCTGTGGCTGAGGATGCATAAATTGATTCTTCAGTTGGTGGTGTTCTGGGCCTGGCCTCCGATTCAGACTGGAGATGGAGTTTGGGCAGACTCGTGTAGGGGCTGGTCCTGGCCGTGTGGATGGCTGGTAGCCTAACCAGAGTTGGGGAGTGGCAGGACCCAGAGCAATGGGTACTGTGGCCAGGTCATCATTACCCAAGATGCTTTGAGTCACCAGGGTTTTTACGAGTGACTCATTTTTCCATGGAGGTGGATCGGATCTGTCTCCCAGATCTGTCCTTAGCAGCTGTACGTCATGAACTGCACTGTTCTGTTGGGTATGTTAGTTTAATGTAATGTTTCCCAATCCAGTACTGGTGGACCCACACCCGGTCCACATTTTTGCTCCCTTCCAGCTCCTGGTAGGAGCAAAATCGTGGACTGTCTGTGGGCCCCCGGGGACCCACAGACATTGGTTTAATGTGACAAGCACAATGGAAGGAAGTATCAGTCACCTTCTACTAGCAAACAAACTGTGCAGTAGAATTAGCTTATTTTGTCTTAGTAGCCACCCAGTAAGGATAAGCGGTTTGGAAGATGGATGGATGGATGGAGCCATGCCACTTTCCTTAAACAGTTACCTTGCTGTGATACGTAAAGGTGGATAGTTCAAGTCTAGAAAGTGAAAATCTAGACCAAAATTTTGTTTCAACCAAGCAGTTGAGTCCTCTGTGACTGTGTCTTGTGACTGATACAGTATAAGCTCACTCAGTGAGGCTTGATGAGTAATAAGTATCTCCTAAGCAAAGTTATTAGAAGAACCAATCAAATTAAATTTCTTTGAGTAAAACATTGGGCAACTTAAATGTTACAAAATGAATGCTGAGTGACTCTGTCACTTTGACCAAGAGCGGAGAACCAAGTTCTTGCCTGGACGTCACCTCTTTGGCCAGCCTGGAGACTCTGCTTGTTGTCTTTATGAAAGGACAGCGTCCCACATGAGGGCGGTCCCCCATGTTTCTTGGAGAGGGACAGCTGGTTAGGATCCAAGGCTCATAGAGAGGTCCGGTTGGCGCCAAGTTCCCTGTGAATGAGGGAGCGAGGCTGAGGAGGGATGGAGAGGGATGGGCAGTGGGAATTTGGTGCAGCTCACCATCTGCTGCAGCGCGTCAGTGCTGTTACACGTCTCTGCTATTCTGGAATGCCGTCATTGGGCTTAGAGACAAAACTGCTGCTTATGGTGTGGACGTGATGATGATCGTCATGTTGATGATGATGGTGGTGGTGTAAATGAGGTCGATGGTCACTTCCATTCCCACGCTGCCATTGTACAAACTGGATATTAAAGAAGAAACAATTAAGTCAGAACAAAAGGTGATGGCCAGTCCGATCAAGGCTCTGGATTTAGCTGCTGTAATAAAAAGGTACGACTGAGTCACGGCTATTAGACTCTTGCAGTTTTTTTTTTTTCTTTTCTAAAACCAGCTAAATCGCCGCCCTGCTAAATATACACTGTGATCCTGTGAGTGCAAGAGTTCAAACTCTGAGAAGCCAGGGGTTTAGACCTCACCGTCCGTGGTGGTAATGAGGTGCTGCACCCTTAATTAACCTCGGGGGGCCTCCTGAGAGAGTGTGGTGCAGGGACGATCCTAGGATTAATTAATTAATTTTATTTATTTATTTGTCCACTCCGAACCAATTATCAATCTTATTTTCCAGTGCTGTGTGTGTATCCCAGTGCTCCAGTGCAGTGACATGGGCACTGCGAGGTCATAAAAGATCCCTGGGCATCTTTCCAAAGTGTAGAGGTGGTACAGCGATGTCCTGGCTAAAATTTCCCTCTGTGGCCTTATGAAATCTGGCCTCTTAATCATCCCCTATATCTAACTGGTGAATTCTCTCCTGCCCCTTCACTGTGTGGTAACCATACTTGTGCAGAATGGTTCCAGGTGGGTGCTAGACAGCGGTGGTGGAGATTAAGTGGCTCCCCAAAGCTTCTGTAAAACGCTTTGGTTTTCTTGAAACGTGCAATATAAATGTAACCATTCATTCATTCATTCATTCATTCATTCATTCATTCATTCATTCACTCACTCACTCACTGGGAGGGAGCACCCTGGGGCACTCTACCCAGTGCCCCTGTGGCCCCACCCCTGGTGTGATGTAATTGTGCATGCTGAGAGCTGGTTATTCCTCTTTCAGCAGCAGTTTGGGGGGGGGGGGAGATGGTGTGGTGCCGGTTAGGACAGTAAGGTAACCCCGTTGGGCATGTCGACATCTTGGAGTCTGTAAGCGGTGTCCCGCGCAGCTCAGGACGGCTTTAAATGTGTCCATGGGGGGGTGTGTGATGGAACCCAGACCGAAAACATCTCTGCAGGCCCTCTGTGTTTGACCCGATTGTGTGTCTTTATTGGACGTTAATGTCAGGCAGAAGATGCATCGTCCGCTGTACTTTTTGGATGCAAGTTTTCCATGACTGTGATGAGATTTTCCTCTGCTGAGCTGTGGCACATCTGGTTGCTGTTCTGGCTACACTTACTTTGTCTGCACGTTACACATTTGAGGTATTTCTGTACTAAACTTTTACGCCTTGTAGAGAAACAAATCTCTTGTGTTAAAGATGAATCATCAGCGCCTCTTAAGTTATAAGCAGGACACCTTCTTAACATTAATCTCTGGATATTAAAAAGGCTTCAAATGGAGCAATGAAAAATCGGGAGGATAAGCGTGAAGAATTTGAATCCTTATTTTGTTTTGTTCTGTTTTTAATTTGCAGAATTCTGAGGAATGGAAAGGAGAAGTCTTACTGACTTAACATTTTGTCTTCCTTTTTTTCGGTAGAGATCGCAAAGTCTAGTTCTCGTTTTTTATTGGCCTCTTTGCCTGAGACTAGGAAGGTTTAAGAAGTGTGGAAAATCTCAAGAGGAACCCAAGAGCTGGTCCGGTGAGCGGAGCTGTGGGTTTGAGATGTAGGGGACGGGGCGTTCGATGGGGACACAGCTTCCCCGCTTGTGTGACACTAAAAATAAAGGGAAAGAAGGGAGTCGCCGGCATGTCGATAAAATGGCACCGGGACTATTTCAGCGCTGATCCTATCAGGGCTGCAGAATGTCTGAAATGTTCCGGAAGGCAGACATCAGATCTAGGGTGCGGGCAGCTGGGTGGGGGTGACATGGAGCCCTTTGGGTGGATGGGGTGGGGTGGGGTGTGGG
>JAODJX010000119.1:1011177-1030434 GCA_026776945.1 Isichthys henryi | reverse complement strand
ACCCAGGCGGGGACTCGAACCCGGGTCCCAGAGGTGTGAGGCAACAGTGCTAACCACTGCACCACCATGCCGCCCCTACTTCTAGACCCATGCAGTTGAAATTAATAGCATCATAGTGCTTTCGTTGTTGCAGTCATTATGACCATTATTTTGTAATGAAGTTTATCTCACACACCCATTATGTTGAGAAACCCTCTTATTTTTGAAACATCAGATACTTTCAGAAAATGTTAGCCGCCTTCCGCATTGTATCTAGGCCTGACACTGATTGTGTTTTTCCCTTCTTCATAAAAACTAATTTTCCCAGATATGCTGTTCTTTATTTTCTGCTATAATTGTGCCCCAATGAAACCTCAGTTTATTACAAGCCTGCAAGTGGAAGTAATTTTATTCTGACCTTAGCCTTAGCAGCTATAACTGCAAGAAATTCTGGGAAGGGAATCACTTCCATCAACCAGTAGTTTTTGGGTGCTTTTTGTGAAAATAAAGTGCTTATAATATTTGGACCTAATTTAGGATAAATAACATCTTGTTCTCTGGGTGGTTTGCAAAGTTTTGTCGCTTCTCGTTCCATTCATGGATAGAATTTGATCAGATCTGAAATGTTTGGCACATGAAATTTCATGTTTCTGTTTAACCCGAAATGAAGCGTAGATTCAGCAGGGAAGAAGAACTAAGGAACTGCACTTATGACAAACAGCGTTTTTTGAGTCGAGAATCAAATCTCACGGCCCCTGCAGTAGTGCAGCTCCTCCGAGTACCACAAGTTGTATGGATATCAGCTGTGTGTCAGTGGAACCGAGAATATCTGTAACCCTCCCCACCTCTCTGCCCCTCCCACAGGATCAGTGAGTGAGCTGAGAGCCAGAAGCAGACATGGTGGCGCTGTCGCTGAAGATCGGCGTGGGGACCGTGGTGAAGACCATGCAGTTCGAGCCTTCCACCATGGTGTACGATGCCTGCCGCATCATCCGAGAGAGGGTGCCGGAGGCGCAGTGCGGCCAACGTGAGTGCAAGGCGTCTACGTGCAGGGATCTGAACGGCACATGTGACCACCAGACCCGGGTCGCGTTAATGCCCGGCTTATGTTTCCCTCTAAAAAGTCTCGATGCCAGCAGTTGCACAATTCCACACCCACACGATGACGTTCCAATACTTAGGAAGATGTTCTGAGATCACGCAGCTGGTCATAGGGTGAGGTAAAATCAGATTTCTGCACATTATGACTTTCCATGAGGATTTGAATCACTATTGGGTAATATCCACTGTCCTGAGCCTCGTAGGTCAGGTCCTTCTTGTCCTGTTGTGCTGACAATGTGGAAACAGAAAGAACTAAATTCTGCTCAGCACCTCCTCTGCTACCATTTATGTTTACCAGGTAGAGAGAAGTTTGAGTCTTTGGAAGCAGGGGAAGTAAGTAAGGGGTGATTCTAGGATTTTTGAAGATGGGGGCTTAAGCGGGGTCATAATTTATATATAGGGTGCAAAGTCATCATTAGTCAATGATATGTTTTGAATCTGTGGGTGACAAGACAGGGCTTTCAACTGGATCCAGTGCCCCTGTGGCTCCACCCCTATATACACCCCAGTTTGGAAGTAATGGTGAAGAGCTAACCAACCCGTAGGTTTTTACTTCTTGATGGCTCGGTATTTGTAGCATGCTGTGCCGATTATTCTCCGTTACGTAACTCCGTTGGCTCCCCTCGGAACGGCAGACTCCTTTCCTTACTTGCGCTAACCTGTGAGTAATTTTCCATTTGGAGAGCCCTTCACTGGCCAACGTCAATAGGGAATGTGGAATGATCAGCATCTTAAGAAGCTAGGTTCTTGTAACTAGGAAGAACCTGCTTCTATTTATCATCCCCTATTTCCCTCCCCACTCTCTCCCCCATAATACAATGACAATGGGATGTGATTCTTAGATAAAGTAACACATCGCACAAGGAATCTGAGGAATTTTAGCTTGTTGACTCTACATATATTACATGAAGAACATGCACTGTAGACATGCCTCTCCCCCTAAATGATCCATGACGCCAGATCTTAATATGTTAGATGATTTGGAGGAAAAAAAACAAAGCATACCAAGAAACCTTCATCTGTCATCTTACCTGCCTACTATCTCATAGCCAACGACTATGGCCTGTTCCTGTCGGATGAGGACCCAAAGAAGGGCATCTGGCTGGAGGCCGGGAAAGCCCTCGACTATTACATGCTGAGGAACGGGGTGAGTCAGGCCCAAGCGCGTCGCTGGGCGCGTCCCGGAATGTGTCCCCTGTGGCGGGGGCGGCTCTGTTTACCACCGCCCACGATTGGGAACGACATTAGCCAGCGGGAACCTTTCCACATAGAGCTATCAACTTTTCACCAAGTTTGAAATATAGTCTTTCTGTCAGGAGGAAAATTATCCTAGTGTCTTTGCACATCAAGCAAATATAGTGAAATAAAATAACTTGCATTTAATACCTAAACCTCAGACTTCATAAATTTGGCCTCGTATTGTTAAAATAGATAAACCGTTCATAAATTTGGCAACATGCATTTGTCAAATGAACAAACGGTAATCAGCACAGGCATACGTGACGAGAAAACCACCTGCTGTGTCTGCCTGGTCATCTAACTACATGTCTGTACTTTTGCTGCTCTTAGGACACCCTGGAATACAAGAAGAAACAGCGGCCCCTGAAAATCCGCATGCTTGACGGGACGGTCAAGACCGTCATGGTGGACGACTCCAAAATCGTTAGCGACATGCTTATGACAATCTGTGCCAGGATAGGTGGGTGTCATGTTTTCTAGTGGTACAAGAGATAAATGCAAAGTTGTCTTTTGGATTAGGGATGGCAAATTCTTCACTGTGGTTGAATGACACAGGCAGACATTGAGTGCTGTTGGCTATTGTCTTATTGTGGCTGTTACTCTGAGTTTTACTTAAGAGTTGCTCCAGCCCCAAAACTATTGGTTTCTGTTGTCATATATGTCCTTGGCCACTAATCCCCAAATCGCATCTCTGAGCTCATTCTCCCATGGTCATGTGTGCTTCCCCATTATAGGTATCACAAACTATGATGAGTACTCACTGGTGCGCGACATCGGGGAGGAGAAGAAAGAGGAGACCACAGGCACGCTGAAGAAGGACAAGACGCTCTTACGAGATGACAAGAAGATGGAAAAGCTCAAGCAGAAGTTGCACACGGATGACGAACGTAAGTGCATGGACGTTCCAGAAGCAGAGAGTAGATGTGAGGGAGTGGGATCTGTTGTGTCAAAGTCATCGGTTCAGATCATGTGGCTGACACGTTAATCATATCACTGTTGACTGTTTGAGCAAGACTTTAACCCAAGTTGATCTAGGGCAGGGATCTCCAACTCCGGGCCTTGAGAGCTACTATCCAGTAGGTTTTCTATCCTACCCAGCTTTTGATGAGCTACACCTATTCCTGGTATTTGCCTGAAAGCAGGCGTGGCTCATCAGAAGACAGGTATGATACAAAAACCTACTGCATAGTAGGTTTTTGGGTGCTTTTTGTGAAAATAAAGTGCTTATAATATTTGGACCTAATTTAGGATAAATAACATCTTGTTCTCTGGATAGAGAACTGCATAGTAGCTCTCCAGGACCGGAGTTGGAGACCCCTGATCTAGGGGAACTGGATGTCGACTGACCCTGTGCTCTGACCCAGAACTTTTCTCACATATAAGTCACTTTAGAAGAAAGTGTCTGCTAAATAAATTAATATAAAAAACATTCAGCCTAAGTGCAAACCCAACGTGGTGGGTCGATGGACTGGTCAGAGGCAGGGGGACATAGGCTCAAGTGCCCAACAAATAATAACATCATAACCTAACTGCAAGGCGAAGCTCAATGTGGGGTCCCTTCAATGTCTTGGCTTCTCTGTGAGGTCAAGCTGAGGCAATGTTGGAACTTGGCATGAGGTTGCTGCAGGTTCTTTTCCTGACATGTCTGTGAGGTCAGGCCAAGTCAGAGTTGGAACCCAACGTGAGGTCCTTTTTAGGGCCCTGGTGTCTCTTTGAGGTCAGGCCTAGGCAGGACTGTCCAAGACAACATTCCTTGTGTGGGCAGCCGTCGTCAAGGGGATTCTGGGCACAGAAAGAGAAACAAACATGGCTAGTGGTTCTTTTCCCTCTTCCCTCACCTCTCCTCACCCTATTGTGGGGTGGGCGGAGGGCCCAAAAGGAGTTGCAGTTGGGTGGCTTGATGCCCAGTTGTTGGTTGCCATCTTGATGTTGACACCCCTGTAGTCTTGTTACCACCCCAGTTAGATCCTTTTCCAGCCTGGGTCCTTAAATGATATGCTTCCTTAAAGCTTCTGGTCTCTAGCAATTGTGATCAAAATGACGACGAAGAGGCTGGTCGCCCCCAGTGGCGTTGAGGGGTAACTCCTCTTTCATCTCACAGTGAACTGGCTCGACCATGGACGGACACTCAGGGAGCAAGGTGTGGAGGAAACAGAGATGCTTCTCCTTAGGAGGAAGTTCTTCTATTCTGACCAGAACGTGGACTCCAGGGATCCAGTCCAGCTCAACTTGCTTTACGTGCAGGTACTGATGTTCGGGAAAGCCTTGCTCCTCCCAATCCGAAACCAGGACTGTTTCCCGTGGAGCCATCAGCGTGATCTTGGTATCAAGATGACAAGGCTGAAGCAGAGTTTGGAATAGATACACCATGGCCTCCAGCCTCATCCCAGTATGGTTGGCTGAAGTGGAGGAATGGTTTAGACACTTTGTCATTCATTGCTCTTAGGGGTTGTTCTTGGAAGAGATTATAGTTTCTTTTGCAAGGTTTTGTTCCTGTCTAAACAAGCATTTCTATACTCTGAATGTAAAACAGTCAAGTCAACACAAATCTTCTTGTTTCTTGTTAATCTGCCGAAGTTTTACTCTACGGCTTTCCATATATATTACTGTTGATGCTTCATTTGCAAATGGCCCATGCAGAGAATCCATGCCGTGACTGTGAATGTTTTGTTTCATTTGTTTGACCCCGCCCTATGCTTCCTATCTAGGCCCGAGACGACATCCTGAATGGCTCCCATCCAGTTTCCTTCGATAAGGCCTGCGAGTTCGCTGGATACCAGTGCCAGATCCAGTTTGGTGATCACAATGAGTCCAAACACAAACCCGGATTCTTAGAGTGAGTGGCGGATCACTTTCCTTGGTATTCCCTCTCATGTTAATAGAGACAACCACTTTCGTTCATGCTTTCTGCATGGAGCACATGGTCCTCACCCCAAAAACTCTCCTGGAGTCTTTGCCATGTTAATCTATGGAGAGACTGGTCAAAAAGTAGAGGGTTTGCCCAATGTGTGTGGTTCCTCAATTCTAGTCACACATAAATTGTAACCAGACAAAGGCCTTTGTTTTGTATTGAGTTATATGTTTAATAATGTCGTCATATTTAAACAGGATGACTAGGAATGTTCCAGTTATATTATTTTAAAGTGCAATTGATTCGTTTCTGATGAAGCAGACAGTAAGTTCTAGATACTGCTACAGTTCAAGATACTGATGACAATTAGTGAAATTTCGTTCTCTCAATTCGAGAGAATGTTCCTGCAGGTTTTGTGCCGTATTGTATCAAGAAAAAAATATATGCTTCTTACCAAGTAAAGGATTTGAATTAAAAAGACCTTCTCACTATGTTAAAACCAGATTTCATAGAAGGGGCCATCCTAAAGTTACATGAGTGCTTACTCATTTCTCTATTATTCCTTAATAGTTTGAAAGAGTTTCTCCCGAAAGAGTATGTCAAGAACAAAGGAGAGAAAAAGATCTTTCAGGTGAGTCTGAAGTCTTACCGAGTGAAGCAAATCATGCATCATCTTCTTTGCGATAGTCTGCGAAAGTGAAATAAGTTGTTCGCTGTTCAATAATGCTTCTTTTATGCAAACATTTGAATTTGGATTGTGTGTGTCTCTCCTCTTTTCCCAGGCCCACAAAAGCTGCCAAAATATGACAGAAATTGAAGCCAAAGTTAGCTATGTTAAGCTCGCCAGGTCCCTCAAAACATACGGAGTGTCATTCTTCCTTGTGAAGGTAATGCTTTCAATGATACTGCATTTACTTATTGCTCCATGCAGGAGATAACACTTAAATTAACTTAGCCACCACTAATCTGTTAGAGCATTTGACAGAGCATGAGGCCGGCCCCACTCAGGGTGAGTTCCCAGCTCATTGCAGGCTGCATCTAAACCGCATGTTTTATAAACACACAGAGCAGGGGATGGGACTCGAATCCACAACCCTGATCCACCACGTTGCCCATAGTTTATTAGCTTATTGTTCCAGTGAGATGTGTGTAACATTGCAGGGGCGTGTTGAGTGTCAGTTGCAGCTTGTTAAGCCATCCCACAGCTGCCCATCATTTTTTCCCCTCCACCTCACCTGTGGTCTCGCTTTCTTGTTATTTAATCCAACCCCCCCTTGCTCCCCCCCCCACCCACAGGAGAAGATGAAAGGCAAGAACAAACTGGTCCCCCGCCTGCTGGGCATCACCAAGGAGAGTGTGATGCGGGTGGACGAGAAGACTAAGGAAGTGATCCAAGAGTGGAGCCTGACCAACATCAAGCGCTGGGCCGCCTCGCCTAAGAGCTTCACCCTGGTAGGCTGACAGTGCCGGTGCCCACCTGCGTCCTCTTATATTATTTGCCCCTAGCCCTCGTAATATACCACGGTAAACTGGGGGCTCACACACACTTGCTTAGTCACATGACGCCTTTTTCCCTCTATTCCCAAGTCTCCCTTGCACAGAGGATTGACGTTTGATCGTATTTGTTTAATTTCCTTGAGTCTGTACTCAAGCCTGCAGCATAGTGTAATGAGTCCACATGGCGTAACAAGTCCGTGCAGTGGAACGAGTCCATACAGTGCTATGAGTCTGTGCAGAGTAACAAGTCAATACTGCGTTATGAGTCTGTGCAGAATAATGAGTTCATATGGCCTAATGAGCCTGATGTCTGGTATTTCAAGCATATGAGTGACAGTGACATGTCCTGTGGGAAAATCAGAGCTTTAAATAGAGCGTCATATATTATGAAATACAGGCCTCAACATGACAGTGAGGAAACCTGCCACAGACCCCAACCAGGGTAGGTCTGGGGCAGATTGATGTGTAGGCTATCCTGGGCTATAGCTTAGGGCTCCAGCAAACATCAGGGCAGGTCTGTTAAATCGGCATCACCTGAGCGTCCATGCCGATGTCAGTATAGGACTCCCAGATAAGCTAATCCGTTAAGAGGGTACCTGGTATGTGAAGCCTCTAAGATCCACACTGTGCTTATGTCTGTATAAAAAGCACATGTTCATGCTCTCCTAGGACTTTGGAGATTACCAAGATGGATACTACTCTGTCCAGACGACTGAGGGGGAGCAGATCGCACAGCTGATAGCCGGCTACATCGACATCATCCTCAAGAAGGTCACGCGTGGTGCACATGGGGGGGTGGGGGGTGGGTTTGTTTCAGGGTTGCTATTTTTTTATTTTATTATTTTTTTTTTTTTTTATATGATAGACATGTTTTTACTGCATATCTGCATACTTTCGTAAAACTGAGCAGTTGATGACATGCGCCAGTGTGGTATCCGTCTAAGAAGAAGCAGATGATGGACTTCAATATCTGTGAGAAACTCCTGAGACCAAACCAAAGTGTGAACACCGTTGCCATTTACTTTCTGCGTGGTGGCCAAAGGCGATGTCCACGTGGAGATGTTTGCGTGTCGTGGCAAATCCGCTGCCGCTCCGTCTGTGGTTCAGAGTCTTGCCCTCCCCCGTCTCTCCCGTTCCAGAAAAAGAGCAAGGACCACTTTGGCTTAGAAGGAGATGAGGAATCCACAATGCTGGAAGATTCTGTGTCCCCCAAAAAGTAAGTCATGCATGCCGTGGTGCGAACCTCGCACTTCGATGCAACCCGTGTTTGTAATTCGCCGTTGATGACCTGCCGCTCACATTTCCATCTTCCCTTTTCTCGGGAGAGGTGGACCTCCCACCGGAACCTTGTTTTCAAGTTATCTTCAGCTAGTACATCAAGATGTCCTAACACTGTCCCCACTGCTGCCAGGTCGACTGTCCTCCAGCAGCAGTTCAACAAGGTGGGGAAGGTAGAGACTGGCTCTGTCGCTTTACCCGCCATCATGCGGTCCGGTGGCGTCGGCCCTGAGAGTTTCCAGATGGGCTCCATGCCTCAGGCCAAGCAGCACATCACCAGTGGACAGATGCACAGGGGCCACATGCCACCGCTGGTAAGACCACAGCCCCCAGAAAGAGACCTCTGACACCATGTCTGCTGTGTCGTTGGCATGCCGAAGGTTAAGAATCACAACTGGGTAACCTTGGTTCCCGTTGGGTTTTAGACATCTGCTCAGCAGGCCCTCACGGGCACCATCAACTCCAGCATGCAGGCCGTCCAGGCGGCCCAGGCCTCCCTGGATGAGTTTGACACTCTCCCTCCCCTGGGCACCGACGCTGTGAGTCACCTGCAAATGCCAAGTGCCGTCCCTTTAAGAGTTAGCACAACATCAGCACCGTAACAGCAATGGAGTAGCGTTAAATGGACTGCAGCCTTTTACCTATCTCCATCCACTAGGCCTCGCAAGCGTGGCGCAAGAACAAAATGGATGAGTCGAAGCACGAGATCCACTCGCAGGTGGATGCCATCACGGCAGGAACCGCATCTATGGTCAACCTTACAGCAGGTGACCCCATCTCACCATTAAACTTCTTAGTCGGGTCTAGATCATTCATTCTGCACCTTGACGCCTGTCTAAGTCAAGGAGATCTGTAGCAGATTTAGTGGCTTTGCATTGTGAAAGTGTAGATTCAGAAGTAAATGATGGGTGATGGAGTTCCTCTGCTTCTGCATGACCCTGCCCTTTCCCTTGGTACTATTGAGGTTCCATTCCAAGTACCAATACAAATAAGATGGCAATTTGCTTTATGGAGTTGCAGCATGATTTGTTTGACTGCTCGGTGGAAACGGAATGTGATGTGCACTTTTTGCCCATCTCCTTATTTTAAAATTTACTGATGTTGCAAGTCTGAAACTGCAGTCTTCCAATTTTTTTTGCTCAGAATAGTATATAGTACATTGTGGCTTGCAGAAATTCATGGGTTTTTTTTTTTGTTTTTTTAGATAATGATTACTTTTCAGAATTGGTAGCTAGGAAGCATGAGTCTATATCGGTAGGAGATTTAACCAGCATGGCAGTGTCACTGTTGTTCTGAATGCCTTCCATGTTGTCCCCCCAGGTGACCCAGCGGAGACGGACTACACCGCCGTGGGCTGCGCTGTCACCACCATCTCCTCCAACCTGACGGAGATGTCCAAGGGTGTGAAGCTCCTGGCTGCCCTCATGGAGGACGAAGGTGGCACTGGGCAGCAGCTGCTGGGAGCGGCTAAGAACTTGGCTTGTGCTGTATCGGACATGCTGAAGACTGCCCAGCCGGCCAGCAGCGAGGTACAGCGGCACCACCTCCCTGCAGCGGGCACGCCGACTCTCAGTAGTGACACGGGGATTAGGGCTGGCCAGCATGTCCCAAAGGGAATGACCTCTACACTAGAGATGCTTGCTTATGGCACTGGCAGACTTGAAGTGTGTACCAACTTATTGGTTCTCTTTAAGGCACAGCGCAGAATGGATTGATGGATGATAGAGAGATAGATAGATAACAGAGATGGATAGAGGTAGATAAAAAAGAAAAAGAAAAACCTTATTAATCTTGATGGAAATTGAGGAAGATGGTGAAACAGATAAAGCTGAATTGATTAATGACTTTTATTGTGCTACGGTGACAAACTTGCAGTTAAAGTGTAATAACACTGACTGAACTTCTGTAAAGGCTGCCGCTCCCCACGATGCCAGAAGATACATATATGGATTGGTTTTTTGTTGCCAAAAAAAAAAAAAAAGTATTTTGGTTCTTCCAAGACCTTGAAAGCTGGTCTCGTAGCAGCTCTGTGATCCTTGGGCGGTTGGTGTTTGCCTCAACGCTCCATGTCTTGGTTGGTTTCTCCCTACAGCCTCGTCAGAACCTCCTCCAAGCTGCCGGAAACGTGGGTCAGGCTAGTGGGGAGCTGCTGCAGCATATAGGCGAAAGTGACACAGACCCCCGATTCCAGGTAGGCCGCACACCCGGTCCTGTTCGCTGCCAGAGGGGGGTGCTTTTCTTGATGCAGGACTGTTGGCATTAAAAGCTAAGACTGAAATGCAGAGAGGGGGAGTACATTCTTGACCTGGGCTGGAAGTTAGGCTTGTCCTCTTGCCTGAGGTGAGTAATTTAGATGTGTGAGTATAAAAAATTGGTCACTAGCCAATTAGCAAGTGAAAAAAAAAATGCATGTCAGACTACATTTTTTAGCCCAGTTGACTAGTAGCAAAAATTCCAATACATTCCAACCCTGGTCTTGATTGAAGCACTTTTAAGAAGATGTACTTTTAAAGTTGAGCAAATGAAAGTCTTACTTTTAAAAATGATTTCAGGAGGTCTGTGCATGTGATGTAATGTAGCGTCTATGTAACCAATGTCCTCTCTGTGACTGCACTGTTCAGCTTTTAGGTAAAGGATCTTTCAGGGGTGCGAGGCGGACGGGGTCGTGTCACGTGATGGTAACACAAAGCCCTCGAGCTCAGCAAATGATTCTCAGTAGCCAATCACACTAATGGGGCGACGATCCAAAGTAGTAATTTTACATCTGATCAACTCCGTCATTCACTAATATATCAAGAATTCACTCACGTTGCTCTCGGAAGACAGCGTGTCCAGGTCATTCCCGGTGGTTTGTCCTGGATGCAGGAGTTCGATTGCAGCCATCTGTTCATCTCGGGGTCTGTTTCTGATGTCCTCAGGTACTCTGAAATTTCAAATATATTTTTTTTAAATCTTGGCCAGAAAAATGGCTAATAAGATGAATGCCATTCTCATAAGAAAGGGAGACCTGGAGACTTATGATAAACAGCAGACTTAAGTGAGAGAGAGATGGTGGCCTTTCCAGCTGGAAGAACATTCCTGTTTTAATGTGCGAGGAATTGGTTTGTTGACTGAGGGTCCAAAACACAGGAAAATGTAGGAAAGAGACACATGTGTGGTTGGACTGACGAGCCAATAGTGAGGGCCACCACCTGGGGGAGAAAGGTGCGCACATATATATATATATATATATATATATATATATAAATAAATAAATAAAAAACAAGGTGAACACCATGAATGCTGATGAATTACGTGGTATTCTGCACGGAGAGAAATTTCTAGCTGTATGATGGTGTGAGGAGAAAGAAGTGTGAGGTTGGAGAGGGTTGGGGGTTTGAAGGAGAGGAAATCACTCAAAGGGACCCTTAAAGGACAATTGGGGTGGTGTGGGGGGGCTGGGCGGGACCGTGGCCTCTAGCTGGAAATATAGAGTGGGGAGGGGGGAGGATGCATCTAACCATTGGATACAGGTTTAACAATTATTGGGATGCTGAGTGTCTGTGTTTGTGTCATATTTATATCACATCATTAAGGATCAAGGCATGGAAGTGTATTTATATCCTGCCTTGCAGTACCTGAGGACGTGCAGAAACAAACCCTTTAACAACGGTCTCTTCAATAATGGAGCTATCCTAACAAGACTTGTAATTCAGTTCACGGTGATCATCTGTCCTTTCTGTGGTGTCCAGCCCCAAGCCCCGTGGTCCACAACACATCTTCCCATGACGTTCCCAGAGGCGCCCATCTCCAGCCACGGTGCAGTTGATATTGCCTTGTTGCCAGTGGGACGTTTAGGCTGTCTGTGGTCTCTAGGCCGGCACACTAGACCCTGTTCCTGCAAAGAGCTGATTTATAACAGCGGGAGATGTTCCCACTGGCAAGAAATTACTCGATGCAAACGATCCTGCTTGGCATTAAGTTGCATAGTTTGTGAAGCTGCTTCCTGTATATCTGAATAATGATGAACAGGTCATTTACAAGAGAATTTCAGATAAGCTTTATCTAGACACCAGTAAATGGCAGAAGTGGTGATAATCAATCTCAGCAGCCATCTCAAATTTATTGTGTGATCCTGTTTCTACACACTGGATTATCTCGTCAGTAGACCACAGCTTTTGGTGCAGGAGAACTCTGGCGTACCACATCACAAAGGTACTGGAGATGTTTTAAGAGCTGGCAGAATGGAGCTTTTGTCGCCACTAATAGCAGCACTCTGTGGCCTTCGTCCTGACGCCTGGGGGCGGATGTCCCTGGACATTAACTGGCAGACTCATTATGTTACTCTAAGTGGAGTCGACTTTCTTAATAGTCACCTTTGACAAGTGTACCCTGCTTAGTGAACTTTTCTCTCGATTAACTGGTATCTAGTTTTCTAGACTCTGGTTTGCAAAATCTCTGCATTTTTTTTTTCTCCCTCGACTGCAATGTATGAATCGTTTAAATTATTGGTTTTGTACTCCTTGTTTTGTACTAGTTTTAGTTTGTATTATACAATATTCAGGTACTATTTGTACAAGGCTAAATCAGTATTTCCCAATCCGGTCCTAGGTGACCCATACACAGTTCACATTTTTGCTCCTACCTTACTTCCAGTAGGGAGCTGAGAGGGAGCAAAAATGTAGACTGTCCGTCAGGGAGCTCGGAGGCAGCAAAAACGTGGACTGACTCTGGGTCCCCGAGGACCGGATTTTGAAACAATATACTAGATACAAGAGAGACCAGAATGAAAGGGTTTTAGGCTGATAACAGCATCTTATCTTTTTCTGGAATGGTCAGGTTAAATGGTTGGTATTTTGTATTAGGCATGTTTCATCATGTCAGAATGTTCATCACGTGAACAGCAGTGTAGTCAGATGTCAGTCCGGTTGTGATCACACGTCCCAGGAGAAACCATGTGCTTATACCCTTGGAGGTGGTACTTAACCTGGATTATTCCCGTAAAACGTCCAGTGCATTTTTATAAGTCCTGTGAGTTGCTTCAGTTAAAGTGTAAACTATTAAACGCTAATATGACTTTGCCTATAGGTGTAAGGATTTGCTGAATTTGTTCAGATCTTTCTGTTAGTCAGCTAGCGGTTATCTCACACCTTGGGATTTCCCCTGTATCTCAGCTGTAGCTGCGTCCCAGATTTTAGATGAGCGCTGGGTGTTATAATCCATCAGATAAAAGCTAGCTGGGGGATAGACTTGGATTCTTCTAGAAGATTCCTTTAAGCCATGTTATTGAAAGTCAGTCATTAGAAACGGCAGTGCCAATAATATGTCATAACAGTAGATGAGGGAAAATATAATATAGATATTATAATTCTTAAGGGTGCCTACAAGTATTGAAATACTGAGGCGGTTTTTGTAGTTGACGGCATTTGAGTGTGATTTTAGCTAACAATCTACTTAAATTGCCCTTGTTCTCGTTCACATTTTTTTTTTTGGTAATTTGTGTCGCAGGGGAAGTAAACATATTATTATGGGAACAAAGTGTGAATCCCCAGAGATGAACAGAAATGTTCAGGCATCTGAGGAATTTAGAGGGCTGAGCACAGAATATGGGGGCGTTTTTTGGGATTTTTTTTTTGGGTTTGTTTTTCTTAAGGGAAGTGGCTTTTCCATGACCCCCCGCTTTTCCTGCATGCATCTGAAACGAGTCCCCTGTACTGGTCCTGCCAAACGCAGGCTGGAGACCCTCTATGTCCTCCTTGGGCAGTGGAAGCCACTACTTTAGCTTTGTGGTGCCAGCAATGCAAGCTTGCAGGGGCAGCACCCAGTCGCCACCTTATTTGCAGATAATCTATGGAGATTCCCGTTTGGATGGGAAGAGTATGTATGCTCTGTTTTTGTGGTCACTAAAGGACAAAGGGAAATTGTGCTTCACTTCCATATTTATTCCAGGGGATCTGTTGCTTTTTTTCAGAATTAAAGAATTATATTCATCCTGAAACTACAGCAGACCCATTTTAAGATCCTTCTTGAATGTTTCCTGGAATTGGAAAAATTGGGCCACTAAGACCCAAAACTGTTGACAGTAACTGTGAGCCACTCAGAGTTAGCTTAGCGGTAGCTTAATGGTAACTAAGCATTAGCTTAGCGTTAGCTTAGCACCCAGGACTCATTCTATAGACTGTAGAATTACTCAGAAAAAACTGGTCATGTGTGGTGCTTTGAGAATCACATTGGGCACCCATAGCCAAGCCCCACGACTTCGTGGCCATGTGGATGAAGGTGGCGCTGCCTCACAATAAATGCATCGCTGTTTTCCTTTCTTCCAGCCGAACACCCAGCAGAGGGGCTCCACTTTCCCCTGCAATTGTCATCAGTCACCCTGATAATCCTGCCGTCCTTATATCCAATTGCCACCCAACTACTTACTATAGATGTTTCTTCTGATTAGACCTTGCTTGCTTATGAGGTCTTCATGTTCACTTCCATTGAGCTGTACCTTAAATAATAGACGATCCATTTAATTTTGATTCAGTGAGACTTACTTATGGGGGGGGGGGGGGCAATGAGCCACTTCCTAAAATCTCATGGTGTTGGGGGGGAACTGCATGGGGAGAATCGGCAGCATCTACTCCTCTTCTAATTCACATAATACCATCTGTGTCACACCATAGCCTCTTAAACTGCTAAGCCGCTCTCTCTCTCAATCTACCTTTCTCACTATTTTTCTCTCTCTTTTCCCCTGCTTCTCTCTCCTCCCATTCTCTCTCTCCCCCCCCCTTTCCCTCCATCTCTCAGGACATGCTGATGCAACTGGCCAAAGCTGTGGCCAACGCCGCCGCAGCCCTCGTGCTCAAGGCCAAGAACGTGGCCCAGAAAGCAGAGGACTCCGCCCTGCAGAACCGCGTGATTGCTGCTGCCACCCAGTGCGCCCTCTCCACCTCCCAGCTGGTGGCCTGCACCCGAGTATGTCTCCCCCCACTCCGGCTGGCCCTGTCAAAGGGGGCTCCCCCATTAGGTGCACGTGGGTGTGGGGGGCAGATGAGTTCATTTTTACCAATTGCTAAACTCGCACCTGCACAGAATTCGTGTTGATGGGTTCAGTATTTTCATTTTATTTAATGTAATAAGTGCCTTATTTACAAAAGCAGGAATGTGTTAATAGTCTTTACTGGAAAACATAACCTCTGGTGGGTTATTTGTGGATGATTGGAGAATGATTGACCCCTCCCCCCTCCCCCAGGTGGTGGCCCCCACTATTAGCTCGCCCGTTTGCCAGGAGCAGCTGATCGAGGCAGGCAAGCTGGTGGCCAAGTCAGTGGAGGGCTGTGTGGAGGCATCGCAAGCTGCCACCAGCGATGAGCAGCTGTTGAAGCAGGTGGGCGTGGCCGCCACCGGTGTCACCCATGCCCTGAATGAGCTTCTGCAGCACATCAAGCAGTACGCCACTGGGGGGCAGCCTATCGGCCGGCACGGCGAGGCCACTGACCGCATCCTGGATGTCACCGAGAACATCTTCAGTTCTATGGGTGATGCTGGTGAGTTGGGTCACTTCCGCGATGGCCGTGAGGACGTGAACGAGATGTTCCATGTATCCATGCCCCTGATGCCCCTCCTCCATGTACGCAGGTGAGATGGTCCGACAGGCTCGCATCCTCGCTCAGGCCACCTCCGACCTGGTTAACGCCATCAAGGCCGACGCCGAGGGGGAGTCGGACCTGGAGAACTCCCGCAAGCTTCTCTCCGCTGCCAAGCTGCTGGCGGATGCCACAGCGAAAATGGTGGAAGCTGCCAAGGTCTGCCATGACGCCGATGATGTAACCGGCCTGAAGCAGCATCTGCTTAAACCGCTGTCAGTGTTTTTAGGTGCATTCTGACTCCGCCCATTTCCTTGGTTAAAGGGCGCGGCTGCCAACCCTGACAGTGAGGAGCAGCAGCAGAAGTTGCGGGAGGCGGCAGAAGGCCTGCGTATGGCCACCAACGCTGCAGCGCAGAATGCGATCAAGAAGAGGCTGGTCAACAAGCTGGAGGTGCGAACATCCCTGTCGCTGCCGCTTCTGGGATGCTCAGGGGGGCCTCGGGGTCGAGGCAGCTGCCTGCAGATGGGACAAGTTGCATCATGACAGAGAGGAGCTGGGCGTCAGCTCGCAGTGTGAAATCAAGATGTGGTAATGCAGAGTCACGGACCAGCAGATGCCTAGAGTGCAAAACATTCAGTACAGAATCTGGGCAAGTTTCTGCACGCAGGGTTGCCTTTTACAGTGCCTGAAGGACCTGATGTTCCTTAGCATAGCTTGTTGCTTCAAATTTTGGCCGTGTGTTTTGTCTGGGTTCCCTAGTTCACATTTGAGCCAACGAGCAGTCCTGAGAGCGGATCTGGGAAATGGAGAGGGTGGACTCGACCTTCTGGGCTGTCGTCAGGATCGTCCAATATATGAACAAGCCTGTTTGTAAATGTTGGAGCCCCTCTACTTTGTTCGTTTCTATGGCTGTTGGCCATGCAGAGGCTGAAATGCATTTTTCAGGCCCTACAGCCTTGCGTCCTTTCTTGTGCATGCTTGAGAACAGTGTCCTGTTGATTAGAGAGCCCAAGCCGTCAGTCTGGGATGAAATTAAACAGAGAATGAGCATGACTCTCTTCGTTTTGATATTGTACATGCAGTGCGTATGTGCAATTTGTCAGCAGGTTAGAGAGCTTTGTCTGTATCCAGAAGGTTGTTGATTCTAATCCTGTGACACATCACCATTGGGCCCTTGATTATGACCCTTAATTCAACTGCTCCCGGGACATCGGCTGACCCTGCTGTCTGACCCCAAGCTTTCCTCAGTTATACGTCACTTTGGATAAAAGTGTCGGCTAAATAAATAGACAACAATGCAATGTTTTGCAAAAAACTCCTTTGATGGATTTGTGAGTAAATTCGATCAGCTCTTGCTGTACTTTTAATGTTGAAACTGACATACACATGGGTTAAAATGACATTATCAAGTCAGTTTTGTGGCTTTTTGGCTAAGAGGCAGTTTGAATAATGATTATAATTATTTGAAATAACAAGGAAATTAGTCATCCAAGAATCCAGAAGGCATATTTTAATAGCCAGTATTCTGTTCAAAGCTTTTCTCCCCACTCGGGACTGCAATGGTCATCATTTCACCGGTAAAAATAAAGATAAATTACTGATAAACACCTTTAAATGAATGTGTGTGTAGTTTGTTAAATTAGTTACTCCTGCGAGATCTCATGTTAGGCTCTGGTACCGGAGGGTTCCTTGGTTGCCTTGTTGGTTAGTTGGCTGGATGGTTGGTTGGTTGGTTAAGCACCGTAACCTGAGCAGGTCCTGTTGATTAAGTTCTCCCACAGTGCGCTCACTAACCACCACCCCTGGGTAATACCCCCCCTCAAAGGCAGTTTCTCATTTTCCCCACAGAATGCAGCCAAGCAGGCGGCTGCCGCAGCCACGCAGACCATTGCAGCAGCACAACATGCGGCCTCATCTAACAAGAACCCAGCCGCGCAGCAGCAGCTGGTGCAGAGCTGCAAGGTAAGCGAGAGAGCGAGAGGCAGGCCAGGCTCTGCTCTACCCCACCCAGGTCTCCCCGAGGTCTCTCCTCCCACGCAGCCCGGAATCCTTTCTTATTTACAGAATACTTTTTTGCTTATTTTTTTCCCCAGAAAATTTCAGATTTTTTTTAGTTGCTTAGTCGAGCCTTTGGTTTTTTTTGTAGTTGTGATTTTATAGACCTGTGTGTGTTGGGGGGGGGGGGGGTTGTAGTTACCACATTGTGGGAATCAGATGCATGCATCTGTGTGTGTCTACGCATGTGTGTGCACACAGTCATATCTTTCGTATTGCTTCTGTTTCACTTCCTTATATGGTCTGCAGATGATCACAGAAGACAAATCAATGTCATTGTGCATTGTGCTGAATGTTTGTGTTGTTGTTTGACTGACAGGTTGTTTTTTGTTGCCTTGAGGGCATCACCTGTATGATGTGGTCGACGGGCTCTATTTGGAGGCCTGGGGTGGCTTAGGGGAAACCGCGTCCTGCAGTGACCCCTAGAGTGCGGTTGGGGAAACGAGGGCAGTGTGACACGTCTGCTTTGTGTACGGCAGGTGGTCGCAGACCAGATCCCCATGCTGGTCCAGGGGGTACGAGGCAGCCAGTCGCAGCCGGACAGCCCCAGCGCCCAGCTGGCCCTCATCGGAGCAAGCCAGAACTTCCTACAGGTGGGGGGGGGACACACTGGTGGTCTGAGCCCCCGCTCCACACAGGGCAGCTGAAACTAGACAACAAGCTTCTATTTTATATAATTGACATTTAATATACTTTTAACAATTTTAACATTTATGGTTGAGGCTAAAATGCTGTGTAGTAACAGATTATCTGTGCCCCCCTCCCCAGCCTGGAGCGAAGATGGTGACAGCAGCCAAGGCCACCGTGCCAACCATCAGTGACCAGGCGTCCGCCATGCAGCTCAGCCAGTGCGCCAAGAACCTGGCCAACGCCCTCGGGGAACTGCGTACCGCCGCCCAGAGGGTGAGGCCCTGCCCCTCAGGCATGGGCGCCTGAACTCACCTGTTCGGGAAGCCGGCGCCAAGGCCCCGTGTGTTCATGTCTGCTGGGAAAACTTTAATACTGGAGTAAATGGTGGCCTGTGGATTTGTACATTAACGGTGTGAAGAGGGAACGCCCCTTCGTGTCTGGTTGGGGCGTCTTTGCAGGCTGCTTTCGTTATTACTTTATCATGATGATGATGGTGAATTTTGGAACAGTGGGCTGATGAGACTGTCGACAAGCCAGACTCATTCTAGTGTCAAAGTAAACACACATAAGAGTGACTACCGAGTAAAAATGCGTCATTCAAAAACGGCCGACGTGATCGTAGTCAGATAGTAACCTTGTGGGTAGCTGCAGACTCTCACCCAGACCCGTCATCTTGAGTTTGAGGACGGCGAGTTGTCAACTTCCTGTTCCCAGGCAGGCTTATCTAAATAGCCGCCGCATGCGGCATGTGCCAGAAGGCCCTGCTATGTGAACTCGAGCCACACTCCTCATTTCCTGTCTGAACAGGCACAGGAAGCCTGTGGCCCCCTGGAGATCGACAGCGCCCTCACCGTGGTGCGTGGTCTGGAGAGGGACATGCAGGAGGCCAAGGCATCGGCCGCGGAGGGAAAGCTCCGCCCACTGCCCGGGGAGACGGTGAGAACACCAGAGCCCACACCTGCAAGCAATCGCTCCCACGCCCTTTTACCTCTCTCCATCCCCCGCCCGGGGGGGGGGGGGGGGGGGGGGGGGGGGGGGGGGGGGGGGGGGGGGGGGGGGGGGGGGGGGGGG
>JAODJX010000119.1:989315-1001004 GCA_026776945.1 Isichthys henryi | reverse complement strand
CATCTTCATGTAGCCAAGACTTTGGTGATCAGATATCTGGGATCAAAACACACTGCCACCATTGCTTACTATGTACATGTTTCTGCAAGTGTTCCAAACTGCATTTTGCAATGTCTATACTTTGATGTCAAATTACAGACTTAACATAAATCTGACACATTTACAATATTCATTAACATTACGATGAGTGTAATGCCAAAACAAATATAGAAGAAATAATTTATTTGCCATCTATTAAGTTTATGATACTTAAAGAAATGTATGATCATGCCCCAGTCAGTGGAAGTGTGTTCCCTACCCCTAGACCCCAGAGGGTTAAGTAAACACCCGGATAATCACGTTGTGTAACTCTCTTCATCAGCCATTATGAAAGTACCTTATGAGACCAGCTTATTTTGTAACGACTTGATGAATAAGCAGGTCAGTCCAGTTAGGTTTCGTTGCTAAATGCGTCTTCATGTGGATTATGCACACTCACAGGCAGCCCATACCCAAGAAGCCCTGGACGAGTCGGTGCAGATGATGAAAGAGGCCGTGGACGACCTGGCCGCCACCCTCGGCGAGGCCGCAAGTGCTGCAGGGGCAGTCGGCGGCATGGTGGATTCCATCACGAAGGCCATGAACAAGATGGAGGATGGACCAGCAGATGAACCAGAGGGTGCCTTTGTGGACTACCAGACCACCATGGTGAAGACAGCTAAGGCCATTGCAGTTACTGTCCAGGAGATGGTAAGGGACCTTTTTTTGTGTTGATACCTAACGTTGGTGGGAACTGACAACATTTACGTTTCCTAAAATCAATGTACGATCTAAGTAGCCCTGCCTCCCTTTTGGGTGGGAGTTGTTGCTTTGCATCCATTACAGGTTTTCGTGTTTACCTCTTTTCCATAAATGACTTTCAGGTGACCAAATCCAACACCAATCCTAATGAACTCGGAGGCCTGGCAAATCAGCTGACGAACGAATTCGGAGAGCTTGCCAGCGAAGCGAAATGTGCAGCCATAACAGCTGAGAGTGACGAGGTACAGGTCCAGCTGAGCCGAAAACAGAGAATTGGGGTCCCATGTCTTAAACTACTGGTATTACTGGATCAAAATCCAAAATACAGTAGCGTTTAATCTATTCTTTTGACATGTGCCGTCTATTCCCAATGTCAGATCGGCTCGAACATCAAGAAACAGGTCCAGGAGCTGGGCTTTGGCTGCACTAGCCTGGTGACCAAGGCTGGAGCCTTGCAGTGCAGCCCCAACGACTCCTTCACCAAGAAGGAGCTCATTGAGAGTGCCCGCAAGGTCTCGGAGAAGGTGAGAAACCTCTGCTTTGAGTTCTGTGTACCCTGGCTTTTATAATGGGCCAGGAATGCAAGAGTACAATGGGAGCTACTATGGTCTAGATCTGATTATTTATACATAAAACATAACATTACGAAATTTAAAAAGTGATCTGTTCTTATTGCTAAATATGCGCAGTCGTCTTGGTTGGCTAATGCTTGAGGCTATGGAAAGCCATGTTCATTGCCAGTATTTTAAAGGATCCTCATTAGGTTGCTGTAGTGTATACCTGTGTTGTCTGATTTATCTGATTTTGCAGTTTCTTCTCTCTAGAAGAGCAGAACCAAACTCTCTTCTTCCTTCCTGCTGCAGGTGTCACATGTGCTCGCTGCGCTGCAGGCCGGTAACCGTGGCACCCAAGCCTGCATCACAGCAGCCAGCGCCGTTTCTGGCATTATCGCCGACCTGGATACCACCATCATGTTCGCTACTGCGGGCACCTTGAACAGGGAGAACGCGGAGACCTTCGCTGACCACAGGTAACGTCGGTGGTGTCTTTGTCTCGACCATGTGTTCCGTTCCCATGCTGCATTGCTTGATGGCATCAAACCCTCTGCTCCCTGTCCCGTATCCAGGGAGAACATCCTGAAGACCGCCAAGGCCTTGGTGGACAACACCAAGCAGCTGGTATCCGGGGCTGGGGCAGGTCAGGAGAAGTTGGCACAGGCGGCTCAGTCGTCCGTTATAACCATCACCAATCTGGCGGATGTAGTGAAACTAGGAGCAGCGAGCCTGGGGGCCGAGGACCCCGAGACACAGGTGAGTTTTCGCATGGGCAGCACTTAGAGCCGCTCTCAATACCTACATTGCCTAATGATCAGAATGGAGCATTGAAATTGTTGAGATTGTTGAAATGTGTGTTGTGTTTACACAATTCCTGTTTGTCCTCTTCACTTCACCATTTTTGTGGAGGCCCCTTATTCCCCACCTGCCTTTGCTTTCCATCCGGATGTAGGTATACTTTTTTGTTTTCTGGGACTGAATTAAATTTCCGTGTCTTTTTGACAGTGAGTTTCCATTGTTTTGTGGTTGTGAGTGTGTGTTTTGGCATATATTGTTGGAACGAAGAAAAGGTTCTGGTTAACAAAATATTATTTTTTTTAAATATATATATATATAGTAGCGGGGTAAAGAAGTAATGGCATGTGGCAGATCAGAATGACCTCAGGCTTTTCTATCTCATGTTGGCCAATACCCAGTTCAGACACTAGGTGGTGTCAGTTTTCATTCCAACTTGAAATAAAACTAAATCGTATCTGATTGGACTACGCATCCTGGTCTTTCTTGTGTAGGACTCTAGAGGCCTTGGAAAGATCCTCTTGCATAGTACCTGGTGTCCAAATGACCAATTTTGTAGCCTGTAAAAATAAATAACTAATGGAACCCATGTTCATGGTTATACTTTGACAGGCATTTTGACATCTTCTTGTATTGTGGCATTAGGCCATTGCTTTTTCTCTATGCCCAGATTGACTGAGACAGTCAGCCCACCCTGCTGGCCCCTATAGGCTGCCTGTCACCCATGATAGATTCTCCTGGCCTTTCCCACACATGCTGCCTTCCTTCCTTTGTTGGAATCATGAAAGCTAGACATTCATGAGCCCAGGGTGCCGGAGAAGCCTGTGTACATTTTTATAAAAACAAGCCCAGATAAACCGTCATTGAACGTGCATGGAAGTGGGACTAAAGCCTTCCTCTGAGAATTAAACGACATTCGCCGTCATGCCATTGCATGATTAATCACTTGGTTTTAGACTAACAGTGCATCTGTTGCCTTAAAATAGCTATTAGCTGAACGCAGTGCACAGCAGATGATTTTATCGTCCTATTACGATTATGCTTAATGTAGCTTAACGTGCTAAAGATCTTCGTAAGTTTCACATGGAATCGATCAGTGTAATGTCATATTTTGTTACACTGTGTCTTATTCATCAGCACTGGATTAGTGTCCTTCAGAAGCCTCTGCTTCTTACTATTTCTACTCCCACCTTTGCTGTGCTTGAAAGGACGACCTGTCGTGCGTTCAGTCTGAGAGATGGCTGCCGTAGCACCTACGCCAACCATCTGAATGAACAGCAGGGGTCAGTGCGCCACCCTCGTGAGGTGATTCCATCCTTTAGTGTCGCTGCTTGTTCTCCTCAGGTGGTCCTCATCAACGCCGTGAAGGACGTGGCCAAGGCCCTCGGCGATCTCATTAGCGCCACCAAGGCCGCGGCAGGCAAACCTCACGATGACCCCGCCATGCTGCAGCTCAAAAGCTCTGCTAAGGTAGGGCATCCTACTTCTTTTGGAGAATCACTTTAATGAAATCCCATGATTTTGGCTCCTGGAGTTACTGCTGAAAGATTTCCTCGGTTAAGGTTTTGACTTTTGTCAGTTTTACTCAATAACCCCAAGTACTGCTGTAAGTAGCGTTTGTGCTACCAAAAATAGTTTTATATGCCGTAAATTACTGTATCTTCTTGCACATTCCCATGCACTTGCAATATATCTGCATCCACTGTCAAATACTGTACCACTTAATGGTCACTCCGTAATAATTTGTATTCTCAGTACCTTTCATCATCATTTTTATAATCGTTAATTATCATTACTATTGCCAGTTTTGTCAGTCTTATTATTCTTTATACTTCATCCTATTATTTTGTTTTTCGCATTGTGGTCTCATGTGTAAGATGCTGGATACCTACATTTTCTTAGAGATCAATGTAGTATCTGTTTGTCTGTATGTATTGTCTGTCAATATCTATCTATATCTGTGTATCTGTCTGTCTATTTCATTCAAAAATATAGACAGCTGTATACTATTTTGGATGGTAGGTAACACTGCAGAAGCTTGTATCAGTTTCTCAGCTCATAAACACGTTATAGAGACTTCTGTCTACGTCATTAATCACAGCCAGTGAGGGGGGTGGGGCTTTTCACAGTTGCTCCCGGTTAGCATTTGAAACACATCTGACTGCGGACCGATATTCAGGATGGTCACTAATCGTTCTTTGGGGCATCTATCAGCAGCTGAGGAGTAATACTAGCCTAATCTTTCTGATTCCTTTTTAAAATGTGGGTCAGCAAAAAAATACATTCAGATAGTTTCCATGAATATAGAATGAAGAGTTAAACACTTTCCTGAAAGTGGTTGATCGAGAAGGGCTCCTTGAATTTGAATACTGAAGACAGCTTCTGTTTAGGTGATGGTGACCAACGTGACCTCGCTCCTGAAGACCGTGAAAGCTGTGGAAGATGAAGCCACGAAAGGAACGCGAGCCCTGGAGGCCACGATCGAGCACATCAAGCAGGAGCTGGCCGTGAGCATCTCCACGATTGGGCCACACACCCGTGGTCGATGATTTCCATTCTTCTGCGGGGCGACTTATCTCGCCATATCTGAACGTCCCACCCTCTTTTCACTTGCAGGTTTTCAGCAGTGCTGACCCGCCCCCAAAGACAGCCACCCCGGAAGAGTTCATCCGCATGACCAAGGGCATCACCTTGGCGACGGCCAAAGCAGTGGCTGCTGGGAACTCTTGCCGCCAGGAGGACATCATCGCCACGGCCAATTTGAGCCGGAGAGCGATCGCTGACATGCTGCACTCCTGCAAGGTGAGAAGGGCGTGTGCTGACTCTAACAAGCTATTTAAAGGTTAACGAATCTTTAATCTTTAACAGCTAAATGTGCAGTTCTGCAGACGACCTTTTCACGGATCACATTATTCAGACTCTTACTCATCTGTATTATTAAAATACTGCTGTTATGCTGTCATCATAGCATATAAAATGCCACAAGATATAAAATGGGATATAAAAATGTTTAAAGGTTTCACACATCTGCACACATCTGTTCAATTCCAGGAAAAACAAGAATGATAGAAAGACTCTTAAGATGCTTTTCCATGTTATTGCATGTTTTCATTTTTTTTAATAGATGTTTTTAATTAAGAATACATTATAGATGCCTTTGTTTTATGGTAAATCTTTATACTGAATGAAATGCATATCGCCCCCTGGTGCTTAGGGTTAGCATATGGATTTGGATGCTGAATCACTGATCCCACAGTAACATTTTTGTTGTCTTTCCCGCTTCAGCAAGCTGCCTACCATCCCGACGTTGGCATGGAGGTGCAGATGCGTGCCCTGCGCTTCGGAAAGGAGTGTGCCAGCGGCTACCTTGGCCTTCTGGAGCATGTGCTGGTGGTGAGCATGACCTTTCAGTTCTGCCGCCGTAGCCGGTCCAGTTCGGGCCTTTGGGGCGGGATCTTTTTACGATCGCCACAAGACCCAAGGCCTGCCAGCCTGCTCCCTACATCACATCA
The DNA here is from genome assembly GCA_026776945.1 of Isichthys henryi. Taxonomy (NCBI): domain Eukaryota; kingdom Metazoa; phylum Chordata; class Actinopteri; order Osteoglossiformes; family Mormyridae; genus Isichthys; species Isichthys henryi. The sequence continues at coordinate 995,363 of JAODJX010000119.1, read as the reverse complement.
GTCAGATACCGACATGAAACCGGAACCCTGGAAACCTCTTTGGGCTTAATCCCTGCGTTGAATACATGTCTCTGCCCCCCTGTGCGTAACGGGCTTTTCCAGCGATGCCGTATCGGTTACTTTTGGGGATTTGCAGCATTACCAGCTTGCACGTACAGAGAGGTAGCATTTGCCTGACCTTTTAAGACGTTGCTCCGGTGTCAGGGTAAGACGCATCAGCTCATCACGTCTCCGTCTCCTTCTCAGCCCAGGCAGGAGTTATAAGAAATGGCGCTAATATTTGTTTAGCCTTGGGATGTTATTTTGACGATTTCTCCCACACGCCTTTCATAGGAGGCTTGTTGAGGCAATGACGCCCATGTTCTAAAGCGACAAGTTCCAGGCGACTGGTTACATGGGATTGATGGGTAAAGCCAAGACTCGCACTGGGGCAAGACCCCCGAGCTGTGGCGAGCGAATGAGCAGGTGCATGCTGCCAGAGGAATTTGGAAGTCCTCTAAAGTCTGACATTTTGGTTTTCGATCTTTGGATAAACGGTACAAAATCGTCATTGCGTCATCGGCAGAGGAAGTGAAATGCGGGCCAAGAGGAACCAGCCCCCGCAAATCCCCGGGTGTTCCCGTTATAAAGACGTCAAAGGCAGCGGTTTTGCCGCTTTTTAAATAAACGTGTCACGCCTGGATCCTCTGGTGGCCTCCATGTTTGGCCCCCTGCTGGTTTTTTGGAGGCCGCAGCTTTTGCAGTAGAATAACAGTAGGATCCATGAAAGAATGTACAACCGTGTCACAAGTTTGGCTATTTGTGCTCAAAAGTACTCGGGGTGGGGAGCGTTCCTATCCAGACAAATTTCCTGCTGCGTTCCGCCAACTCCCGCCCGCCACCGCACTGTGTTGAATCTCTCATTCCTTTTTTATGGCATCGAAAATGTAGAAAAATGATTGAAGTGAGCTTCCTGTCAGCAGTATGTTTATTGCAATGCTTAATGTCAAAAGGCAGCATGAAAATAGATGCACTTATGGATTAAAAAAATTATTGAAGAACAGAGAATCACTTAAAACTCATGCACTCCTCTTCATATGCTGATTTTTTTGCTGCGGGCATCGGATGTCATTTTAAAATGATCTCTGGAAGTGTTAAGTTCTGAAATATGTGTGATGATTCAGATGGTTACTGTGCCGTTGGTGTTTATTTATTCTGTCCGTCTTCCTCGTCTGGTTCACTTCTCCATTCGCACGGCGGTAGCCGGTAAGTGACAGGAAATGCTGCTTCTGGTTGACCTGCACGAGTGTGGACCTGCATCTTGAATTGCAGCAGATGCCTGCAGTTTTTAAATCAGAAAAATTTATTTATTATTCCTTATAATACGGCATAATTTATCAACCCAGAGTTACTTACCCACCCTTCAGTCTGCAATTAACTTTGTGCACAAGATGAATTTTACATTGTAATTAGAGTGAATTTAGAGTGAGTTGTAATCCCTAGTTTAATTTCAATCCCTGTTGAATCCCCTAGTGTGATACCTTGGACTGTTTTGTGTGCAGTACTGAAATTTGATTGGGTGACATAACAAGCAGTTTGACCAATCTGAAGTGACGACACGCCCCCGGCACCTAACACGCTCCAGCCGCCAAACGCCTCAGTGTGTCACTCACACATTCAGGGTCAGTCTGCTTGCTTAACATTCAGTGGCGCCTCCTCTCCCAGAACAAAAGTCTAAATCACAATTAAATGGGTTCATTTATGGCGACCCAGAGACCCAGCGCACATTTCCCAGGCATTCATCTCTCTGCTGACTTGCTCTGCCGCTAACATGGCCAACTAATCATAATGTGAAAATATAGCTTTTTGTGGGTTAGTTCTTTAGATGGCCCTGTCAACAGTGCTGTTTTGGTAGCAACCATTTCCTCAGATGCTAAATGTGTCTAGGCAAAGCTAAAACAATGACTTCTTCCTTAATTTTTTGTGTTTGCCTGGTTTTCTGCTGTCGTCATTCTGGTGGAGTGAGGCGTCACATGATGCCGGGCCTGTGCCTTTAGACAGCTCCGCGACGCAACCTCCCCCCCCCCCTCCACAGCAGAATGATGCATCATTTTATAGATGAGAAACACAGATCTCAGACCTTGGAAGCCAGGGTGTGTGTGTTTGTCAGCATTTGTGTGAGCAGACATTCAGTTATAGAAACTGGTATTCCAACTGTTATGAGTCGTTGACAGATACATGCATTATGTGCTTCTTAATTCAACTCATCCTAGTATGTGTGTGTGTGTGTGTGCGTGTGTATGTATGTTTGTGTGTGGGTTTGCACAGATCACATTTGGGGACCAAAATGTCCCCAAAGTGCGGTAAAACCTGTAACTTCCTTACTTTTGGGGACACTTCTTCAAGTCCCCATTTGGATAACCTCAATTTTATAAAAATCTGTGAATGCAATCAAAAAAGTAAGTGCCAAAAATCTTGTATTTTGGTTGGTTGCTTATTTTTAACGTTAGGGCTAGGTAGGGTTTAAGGGTGTCGTGATTGGGATTAGGGTTTTTCCCATGGAATTGAATGGACGGTCCCCATTTAGATAGTATGACCAACACGTCTGTATGTGTGTGAGACATTGGTGAGTTTATTTATCATGCTGACGTATATGTTTGAATGGGGAGTGGTTTTTACATTGTGTGTGTGTGTGTGTGTGTGTGTTTGTGTGTGTGTGTTCACTAGTGTTTTTCCTCCACATACATGTTGTAATGTTCCTGGTGTGTTTCTTATGCATCCCGTTCTGTGTATTTGCTGCTTGGTAGTTCATTGGTCAGTTAGCTGTACCAGGCCCCGCCCCCTGGCCACTCCCAGCATTCCTCTGCCACGGCTCTCCCCTCCTCCCCTCTTTTCTGGCCATTTGGGCTAAGCTCTCCCGTCGCATGCCAGGGCGTTGGCAGGTGATGGGACAGCCACCCTACATGTCCCGCCCCAGTCTGTCCCCTTTACCCCATTCCGAGGGTAAAGCGGCCCTCGTCCTTCCAGCCAGGCCGCCCATACTGGTTTATTAGGGCTGCTGCTAACTGGAAATGTTCTGTTTGTTTATTTGTGTAGGCTGGCCCTAATTTAACACCTTTCACTTTGTGCCAAAACCTTAAGAAGAACCTTGTGTTTTTGTGGTTAGATTACACACAATATGTTCAGCATAAACTTTGCCTAGACTGCAACATGGCACTGACACAATTAGTTTTTGTAATAGTAAATACATTTTGCTTAACAATACTCATCACCTTTAGCCAGCAACAGGGTATTTCCCCTTTGTGGCAGTTCTATCGCACTGTGGTAGAGGGTGTTATACACAAAGTAATATAGCCACCTGAGTAGGTCTTTGTCAGAACTTCCCATGAGGTAACCCTGTTGTTTTTCTTCCTTTGTCCAGATCATCCAGAAGCCTTCCCACGACCTGAAGCAGCAGTTAGCGGCCTACTCCAAACGCGTGGCGGGCTCTGTCACCGAGCTCATTCAGGCTGCAGAAGCCATGAAGGGTAACCCAACCCCCTCCGCCTGCCTGCTCCTCAATCTGTAGGCCCCGCCCCATTATCCAAGACCCTGCCCCCAGCTACCAAATGCTCCACCTACTCGTATGTCCATGTGATTGACCTTCCCCTTGCAGCCAGCTGAGCCGTTTGCATACCTCTGAGGCAAATTACTTTATTCACACTTTGTCACAATTAAAAAATCTCTGCCAAAGCAGAGGGCAGAAGGAGGCATTAGTACAGCTTCTGGGAAGAAACTGAGGGTAACTTCACTGTCTTCCAAGAAACGAAGGACTGCATGAGCAAGATTATATATTTTGTGGCATGCTTTGTTGTATCGAAATCACCCATTATAATGAGTGAGTGAAACGCAACCCTCCTCGCCTGACATGTGATAATGTCACATTCTGACTTGGCAGCTGGCGTGAGAGAGACGTGGCTATATCAGACACGCGCCCATGTAAAAACAGCGTTGCTAGTACACGCTGTCGCTTTTGGAGAATTAAAATAATTTGCGTAATTTAACGAGAAGCTGTTTAACGACAAATGTAAATAAAATTTGTTTTTGATGATGGAAACTATTATTGGCAAAGATTCACACATATTTTGTCAGTTTAAAACACCAAAACGTTAAATTAAAATTAAAACAACGTACTTATGTGCGGTGTTCTCCAGCTGTGCATTTCCATGGTAACCATTCCCGCCTCATCGTTTCATCAGCCAATCAGGGGATTACATGTTCAGGTGAATGGTGACTCTTTTATGGAGCTTCTGTTTTTACAGTATTTCACCCCCCCTCAACCACAGGGACGGAGTGGGTGGACCCCGAGGATCCCACGGTCATCGCCGAGAACGAGCTGCTGGGGGCGGCAGCCGCCATCGAGGCTGCCGCCAAGAAGCTGGAGCAGCTGAAGCCCAGAGCCAAACCCAAGGTGATGACCTTTTTTCCACCCACGTCAAGCTCTTAGCACCCCCCCCCCTGCAGGGCTTGGTGGGGGTTGGTGGGCTGCCTCTGGACTGGACTGGAATGGAATGATGTGGTGAAAGCCTGTCTGTGACAAATGAGGTCTTGAGTATCTGGCCAGACGGACAGGCATCCTTCAAGTCAACCTTAGTAGAGAATGACTCGACCGATAAGTTATACATCAGCTCTGCGATGTAAACCGATCCTTGGCCGTTCAGCCGTATCGCGCATTTCTGTCCAGTTCTGGCCGCAAAGATGCGCTCGTCACGAAATTTCTTTAATATATATTTTTTTGTTTTTATTGGCAGGAAGCGGACGAGAGCCTAAACTTCGAGGAACAGATTCTGGAAGCTGCCAAGTCCATTGCCGCGGCGACCAGCGCCCTGGTGAAGGCTGCCTCGGCTGCCCAAAGGGAGCTGGTGGCCCAGGGCAAAGTAGGTCCCCTTCACCCGTACAGGTTCCGATCCCCATCACCCGCTCCCAGGGTCCCAGCTGGGGTCTTGGCAGTGTCCGTCCTCCCTGACGTTCATCTCCCTGTCCCCTGTAGGTGGGCGCCATTCCTGCCAACGCCGTGGATGATGGACAGTGGTCCCAGGGCCTTATCTCTGCTGTGAGTTTTCCCACACGGATGTACATTCAACTCGGCCAGTTCATGTGAATGAAATTCATGAATCAAAACTGTTCATTGTTCAAGGGAAGTCATAATTTTATATTAAAATGTGGACAAAAGATTTTACAGGTTCAGTGACTAACATCATTACTCCAGTGATATAATATAATAATGGCTTTTCTAAGTCCCTCTGCCCTCATTGTAACTCACTGCCATATCCCGGTAGGCTCGAATGGTTGCCGCGGCAACCAACAACCTGTGCGAGGCGGCGAACTCGGCAGTGCAGGGCCATGCCAGCGAGGAGAAGCTCATCTCCTCGGCCAAGCAGGTGGCCGCTTCCACTGCCCAGCTGCTGGTGGCCTGTAAGGTCAAGGCTGACCAGGACTCCCAGACCATGAAGAGGCTTCAGGTCAGACCCCCTGGCATCTCATCCAGTCCAGCCCATTACAAACAGTCAAACTTAAATCCTCCAACCAGTACACATCAGCTGCTAAATAGTCAGTTTTTAACAAACAACAAGCAGGATCTTGTAGACAATTGTAGACAAATAATATTTATTATTATTGTAGAAGCATATTTCAGTGATGCAGATAATGCCAGGGATGCTCACATAGTAGGAGCTCCTGGTCTAATTTCGGAAATTGTGCTTGACATTTACACTTATTGTTAAGTTCATGGGTCATTTTGCACTCTGAGAATCTTCTCATCTCTTTCCTGACTCGACTTGTACCGATACTTTAAAATCTGCTGACCTTAGGGCTTCTATTTTAATTACTGCGTAAGAAACCTTTTGTTTTACGACCGCCTCCTCAACAATAAGGTGAAATGAAGTACAACTAGAAAGCCTAGAGTCAAAAATAGCCAAGGTAAAGGAGGGTGTTTCAATTTCTAGGATTACATGGCGGGGGGGGGGGGGGGGGGGCGGGGGGGGGGGGGGGGGGGGGGGGGGGGGGGGGGGGGGGGGGGGGGGGGGGGGG
>JAODJX010000119.1:979094-989215 GCA_026776945.1 Isichthys henryi | reverse complement strand
AATTTCTTGGATTACATGGCAGCCCCCCCCCCCCCCATATGTACAGCTGTCACGTTAGGATTAGGCAGTTCTGTATTTAGACCAGGTTACTTCAGAACTCCCACCCAACCTATCTGCAGTTGCCAGATGATACATCAGAATCAGTTGGGTGCTGAGATCAATGAGGTTGGTTGAACTTGTTCTGAAGAGCATCAGGCTGTAGTATTCATTAATGGCCTGCATCATGTGGAGCACCTAACCGTGTTGCAGGGTTACTGGCACCTCCTGACGCTGCGGAGATCCTGTCCACTTGCAGCGAAGTGTGAAGGTCATCGTCCATACAGAGTTTGCAAAGACGCCTTTCTTGGGCATCTCTAAACTGCAAGGAACAGGGTCGCTTCATCGCCTCCTAAAATAATGAGGTGTCCAGCGCTCTCCCCTTTGTTTGCCTATGGGGCAGAGATGCTTTGGCATGTTTGGTCAAGAGGGTCTAGCAAGGTCAGCACAAGTATGAATAAATACTTTGTAAAGTCACTCTGGGTGGGACAGAGAATAGAACCACATGACATGGGAATGGGGGATGGAACACGGAAGATTTTTGGGGATGGCAGTGGAGAGAGTTTATAAAAACTGTGGGAGGCATCAGAGTTGAGTCACGGAAAGGCTGATTGTTTATGCAAAATTCATTCCCAGTCACATGGGATGAAGGCACCAATGTAGTGGGCTTCACGTGACCATTCCCCCATCCTAGGAGGTTCGTCCCCAAACCTCACTGTCTGCAAACTCAACACTGCCATCAAATGTGTGTCAAGTCTTACTCGCACTCACCACAGTCAGGATATAAATGTGGGTTCAAAGGATAAACTTTGTTTCATTTATACATGATGCATTTTAGCTCTCGAAGCTTAGCACATATAACTCAAATCTCATCATTTATCAACAGAAGACATCTATTTCACCAAGCAGGCCTTAGTAGTTACACTTTGTATTCTGAAACCTACAGGGTTCTAATCCCTGTCTAGAAATAGGGCCTCCATAAAGCAACATGGCGTGTTTACCACCCCGAACTGGACAGTGGGACCTCTCGTGTTCTCTCAACCAATCAACGGAAACTTATCTTGTCCGGTGCTTAACGCGCAGCTGCTGGGTAACGTCTCTATGTTTGTGTTTAATGTCCCTCCACCTGAGTTTCCTTCAGGCCGCTAAGATTGTCACTTGAAACCCGAGCCTTGGATTCGGATGACTGTCAGCTCCGTAACAGACTGATATTTTCTGCAGGCCTGAGTTATTGATGAAAAGCTGCGGAGGGAGAAAAAAAGAAACTCCTGTTAGCGATTCGTTGGCTATGCTACAGATATTTATTTTCCAGTCTGCCTAATTTAAGAGGTATGGGGTTTGTTGCCGAGCCAAAATGGATATAATGCAGGGGGGACACAGGCCGGCAGAGCGGCACAGTGACAGCAACAGGTGGCCCGGCCACAAGGACTGGGTGCAGCTATTTTATTGGCCGACGGAGTCGACAGTCATCCAAAATATCTTCTGTAATTGGGCAAGTCAGAATGAGAAGGTATAAAGAATCAGGGGTAGGGATACGTCAAAATGACACTGTTCATTGTTGAAGTAGAAGGAAAATAGCGTACAGGATGATCATTATTCGCTGGGGGCGGTTGTGTGGCTCATTGGGTTAGGATGCTGTGCTTGTAATACGATGGTCGCTCGCTCCAATCCCAGTGTCAGCAGAGTGACTTCATGACTGGGCTCCTGAGCGAGGCCCTTAACTACCGATTGCGCCAGGAACTTTATGCCCCTGCTTGTTCAAAAAAATATGTACATCGCTTTGGATAAAAGCGCCTGCTAAATAAATAGATAGAATAGAACACAGACCTGTAAATTAAAATACTTGTGTGATTAATCTGGTAGTTTGAAATGACACATAGGCCTCGTTTTTCATTCAGCCTGCAAATGCTTTTTATGAATATTTCATACCAAACGATAATGGAAAAATATCTCTGTCACCTGGTGTAGAATGAGTCTGAATCCGCCGTGTCCATTTAGAAAGCATTTCCTCCTGGCCAGTAAATGTTCTCCTTGGTTTTCACTCTTCATTTTAAGAAGACGCTGTCTTCACACATTTTCCGGATATTAAAAAGGTGACGTAACCATTGCGCCAGCCTTCGGAATGCATTCTGCATCTTCCTGGGTGTCAGAAGACCTGCGCTGGCCAGCATGGCGACATCACCCCTACGGAGCCTGAAAAGGCAAAAAAAATGGTTGTTTGCGATCTGCTGCCTGCCAGATGTATGTCTCCCCTCCGATGAGTCACTGTGAGCATCACTTCTGCTCTTCCAGCATTGCCTTTTAAGGCCATTCGAGAAGGACCAGGAAATACGGGTGTCTTGGTTTCCTTCGAGACCTGGCAGACGTCTGCATTCCCATTACAGAATCGACTGTTTATTAACAATGAGGACAAGATGTAGTGATCTGAAGGAGCAGTGAGTCACTGCCTGGCAAATGCTGCTTATAAACCTTTTTATTTCACCCTGAGATCAGCCAGGACTGATTGATTTGTCCATTTACGTGAGCGTGGTTGAGAAATGGGTCGCTTGATTCTTTGGGCATTGTTGTCTGTGAATGCCTTGTGATGGGTTGGCACCCCACCCTGGGTTATTCCCTGCCTTGTGCCCCTAGCTTAAAGTGGTGATGGCCAGATGAAGCTTCATGAACCACTTGCTGTATTTTTTGACCCCACTAGGTGGTGCTCTCTGTTCAAAAAAGCATGCCCTATGCTCTGAAGCAAACCAAGAGCAGCATCTAGTGGGGTCAGAGAATGCAGCAAATGGTTCATGAAGCTTCATTTGGCCATCCCTAGCTTCGGGATAGGCTCCGGACCCCCTTGCATGGGACAAGTGGGTATGGACAGTGGTTGGACAACTACCATTGTCTATGATTGCTTCCCAACGACCATCTTCATCATTAACAAATGTGATTTAATCAATGCATTAAATCTGGGATTTCATTCTGTACTTGTATTGCAAGTTGTTGAAAGGGTACATATCTGATATGGGCTTGTATATATCGAATGAACAAAACTTGCTTATCCCAACATTTTTGAGATTAGTTAATGTGTCTTACTCCTTACTGTGCTCTATTGTTGAGTTGGTGAACTTCTTGACATGCTGGTGTGTCGGTAAGCTGAATATAACCAACACATGCATTTGCTTCTTCCAGGCCGCTGGAAACGCCGTCAAGCGAGCCTCGGACAACCTAGTGAAGGCAGCGCAGAAAGCGGCCTTCGACGTCCACGACGACCAGGATGTCGTGGTCAAGAACAAGATGGTTGGTGGCATTGCTCAGGTAAGCAGAGCATCGGGGCCTTGATGAGAGCCCTGCACACATGAAACTTTTCCTCATTTGGCCTTCTAGAGAGCCACCTGGAGCAGTTTTTGGAGTTAAGGGCCTTCCTCAAGGGCCCAACAAGGACATCATTACTCTGGCAGCCACGGGATTTGAACTGGCAACCTTCTGCAAACCGCAATAGACTCCCAACCCACAGCATAACACATCATTGTTACTGTTGATGATGTTAATTAAGAACCTCTCCCCCCCCCCCCCAGATCATCGCGGCTCAGGAGGAGATGCTGCGCAAAGAGAGGGAGCTGGACGAGGCCCGCAAGAAGCTGGCCATGATCCGGCAGCAGCAGTACAAGTTCCTCCCGTCAGAGCTGCGGGAAGATAGGCATGACCAGTGAGGGGTGCCGACCCGGCAAAGGACCCACGCGAGGTGGAGGCGAGTCAAGGCTCACGGCTGAGTAACCAATCGGCTGCTTATCCAGGCAGCGACATCATGGTATTATGCTTATGGAAGCAATATGGCTATGCGATCAAAGAAAACATGTTCGTAAAAGAGTTATATCGAGTTTTCTATTTTTATTTTTTTCTGTTCATCACACATAAAAAGCTTCATGGTGCCACTTGTTTGTTTGAATGATGTATGCAAATTTGTCGAAAAACTGTTTTTATGACTTCTATGTGGCTAACTTGGTGATTAACTGTAGGTTAGCATCCGCTCGCTCAGTCAGCGACCGTGGCTATAGCTTTATTGAAAAACGAAAAAAGAACAAAAAAAAACATCAATGCAAATTCATGTTTCAGCTTCAAAATGCATTTCGGTGAAGCACAAAACATACGCCTTCGCCAGGGTCTGTTTTTGCTGTCGCTTAATTATTAGGAAATTTCAGTTGTCCCAATGATGACTCGAGGGTAAGACTTTAACTCTTATTTCACTGAGTAATCAGACCCTCTGGAAGGTTCTGCAGAGAGCACCTTTCGACTGGAGCAGCAGGGCGAAACTTTACATACCCTCATCCGGGACATTCAGGGTGCAGCTGTTGCAGTTTGGACCAGAAGTGCAATGATTGATTTTTGCGTTGATACAATTCAAGAAGGCATACATATCATTTTTTTTTTAAAGCAATGAAATGTTACAAATGATATCTTCTATTAAATTTATATATTAATAAAGTGTCTGAGGTTTTTTCCCCAAAGGGTCTGCTTTTAGAGCAATGTATATTAACATTCAGTATATCTTGGTAGTTTTCCTGAGTTTTATTAAAATTTATAAATGGCATTTTTATGGCTAATGCTCAAAGGTCATGCTCTGCCCCCCTCCCCCACCGGTGTTTGTGCTACTCGCTGATATGTGCCTAAATTCCACAGATATGGATATTCTACATCGATATTAATATTATAGGTACAGATAAACAATTTCAGCATTTGAAATTGAATCGACAGTTTATCAATGTGATCTGATAAATATTTCTATAATAAATAATATATTTTATTTGTCCAGTGTTACCTGTATATGATCAAAGGCCTTTATCGTACCTTCCTGTCCAGTCGGATTGCCACTGCATCAGAAAAGTGCCTGTGTATGTATTTTATATGGTATTGTGTTTGTGATGGTTAACCTTTCCCTGTCTCCAAGTGCACTTATCAGATTCTTCAGTTTCTAAAGTCATGGAAGTCCACTTTCTTGGAAGTTGTCTTTTTCTCTCTCTCCTTTTCGGTCTTTATCTTTACTGAGAGTTTGTATAAGCTTTGCTCCATACAAACAGACTTGACAGACCTGAGGTTCAGACAATCTGTTGGTCAGGAGCATCTGGCTGGCCGAACATTATATTTTGGATTCTGTATTTTTTATTTTTTTTTTTCCATTTTGCATTTTAATTTTGATACTCTATCAATCAATTAACAGTGCTTTTGGGGGGACCCGTCTTTATGTAAAGAACAGTTACGTTTGGAAGCAGTTTCATTTAATAAAGCTGGTTTATAAAGAAAGGACTGATATCGTCATTTCTGACTGACTATTGTAAAACTGAGTGTGGTAATTTTATGTTTTAAACTGATGGCAGTAAAGATGAGCATGCGTTCAAAGAATAAAAAATTAATAAGCGCATTTCAGAAAACTGTACATACCGTTACAATGCGCAAGCTGGCATGCACTTCCCCGCCGTAAAACTTGTAGCATAAAAAGCACCGATACGAGACTGTTACGACGCGTATAAGGACGCGTGTAGATGCAGAATATAATCTGATGGACGCCTCCAGACAACATAAAGGATGCAATTACTTTATTAAAATGTACGAGTGTCTTTTGTTAAATCCCTTTACGTGGTTAAAAGCATGCCTTCGCCGGCATCCAAAAACCCACAAGCTGAAACTATTACGTAACTAAACGAACAGTCCGCAAGACATAAACATGTTAAATAAAATACACTAAACCGGCAGAAAGTCGACCACGGCAGTGATTTCACGGGATGGTTCGGGCTTCTCTCTGGAGATATATTTAGGACAAAATTTCATTCCAGTGTGATTTGAACATAAAGAGTAATCGCAGCCTCCCAAAGATGGACAAAATATCTGCGCTAAATTCTAAGGCGATTCTACAGAACAAATCACAGGCCGCCGACGTCAGGGACCCGACTGACCTCCCCAAAAAAGTCCCGCGCGGCTACGCGTGCCCCCCTGTCTCCCTCATTACCCACCCCGCACGCTTTGTTCTATCACTCGACTCCAGCTGCTCGCGGCGCCGCTCCACCACCTCCTCCTGTCTCTTTGGCGTCAACTTTCAACCACTTTTATTCCCGTTGGGCTCAAAAAACAAAAGCAACGATGGAGGCCATTAAGAAGAAAATGCAGATGCTAAAACTGGATAAGGAGAATGCCATGGATCGGGCTGAGCAAGCCGAGATGGACAAAAAGGGGGCAGAAGACAAATGCAAGCAGGTAAGTGTTGGTCATATCAGCAGCCTGATTAAATCAGTCCTGTCGAAGTTCCCCAGCCTTCAAAATTAATATTTTGTGTAAAAAAAAAAAAAAAAAAAAAAAAGCACCACAAAAAAACCCCGAACTTCACCTGACTTGCACGTATCATCTACCATCTGTCACAAGTATGTGCGATTAAAATCACTAGAATATTTACTTCTTTTAGGTAATTTTCTTGTAAATTATAACCATTAAAATATCTCTAACTTTAACATGATTTTGGCACGCTCAAAAACTGTTTTTTGTATTTTATACATATTTATATGGCCAATTAAAACGTGTTCAAGCATTGTAATCGTTTTTCCCGATCAGTAGGGTGGAAGTATAATTCGTCTTATTTAGTATCTATGCGGAGCGGCATGGTGGTGAGTGATGAAATGCAATTATAGATATGGATTCTTCATTTTGGTTAGGTCACCTAGAGCAAGGTGATCGCAAAGTGTTACGTTCCCTAACCCACAGCACAAGTGGACTTGATAGTTCATGGAGTCCAGCATGTATCTGTGAAATTAGATACTTTGTAAATGTATTATTACAGAATCAATGTAAAAGAAGTGGTTAGAAGTAACCTCTCCCTGGGCTTCATATTAAAAAAAGCAAAAGTATCCAGTTTCCTGACTTGACTTTCCAAGGAGACCCATTCATCTATTTTCCTGCCACTGATCCATAGATAGTCTAGTGGAGACTCACAGACCAGATGAAGGGGTTAATTTTATTTGTAGGTGTATTAGCTGTTGTGTTTTGGACTGTTCTATGGATAGGAGTGAGCACTAACATGAGTCATTTGTGTTTTAACATTCTCAAGGTCAGACTGATTGAGTACATACCAGATTTGTGGAGCAGATGTCAGTTGTGCTGCTGGACATGCCATGAATAGGAGGGAGTGGGGGGTGGGGACGGTCATACTGTTTTAATTAACCCTCTTCATGCAGGTGATGACACATCAGCACTGCCATCTTTTTCATCAGCAGATGGTGGATACCTTCAGTCAAAGTTTAGCGGTTTGGAAATGCCAGATCTTTGAATCATTTGGCATTATTGTTGAAGGCAACTGGAAGATGGATGAAACCAGCCTTCTGATCCTCATTTGAAGTTCTTCTCGTATTGCTTGCGTTTTGCTGTTTAAGTCCAATTGCAAGAAGGTGTGGGCCATGATGACTGTAGAAACAAACTTAGCTGGCATTTACCCTTTTGGCTTTGCAGAATTTTAAAGCCTATTGGATCCCTGAAATCAAAATTCAGCCTAGCCTCTGCTGAAACATTTAGGAATGAAGGAATACACGCAATAGGCCTATTTTACTTACTGTCCTTCTCTCTTGGCCCATTGGAAGGCTGCCTGATTCAGGAACCGGTCGATGAGCTGACACTGTCTTTCAGATGACCTTGGTTGTTGTTAAGGCCATCCATCCATGCTGCCTTGATCTCCGTGACTCAATAACCCCTTTGAGACACCAGACGTAGCTCCTTGAATTTCCTAGCAGATAATTCAGGCATTGTCCAGAAAGGAACATTCCAAAACAGTGAAGTCCCTTCGTAATTTTTCCTCATGGCGAATCACAGAGGCATTGGGCCTTATTCTCTTGTGGCTCCTTTTTTTGCCTGAATGATGCTGATTTTTATCCTGCACTATTGGGGAATGACATTCTTCAAATATAATATTTCATAAACAGCGAGGGAAAAAGTGCTGAACCAAGTTTAACCTGCTTGACGCTAGCGCCTTTCCCTTTAATACAGTCCAGACAGCAGTACTTCTAAAAAGAAGGTACTTTACCACTGTCCAGGTACAACTCAGAATAGTGTGCAACAGTTTGCAGTATTGTACTAACATAAGGTGAACGTAAGTGTCTTAAAGGTACAGTACTCATTTGCTCATTACAGGTCATAGACTTATGCTGATGATTAATTGGTAACTAATGTGAAATTTGTTTCATAATTTTAAATACAGTAAGTTGAACTGAAACTGTCCCATTTTTTGAGGTGGTGTCCTTCACTTCTCTGTAATGGTACAGTCCTGGATACCTAGTCTTTGATGTATTGGTTTCTATTCAGTTACGGCAACTTAAAAATAGAGTTTCTGAATTAGTCTTTATTTTCTGCCAGGCTTCTGCTACCTACGTCAGCTTCATGTTATGGATGTTATCACAGTTACAGTGATAAATAAGAAAATGTTAATAATTTTGCCCCAAGAAATCCATCTTGGTGCATTCCAGTCCATTCTTTTCATCTTCCATGATGGTGGTCTTGCTGTCATGGGTCTATTTTGGGTGTTTTCAATGGCATCCACCGTCTGTCACAATAAAAAGGGGGGCACGGCTTTTGTCGATCCTGCTCTATGGGTCAAAGACGCCACCTTGGTGGCACATGGGACCCCAGCAGTGCCAAAAGGGGGACAACAAAGGCCATGGCTATTTGTGAACTGGAAGCCTTGATGCCTCGCATAGCTGGGGACAAAAGGCCAACAGAATCTGACAGATGGGGCACGAGAATAACAATGTGTAGTTTTGCGAAGATTTTTGCAGTTCATCTTTTTTCTTTTCTTAAATTTTTAAATTGCCAGGTGAGTTTGATGATACGTGTTATGTAGCAGGTCTGCCTGCCTTGCGCCCATAGCTTCCAGGATAGACTCTGAATCCTCCACGACCCAGAATAGGATAAACGGTTACAGAACATGGATGGTTGGTTGGTTGACTGATCTGCTACTGTTTATTTTGAACATGAGTCAAGTGTATCCTGAACAACATGAATTATGGAGGTTTTAGAGGACAGAATTCCACAATAAAAAAGGATGTTTGTCCCAAGCATGCATGGTGGTGCAGTGGTTAGCACTGTTGCCACACACCTCTGGGACCCAGGTTCGAGTCTTCACCTGGGTCACATGTGTGCATGTTCTCCCCATGTCATCGTGGGGTTTCCTCCAGGTAATCCGGTTTCCCCCCACAAAAACATGCTGAGGCTAATTGGAGTTGCTAAATTGCCCGTAGGAGTGCATGTATGAGTGAATGGTGTGTGAGAATGTGCCCTGCAATGGGCTGGCCCCCCATCCTGGGTTGTTCCCTGCCTCATGCCCATTGCTTCCGGTATAGGCTCCGGACCCCCCGCGACCCAGTAGGATAAGCGGTTTGGAAAATAGATGGATGGATGTTTGTCCCAAGCATTTCCAAACCTCTGAGCCTATTTTGATAGCCAGACTTGGGTCTTTGGCTCAGTCATACTTGGAAGACAAGCTGCTGTAGTTGAAAGAATACTCAAAAAACCAAACCAATGTGCTCGGTTCAGAGTTTCTCTGAGAGTGCTGTGGCTGATTTCTAGCCGATAAATGGGAAGTAGGTCCATTGGTAGTGGGCTGGCTGAAGGGACCGTCCACGTGCACTCTGGGGGGGTGGCTACTATTTGTAGATCTGCCCCCCATGCCTTCGGTGTTTGGGGTAAACAAATGTAGCTGACAGTGGATTACTGTTGATTTTTGAATCACTCATGGATGAATTCATATGTAAGGCATTCAGCCAGAAAAAACTAAGGTGAAACACAAGGCACAGTTTGTCTTTTGTTAATGAGCTGATCATGAGATGACTTGTTGTGCATTGTGTGCTGTGGTGTGTCAGCAATGACCACTGATCACTAAATTCTAAGTGTTCAGCAATTAAACGCTTGTTTGTATGCAACATGAAATTAACTGACAGTTTTTGCTTACAGTCCAAATTATATTTATTTTAACTTAAATGATTTAATATACGGCATGGGGGTGCAGTGGTTAGCACTGTTGCCTCACACCTCTGGGACCTGGGTTCGAGTCCCCGCCTGGGTCACATGTGTGCGGA